>OFHU01003551.1:0-696494 GCA_900245905.1 Lacerta viridis
TTTGCATCTATGTCTTTGAAAAGGAAGCAGCTTATTTGAGACCTGGGACTCCTTACCCTCCATTAATACCGACAAACTGCAGGTTCTTCTTCCCATTCTCTTCCTTTTTCCCATCCTTCTTCTTCATGATGGACTTCAACATGCCCTCATTTGCACAGACTGGGAGGGACAGAGAGAGAGAGAGCCACAATAACACACTTCAGCAAAGGTTTCGCATCCTTATGTGTGCTGCTGTTTCAGAACTTAAAGCAGAGGTCAGCAACCTTTTTCAGCCGTGGGTCGATCCACCGTCCCTCAGACCATGTGGTGGGCTGGACTATATATTTTTTTTGGGGGGGAATGAACGAATTCCTATGCCCCACAAATAACCCAGAGATGCATTTCAAATAAAAGGACACCTTCTACTCATGTAAAAACACACTGATTCTAGGAATGCCCATGGGCCGGATTGAGAAGGCGAGTGGGCCGCATCCGGCCCACGGGCCCTAGGTTGCCTACCCCTGTCTTAAAGCCAAGCTGCTCTGGTTCACCTATAGATTTAAAATGTAATGGTGTGGTTATGAGCACATAAAGTTGTGTCCCAATGAATAATGCACTGGAAATTCGCCCTCCCCTGACCCCTCTTCCTCTTGCCCAGCTGCCTTTGGATCATTTATTTATTTTAAAAATCTGTATACTGCAATTTAACAACAACAAAAAACATTTAAGAAAGCAAAGCAGTTTGAAACAATTATAATACAACAAAAACCAATCAAAAATTGAAACAGATCACCAGCTAGTTATTACCTAAAACATTTTTCTGAACTGTTTGCATAAGCCTGGTGGCAAACATGTAAAAGGGGGTCCAAAAGGGATTTAGAAGTAGGAGACACAAGTGTTTTTAGAGCTTACTTTGAAATACAGTCGTACCTTGGAAGTCCATTCCGGAAGTCCGTCTGACTTCCAAAACGTTGGGAAACCAAAGCACGGCTTCTGATTGGCTGCAGGAAGCTCCTGAAGCCAATCGGAGCACCGTTGGACGTTCGGCTTCCCAAAAAACATTCGGAAACTGGAACACTCACTTCCTGTTCACCATCTTTCAGGAGCTGAAATGTTCGGCAACTAAGCCGTTCGAGATCCAAGGTACAACTGTATACATTTCCTTTGTGTTGCAAGAGACAGGGTGTCATTATATTTGGGTTGCTGAGAAATATATATTGTCTGCAACAATCCTAGAATCATAGAGTAGCAAGGGACTTTGTGGAACATGCAGCTGCCCCATACTCGGATCAGACCTGCAACCTTGGCAATATCAGCACCAGGCTCTAACCAGATGAGCATGGAGCAAGGGTATAATTCTATTATAAATTACATTTCTCCTGCTTGAATTAATGACATTTTCCCTAAAAGAGTTCCACTTGAGAGTGGTGCACGAAGAAGCCATAACTGGCCAGGTAAGTTTATTTACAAACTAACAACAGCACAAATAACAACAAAGCAAAAAAGCAATAATAAACAAATTACCATAAAGCCCAGAGGCAAGCTGGTCATCTGTAAGATTAATTGGAGACATGCTGCTGTCTGGGGACGGCGGGGCTGTCCGGTCTGGTCCTGCTCCCACGAGGGTGGTCTTCTCCTTGCTTATTGGCCCCATCTCCTGACCCAGTTTCAACACTTGGGAGCTTGGAACTAAATGAGAACTACCTGGGTGGCCACGAGGAACGTGCAACAAATTGTCTGCTGTTAGCAAAGAAAGGAGTGCATTACTGAACCCTGGAAGCTTCTGGCTCAATGTTTCTGTTATACAGTGGTCTCTTGGTTCTCAAACAACTTGGAACCCAAACACTGCAAACCCGGAAGTAAGTGTTCCGGTTTGCGAACTTTTTCGAGCCGAACCTGCTCCGTTTTGAGTGCCACGCTTCTTTTGAGTGTTACGCTGAGGTCTGTCTGTTTTTGCTATTTATTTTGCGTTTTTGTGGCTCTTTTTTGTTTTTGTGACTGTGTGGAACCCAGTTCAGCTACGGATGGATTGACTGTGTGACTGCAGTACACGAGAAGTGTGCATGCACACGAAAGCTCATACAGAACAAACTTAGTTGGTCACTAAGGTGCTACGGGAAGGAATTTTTTTTATTTTTTTGTTTTGTTTTGCAGCGCATTATTTATTGTTTTCATTTTATGGATCAACGGTCTCATTAGATAGTAAAATTCATGTTAAACTGCTGTTTTAGGGGTTGTTTTTAAAAGTCTGGAACGGATTAATGCATTTTGCATTACTTTCTATGGGAAAACGCGCCTTGGTTTTGGAACGCTTTGGTTTTGGAACAGACTTCAATTTCTAGTATTTTGTTATATATGGAAATGCCTCAAATATCCACAATGCACAACAGACTGTTTGCTCCTGTTTGGATGCCAGGAATAGACACCCTCTCTCCCTTGCATCCTGGTCACAGAGGCTGTGGCAGCAGCAGCAGTAGTAGTAGTAGTAGTAGTAGTAGTAATAATAATAATAGTTTAATATTTATACCCTGTCCATCTGGTTGGGTTTCCCCAGCCACTCTGGGCGGCTTCCAGCAAAATATTAAAAAGAATAAAATGTCAAACACTGAAAACTTCCGAATACAGGGTTGCCTTCAAATGTCTTCTAAAAGACGTGTAATTCTTTATCTCCTTGGCCTCTGAAGGGTGTTTCACAGGGAAGGTGTCACTACCGAGAAGGCCCTGTAACTTTGCTTCTCACAGGAAGGGAACCAGCTGAAGCCCAGCTGATGTAGGTGCTCCTCCCCATTGGTGGGAGACATGCCCACACCATTCCCCCATTTTTTTCAGCTCTTGAACTTAAAACAATTTGAACGGATAACATTTGAAGATATTTCACTGGACTTATTTCATTTTCTAAAATTACCATCTTGCTTTTCTTTTCAGAATTCAAGGACATTAGTTTTTACTTGTATAAAAAGGCGCTGCTGTTCAATGACCACAAGCAAAAAGTTAATAATAAACAGTCCCTGCCATGGGGTAAATCTAACATCTGGAAATGAAGCTGCTTACTTCTATAGCTCACACCTCTGTCTTCCAGAGAAAAAGATGCTCTTGGATGTTCTGCAGCAAGGTAGTTGCCAAAATAGGGGGTGGGAATATTCATTTATTTTATTTAAAGCATTTATTAGCCATGACTCAGAGTGCTTACAAAGCGAGACATAAAATATAGCTTTTTTTTTTAAAGAGACAATGGCCCTTCAGCATATTGAGAATAAATTATTTCTAGTTTCTTCCAATAAATGTGGAGTTTTGTGGAACACCATTAAAAGCTAAGCTTCGAAAGCCGACTGACTCAGGACAGCAAAACCATCCAATGAAATATGGAAGGATACAAATTCCAAGTTTTAAGAGCTCTTCCTGGAAGATGCTGCAGGCAGCTGGGAGAAGCTGGAATGTGTCCCTGCGTCTTTCAAAATGTGCTTTTCTTTCTGGGAAACTGTGATTTTGTTTTTCTTATTATTATCCTGGTACAACTCCTATACACACATTAAACAACTGCAAACATTTAAAAAGATGTTTCCATTGTGGCAATTTCCAAGAAGGAAAGAGGGGGGGAAATGTTTTGAAAGATACAGGATTGTTCTTGCAAAACAAGGCAACTCTCAAAGGCTGCATGGGAGTCGCTCTGACACATTGGAACTACTATTACTTATGCATTAAGAGGCTGAGCTGCCATTCATTTTAAGGCGTCTAAATATTTTAAGCTTGTGCGGAAAATATTTTCTTTAAAAAAACAAGTACTGGTAGCAATGTAGCTCTCAATAGCCATTAAGCCACTATATGGCTTGACTAAAACAAATAGTGGGAACTTGTGTGACTACCCACACCAATTTTAAAATTTACTTTGCGTAAGTAAAATGATCAAATCCCTTTTGTAAATCAATATAGGGCTTCTAAAATCAAACGCAGTGGGAAAAGTCAGCAAATTAAATTATACTATAAATTAAATTAATTAAATTAAATTCTACTCAAGAGCAATGAGCCTCGTGTCACTCATGTTCATTAATTTCAATGAACCTGGAGTATAACTTTGTTGGCTAACACCCAGCAGGTTTAGCTTCTGCTAAAATAAAGGCTTAATTTTATGCAAGTGTCTAGGACCTTGGGAAACCTACATCTATCATAAACAGTCACTTCAAGCTTTAATTTTTTTGGGGGGGGGGAAAGAAAGATTCCTTCAAACTGGACAAAGAGAAGATTGTATCTGCGATGGGGATTTTCTGAATGGAAGAGCATTTGAGCCAAGGGAACCCCTACCTGCACCCTGAAGCTGTAAGACGCAGGCCTTACAGGGAACTAAGACCAGGGGATGAGGTGCAATGGTGCAAATTCATTGTTAAATAATGCAGGGATGGGAAAACGGTCAGCGTATGATGGCTGTTCAGAGAAATCACTTAAAAAGGACGAGACCACCATAGGAAGGTACAAAATCTGGACACTTCCCATTACATCACTAATAATTACAGGTCACACAGATTGTGTATGTAATGCCCAACATCCCTAGGACGAGTTACAGGTAGGTAGCTGTGTTGGTCTGCCGTAGTTGAAACAAACAAAAAAAAAATTCCTTCCAGTAGTACCTTAGAGCAGTGTTTTTCAACCTTTTTTGGGCAAAGGCACACTTGTTTCATGAAAAAAATCACGAGGCACACCACCATTAGAAAATGTTAAAAAATTTAACTCTGTGCCTATATTGACTATATATAAAGTAATTCTCTTGAATAGGAATCAAATAAACACAAAGAAAGTATTTTATAATTACTTTATTATGAAATAGTAAGTAAACAGAAATATGAAAAATTATAAAATACTTTATTCAGTGCGCAACCTGGGTCTGTTTGGCTGTTTTTTAAAATCTTTCGAATTTTTCAATTTTTCCCACGGCACACCAGGCAACATCTCGCGGCACACTAGTGTGCCGCGGAACAGTGGTTGAAAAACACTGCCTTAGAGACCAACTAAGTTTGTTATTGGTATGAGCTTTTGTGTGCATGCATCTGAAGAAGTCTCTGAAGAAGTTTGCATGCACACAAAAGCTCACACCAATAACAAATTTCGTTGGTCTCTAAGGTGCTACTGGAAGGAATTTTTATTTTATTTTGTTATCCCTAGGACATGTATCCATAGTACAGAGGACAGGGAAAGCAGTATAATGACAGATCTGCATTTATCTGTAGGTAAGCAACACTGAGAAACAGAATTAGTTATGACAAATGAAAAGTATAAAGGCAGTGGAAGAAAACGTCCCTAGTCTGTAAAATGTTCAGAGAAATGAGACAACTGTGGTAATAGCTGTTCTACTCTATAAAATACCTCTGGCCGTAATTTTAGAATCACTTCCTGCCATTAAGAAGGGTCTGAGCTCTTAAGATCTTAAACTATATAAAGGTTAAATTCCCAGGAAACAGGACAGACGGTTACCCAGTCACTGGGTATTTTTAGGCATTTTAGGTATTCAAGCACTGACACCACTTTTATCTATTCACTGCAATCTAAGACTGGCATCTCCTTCCCAATCATTTCAGTCCTGGAAAGGCAAGTCATGACATAAGCAGTTTTGTAAGAGCAACTCATGCCGCTCCTTTTAAGACACCAGCAACCTTGAAGCAAACGAGAAAGCCCGTTCCACCATACCTGCTGCCGAAGGTCTCTCCGCGCACTGCTTCGATATATCCAAGTTGCGCAGTTCCTCAGTGCTCGCATACTTCATGACGTTGTTGATGGAGGACAGAGTGCTGATGAGCTGAGAATTAAGAGAGCCGATTTGTGAGTGGGGCTCTCCAAACGCATCGGCCAGCTCGGCGTAGTTTTCAGCAAGAAGCATCTGCTGCTCTTGGACGAGCTTCTGGACCCGTTCGATGTAGTGATCCAAGCCGGTCTTCATCTCAGGCTGAGAGAAGGGGCTATCCAGCCCGAGGTTCTCCCATTCGGAAACAGAGTCATCCCCCACACCAATGCTTCTCGTGCTGGGCAGTGCCACAGACACCGGAGAAGGACCACAGGCAATATTTCTCATTTTCAGGCCCACTAGATAGTTCTCGTTAATACTGATCTGCCCCACGCCACAGTCTTTGGTCTTTGCTAGGGAGGGTTTGTCAAAGCTCGCCGTGCTAGAGAGCAGCGTCCCCACGCCAATGGATCGAGTTTTAGCCACCGTATTTACATCCTTGACCCTTCCATCTCCTATAGCGACTGTCCTCATCTCAACAATCACAGTGTTTGTCTGTTTATCGCAAGCGCTCAGGAAAGTGTTGGTGCCGGAATCTGTCAAGAGAGCTACGTCCGTGTTGGTGAACTGGTCAGCTTGTTCTAACACTGTGTTGGTTCCCTGGGTTGCCGTACGAGGCACCGCCATGACTCCAGTATCTGCCTTGCAACCAGGCTCCGTGTTGGTGCTGCGCGAAACGGCCTTGCTTGCTGGGCAGACTGTTTGGACGGGGCAGTCTCCACAGCCTATGGAGCGAACTTCCTTGATTTTCAGCTCCGTCTTGCGCAGGCTTAATCTGTCCACGGATTCCTCCGTATTGACCCCGGTTTCGCAGACGGACCTTTCCGTGCCCACACATTTGTCGCACATCTCAAGAGAGCTCCCAGTGCACCGATCACACATCTCTTTTCTCTCCTTCACAATCCACCAATTCATAGGCACATCTGGGCCCGCAGCTGAACTGTGCGATTGAGGCCTGCACAATACTCCAACGCTGCTCATCTGCAGATGGCTCCCCACGCATGAATCAACCACATCCACGTGACCTCCCACCATTTGGTCTTTTGTTTGCACGATGGCTTCCACCGCTCTGCTGAAGACAAGGGGCTGCGCCATCAGCGCCTTGTCCATTTTTTTCCTGGATCCAGCTGCCTGGAGCTCATGCTTCAATTTGGTCATCTCCCTGTCGTGAGTCGTTTCCCTCAGCTGAACTTCCAGCCGGTAGATTTTATCTTTGAGGGCTTCAATGGTCTGATGCTGGAGTTCGAGTTCCCTCTCAGCCTCCGTAGACAGGCCAAGCATCCCCTCCGTCACCCCGACGCTAGAATCTTTAGTCTTCTGCTCTGTTCCTACTGCTACATCCCTGCACTTCATCAAAGCTCTGTTGTACACAACAACGTCGTTCATGTTCTCCTCTGTGCCCACGGCAACTGATCTGCTCTCTTTCGTTGTGCTTGCTCGGTTCACTCGCAGGTTAGATGGAACATCGTAGCTGCTGTCCTGGATCTTCTTCTCCAAGGCTTGCATTTCAGCAGTCAACTGCCTGAACTCTTCCACCCTCTCTGAGCTATGTTCCACACTTCCCAAGTCTTCCTCACAGTCTATATAGAGTTCGCCACCCCCTCTGGCGGGAGAGAGGGGCTTCCACTGCTCCGCATTCCCTGCGCTGTAAGATCTCTTTCTGAAATGGCCTGCGTCGTTCTGGTTGACTACCCTTTGGCTTTTGAGCTTCTCTACCATCTGCCTCTTCTCTTCCTGCAACACTGAAATCTTAACCTGGAGCACAGGAATAGTCTTAACTTGCTCCTCAAGCTCCTTGAGGCGCTTGAGGGCAACGGCCATTTGTTCCCTGATGTGTTGCAGGTGTACTGGGCTGACGTTAGTCACGGGTGTCGATATCCCTGAGCTCAAGGGGCTGTGGCGGATGGAGCTCCCTAGAGAGGATGCAAGATAAAGGTTATATTCCCCATTGGCCTGGTATCCGTTCTGAAACTGCTGAGACATCTGGTTGTGGCCGCTGGACCCCACAAAGGAGGGGAGAGAGCTTGTGGAGCCCATGGCTCCAAAACTGGAAAGCCTCGGCCTCCGGGATTCTCCTGGGATCACCTGCATTGCCACCTTCTCCTGCTCCAATCTTCTCCGCGTTTCCATGAGAGTTTTTGTAACGCGGAGGTTGTGCCGAGGCAGCTGTGGCGAAGGAGTCCGGAGTTGTTTGCTTTCGGGGATCGTTAGGAAGCTCGGAGAGGCTTCAAAGGACAAGGACGGTCTCGGGGCAGCGGCTGCTGGGCTTCGTGCTGCAAAGAGCAAAGACGAATGTTTGTTTTCATCACTGTTGGATGAAGACAGAGATTCATTTGATGTCCATCCGCTGCACTGGCCAGAGGTGTTTTTGCCGGCTGCAAAAGGTGGCGTCACTTTCTGCTTTTTCTGAATGTTCAGTTTCTTAATAGTATTTCCCTTCTGTATATCTTCCACATACTTGAGAAAATCCAAATCAAGCTGGTAGCCGTAAGGTGTTTCCACAAAATAGGGGTCCTTCTGATTTCTGTCATCCTCCCCATTCAGAGCATTTTCATCTTTTTCTAAAAGAAGGAAACACACACATTAAGCATAAAATCCTACATAAAATGGTTGTTTCTTTTCTTTTGTTGCTGTTGGTAAATTATAAGCACTCTACTCAGACAGCAGAATCAGTGTTCCACACTGGAAAATCTATTGCATGTCTCTTGATTAAATTTTTAGCATGCACACATTTTCCTTTTAAGACTGTGTCAACAGGATTTAAAACCACAAAGCAGGTGGATACAGTTCTCATAGGCATTACATAAAGCTGTATTTTTAAAAAGAAACAAGACGACCCTGTTAATACCATGAAGCAATACTTTAAAAGGAATTGTGTATTTCTACGACATCCCCAGTATAGTTTTCACGTGAAGTTCAACTGTTTGATATGCTGCGGTGTTGTGCAAGGGAATTCAATACATCTCAGAGATCTTCTTAAGGGCTACTTCCCCCAAAAAACAACCCCTTTCTTGGTATACAAATGCTAAAAACAGACAAAGTTATTTGGATTTCAAAACAAAACAGTCTAAAGGAGGAAGAGCTCCCTAGAACATTCATCTCCGATTGTTCATGCAACCTATTTTATATTCCTTTACGGTGCAGGGTCGACACACTGAGAACTATGCAGGCAGACCCATTTCCAGTGCAGTCTAAAATATCTCAGATGAAAGAGAAACTGTCAGCTCAGATGTCAGGGCAGCCCAGCTTCCTGGAGACACAGGGGAGGCATGTCGCACCAAAACATTCTAAATAAAACTGCAGCAGATCCGCCGAGCTTCTGCAGGAAGAATATTTATGCCCAGGGGTGGCTCTACAGCCTACTTCCCACTCTCAAACACAGAAACACAACAAGAACTTCGGAGCATTTACATCGACTTGAAGTTTCTCTTTCCGTCCATCCACGCTTCTGTTCCAAGGCTACCCGGCCTCGCTCTATTTCCTGCAATCGCGGCTTCGTACGTCACACAAGCTATTTGCCTGTGAAATCCCTGCCTCCCAACTTTCTCATTCTTCAACCCTTAAAGGGAAAAAGTACTCGGCATTTATATAAATACAGCAAAACAGAGCACAATGTTTCATAGGCTGAGCTTCTTCCAATGAGTTCATCAGCTCACGACTGGGGGGAGCATTTCATTCCTCTACTCCTTTCCAGCACAGATCTCTCTCTCTCTCTATATATATATATATAATTAAAAAGGCTCACAAGTCCCACTCTTTCTATTAACATTTCTTCAGATTTGAGGTTCTGCTGTTGTTGCGCCTTTTCAGTTTCCCCTTAAGAAATAAGTTTGTGTTCATAATGTTTAGGAAGCTAAGTGCGCAAGTGTATACCAAGCCATCTGAAATCATAAAACACATGAGCCATTCTTAGATATCTTAATCCGAGCCGTATTAAAAATAAATAAATTACTCTGTACACCAATGATCCTTTCGACACACGCATGGCTGCATTGTATGACATTTGTCCTGTGTGTGTGGAAAGCTAGTTTATACACAACTTTTAAAAGACATCTGAAGGCAGCCCTGTTAAAGGGAGGTTTTTAATGCTTGGTGTTTTCATTATGTTTTTAGATATGCTGTAAGCCGCCCAGAGTGCCTGGGGAAACCCAGCCAGACGGGTGGGGTATTATTATTATTATTATTATTATTATTATTATTATTATTATTATTTTACACATCATTTGGGAAGACAGGTGAACTAATGCCAGTGTACTGGAAGAAGCAAAGATCACCAGTGTTGAAGCAATGATTCTTCAACATCAACTTCGTTGGACTGGTCATGTTGTGCAGATGCCTGATTATCACCTTCCAAAGCAACTACTCTATTCCGAAATTAAAAATGGAAAGCGTAATGCTGGTGGTCAACAAAAGAGGTTTAAAACTGTCTCAAGGCAAATCTTAAAAAATGTAGTATAAACACCGACAACTGGGAAACACTGGCCTGCGAGCGCTCCAGTTGGAGAACAGCCTTTACCAAAGGTGTCATGGGCTTTGAAGACACTCGAACTCAGGACGCAAGGGAGAAATGTGCTAAGAGGAAGCCAGGCTTGGCAAATCCACACCGGGATCAACTCAGGGGAACACTCAGGTGTACAGAAGTACGGTAGGGTAGGGTGGAATTAAATAATAAATTTGGACATGCTCGCTTGTGACCCACGAGATAAAGCACAATAATGTTTCTATAAAAGCAGAAAGGTTTTGTGAAGATCACAGTAAAGCAAAGCCGGCTGGCCAACTTACGCAAATAGATTTATTTGCATTCTGCAGAGGGTCAAACAGTTGCCCAACCAGCCGTTTCTTTGTTGGTCTAACCAGCAAAACTGCATTCTGGCCAGAAACCAGGACCTTTACCGCACACCCAGAAAAGGCTTCTAGTTTCCTGCAGCAGCAGCTTCATCTCCTTCCAGGTTTTTGTTGGCCTCTGGATACAAGGCCATCAGTTCCTCCCTACCATCCTAGCACCTGCTGGAGGAGATGTGGCCTCACAAGGGGTGGGTGAAGGATGGCAAGAATGATAATGAGGATGATTGATTTATTTATTTCTACCCCGCCCATCTAGCTGGGTTTCCCCAGCCACTCTGGACAGCTCCCAACAGAATATTAAAAACACAATAAAACATCAAACATTAAAAAGTTCCCTAAACAGAGTTGCCTTCAGATGGTTTCTAAAAGTCAGGTAGTTGTTTATTTCCTGGGAGGGCGTTCCACGGGGAGGGAGCCACCGCCGGGAAGCCCCTGTGATAAGAGCATATTAAAAGAAAACAACCACCACCACATCATCTTTCCAAATCCACCCCTTGAAGATGTTAGCGGAGGAGCTAAGAATTTGAACTCAAGTCACTTGCTCAGTATTAAAGAGATATGCTCCCTGGACTGGGTTGCCACTTAATCCGATCGCCTCCACCCTCAGCCTTCCTGCCCAAGGATTGCCCACAAGAAGACAGCTTGACCAAACTACAGAGGTTTGGACTCTGGCCTGGGCTAGGTGGCTTGACTAGAGGGCAATGTCCCCCAATGCACCTTGCAAAATTGTGCCTCGTGTCACTGTCAAGAGAGCCAGTGTGGTGTAGTGGTTAAGAGCGGTAGACTCGTAATCTGGGGAACCGGGTTTGTCTCCGCTCCTCCACATGCAGCTGCTGGGTGACCTTGGGCTAGTCACACTTCTCTGAAGTCTCTCAGCCCCACTCACCTCACAGAGTGTTTGTTGTGGGGGAGGAAGGGAAAGGAGAATGTTAGCCGCTTTGAGACTCCTTCGGGTAGTGATAAAGCGGGATATCAAATCCAAACTCTTCTTCTTCTTCTCTCTCTCTCTTCTTCTTCTTCTTCTTCTTCTTCTTCTTCTTCTTCTTCTTCTTCTTCTTCTTCTTCTTCTTCAAGTGTCAACGTCCACAAACGCAACCCTTTGGGCACGTTGGGGAACAGAAGAGACACGGAAATTTCTTCCCAAATGGCTTACTTTCTTCAGGAGGGCCACCCCACAGCCTAAGGAGCCTCGCTTTTAATTAACGGAGACACACCCAGGGGCTCTTAAGTGCATGCTTTTCCATTCAAAGGTGATCAAGAGACCAAAGCACTTTCGGGGGTCCCATCGTGTCATCTTGACATGGGAGCCTCCCAAATGCTTTGGTCTCTTAAGGGACACGCTCTGTCAGATCGCAAGTAATGTGATGTCAACGGTTACATTTCAAAAGATCTAATCTTAAGGAAAGAATCATACTGTATAATTAAGATTGGCAAATTTTAAATTTAATTTTAAATTTATACAATTTATAACTCTGTCGCATATCCTATACAAAAAGCAGATACTCCTGCAATATTATTCCAGTTCTGGGATTCCCGGGCACTTTTCTTCCCAGGTCCAGAAGGGAATTTCTTCGGCAAAGTATTTTTAGGTTATCAAACAACCTTCCTTTATGCTTGAACTGCTGGCAACTTCTCCTGAACTGGAGCGATTCTGGTGCAATGATTGTCAAGTTCTATTTCTCTGTTTGCTTTGCTTTGCTTAAGCACTTAAAAGACCATAAAACGGCCTCTTTCTCTCCTACTTAAGGGGTTATTTTTAGCTTCTACCATATTAGGATTAGCTGTACTTGTTATTTTCTTGGAAGGGTGCAAACATGGGCTCAGAGATTTCAAGTGCTGAAACTGTGACCATAGGTACTGAGAGCAAAGAGTTGTGCTGAATGCAGGCATAATAAGCAGTATACCAACATTATGGGATAGAGGGAGGGAGAGAGGAATAGATTCTGCAGCTCCGATGGGGCTCCCCTCAGTTCTTAATGTGTAAAATGGTTCTCGGAGATATTTGCACAGTCATTTCACTCATTTGAGTCAGTCAAAAAAGTACTCGTGATAAAGATTAAATGAGATGTCATTAAAGGTGTGGAGTGTATGGAGATTTCTTATATATTTATTCTGTAGAACTTTGGGGTAGGATGGAATTTGGGTTTTTGATTTTTAGTTTTAAGCAGATAAGAGATCGTGCTGTTTCTAAATTTACCTTAAATTGTATTTTTGTGCTGCCTGGTTTTTGTTTTTTTAATTTAAAGAATTGTTTTATCCTTTGAGTGCCATCATTGGGGGGCGGGGTCCTTTCCAGCCAAAAGGCAGCACAAAATAAATTTATGACATTAATACTTGCTTTCCCCCCTTCCCGAAACAAGAAAAATCTATTGCTTACATGTAGGCAAGGGAACGTGTGAAATAGCCGGTACGGAACTTCCTCCGCGTGGCAAAACCAAACAGTCACAGGCAGATATTGGACTGATCGTTCTGTGATATTATGGCAGCGGAAAAAGCTATATTGTAAGTTTTGAATAAATGGTAACATTTGTTTTTTAAAAAAGGTGCCCAATCAAATAAGGCATAACTGTAAAAATCAAGCTCATTTGGTTAGTATATCTGAGTTAATAACAATCACCACTCCTCTTTTTTGCATATTCAAACGAAGCACACCCCTTGAGTGTGCAAAAATCTCAAATAAAATGGGTAGGTCACTTTAGTTAGATGTTTGTCATTGATGCATTCTTATCTGAGAGTGCGTCAGGGCCGTGCCAGTCACAAAATATTGTGTGTGTGTGTGTGTGTGTGTGTGTGTGTGTGTAATAACTATGTTGTCTTTGTCCATGGAGTTTTCTTGGCAGCGATACTGGAGTGGCTTGCCAGTTCCTGCACCATGGGACTTTGAGAGTCCCATGGACTGCAAGAAGATCAAACCTATCCATTCTGAAGGAAATCAGCCCTGAGTGCTCACTGGAAGGACAGATCCTGAAGTTGAGGCTCCAGTACTTTGGCCACCTCATGAGAAGAGAAGACTCCCTGGAAAAGACCCTGATGTTGGGAAAGATGGAGGGCACAAGGAGAAGGGGACGACAGAGGATGAGATGGTTGGACAGTGTTCTCGAAGCTACCAACATGAGTCTTGACCAAACTGCGGGAGGCAGTGGAAAGACAGGAGTGCCTGGCGTGCTCTGGTCCATGGGGTCACGAAGAGTTGGACACGACTGAACAACTGAACAACAACAACAACAAAACGACTAAACAACAACAGCAACGATAACAATGTTCTGGGAGCCTTTTTGGATGAAGAGAGGGGTACAAATCCTTTAAATAGATATATAAATAAAATGGGCCGTGTGGCGTAATGCAAAGAGAGCCATTCCTAAGACAGCCTTATGCTTTCTGTAGGATGTCCGCTATCTCCTGCTTGTCTTGATCACAATACTGATCTTACACACACACAAAAACACACACACTGATGCTACTGCTGTATATTAGCGATGGAGAACATTCCTCAGTACCAGGAAAAATATGCAGAGGTAGACACTCCACACTGACTCTCATCAATTGCTTACAAGGTTCCTACACATTTTGCCCGACAACATTCTTTCTAGGAGGGCCAGAGTCTCGCTTTTAAAAAAGAGGAAAGAAAGCTCAGAGCCTCAGGCACCTGCCCAGGGGAACACCAGCAAAATCCTCTGTAGGCTCCACGATGCCCCTGGGCACTGGGTTGGCAATCCCTGGTCTAGAGGCACTATTTCGGAGAGGATTAAAGAAAAGAAACACATTGTTCTCACAGTTCTGCATTGCTGAAGCCTTGAGACCTGCCCAGCCATTCTTACTCAGACAGCTTTGCCTTCTCTGCTTGCAGATGACAGAAATATGTGCAGTACCAATTCCTCAAAGTTCTCAAAACTCTGGCTTTGGCTGGGCCATCAAGAATTGAAAACGGCTTGCTCCAAATGAGTGAACCAAGATTCACTGTATACCTAGAGGGGAACCTTGACAGTGAGTAAATTCAACCAGTGTACAAGAGCAGCTCTGAATGAGACCGTAAAACCATCACCTTCCTCCCTCATGGAAAAAAACCACAGGAATGGAGCAGGCATGGCAAAGGAATACTGTACAACCCTTCCAGAAAACCAAACATTCCCAAAACTACAACAACTTCTTCCTGGGAAATGTGGATGTGTCAAAGACTTCACTCATACACTTTCTATTGGGAGTCCTGTGCTGGTTTTTTTTTTTTTTTAAAGAGAAGTATTCCAAAGAGAGGGGAAATAATTTTGTATGATTGGGCAGCAAGTTTGTGGTGTGCAACATGTTCACAAATGATAAGGGGCACCTAGGTATTCCAGACATACAATCACATTTGGTTAATTGCATTCCCGATGAGTGTTCAAGCAACCTGCAAGAGTCCTGGCCCACTGCATTTGAGCATGTCAATAACAAGGTCAGTAATTTTTAAATTTCAGAAAATAATCCTCTCCCATCCCTTCCCCACCCCCCTTAAGGTGAACCAAACACTCCTCGCTCAGGTTTACCTATGTCGAAATGCTTGGTAATTTACAACACAAGCTATTCATTATCGAAGCAAATGCCTGAAAACCACTTACATTTTTTTAGAAAAAGGAAAAGAAAATATATCCAGCTTGTTCCCTAGGTTAAGTTAGCTCAACCTGCTCAGTTGAACTTGATTTAAAGAACAGACACACTATAATGCCACAGGCAAAGAAAATATGAACTCTTCAAGAATGCCCCAGAACAGAAGCAAGAGGAGATGTTTCGCTTAAGAGATCCCCACCATGTCTCACATACCTTGCTATGTCCAAGCAGGATAGGCATATTAAAGTTGAGAATTAACTCTTTTTTTAAAAAAAAAAAGTACACGAACACACAAACATTCATTTAGAGGATGAAAGTTGTGTTAAGCAAGGGGGAAACAAGCTAAAAACAGGGGCACGCTTGGCCGTTGCAGAGGTAAATGAGAAATCGGCACTCTCCCATGGCCATTAGTCTAACAGAGTTACTTTGTCCGAGAGAACAGAGCTATCTTTATGTTAAAAGTCGCAGTGAGAAAAGCAATAGGTAGAAGCAGATCACTCTTTGGGGGAGGGCAATGAAACAACTGAAGTTACGATCTTACATTCCCTAAAATTTAAGTCGTTCACCACCACCCCCATTCCCCCTGCCCTGAAATCTGCCAGCGTTACTTACTTATTCCGTGAAGAGCAGAAAGTCGCCGTGTGTTTTGCTTGCAGGAAGTTTGCCTTGAGGCAGACTTTCCTTAGCTTTGCAGGGAATATGTGCTTCTGACACATAAGCAGGCAAGGAGGCCAAGGCTCGCTGCAGAGAACTTATTTATACTCATTTGGAATTTCCTGACCAAATTCCCCCCTGCCTGCCAGGCTGGAGCTCCACGGCGCAACCTCTCCCCGCCTGCTCAACATCCTTCGCTGCCCCATCAGACGCAGAGAAAAGCAGCTCTATGGCAGGAGGTCGCATCATGTGAACCACGAAAAGCTGCACTTCTCCGATCGTGTCGAACAAGCCAAATCAGACAAGAGGGGAAGAAAAGGCGGCAGGACGCCTCTCGCCCTCCTCATTCCTTCCCCTTTTGACCCCACCTCCCATCGCAGGCAAAGAAAGACCCCACCTCCCATCGCAGGCAAAGAAAGGTCCGCGGAAATAATACGGTCAGGATAATTGTCTCTCTTGTAACCACACCACAGCCTGCTTTCAAATAATTCTGGTTTCCTTTGCCACATGCAGTCTGTTTTTGCTCGCTTTTGTCCAGCCCAGCTTGCAATTTGGAGGCTAAAAATAAAAGCTTTATTCTGCCTGGGAGGCAGGCAAAAACATTTTGCTGAAGGAGGTGGCCAAAAATGTGACAAGTGCACTTTCTAAAAGGGGAGGGAAATTTGTCTGAAATAAAAAGACAAGCTCCCCAGAGCTACTCTATCAAAAGGGCTTCCCTGCACATGCATTTTTTTTTGTTTTCAAACAGTAAGTTATCAATCTAACCGTGTGCCCAGGCCCAGATAGCCGACATTCACAGCACCATAACAAATCAATTACTGGAAAATGCCAACTAAATCTCTTCCACCTTTTCGCCGATATTGCAGATTAGGAAAATATTAACCGATTCGTTTTGTTTTTAGTAGATAATTTCCAGCATAAGTCAGCTGTTGAGAGAGTCCAAAGTGTAGGGGCTTCGAGAGATACCCTTATCTAGAGTAAAATATCAGAATTTGGAAACACATTTTAGTGACTTTGGTTTGAACTGTTTGCAAAGGAACATTGTGCTCTGCACCAAACTCCCACAGTCAGAAAGAGGGTTCAGGTGTGCAGCACAGTTTCACAAGATCAAGCCCCAACTGTTTGTTTCCAAATGATCTGCCAAGAGCTTTTCAGCAGCAGCAGCAGCAAATTTCTGCACAGACTCTGAGGGTTTAAAGTGGAAATGACCAACAGCGTTGGCATGTTGGCATGGCCCACAGCATTCGCGTCTCTCCGTCTGAATCAACGGTGTAGCTGGCAAACCAGCTGGCGCTGGTAATAAGCCCCTCAGGCCACAATCTGTGACCAGAGGAGAAAGCTGGGTCCCTCAGGGGACAAGCCTGGTCCTTTAGGGAGTGAAGAATTACACCCAGAACCGCCATCTTCCTGGCCAACCCCTCTGCTGTGTTTCCTGCTCTAGCCACCTGTTTCTTATCTGGTTTAAGCTTATTTCCCCTTATGCTGTCCATAATTCATTTCAAACAGTTCTTCAAAAATGTTGCTGCTCCACTTGGATCCGATGACAAGGAGAGAACCAGTTCCAAGCTAAACCCCTAGCACAGTTATTATATGGGGCTCAGATTTCGACAGGCACTCACCTTGGATCTACGGAAGCTGTGCAATCCAAGTTCTTAAGGCAAATTTTCTCTGCCCCACCCTGTGTCCCAAACACATCATTGAACCTAGAGGCTAATCTTCCCTCGGTAGAATGACGGATCTGGCGTAGGACACTTAACTCTTGGCTTCGCCTAAACTCAAATCCCCCCGGTCTAACATCCCTAGTGCTGCAAGATTGTCACAAGAGCGACTGGACTAAAATTGTCTATCAAAAACTTCACTCTTGTGGTTTATCACCACAACAGCTACTCACTTTGGGTTTTAGTAAAGCAAACAGTCTAATTTGTCAGCGCCTAAATGATATCGAGCGTCAGAACAACTTGGCCACAATAAGGAAATTTTGCCCATGGTATGACTATTTTCCACCTTCCCATTTCGACTCTCTGGCACCCTATCTGCATAACCTAGCAATTCTAAAATATAGATGTGCTTTTACTCTCGCAAGATTGAATGTCTTGCCCTCAGCTGTACTTGAGGGACGAATCCAACAGATTCCATACGAAAAATGCTTATGTCCCTGTGGAGATGGCAGTCCTGAATCGGTAGCGCATGCCCTTCTGGCCCGCACTCTTGATAAAGACTTAAGGAATGAGGTCATTCCCCCCTCTTTTCTTGTCCATTCCGGGTCGCCCAACCATTGCCCCAGTCTTCTTTCTCTTGGCAGATCAAGATGAGCAGGTGCAATCAGAAGAAGATCCACTATTTGACTACTGATTCAGAACCCTAAAATGTATTTTATATAATTGACTTCTTATTTCTATTCTTTGTATATAGTATTGTTGTTTTCTTGCTATGGCTGATGGCTGGCGCAAATAAAGATCCATTCATTCACTGGCATCACCAGTAAACTCCATTCTCTTAGACTGCAGCTCCCAGTCCTTTTTAATGCAAGTGTTTGTCCATTTCAAATATTTATGAATCATACACAAGGCAGTAAAAATATTGGAAGAGGCCAGATCAAATTATTTTTCTAGAAATATTTACTGAAATAAAAGACACTTCAAAATCCGTACAATATCTGCATTTAAAAGCTTGGAGGACCAAACTCAACTTGAGGAGCTCCTTAGAACGAGTCTGTTGAAAACTGCTTCCCAGAAAAGGCCACAATGGTACAATACTCTGGACTGAAAATGGCACTAAATGATTGATGGTACTGAAAGTACCAAGAATCTTTTTCTCTGTTGTAAGTTTCGCGTGATGGTGCTTACGAGTAACGGAGCAGGAACCCAAGCCGTCTTTGGGCAGTTTTATTGTGCAAGCTGTTTACAGTGCAGAGCTACAAAAAGGATGTCTGTCTCAGTCGCTGGCAGAATCCGGGAGTGGCCCCTTCCGGCTCCTTCCCCAGCATAAGAGCTTCGGCACCCCAAATCTCCTCCTACTCTCCTTACGTTTCATCCCTCTGCGCAATTGGGGCGCCGGAAACGGCGTGTTTCCCGAGCGAGGTGAGGTGCTGGCCCCTTCCCCTTCCTCCCCACTGGAGGTGTGGCTGCTCTTCGCGCTGGAAGAGGTGCTGCTGCTCAATTGAGTCGGGGCTCTCTGTATGCTAACGGACCCTCCATCCCCCTCAGCAGATCAAGAGGCAGTTCCCTTGACGGATCCATATTGGCCATCTGGCTGGGCAACCAAAGCAGTTCCTGTACTAAAACAAAAATATTCAAAAACATATCCACCACATTGCTCTCAATCATCTTTTTAGCCTTCTGTATTTTATCTGTGTTGTTTTAATTTGTGTAAACCACCTTGACTCCTAATCTGGGGGGGAAGAGGAATGTTGTTTTTTGTTGATAGAATGAGAGTAACAACTATATTTTATATAAAGTTAGGGAGGAAATCAGGTCATTTCTTAGCCAGATGATTATTAAAGTCAATTCATACAGACCACGTCTTTTTATTTTCAGTCTTCTGGGGTCTTGATTTTGCTCTCAGCCTTTAGGAGTGAGCACTATGCAGCCAAGTAAACACATTCTGATACCGTTCAAAACAAAAGCAAAGGCAGAAAATAGTTCTTTAGGACAGAAAATCTAATATACTTGCAATAAACTGATGGTTCAGAGTACAGAGCGGACCCTGTCAATTCTGCCAAAGGGAGGAGAAGAGGTTTTCCAAAGCAGAAGACAAACACAGCAGCGAAAACACTCTCTTTGCCATCTTCCATAAAGTCTAATAAGGGACACATTTCTGGGAACATGCCCAATGGGAAACAGTTGAGAGAGAGAGATTCATGGCACACTTTTAGTGAGATTTCTTCTTTTGCCCACTCATGGCCCTTGGAACGGAACCCTAAACCTGCATATATGGCAAAGGGCTTTCAAGTGAAATGCAGTGGGACCTTGGTTCTCAAACGCCTTGGTTCCCAAACGCCGAAAACCCAGAAGCAAGTGTTCTGGTTTTTGAACGTTTTTCGGAAGCCGAACGTCCAAAGTGGCTGTCGGCTATTGTTTCTGGGGCGCCTGCACCAATCAGAAGCTGTGACTTGGTTTTTGAACATTTCAGAAGTCAAACGGACTTCCGGAACGGCGATTTTGTTTGGTTGCTATTTATTTTGCATTTTGCATTTTTGTTTTTGAGGCTTTTTCGGTTCATTTGTGTGCAACCCAGTTCAGCTACTGACTGATTGATTGATTGCGTGACTGCGGAAATGGATAAAAGCCCCCCATCCAAACAATGACTATCATCAGTGCAGGTAAGATTTTTTTTTTAAAAATCATCTACAATACTGTCTTATTTATTTTATAGTACAGTACATTGATTATTGCTTTCATTTTATGGATCAATGGTCTCGTTAGATAGTAAAATTCATGTTAAATTGCTGTTTTAGGGGTTGTTTTTAAAGTCCTGGAATAGATGAATCCATTTTGCATTACTTTCTATGGGAAAGCGCGCCTTGGTTTTGGAACGCTTTGGTTTTGGAACGGACTTCCGCAACGGATTACGTTCGAGAACCAAGGGACCAGTGTACTTTCATTTCACAGGCACCTTCAAAATCCCTACCTGCACGGGACTCTCTCATTCTCCCCCACAAAGGTAAGCTCTGCAGTCACAAAATCTTCTACGCTGACACCCACAGGTGGAATGTCCACGCCAAACAAAGCCACCGGAAGCCTCCAGGGCAGCCTCAGGGACACCAGGTAGCAGCCTCTGAGTTGGGCAGACACAGTTACATAATAAGGCTGGACTGGCTTGCTACCTGTTTACTCCACCTTTCCTCTAAGGCACTCAGGGAAGCATTTATGTCCCATTAATCCTTACGACAACCGTGTGAAACTGTGGAGGCTGGAATATAGGGAAGAGGCTGTGTACAAATGCTACATCCAAAGCATGTTCTCCCAAATCTTGGCCACCACAGTTGATCAAGCGGTTGCTGGGAACTGTAACTCTGTGAGGGGTAAACTACAGTTCCCAGAATTCTCTGAGGGAGAGGGGGGCATTGGCTTTTAAAGTAGAGTGTGCCTGCAGCCTACATGTAATACTCTAGGCGCTGCACTTTGTTGTGCTTTTTTCAATAATTATTGTTGGGTTTTTTTAAGACCAATTATCTCACTGAAAAATGTTTGGTGTTTTCTTTTCCCACGGAAAATTTTCCATTCCATAAGTGCATTATTAACAATTGCCAATTGCAAGTATGGTATTAGGCAAGCCTGCCGGTTTCAAAGCTTTAATTAATGTTTTTTCAGGGGATTATCTCTAGCAGATACACGAGAGAAGCGTATTTCAGGTCAAACATCTATGGTGCACCGGGATAAAAACATTAACGGTGGGCAGTTTTTCTAGCCTGTTTTACTAGATACAAGTAAAATAAACGTGTTAAATCATATCGCTTTCATCAGGAAACGTTCCAATGCAAATCGTGTTATGCAAAGGAACCCAGTTCAAAGTTCTCCTGAAAATCTGCAGCCCTAAAGGAGTTTCACAACAAAACAAAATAAAATAAAAAATTCCTTCCAGTAGCACCTTAGAGACCAACTAAGTTTGTTCTTGGTATGAGCTTTCTGAAGAAGTGTGCATGCACACGAAAGCTCATACCAAGAACAAACTTAGTTGGTCTCTAAGGTGCTACTGGAAGGAATTTTTTATTTTTATTTTGTTTCAACTATGGCAGACCAACACGGCTACCTACCTGTAACTTTCACTTCAAAGTGCCATCTCAAAATTCATTCACAGCCTCAACAACTGAAGCATAACTTGACACACACAAAAAAGGGACAGTGGAACCTCAATTGCCAAATGCTTCAGAAGTCTAACGTTTCGGCTTTCGAACACCGAAAACCTGAAAGTGAATACTTCCGTTTTTGAACATGCCTCAGAAGTTGAATGGCTTCCGGGGCATGTTTCCCCATTTTTTCAATGGATTTTGCCGGCCGGCAATTGCGCCTCGGTTGTCGAATGTTTTGGAAGTCCGTCCTCCGGAACGAATTATGTTCGACGAGCGAGGTTCCACTGTACAGATAACTAGGCTGTGACAAAAAACATGAGAACAGAGAGGTGCTAGAATGATCCAGTTGTGCAGTTCACACATCACAGAAGCATGATCTCACACAAAAGCTGTATATTTAAAAGCACAGGTGAGCAGGTTATTCCTGAATCCACTCCCTGCAAGAATAGATGCCAACAAGCAATAGGTGCCAACAAGCAAATGCACCTAACATGCAAAATGTACATGAGAAGATTTCATAAATGGGCAACTGATTTCCACATTTCATCTTCCTTTCCCACACAACATCTACTGATCATCAATTTCTCCTGATGATCTAGAGACCTAGAAAAGGGGAGACCAAGAACTCTAGGGCCTCCATGGAGCTTTGTACGACATAGAGGTCAGGGCTGCTGGAACAGAAATGCAAAATTTCCTGAAATTTTGATGTCATGGGGAAAACTGGCTATTTTTTGGGGGAGTGAGGTTTCAGGGAAAACCCATAAATTGAGGGGAGGGTGGAATGAAAAGCATGCAACGCTTTGTTCAGCTCCCTCTACGGCTCAAAAGTCACTGTTACTCGAGCAACATAGAATGGGTGTATAATTTGGTTTGCCATTACATCACCATGTTTGGTAAATAAAAAACCCCCCACAATTTATTCAGTAAATAATTACAATTTCAGTTTCCTTTTATTTGTTTTGTTAAATGTTACAAATGGAGCTATAAGACGCCGAACTGTTTTGCCGGTTTATGAGGAGCAGGCAAACGATTATAAAAACAGGAGAAACCATGACCTTTGTAGCAAAAAAATAAATCGCTATGCATTCTGAAATTATGGACTGTGGAGAACTAAGTCTTACTTAGACCAGACCCATTGAAATTAATGAACCCAAGTTAGTCGTGTCTATTAACTTCAGCGGGTCTGGGTAGGACTTGTGTTGAATCCCACCCAGTGTCTCCCTCCATCCTCCATAAAAAGAGCTGTGAAAAGAAGAGGGCAGAGAGCCAAAACTCAGTTAATATTTCAGAAAATAAGACTGATTAAATGTCATGTACTATCTGTTTCCACTTTTTCTATATCTTCATATTTATCATCATATTTATCACGGCCTTCTAAAAACTGAAGGTTAGCCTGAATTGAAACAAGCTTCTCTACCTTTTCAGATTTCATAGTCCCAACATTTTTCAGTTTTGGGGGAGGGGGCAATTTGGATTTCCCCCCCTGGGCCATCACATCTCTGAGACCTGGGGGGATAGGGTGGTGTCCAAATTTAATAAATAATCATGATGGTGATGATGATCTCTAAGTCGGAGAAGCTTGCTTTGAATATAGTGCATCTTCACAGAGCTGAGATCATCAGTGAGGAACCTCTAGACAATTTGTGGGGCAATGAGTTCATGCATATTGCAGCAAAAGGCACAGAGACTTTGTTCTGCTCCTCCAACGGACAGCCTCAGACGCCGCAATTAATTTTGCAACGTATGTCATATGCTGGGAGGTGCAAAAGAGAATGTGCCCCATTACAGCATTCTCTGAAATGCACCTATTCACCGTTTCCATTCTGCTTTATCTGCAAAACATCAATCTTCAAATATTGGGTCAATCTCATCCTCAGGTTAATTTTTAAATGACCTCCTAAAATGGGGGGAAATGATGCAACACAGAGAAACATAAAGGAAAGGAGGAAGGACGCAGGTTCTATGTCCTTCCCTACAACAAAGGCTCTTTGATTCTGCAGGCTTCTATATGCAGAAAGGATGGAGGCAATTTTTGAAAATCCCCGCCCTCCAATCCCATGGTGCTCTGGAGAACCACCACCCCCCCACCCTCTGGAGCAGATCACAGGGACAATGAGGATTGCTGGGGGTGGGAATCAGCAAAAAAAAAAAAAAATGCCTCCCTCCCCCTTCCATTCTTGGAAGCTTCTGCAGGATCCAAGAGCCATCTCTGAATGAAAGGACAGCATTGGATACAACCAGAAGTTCAATGGTACATTCCTCCTCCAAGAGTCCCAAGAAATGTATTTCAATAACCCTCGTACACAGGAATATGGATATTTAGAGTTATCACAACCAGAATAGCCTATTATTGGGTGTTAATAAAAGACCAACAGACTCCTGAGAGGAATGGGCAGGCAGGTGAAACAGAGGAGGGAACGGACCCTGCAAAGGGTCAGGTTGAAACCAAGGAAGGAAGTGTGCTAAAATGGAAGATTCCCCGCCCTCTGCTTCTGTTAATTCACATCTGATTCAGGAATCCTCTGCTAAAATCAGGCAGGGAGGGAGCTTCATTTTTACCACGGGACTCAACAGAAAACCAGCTCCTCAGGAAGGAGTTGGGACTCTGGTAAAATTTCCGTTCCCTGCAGCAGTAGCTACAGCCGTGAAAAAGAGGGGAGGAGCAGGATGGGCACCACTGCATGGAAGGAGAGGGGGTACCTGGAGATTTCCAGGTGTGCTGCTGCACCTCCACTGCCTTCCATACTATGACTCTAGTTCCTAAAGCCCATCTCTTTTTTCCTCCTGCCCATGACAGAGACCGCTTTATCCAGCCAGAGAACAGTAAGCGGGGAGGCGAGAGCAAAGCGTTGCCTGCAGAGAGGGAATGTGTAAGTGTGTTTGTAAGAGGGTGGGGAGCTTTGTCGTTTGCACACACACCCCCAATCTGCCAACCATCTCTTCTGGACCAATCACATCCCCATTCACAGGTGCTCTGGGCTTCCTGCGACAGCCTGAATTCCCACTTCTACTCCTGTCTCTCTGCCTTCTCTGCCTCTTCCCATCGTCCCTGTGTATCCATCCTTCCCTTTTTCAGCACCTTACAAAGCACGCTGGAGTCCTGACTCCGGGACTTCAAAGCACCTTACCCCTGGTGTCATTGTGACACCCACCTGCCAAATCTGCACAAGCAAGAGAGGGAGACGACACTGCTGCTATTCACGCCCAGTGTGACTGAGGGCACGGACCTTCCTGGCAGGATGATAACAATTCCGTTTTACAACCAGGCTGACCTGCGAGATGGATTGGGCTTTGTGACAACGTACATTTCCCATAGCTCCAGTAACAGGTGGGTAGCCGTGTTGGTCTGCCATAGTCAAAACAAAATAAAATAAAAAAATTCTTTCCAGTAGCACCTTAGAGACCAACTAAATCTTAGTTGGTCTCTAAGGTGCTACTGGAAAGAATTATTTTATTTTATTTTATTTCCCATAGCAAATGTGTTGTGCATCTTCAAGATAAAATAATTACAAGGGAAAGGGAAAATAGATAAGCTGAAAAAAGTAAAGGAATCAGAAAAGGATTGCAAATATCCACTCACTTAAACCTCTGTTGCAGATAAGACACCCAGATGACTACTAAGATGAGGCATTTTTTTTTTTAAAAATCCTTTTAGGGCATTCATCAGTCAATGACTCATGTGGTATAAGGAAGCCTACATTGCAACCCTAACAGGAGAACTGCATCTGAAGGCACAGAGATTTCTGGAACATCAGCATGAGAATAACTCTGAAACAACTTTCCTCATGAGAACAACTTTCCTTATGAGAGGAAACTTTTGAAATATAGTCTAAACACACATGAACTTCAAGTAGCAAGTGGTGAAGAAAGCAAATAATTATTAGCTGAGCTAGGATTTTTTGCCTGTTAATTTTAGTTCCGTGAGATGACACTGGATTAAAACTCAACTCAACTCCCGCTGGGTTCAAAACACAACATCCTAAAGTTTATACGTTACTGGGCTTATGGAGACTTTCCAGGGGGAGGGGAGGCAGCTTTAAAATACCATGCCCATCTAAGACAATATTCCACATCTTGTTTCAGTATTTACTGTACAGTTGAGCTGAGCCCCCAGCTGCTATCTAAGAAGCATTTGCACCTAAAACACGGCCAAGTGAAAGCTTCAAGGCAGACACACCCCACAAAGTCACTGGTGTGGATCCAAAGGTGACCTGTTGGTAGTCAAGATAACCCCACAATTAATTGCTAGTTGCTATAGCAATGAGCTCATATATTTGCTTTGATGCAACCTAATGGGTTTGGTTTGCAGGTACCCTTATTTGTGGGTCTGAGCCCAGAGAGGGGAAAACAGCTGTGATGTGTTGGGCATCGGCCACCTGTGCTCCCATCTAGTTAGGCAATGTGACGTATTCTGTTCCACTGTATGAAAAATTCATAAATTTTGGGCTGGGTGCAGACAAACCACCTCCTTGCTGCGGTACCTGCTTGCTGCAGTCCTGCGCCTGTAAGAGCAAGGGGAACCAACAGGCTGCTTTGGCTGTAAGTCTATACTGTACTCTTCTTTAATAAAGCATTAGAACTGACTATTCTCACATCTTCCGTCTCCTTGCCTGGCACTGCGCAGATCTCAAACTCCTAGGACCTCTCCTCTTGCTCTGGGGCCGTGGTGAGCTTACAACATCACTGTACAATGAAGAAGTTCCATCAGCAGCCAGGTGCCCACCGTTAGCTCCATTGCCATCCTGTACACATTTACTTGGGAGTAAGCCTCAATGGATAGGGACATGGGTGGCGCTGGGGTCTAAACCACTGAGCCTCGTGGGCTTGTGGATCAGAAGGTCAGCGGTTCGAATCCCCGTGACGGGGTGAGCTCCCGTTGTTCGGTCCCTGCTCCTGCCCACCTAGCAGTTCAAAAGCACGTCAAAGTGCAAGTAGATAAATAGGTACCACTCCGGCGGGAAGGTAAACGCGTTTCCGTGCGCTGCTCTGGTTCGCCAGAAGCGGCTTAGTCATGCTGGCCACATGACCTGGAAGCTGTACGCCGGCTCCCTCGGCCAACAAAGCGAGATGAGCGTCACAACCCCTTTACCTTTACGCCTCAATGGACTTGGTTGGGGTATGACTCTTCTGCATGTCCCAAAGAATTTCCACAGGATTTGGATAGTTCACGGGCTGCGTTCAGATGTTCCATTGTGAACTATTGTTTTAGTGAGACGTCAACAAGCCTAGCCTCTTCTCTCCCGCACAGCTGCAATAAGGCATCGGGAGCCTCCACTTCTGCTTAACCTCTAAACAAGAAGAGCAACATGGAACACTCAGTGCTTGGAAACACCAGTGGAAGCTCCCTGGGAAAGTTTAAAGCCATCATCCCAGCCCACAGAAAGCTCACTCAGCGCATGAGTCAATTCTTTTTACTAGAGAGCCAAGAGTACAAAGAAAGTAGGAAGATTCTGCAGCGTTATAATTTAGGGGACAGGTGCATTTCCCCAGGTGCTTCAAACAAGGGTATTTTGAAGTTTCACAGGCCAACATTCTTTTGCGGAACTATGCTGCAGAACAACATCCACTTGGTCCTCATTTTCTTCATGTGCCATAATCCCTCACTGCGAGAAGTAAAGCTACAAGGAACCAGGCAGAGGACCTTCTCAGTGTTAGCACCCAAACTGTGGAACGCCCTCCCGTCAGATATCAAGGAGATGAGTAACTATATAACATTTAGAAGACATCTGAAGGCGGCCCCGTACAGGGAAGCTTCTCAATGTGTAAAGTCTTATTGTGCTTCTATATGCAGTCGTACCTTTGTTTTCAAACAGCTTAGTTCTCCAACGTTTTGGCTCCCAAATGCCGCTGTTCCAGTTTGCGAACTATTTTTGGAAGCCGAACGTCCGACAAGGCTTCCGATTGGCTGCAGGAGCATCCTGCAGCCAATCAGAAGCCGCGCTTTAGTTTCCAAACATTTTGGAAGTCAAACAGACTTCCGGAATTGATTCCATTCGGCTTCCAAGGTACGGCTGTATGTTGGAAGGTGCCCAGAGTAGATGGGGCAACCCAGTCAGTTGGGCGGGGTACAAATAATAAAATCGTCGTCATCATCACATTTAACCTCCCCAAATTTAAGATCAATACTACGCCTTAATTAGGTAATCAGAATCTTGATAGGAATTGACCGTGCTCTTTAAAAGACTGATAGCTTTCTAAATAAGCTGGGCATTTATAGCCTCTGTGGCTTAAAAAGATAAGATCAGCTGTATATTGATTAGGTTCATAGTGAGCTACAAAACAAGATGCTTGCAACCTTTGGGCAAAGCAGAGTTAAGATGCAATCAAGGCTGCAAAGTTAAATCTGAAGGCTGAAAACTTGTTGCATAATGTTGTGCCCACACACAAAATGGGGCTCTCCACAGGAGTACGAAAATTGCCTTTGCTAGAAGACTCTCATTCCTTAGCTGGTAAAAAGAACCCACAGTGCACAGTTTTCTGATGATGGTGAATAGCACTAGATATTATAGCATACGGTATCTTCAAACAATTTGACAGTCACTGAAGACCATCCTTCGAACAAGTTCTGTATGGAGACAATAAACTAAAAACGCGGATGACTTTACTCTTTGTTGCTGAGTTTTCACGAAAGGGGCCCCCAAACTATTTTCGAAAGGTGCCTTCTCAGCTCCATTTGGCGAATGATGCTATCAAGTTAATTAATACACCTACATGCTTTTGAAATTCTTGCAAGCAGGAGGGTGTGTCCTCTATAGCTGCTTTTCAGCATCTTTTCCAGGTTCCCAGAGAATGAAGAGCAGCAAGAAAGAGGGAAAGGGATGAGCAGGAAAGACAAGTGCGAGGGGGAAAGAGAGTTATTGTTAATTCAACCCCTTAAAAAACTAAGTGTGAAACTTTAAACATAACTATGGAAGAATGAAGTGGGAAGACAATGGCTTTTCCATTCTTTAGCATTTTCTTCAGCTTGAAATGTGCTCCTCTGTGCCCTATGCAGACTTTTATATAATGCTTCCAGGTTTAAGAACCCAAGTTCTTTTTTTAAAACAAAAACCAATTTGTATTTAGAAAGGTGATTTCTGAATGCCCCGTTCCAAAGCCTCTCCCCAATACTAACAGCACCTTGCCCCAACTTGCCCACATGTCTCCTCCTCCTCCGGGAACGACTAGCTTTTCAAACAGGGAACAAACTGTTCGGTTTTCTTGGAAGGAAAAAATCCTAACTGACCAGGATACACAGTTAGAAGTGGCAGAAAATAATGCCTAGGCCAAGCACTTCTGTAGTCTCAGTGTGCATGCCACTGGGAGCTTCTCTATAAACCTCCACCTCATAAAACAAAACCATAATTTCTGCAAGCCACATATTGCTGTAAGGCAGTGCAAAAGCTCCACTCCTGAACTGCTCATTCCCAGCCTGTCACAACCAACCATGGATGGTTTCTGCTAGGTCTTCTTCACCTCCCCCCTTGACTACAGACACCTTCCAACTGCAGTATCAGGACCCAGGGCACAGTTTCTTCTAACATGAACTCATGGAAGAGGTTGTCACTCCTGCTTCCCATGTATCCTCAAGGTTATTTCATGAAAAAGCCTTTAGCCTAGTCCAGCCTTTCTCAACCTTGGGTCCCCAGATGTTTTTGGCCTACAACTCCCATCATCCCTAGGTAGCAGGACCAGTGGTCAGGGATGATGGGAGTTGTAGGCCAAAAACATCTGGGGACCCAAGGTTGAGAAAGGCTGGCCTAGTCCCTCAGAAAAGATACCCTGGGATGCAGAATGTGGTGGCATAAATCAAGACTGTACCACTTCTTGAGTCCAAAAATCGGTGCACCACAATTCAGCCCGGACACTGAGGTTGGGCTCCGAGGGTCTTCTGGCGGTTCCCTCAAAGTGTTGGTGTTCACTCACTCACTAAATGGCCTGAAGGAGTGTCTCCACCCCCATTGTTCAGCCCGGACACTGAGGTTGGGCTCCAAGGTCCTTCTGGCAGTTCCCTCACTGCGAGATGTGAGGTTACAGGGAACCAGGCAGAGAGGGCCTTCTCGGAAGTGGCACCTGCCCTGTGGAACCCCCTCCCACCAGATGTCAAGGAAATAAAGAACTATACAACTTTTAGAAGACATCTGAAGGCAGCCCTGTATCGGGAACTTTTTTATGTTTGACATTTTATTATTTTTAATATTTTGCTGGAAGCTGCCCAGAGTGGTTGGGGAAATATAATACAACAACAACAACAACAATTTTGATGCCTTCCATCAGCTTGGGCTGGTGGCCCAGCTGCACCCCTCTTTGGGCAGGGGCAGCCTAACTTCTGTCATCTATGCTCTGGTAAGCTCTAGGTTAGATTACTGCAACATGTTCTATGTGGAGCTGCCTCTGGAGACAGTTCGAAAACTCCAGCTGGTGCAGAATTCAACAGCCAGGTATGTCACTGGGGCAAGATGGTTTGAGTCTATTACACCAATTCTGTCCTGGTTGAACTGGCTGCTGGCTAGTTTCCGGCACCAATTCAAAGTGCTGGTTTTAACCTATAAAGCCTTTAACAGCCAAATGCCTGGTCATGGAGAAACATTTTCACTTTCTTTAATGTGGTATACCACAAGATGGAGCCAGTCCAAGTGGCAAGTAAAGGCATTTGCAGCCTCAAAATTGATTTGAGGAGAGAGGTACACGAGTTTTCAGGAGCAATCCGAACAAGCAAAAGAAAGCTTAACTGGGCACAAGGTACTAAAACATTTATATTTAGATTTAACTCCACTTCAGAACACATCCAAAATTCAATTAGGATCCTATCACACACAGCAAGAAGTGATATCAGGTACTCCAAGCACGTGCCATAAATAGTCCAAGTAAACAGGTCCTCCCCACCCACCCCAAATAAGTCCACTTTGGAGATTCCTGCCCCTTTATTTAAGGCATCCATGAAGGTTTCAGCTGAATTCTGAATAGATGCTCCATTGTAGACCACATTACATGTGACACTGTCAGGATTAATCAAAATAAATCAAAACTGCATCACACATTAAGATCTTTAAACAAACTCCTACTGCACCATCTCTTCTCATTCAACTTACAAAATTTAAGGACACTTTCAAGTGTGTTCACAAGACGTGTCCGAAATCACTGGAAATCTTATACAACTGACTTATTAACAGCATGTTCTTGTTTAGCTTACCTGCCTAATAAAGCGACGGCCCTTAATCCTGCCTCAAAGCAATGGAGACACAGAAACACACACCATGTTCCTATGTTCTGACAACACAAAGTGCAAAGCACACTGAAGACAAGTGCCAGAATAAAAATTATACACCTGCCTGCATATTCCAGTCAGCAAAGTCTTGCTGGCTAAAATAGAAGATCACACATCATGAAAAGGTCTACTCCCCAAACATGCAATCAACAACTCATTGCTCACCACCGTATGAAATTAGTTCCCAAACATCTGCAATCCCTCTGGAACCTACCGTCCGAAGGGCTACAACCGCCTTGTTGTACAACACTCTTGACAACGGAATAGGTAAGCCAACGTTCTGCTCTTCGTCCCAATAGATTCAGAGCATGGAGAGGAAAACCCTCCACCTGTCTAGCTTGACTTTCTGCTCTTTGAATACAGGGCAATTAAGAAACCTGTTCCGATGCTCTCAACGCCCAGCTGTGGATTACGAGACCAGACTCCCTCGCCCGGCACAGCGGAGAACCAATACCAGACGTGCCGGGGAGTCCAACGCTGTTATGAAACGCTCATGGTTTGAACAAACAAGACACACACAAAACCAAGAACGACACGTTGGAACGGAGAGCTCAAGGGTGCATAATGCAAAGCAAGTCCCGACAGTGTCAGAACGGCAGAACCCTAGCGAGCCTTTGGTTTGGGGACGTTTCTTCTTCTTTTCTTTTTTAAAAAAGAAGTCACTCTTAATGAGATGCGGGGGGGCAATTTATTTATTTATTTTACGCACTTGTTGTAAGAAATATCAGTGTATGCAACGTGGCTGCACACGCAGCAAGAATGTTTACCACTCGAAACAGTGGAGCAGCCTTACTGCCGTGTGAATTATTCAAAGCAGAGATATCCGGTTTCCTATGTCCCTGACCAATAAAGAAACACATCGCAGACAACACTCCGGCTGCACTGCAAATCCATCCCCACAAATTCCGTGCATAATCATTATCTCCCAAAGGAAAAATTCCTTCTGTATTACGTAAAAAAATAGTTTCTCGGCCTTTTGAACAGAATGCCAAAATTTAAAGCAACTTCTGCCAAGCTAATAGCCCTGAAGGTTTTCCAGTTCCCTTTCAAACACCTCCTCTGACACAACCTGGTGCCCTGACATTATTGGTTAACTGAGTTAAAATCAATTTGGCCTTCTCCATTTGGTTTTATATGTTTTAACCTTATACCTCCCGAACACTGACATAGCTAGCGAACATGTTATATATATTCGGGGGGTGTGTGTGTGTGGAAATATATACTTAAAGAGTTCAAATATCAGTTGAAGCCTATCTTTCATGTTCAAAATAGCCAGGAAAGACACCGTTAAGTGGAATTCAATATCACATTATTACAAATGCTCTGTCTGGGCAAGCATGCTAAGCTTGCCAGAAGATTGATCCTCCCAATCTGCTGTGGGTTCTGAGGATTCTCCCACCCCGCCTCCACCCCCCAAAAAGGCCAATTATTTTGGGAGGGAGGCTGCAGAGGGAGGAAAGGAGAGGAAGCCCCATTGCAGAAGTCCTTCCATTAGACTTCTACTTGACATGATTTGTTAGGTGATTCTCACCAAAATGCACAGCAGTTTGGTATCTTTCCCGAGTGGCTGAGATACCAGAACTAGAATTGGTATGTTTGTTTACTAATTATAAATTTAAAGTTGCACCCTACACATTCATTTTTAGAGAAAGGTGAGGAAAAAGCACAAGCTACATTATACAGTAAGGTATTTGTTGAAGAAGAAGAAGAAGAAGAGTAGGAGGAGGAGGAGGAGGAGGAGGAGGAGGAGGAGGAGGAGGAGGAGGAGGAGTTTGGATTTGATATCCCGCTTTATCACTACCCGAAGGAGTCTCAAAGCGGCTCACATTCTCCTTTCCCTTCCTCCCCCACAACAAACACTCTGTGAGGTGAGTGGGGCTGAGAGACTTCAGAGAAGTGTGACTAGCCCAAGGTCACCCAGCAGCTGCATGTGGAGGAGTGGAGACACGAACCCGGTTCCCCAGATTACGAGTCTACCGCTCTTAACCACTACACCACGCTGGCTCAAGAAGGGCTTCCTAAACATCGTGGTTGCCTAGTTCTACCTTAGTAAGCTTTCCTGCAGCAATTGAAGGAAGGAGGGTCTATAACCATACTTTCTGGTTTGACACATAATATAATAAAATCAGGCAATTCAGCTAGCGGTGCTTAATTCTCTCTCAGATTTGGTGCACCCAGACGGAAGAAAAAAGCACAAATGTACGGCTTCAGACTTTTGTAGAGTCGTGAATGAGGTGCACAAGGAAGCTGCTGTATAAACCAGTTCTGCAACAGGAGGGGCACACAAACTATTGGCGTGTACACACTGCATGACAGTTTGTGTTCAGTGCTGGATGCAGGCGCCTTTATGGGGTGCTGTATAGACATCATGCCCATGTCACACACCATTTGTCAATCTAAAGCTCATTCTGCTGGAACGGTTATAATCCATTTTGTGCCAAGAATGCACTTCTCATGCACAAGGGCGTTTTCAAGGGCCACCTTCTGCTGGGACAGGACTGCGCCAGCGCCACACCCCAGCACCAGGTCCAACTTGTCTTTGAATGAAGCAAAATAGGAAGCAGTATGGCAGTATCTTAGCTGCCTCTATATAAAGTGGTACCTTGGTTTACAAACTAAATCCCTTTCCGGAAGTCCGTTCTTAAACCAAAGCGTTCTTAAACCAAGGCGTGCTTTCCCATAGCAGCAGGGGACTCAATTTACACTCAACAGGAAGCGGAACATGTTCTGCTTCCAAGGCAAAGTTCACAAACCAAAACACCTACTTCCGGGTTTGCAGCGTTCTTAATCCAAGTTGTTCATAAACTAAGCTGTTCTTAAACCAAGGTACCACTGTACTGAGATATATATATATATTCGCTGCATAGAAGCATATCAACACATCTTCCAGTGCCTCTCTTCCAAAAGTCTGTGAATATGAGAATGTGTGTCTGTGGAAACAATAATGGAGGGAAGGGGAACAGAGGACACAGCTGCACGCTGGTTTGAAAACACATTGACCTGTGTGTATAGACAATGCAGTTTTCATGCAAAGGTGTTGTGCAACTGCAAACTGCTATGCACAAATGAAAAAATGACCCCTGGACATTTCAAATGCAATGTTTCTTTGGACCCAGGGTGAGAACCCAGAGGCGCCGGGGGAGGGTATATCAGAGAGAAAATGAATTCCAACTTTGTATTAAAGTAACATTTTTATGTGCAACTGTGTGTTTTTTTCTAGTATTTTTGTTGTTTACATTGTCCGTTGATGTTTCAGTTTTCTGTACACCGCTCAGAGATATTTTTAAGATAGTAAGCAGGATAGGAATGGTGTAACAACAGCACATTTGTACATAGCCTGTACAGACTCCTTCTTCTGGCCCACTAAATGAATTCTGACCCCAGAGGTTGCACCCTCTGCAAAAGGATAATGCCACAAGTGGGAGGGAATCATGACAATGAAAATATTCCAAACCAGTCAAGAGCTTTACTTCCTTTGACAGAAATGTTCTGTTCCTGGCAAGGAAAAAACAAAACCAGGAATGCTCTGTTTAACTCTGGTTATGCAAGTCTTCATAATGGTGCCGTAAGTCTCCCTACTTGGAGTTCTCTAATGATTCCAGGCCATTTGTTGCTTCTTGTTAAAAACAGGAGCCAGTTTGCTGCTATCAGTTATGCAATTTACACACCAGATTATTTGGATGCAGACATCATGCATGAGCCATTCAGACATGGCAAACCTGACACAGAAATAACCACATGGCAGGGAGATATTTCATGAAGCTATTTCAATACTTGGGGGAATAAACATGTACACAGCATTTTAAGAACATGACTTTTTTTTTAATGCCCTGAACAATGGGCTTAATACAGTTTTGCTGTACTAGGGAGGTTACTTCTCATAAGGCAGAAAAAGTTACCTGCAGAGCTGCCGTTAATATTTGCTGGCTGGGCCATGCTTGCTCAGTGACAAGTCCAGAAACCGACTGTCAGGAGTCATGCAAATCAAGCATCAAATCCAATCAGGCATGCAACCTGCAACAGAAAAAAGGTCATCAAAATACTGCAATTCCAAAACTAGTTGCCTTTCATTATAAAGATCACCAGGTATAGGCCCATGTCCTCAGGTTTAAGCACAGAAAATGTGATAGGCTGATGCATTAATAATTACTGTATATTCTGGCGTATAAGACTACTTTTTAATCCACGAAAATCTTCTCAAAAGTCGGGGGTCGTCTTATAGGCCAGAAAATATGGTAATGATAATACTACAGAGCAGTGTGAGTTTCAAAAGTCAAGTGACTTGAAGCATTACTGTCAGGCCCACCATTAACAGAAAGATGGAAATATCGGAGCAAACTGAACACAGATGTTGGTGAACAGCACAGACCACAAATCCTCTACTGCAAATACGAAGTAATACAAGCAAGGCTTTGGCTTCGATTAGAGAGTTTGTATGAGCATAAAGGAGAAAAGAACTTCGATTTGGACTGACAAATATCACTTTTATTTGCCTCTAGGTTGCTTGAAAGGCGTTATAGAGTCCAGACCAGAATCTGACGGAAATGTGTTATTTGAAATATAAAAGTAAGTAACTAAGTCAGTAAAATTTTATTTATACCCCGCCCTCCCCAGCCAAGACCGGGCTCAGGGCAGCTAACGTCAAATAGCAAATACATTAAAACACAAGCAAACAATTGATTAAAATACAGCTTAAAAATTAGAATCAGGATAAAATTAAATGACTGCCCACGAATTACAACCATAGGGGTCGGGAACCTCAAGTATTCATCAGGGCCAGCTATCCATGTTGGTCCCCCATGAGCCGATAAAAGGGCCAAAGTGGTAACCTACAGGGTCAAACTGGGCCCGGACCAAAGGCCAGGCGGAACAGCTCCGTCTTGCCGGCCCTGCGGAAGGATGTCAAGTCCCGCAGGGCCCTGGTCTCCTGCAATGGAGCGTTCCACCAGGCTGGGGCCAAAGCCGGAAAGGCCCTGGCCCTGGTTTAGGCCAGTTTAACTTCCTTGAGGCCTGGGACCTCCAACATATTATTATTTGCGGACCGTAAGGTCCTCCGTGGGGAATACCAGGAGAGGTGGTCCCGTAAATACGAGGGTCCTAAGCAAAGGGGAGCTAAATTATAGATTGGAAATTTACAGACAGGCCCCAAGGAACCTAGACAGTGGCATGAAAAATGTACTCCGCCAATACTGTTTGTGAGAGAGCATGATGTTCTGCCACAATAGCTCCAAAATGTGAAAAATGGATTGGATAATCCAGATCTGCTTCTGGGCACAACTGTATTCATGTCACAGGAGCAATACAACTGAACTGCACGCTAGCACTATGTTCGGTTCAGAAGCAGCAGACTGCATGGCGCTATCATTTGCACATCCATGATTAAACGGTGTGGGGCTGTTTTATCATTCAGCATCATTTATCTAGCCAGCAATAGGGGGCTGTAATTTAAACCAATCCAGGGGAATTTAAACCAAGAAGGAAAACTGATCTGCAAAAAATATAACCTTGCAATTTGCAGGCAATGTTCAGCCTTGTGTATGTATATACTGTACACCACACACACACAATATATATATATATGTTTTTGTGTGTACTGAAGTTTAGATGTTGTCACACAGAGCATGTATATTAGAAGAAAGTTTGTTTCTCAGAACAGTAGGCTTTCTGCCCTCACCAATCCTGTGCTCCTACATGCTTGTCTCATACCTGACTGAGATTACCGTGTTCTGAATACTTCAGGGCAAATGCAAAAACAAGTAACGACTGGTTAGAAGTACTATTTGCTAATAGAAGTGAGATGCTGTTCTCAAGGCGGGAGAAGGCATTCTTTATTCCGTATTCAAACATTGAATAGTCAAAGTGCCAAGAGGCTCGGTATTGACGTGGCTTGACAGGACTGTCAAAAATTGGAACAAATTTCTTTTCCGCATACAGGGAAAAGCGTATTCATCAACGCACGTAGCTGATGAAAGTCTTGAGAAAAAGGAAAAGGAAAAATAAAAAATCAGGGGACTTACTAGGTCCTTTGTCCACCTATTGCCATTTAAGCCTGTGCTTAAACCACACATTCAGAAGCTGCCACTGACTAGATTGGGGCCCCTTCATCTTGACTTAGGCTGCTAACCTGTACTGCATCCTGTGCAATAAGCAGCGTAGCAAAACCCAATTTATAATGCACAAACTACAGAAACAAAAAATATAATGCATGTATCCACCATGCATGCTTCAGGGTGTGCTATGGACATGTGTGGTACATGCTCAGTTTAACCACTACTCTGCGAGTGTGAGCTGTCCGGTGCAAAATTCAGTTTCACTAGATAACCTTTAGCAAGCAGATAGACTTCTTCCTTTCATCTGCAATATGAGGATTAAAAAATGATGTGACCAGGGTAACATGTGACATGCTTTAGAAAAGCTCAGCAAAAACCAGGGGTAGCATTGTCCACTGCAGAGGCAGGCACCACATGCAATAGCTTTTTGTGAAGAGTAAGAATTAAGGTAGGGTAAGTGAAATATTAAGGGACACGGGTGGCGCTGGAGGTTAAACCACAGAGCCTAGGGCTTGCTGATCGGAAGGTTGGCGGTTCGAATCCCTGCGACGGGGTGAGCTCCCGTTGCTCGGTCCCAGCTCCTGCCAACCTAGCAGTTCAAAAGCACGTCAAAGTGCAAGTAGATAAATAGGTACCGCTCCAGCGGGAAGGTAAACGGCGTTTCTGTGCGCTGCTCTGGTTCGCAGAAGCGGCTTAGTCATGCTGGCCACATGACCCAGAAGCTGTACGCCAGCTCCCTTGGCCATTAATGTGAGATGAGCGCCACAACCCCAAAGTTGGACATGACTGGACCTAACGGTCAGGGGTCCCTTTACCTTTAAGTGAAATATTAATATTATATAAAGTTGCAAAAGCTTGAGAACTGAAATGGCTCCATTTGCTAGATATAATAAGCTCTAACGTGGGCCATTCATTCATCAGTGGGAACTTTTAGTTAATCTGCAATTTCAGCCTCCCCAAGTTGCCAGTCGCTGCATGAAGATGTTTTTCTAGGCACCTGGCCAGGGTACAGTGTTTAAAATGTAACCCTGAGTGACGATAAAAACAAGACACACCAGTCCCTGGAACTCCCACAGCAGGGCATGAAAGGGACTCCTTCAGACATGGGCTGCAGGAAAGTGGAATAGCTTACCCAAACCACATCAAGATACCACTATGGCTTAATTCAAGACTTCACCGTGTTTAGAGTAGATCCACTGAGTTCAGTGGGTTTACTCAATGTAGGGCTATGTCTAGTTTAAATCCCTTGACTTTATCACAGAAGGATATAGTTACCATTACATGCAGCTGATGACGGCATCCCTGTGGCCCAGGAATTCCCTTCTGGGTTCAGGAGCTTAGGAAAGAGGCATTTGAAACAGAGCTGGGATATGTACGTAGAGTTTAGACGGCAGACTCACATTTTCAGAGCTTCAACAATATGCAACGTTACAAGACTTGAAATGATAATTACACTGTACAGTGGTACCTTGGTTTTCAAACTTAATCCGTTCCAGAAGTCCATTCCAAAACCAAGGCGCGCTTTCCCATAGAAAGTAATGCAAAACGGATTAATCCGTTCCAGACTTTTAAAAACAACCCCTAAAACAGCAATTTAACATGAATTTTACTATCTAACAAGACCATTGATCCATAAAATGAAAGCAATAAACAATGTACTGCAGTCACACAATCAATCAATCAGTAGCTGAACTGGGTTCCACACAGTCACAAAAACAAAACAAAAAGAGCAGTGAAAACAAAAAAGCAAAATAAATAGCAAAAACCGAGAGACCTCAGTGTAACACTCAAAACAGAAGTGTGGCCCTCAAAATGGAGCATGTTCAGCTGCCGAAAAAAGTTTGCAAACCAGAACACTTACTTCCGGGTTTGCGGTGTTTGGGTTCCAAGCTGTTTGAGTACCAAGGCGTTTGAGAACCAAGGTGCCACTGTAATTATGGAATGCAATTTTCAAGCAACAACTGCTATGGTCTCCATAGACCCTGCTCCATATACTGTACTCAAAACATTTTGATGTACTTGCATTCTTTGTTTATTGTGTCAATAAATGAAGTATCTCAACAAACTTTCATTAGCTATGAGAATGGACTTATAGCACATGAAAATGCTTGCAGGATAGCAGCAAAGGCATCACAGAAACCAATGGTAAAAAGCATTGTTTACATTCTTTTAGAAATGAAAGGTGTGTTGTTGTTTTTAACACAAACACCAATTCTTAAAGAATCGTCCCCATTTTAGCTCATGAAATGCAACTGACAAGACAGAAGACCACTGCGATTTTGGTATTTGTTCCCCCTGAGAATGAAGTAAAATAGCAATTGCTCCCTTCCCTCTGCCGCAAATATCAACTTGCAGCTCAGTAATAAATGACCTGCATTAAAGTGTGCTATTCAAGTTATGATACGGATAACAATTATCTATGATTCCACTGCCGCCACCCTCTTATCAAGTGCCAAGCTGGAAATTTCAAGGTTAGAGTACTGGAAAACGTAAAGGTAAAGGTAAAGGGACCCCTGACCATTAGGTCAAGTCTGACTCTGGGGTTGTGGCACTCATGTCACTTAACTGGCCGAGGGAGCTGGCGTTTGGCCGCAGACAGCTTCTGGGTCATGTGGCCAGCATGACAAAGCCGCGAAGCAGAGCAGCGCAAGGAAATGCCGTTTACCTTCCTGCCGGAGCAGTACCTATTTATCTACTTGCACTTTGACATGCTTTCAAACTGCTAGGTGGGCAGGAGCAGGGACCGAGCAACGGGAGCTCACCCCGTCATTGCGGGGATTCGAACCGCCGACCTTCTGATCAGCAAGCCCTAGGCTCTGTGGTTTAACCCACAGCGCCGTACAGTTCTGCTAAATGTGGCTTGGCATCTGTCATGTCCATAATATGTAGTTATATTGTGCAGGCTGAATGTGACCTCCGACCTAGGTCTTAAACACTTGTGACACTTGGTACTGGGAAAATTGCTTATTATTTTTTACACCACTGTCGGTGTGCATCATTTTTAAAAAGTTACTTGTAGACAGAGGCAACACTACAGTTCTGAAGATGGCAATGATAAATCTCTGAGTCGGGACAAAGTGTCCTGCCTTTTCAGCCACACAGGAAGCTCCAGCAAATTGCATTTGGCAAAACTATTTAAGAGCTAAGGCTACAGCTCTGTGCTGATATTAGCTAACACACTATTCAGAGAGCGCCCTGTATATTTGTGTACATTCCAAGCTATAATCAGACACCTATTCCTAACAAAAGTTCAGCTCTAAAGGGCAGATTTAATTGCAATGCAATACTCGCCAAGTCCAATCCAGAAGACTTTCTTAGTCTGAATACACTGCTACTTCCAATATTTGATATCTATAAAAACATTTTAACAAAAGCTCATTGTTCTTAGTGCAGTTCAGAATATTTTTTGTTGCGAAGCTAATTTTTCAGCAGAAAAGGGGTCCAAAGTGTGTGGTTTTACACCAAAACAAATTCATGCTTTCTATGTAAAAACATTGGAACTAAACACTGAAACTAAAATTTCATGGATTTTTCTGGGGGTTTTTGTTTATGTTTTTGTATGGTTTACATTATCTTTACTTCACAGGCGCAACTGCCCTCGGAGACAGCAATAGCTTTCATAAAGTCGTTCATAAAGATTTGAAATATGAATTTACTCTAAGAAGCATCTATATGTGCTTTATACTTGTGTAGTCCAACAGCAGTAGGGACGCAGGTGGCGCTGTGGTCTAAACCACTGAGCCTCTTGGGCTTGCCAATCAGAAGGTCGGAGGTTCGAATCCCCACGATGGAGTGAGCTCCCATTTCTCTGTCGCAGCTCCTGCCAACCTAGCAGTTGGAAAGCACACCAGTGCAAGCAGATAAATAGGTACTCCTCCGGCGGGAAGGTATATGGCATTTCCATGAGCTCTGGTTTCCGTCACGGTGTCCCATTGCGCCAAAAGCGGTTAAGTTATGCTGGCCACATGACCCAGAAAGCTGCCTGTGGACAAACGCCGGCTCCCTTGGCCTGAAAGTGAGATGATTGCCGCAACCCTAGAGTCTTCGTATTTGACTGGACTTGACTGTCCAGGGGTCCTTTACCTTTACCTTTTTAGTCCAACAGCTCTTAGTTGGTAAAAAGCCAGTAGTTAAATTTCAGCCCATCAGCTCAGTTTTCTCACTTCTACCCAGCGATGTTGGGCAGAAAATTTCCTACTCCCCCCCCCCCGAGTTTCCTAAGTTCATAAGTAATAACGCATTACAGAATAAAAGAATTGTAGAGTTGGAAGGGACCCCGAGGGTCATCCAGTCCAACCCCCTGCAATGTAGGAATCCTGCCATCCCTGGCTGGGCTCAAACCACCAACCTTATAGTTAACAGCCAGAAACACTGGCCCATTGAGCCACAGGAATGGATACTAGTGGCAAATAGATATTAGGCAAACTTGTCCGTCCCAAATTTTTCAGCTTTGTTCACTGTATGAAATAAACATGTTAAATTAGATCACTCTTCTAGGGCATCCATTTTTTCCCCATTTCAAATTTTGCCATGTCCATTTGCCAATTCAAAATACTCTAGCAAACCTCCATTCACTGCTCCATCTCATCTAAGTAGACTCCTCTGAGGAAAGTAATGTCTGACTTACCACGTAGACCGGATGCTTCAGAAAACCCCTCTGCTACCCAGCACAGTTTTTACACCTAATCTCAAAGTCTCTATTAGGGGTGTCCACCAAAGGCAAGATTTAGTACAGTCATGCCTCGGGTTAAGAATGCTGTGGGATGCGTACGTTCAGGTTACGCACCGCGGCGACCTGGAAGTAACGGAACGGGTTACTTCCGGGTTCGGCACATCGCGCATGCGCAGAAGTGCACAGTGATGACACGCGCATGTGCAGAGAGCCGAATCGCATCGCGCACATGCAAAGATGCAGTGCTTCAGGATACGCACATCACGGGTTACGAACGGGGCTCCGGAACGGATCCCGTTCGTAACCAGAGATACCACTGTATTGCAGAAACTGAGTTACATTGTTTTGAACTGCCTGTCTTGTCTCAAAGAAAAAGAGATGTGTGTTAGGGAGTTATTATGAATGATAAACAGTTCGAGGCTATTCTTGTTGTTTTCTGCTCAGCTGATCTACATCCTTTCCAAAAGCACCTTGTCTTTTCTGTTGTAGGTCAAATTGTTTTTATTGATTTTCCAAATTTTACCAAATCAGCCACAAATTAAGACAAACTTAATACACCTTTTCCAATCATTGCTTTCTCGCACTCCCTTCTTGACGCGTCCCAAGTTTCCTCTTGTTGCTGTGTTATTTTCCTAGCTGCTTCTAGTTCACATTCCATTCCATAAAATTGACCTTGTATTACAACAAGTTCTTTTATTGTTTTCAAACTCATTATCCTTAACTGTCGGCTATCCACTTGCCCAAAAGCACCTTGTCTAGAAAGAAAATGAAAGCCCTGGTAAACTTATTCCCTGGCTGGAAGCTCAAGGGATCAGGCACAACACACACACAATCTCTTCCTTCTTCATCCCTTTGTAGACTCTTTGGAGAGATGAAATGACTTTAAAAACAGTGAGCTCTCTGGTCCCTTCAGGAGCACCTTAGTTCAGTTTAATGTGCCTCAGAAAAGACTAGCTACACCCCAGAAGAGCTCTAATCCCCCCCAAAGCAGTCTTCTTTGGTGATCACTCGTAGCCGAGTAAGATAAACACGGTTTTAACAGTGAGTCCATAAGTGACTGTGGAGGCCAATTCTGGATCCACACGTCCTTCCACAGTGGGGACATTGGTTTCTGGGCGGGAGTTGATCACGGTGTGGATTTGCCAAGTGTGCCTTCCTCTTAGCACGTTTCTCCCTTGCGTCCTGAGTTCGAGTGTCTTCAAAGCCCATGACACCTTTGGTAAAGGCTGTTCTCCAACTGGAGCGCTCGCAGGCCAGTGTTTCCCAACTGTCGGTGTATATACTACATTTTTAAATATTTGCCTTGAGAGAGCCTTTAAACCTCTTTTGTTGACCACCTGCATTACACTTTCCATTTTTAAGTTCAGAATAGAGTAATTCCCCTAAAGCAGTAATTCATTGGATACATGAATTCAAAATCATGCTTTCTCTAATCATACCGAGTGAAACATGTGTACCAAGTGTTCTTGGTTTGATGCTAAATGGAAGAAGCCTTAATGAAAATCCAACAGGATGCCAGAGGTAATCAGAACAAGAACAATGAAGGGAATAACCTTAGGTTAACAGATGGGGGAAGGAGAGGAACGGGATGGGGGGGGGGGAGAGAGAGAGAGAGAGAGAGAGAGAGAGAGAGAGAGAGAGAGAGAGAGAGACCAGTGGGCGGCCCCTTGGTACCATGGATGAAGATCTGGTAGGCTGCTGACTAGCATCCAATTTGGCAAGAAATTATCCTAGTTCCCTACATAATATTTACATAGAGTTTGAGGTTTGGCACATACACAACATTTTATCACTTCATTTTTGACAGTCTGTAACTCAATTTCCACAACTGAGTAATTTTGTTGATGCTCTCATTTTTTTGTATTTAAAACTAACTCTACATGACTACTAGCCTAATCAGCTGTGGAGACTACAAACAGCCTCCAGGCATTCCAGATAGAGAAAGCTTTGTAAAAATGGCACCTTTCCTCTTTCAGGTGACAAATGCACACCTGGGCAAGGGCACATGGGCTAGTTTTTGCAAACTCATTTTGCAAAATTGTATTAAAACCCAAAATGTTAATTCCAATGACAAAAGGCATGGGTCTGACAGACATCTGGGGACCCTATAAATTGCCATACAATGAAGACATTCTATAGAAGTCCAACCAAGTCAGAGGACTACCATTTTCAGTATAGCAATTTTTTAAAAAACAAACAAACACCAAGGTATAAATGAGGAACAAATTTTTATTTGCTGAGAACTAATTCATTCCTTTGGAGTGCTTTTTAGGATATAAAAATCCGCAGGGTGGCTATTAATATAATCCTATGCAAGTCAGGCATGCTAGTACCTCAAACTAACATAAGCAACCTGTTTTTAATTCTGTGCCTCTTAATTCTACTCCTTTATAAAGGGAAATAAAATGGGGAGCAGGTTTTTAATACCTCCAGGTAATCTATGTGCAGTTTAAAGCAGTCTCTTCCTTGGCACTAAACAGTAGTTTGTAATTGTAAATATTTACTTGCTGAAGTCTATATAGAAAGAGTGCATTTTTTTAAAAAAATATTATATAGTTGATGCAGATTTTAACAGTATTCAGCCATGATCAAAAGTTTCTTACCTGCTGCCATCGCCCTGAAACTTGTTGTTTTTTAAAAATATATTTTTAAAAAAAAAATGCTAGGAAAGAAAGGACAGCAGGTTAACACACCAAAATGAGACTCTCAACTGTTGAGATTGGGAGCCCTAACTCTCTTCTAAGTATAGCTAAAAGTTATCCTAGGAGAGCTAAAGCAAGCTGACCTATTCGGAGGCACTGCTGAGAGCTATTTCCATGAGGTGCTCAGAATCCATTTACCTCATGAGAAACCAAGTTTCAAGAAGCAGATGGCATTGGGAGAAGATCACCGCTATTTAAACATGTCTCATTCTCCTTGTCAGTAGGAGAAGTTAAGTGGGCTCTTAGTTTAGCTTGGGACACGTAGGGCTTAAATTGTAATTTAGACATGGCTGCGATGTGTAGGTGCAAGCATAAAGGGGGTTAGTTGTTGCTGTCGGCTTTGGGGACAAAGCTCCATGGTGGAGCAACTGCTTTGCATGCAGAATGTCTCAGGTTCTGTCCAAGTTAAGGCTGGTAAAAGATCTCTGGCCGAAACATTGCCAATTAGTGTTTGCTATGACTCTTCAACACCATCTTCGTTGGACTGGTCATGTTGTGCAGATGCCTGATGATCGTCTTCCAAAGCAACTCCTCTATTCCGAACTTAAAAATGGAAAGCGTAATGCTGGTGGTCAACAAAAGAGGTTTAAAGACTGTCTCAAGGCAAATCTAAAAAAATGTAGTATAAACACCGACAACTGGGAAACACTGGCCTGCGAGCGCTCCAATTGGAGAACAGCCTTTACCAAAGGTGTCATGGGCTTTGAAGACACTCAAACTCAGGACGCAAGGGAGAAACGTGCTAAGAGGAAGGCACGCTTGGCAAATCCACACCGTGATCAACTCCCGCCCGGAAACCAATGTCCCCACTGTGGAAGGACATGTGGATCCAGAATTGGCCTCCACAGTCACTTACGGACTCATTGTTAAAACCGTGTTTATGGAAGACAATCTTACTCGGCTACGAGGGATCACCAAAGAAGAAAAGAAAGAAAGAAGAAGAAAGAAAGAAAGAAAGAAAGAAAGAAAGAAGAAAGAAGAAAGGAAGGAAGGAGGAGGAGGAGGAGGAGGAGGAGGAGGAGGAGGAGACGAAGAAATACTGAGCTAGATGAAGAAATGGTCTGCATGTACGGCAGCTTTCTTATGTTCTTAATCGGAGGTACAATTTAAAAAGTTGTAATTAGCAAAACACTAGCAACTATTACTCCTCCCCTTCTGTTTTTCTTTCTATAGCTGTTTAGTTTCAAGCAGCTCAGGTACACCAGGTGCAATTTGCCTAATGAGTTCCGACAGTGGAAGCTTGGCATAAAAGTTCCCCCTTTGCACAACGGAGCTCCCCCATTCCTATCACCCAGGTGTCTCCCATGCGTGACAAGACTGGCTTGAGGGCAGGTCAAGGGAACCCCCAGAAAAGCATCACAGTCAGACACTGCACTGGAGGGACCTGTCAGGAGTTGGCATGGACCAATGGTAGCAAATCGTATGGGAAACAGCCTCAATGGAAAAACTAACCAACAAACTGAAACTGACACGGGGACAAATGGAAGAAGACGCCTTCACCCCAGTGTGGTTCCCCTTTATCACATGCACAGCCCAACAAGACAACGACAAGAACCTTCTCGGTGGTGGCGCCCGCCTTGTGGAACGCCCTCCCATCAGATGTCAAGGAAATAAGCAACTATCTTACTTTTAAAAGACATCAGAAGGCAGTCCTGTTTAGGGAAGTTTTTAATGTTTAATGCTGTATTCTGTTTTTAATATTGAATTGGGAGCAACCCAGAGTGGCTCGGGAGATCCAGCCAGATGGGTGGGGTATGTATATATGCATGTATGTATGCATGCATGTATGTATGTATGTATGTATAAATAAATATTACCTGCATTTGAATCAATCTGGCTAACCTGATCCAAAAACACCCACCCACCCCACTCACACATGAAAACAAATTTCACTACAAGCAGTTTTATTTTTCTGGGGGGAGATGCAGGGGTACGCATACCCCTAAACATTTTGTGAATCTAACTTTGGCCTCATTCAGGGGCAGTATTTCAATATGAGTAGGAAAATGAGAGCACCCCTAAACAATTTTTAAGGAAAAAAAGCACTGACTACAGCCAATCGAAGACAACCAACCACATCCTAGGCCAACCCCCCAAGTTCTCTCGCCACCAAAGAAATACAAGCGAATACTAAATAGAACCCACACAAGCGGCGCCGGCACAAAACCCCACACATACACTAAGTAGAAGAATGGAAGCACAGCCACCTCACCCCACTCACCATTCCCTCCTCCACCTCTTCCCCCCTTTTTCTTCCTGAGGTAACAACAATGTCTCAAGCAATGAAACTGATCTGCAGAAAAGGCAACTTGATAAAAGAGACATTGCACATACTTTTGTAAACTAAAAAATCTGTAATATTTTTTTTTAAAGAAGAAAAAGAGAGAGAACCCCCAGAACAGCTTGGAACTAAATAGCTAAGGAAAAGGAAAGAGGAAGGGGAAGTGTGATAGGCTTGTTCCGCCCCAAGTCATAATGGCAGGTAACAAGGGATGGGGAATTCAAGGAGGTAACCCCAGAATTGACAGAAGAGAGGCTTCATACGCAGGACAGAACAAAATGATAACAGTTAAGAGTTCCTCACTTGAAGTTCTGATAACAAGACAAGCAGAAATCATTAAGAACGCAGCTGTTGTACAAGGCATAACTATTTTAATTGGAATGTAACTGGAAATCAGTAAGAGCAGGCATAGGCAAACTTGGCCCTCCAGATGTTTTGAGACTACAGTTCCCATCATCCCTGACCACTGGTCCTGTTAGCTAGGGATGATGGGAGTTGTAGTCCCAAAACATCTGGAGGGCCGAGTTTGCCTATGCCTGAATAAGAGCACGGAATCCAGGAATGTAAGATTATGAATGTATCAAATCCGGCACACGGGGACCACTTTAACTAAAGTGTATTAATAGGGAATTAATTGGCATTGTTATAACTGGGCTATATTGGAAAACTAATAAAAAATTATTTGACGAAGAAAAAGCTTTGCACTGATGGAAAGATCAACTTAGCGCAACACTGAATTCCTCCCACTGACTGGTTAAACAAAAGTTATCACACACATACACACGGCTCTGGCCCAAGTTGGGGTTTTCAGCTCTGCAAAGACCAGAGCCTGTTAAAAGTTTATACGCTTGTTTTTTCTAGTTTTATCTTAAAACAATCACTGAGGCACCTCGCATAACAAAGTGCAGTTCCACCGTCAAAATAGGAAACACATGTGTGTGAAAACGCACAGCTGGCAGAATGCAAGTGTAGAAATAGCACAGTGTTAAAACAACAAGGAGATTTTGCGATGCTATTGTGCAAGTTGCGGGAAGTAGCACTTGCCTTCCAAACTGCAGAAGAGAAATTGTAGAAGGGAGCGTACAAGGGCTTGGTTCAGGCTTTGAGTCTATTTATTTATAGATAAGCTCACCCACCACATGAAGAGGTCATGCAAAATCCAAGATGTTCTCTCTCCAATGTGGCAAGCATTCCTGAGCGTCCCAGATCTAAGTCCCACCACTCCCAAGATCTTTCTAAGACCTTCCTGACCCATCAAGAGATGATAAATACGGGCTGAAGGCTTTGCGATTCTGCACACTATGCACTGCAACCAAAGTGTTGTGTTTGAGTAAAAAAAATAAATTGTTTGATTGGCTTTGTTTTGTTTTTTAACTGGGCTACGCATAGACCGTTCACTGTGTAATGGAAAATTCTAAATGAAATTTTAATAATTCTTTTTGGGGCAACATTAAGGGGAAAGCAAATCACATCTCCTATAGCAGCCTCCAACAACCTGGTTCCTTTCATATGTTTTGGACTACAAACCATAGCAGTTCAAGACAGCGGGAGAGTTGCAGTCCAAAATGTATGCTGGGCATCAGGTTGGTAACATGGGTCTTCCAGAAACACAAACTTCAAAGGCACCATTCTAATTATACCCCAAATACATATAAGGAATTTAACTACATTGCTAAAACGGAGACCAAAAGTGAAGCAACAGGCCAGATAAGCTTGCTGAAAGATGAGCTTTAATCCACTTCTAGAAGACAAAAAAACAGCTCCCAAAGGAGGATATAGTTTCAGATGTCACCAGACCTAATTATTATCATTATTTATTAAATTTCTATACCGCCCTACATCCATAGATCTCAGGGCAGTTCTCAACACAAAACATACAATAAAAACAAAATACAAAGGCGATCCAATAACCCCCCCTTCCACAACACATTTTAAAAGGGCTTTAGATGTAAATCTGCCAAAGGCCTGGTTAAAGAGGAATGTTTTCGCCTGCCACCCGTTATGTAAGAATACATAATGGAGGTGCCAGGAGAACCTCACTGGGGAGAGAATTTCACAAATGGGGAGCCACCGCAGAAAAGGCCCCGTTCTCGCGTTGCCACCCTCTGGACCTCACATGGAGGAAGCACGTGAAAAATGACCTCAGAGGCAGCATTTGAAATTTGCTAGGTGCCTTTTGGAGGAGTGTTTAAAATTATAGAATTGCTTTATTTTAGTAGTTAATCAACCACCTTTTTAAATTTAGGTCCTTATTGCCAGCAATCTGTTTTTTCCCTACAACATTCAAGAACTATAATGGCAGATAAGTGAAACAATGTCATTTTATAACCTCTGTGTTCCCTGTCCCATCTATCTGCTCAAGACAGCTCCAAGACTCTCTGAAGAGTCAGGAGATAACATAAACCTTGCAGGATGGCAGGACTACTGAAGCAGTTGGGAAATTGCTCAAAATCTGGCTGGGTTTTTGGTGGTCTCCTCTCCCCCAGCAGAGCAGACCCTTCGCTCCTCATACCACGTTGCTCAGGAGATGCTCCTCCTTAACTTTCAGAGGGAGTTTTCAGGGGTAACAGGCAACTTGGTTGGGTGGTGGGGAGAAGGTCAACATGACTTCCATTAAACTCCTTCCATTGACTTAACAACAGCTTGAATCTTAAGGGAAAACCTCATAATCTTCTCAGGTGTGTGACTAGAAGCCTTTTAGGAAAACTGGAAGTGGGCACTCAATTGTTTTCTACTAAAGCCACCCTCCAATTAAAGTCCATTGCAGAATTACAATACAATGAAGGGTTGGGCTCTGCAAGGCAGAAGTAGTCCCAAATCTGTTGATTAATTGCTTCCTGTCAACGCATCTAAATTGAAGGCATGACAAAACCTTTGCCTATTCAGTTGTCATTCCACAGTAGGATTAATATTGTTTAAATCTTCCCATGTCAATTGCTTCCTCCATTAGTTCCTCACACAGTTCTCTCAGGGAAACAACGCAGGACGAGTGCAACAGACTTTGACGGCCTTGCTAGAGCATGCCGAGCAATTTGTACAGCCTTAGATTTTAATAAGCTGCATCGAGGAAACTGAAATATCATGAACAGGACAATCAGCCCAGATGCATGGGATTGTTTTATAGGGGGCCTTTGCTGTTTTTACTCTCATATGTTGTATAGCACCTTGAATTTATTTAGTTGTGTTGTTTTTTCTTTTACAAAAGTGTGGATTATAAACACATGCATCCATAAATAAACTTTATGGAGTAAACATGTTGATTACTGTTTTGTTAGAAGTGAAAAGCTTTGTTGTTGTTTTTTTAAGTCACTAAAACAACTATATTTGGGTTATTCTACCCAGACACTGAGGTCCAGCTCCAAGGGCCTTCTGGCGGTTCCCTCACTGTGAGAAGCCAAGTTACAGGGAACCAGGCAGAGGGCCTTCTTGGTAGTGGCGCCCGCCCTGTGGAACGCCCTCCCATCAGAGGTCAAGGAGATAAACAACTACCAGACTTTTAGGAGACATTTGAAGGCAGCCCTGTTTAGGGAAGCTTTTAATGTTTGGTTGATTATTGTATTTTTATTTTTGTTGGAAGCCACCCAGAGTGGCTGGGGAAACCCAGCCAGATGGGCGGGTATAAATAAAAAATTATATTATTATTATTATTATTATTATTATTATTATTATTATTATTATTATTACCTTTCACAAGTGAGCAAACATTTCCATGTAACCACCTTATAAAACACATATTGTTCAATAGAAAGTAATTCCTCTGGTGGGACAACTGATTGAAAGTGGAACGTGTCCAGAGGAGGGCAACCAAAATGGTCCAAGGCCTGGAAACGATGCCTTATGAGGAACGGCTTAGGGAGCTGGGTATGTTTAGCCTGGAGAAGAGAAGGTTAAGGGGTGATATGATAGCCATGTTCAAATATATCAAAGGATGTCATCTAGAGGAGGGAGAAAGGTTGTTTTCTGCTGCTCCAGAGAAGCGGACACGGGGCAATGGATTCAAACTACAAGAAAGAAGATTCCACCTAAACATTAGGAAGAACTTCCTGACAGTGAGAGCTGTTCGGCAGTGGAATTTGCTGCCAAGGAGTGTGGTGGAGTCTCCTTCTTTGGAGGTCTTGAAGCGGAGGCTTGACAGCCATCTGTCAGGAATGCTTTGGATGGTGTTTCCTGCTTGGCAGGGGGTTGGACTGGATGGCCCTTGGGGTCTCTTCCAACTCTAGGATTCTGGGATTCTATGAACAATGGATCTGTGCATCTGGCCATTAACAAGAAGGTTGGTGGTTCAAGCCCATGCAGGGACAGATGTGGGCAGGATTCCTGCATGGCAGGGGGTTGGACTAGATGCCCCCCTGAGTCCCTTCCAACTGTATGAGTCTGTGAATCATGGTTGAAATGTGTCCCTTTATCTTCTGTTGCATTCTGTAGTTTCCCTCCACTACACTTCACATGTCTTGCATATGATAAAAACTTGCATTGCAATTCTTAAAATTAATTAATTAATTAATTAAAATCTGTGTTTACGCCTGTCCCCCACATTAAAAAATAAACTGCATAGTCTGCTGGAATGAAATTATAAGTCAGGGGTCCCCAAACTAAGGCCCAGGGGCCGGATGCAGCCCAATCACCTTCTAAATGCGGCCTGCGGACGGTCCAGGAATCAGCGTGTTTTTACATGAGCAGAATGTGTGCTTTTATTTAAAAGGCATCTCTGGGTTATTTGTGGGGCATAGGAATTCGTTCATTATTTTTTTCCTTCAAAATATGGTCCGGCCCCCCACAAGGTCTGAGGGACATTGGACCGGCCCCCTGCTGAAAAAGTTTGCTGGCCCCTGTTCTAATTCCTAGTCTTAAAGCCAGAGGTATCTATGTAACAGACTTCCTTCAAACAAACAAATATGTATCAGCTTGGCAAGTCCACTCTCTTTCCCAAAGCTTAGCAGGAAAATGCCAACTCATAATGCCCAGATACTAACACCAAAGAAATATCTTTCAGAGACTATATTTAATACCAGGCAAGTTCCGGATGTAGGAACACCCTGGTTTCCTGCGGCTTAACAGTGAAAATCAAAACATCAACACCTGCCAGCTGATAAGCAATGCTCAGGAAATTGCTTTTTCACACACGTACGCATTGAGCACAATGTTCAGCTGTTCAGAACTGGGGCAGCACGGCCGACATCTTTCCATTATCTAAATAAATAACTCCCAAACACAGTTTCTGCTCTTTTACCTTTTGCAGATAAAAGGTTACACGTTGTTAAGTGTCTCCTCAACATAGGTGCTCTTTGGGAAACAGTAATCAATTTGCAGTGAAAGGACGTGGAAATATTTTCCCATATGGGCCCGACGCACAGTCTCTGGATGATTATAACCCTGCCTTTTGATTTCGTGGTTTTCGTTTCAATTACGGAATCAAGGAAATAGCAGAGAGGAGGTGGAGTGGCATGCATCCATTTTTCCTTGGCCACACAAGCCTAAGAGAAGGGATCGCACTGCGCCACTTTGCTCCTGGCACCCTGAGAATCATCTATGGGACTTCACATAGGAAGAATCATAGAATCATAAAGTTGGAAGGGACCCAGAGGATCCTCTATTTATTAAAATAATAATTTGTATTAGTTTTACATATACAGTAGACCCTCGGGTTACGTTACTCTCAAGTAACGTAAATTTCGGGTTGTGAGAGGCAAACCCGGAAGTATTTTTCTGGGTTTCGCCGCTCACGCATGCACATGCCTCTGGATACAGATTTTTCAGGGTGCGCACGGACCCCCTGGAACGAATCAAATATACACACCAGGGAGACTTGCCAGTCATGCAGCCTTGGTGCTTTAAATGTGGCATAGGGGGGACAGAACAGATATGGGGACGGCTACTTTTAAAACTAACCAAGGAGCTGGCTCTCCTTTTATTGTCTAAGAAGCAGTCTTGCGGTTTAAAATCTCTGCTCTTCTGAAATGAGCAGCGACAGTGAGTCACAGCCCTGAAACCTGTTTCCTCCTCACGATTTGTCCATACATGTGTGTCATTTTCTAAAGGAAAGGCATATACTGCTCTAACAGTTAATGAAAGCTGCCGTAGTCCCAGGTAGTACATATCTCAGTGAGTCCCCCTGAAGCCCTTAGAGTTTACTTCTGAGTAGAGATGTATAGGATTGTACTGCAGATTAATTGCATCTGAGTCCCAGGGGCTTTATTATAGAAGGAAAGTGAAAGCAATAAATCTAGTGCACAAGCACAGCCTCTTGTGTCCTGAGCCGGGAAGATAACACAACTGTTCTGCGTTGGGAGAGGAAAGCAGGAGTGAAAGCCTGACTAAAGTCATGGCCAGGCGTTATTGTTATTTATTAAATTTACTGGTCACTTTTTCTCGGCAAAGGCATCTCAAAGCAACTTACAAAGGAAAACAAAAAGAAAACCCCACACGGGAACACTATAACAAAACCAAAAACCACCATTAGAATGATTGTTCAGTCGTTCAGTCATGTCCGACTCTTTGTGACCCCATGGACCAGAGCACGCCAGGCACCCCTATCCTCCACTGCCTCCCGCAGTTTGGCCAAACTCATGCCAGTCGCTTCGAGAACACTGTCCAACCATCTCGTCCTCTGTCGTCCCCTTCTCCTTGTGCCCTCCATCTTTCCCAACATCAGGGTCTTTTCCAGGGAGTCTTCTCTTCTCATGAGGTGGCCAAAGTACTGGAGCCTCAACTTCAGGATCTGTCCTTCCAGTGAGCACTCAGGGCTGATTTCTTTAAGGATGGATAAGTTTGATCTTTTTGCAGTCCATGGGACTCTCAAGAGTCTCCTCCAGCACCATAATTCAAAAGCATCAATTCTTCGGCGATCAGTCTTCTTTATGGTCCAGCCAGCTCTCACTTCCATACATTACTACTGGGAAAACCATTTTAGAATGATTAAAAATACCTTAATATGATACTCCAGCACCTATAAAACATGCCGCACACTCCAGGGCCATGCCATGTTCAAGCGCAGTAATGTGGCGAGGGCCGATTAGTGCCGCGGAGGCAAACAGGACAAAACAAAACTTAGCTGCAAGCAACCGAGTTCAAATTATTTAGTAATTATTGCTGCTTTATACACTCTTAGTCAGGCATAGGCAAACTCCAGACCTCCAGACGTTGGGACTACAACTCCCATCATCCCCGACCACTGGTCCTGTTAGCTAGGGATGATGGGAATCGTAGTCCCAAAACATCTGGAGGGCCGAGTTTGCCTATGCCTGCTCTAAGTCCTCAGTGTTAAGCAAGTGTTAGTTTCTAGTAAGATTCCCTCCTCCCCAAAGCTCTGTAACAACTAATTAAGTACAAATTTCTATAAGTCTTATCTAAGTTTGTAGCTTTTCCAATTTGGAAAGGAATACCCAGGGTTTTGTTGCTGTTGAATGACAAGCTGTTTTGAAATAGCAGCTTTCTGGTCTGCAAGCGGCGACATGCACAAGGCGTTCAGGCTGCACCTGCAGGACGGAGTGTCAGGAGCATCAGTGAGCGCATGCATTCGATTCTTAGCCACTGTGCTTCTTGGAAGCAAGTTGGAAAACATTTTTAGAAAGGTGAACGGGGTCTTCCTTCCTGGCTCTGCTGAAGAAGAGGCAAGAAGGGAGGCCGTGCCCCAGATCTCGCCTGCCATTTCCGCAGGGCTCCCTCTTGGAACAGGGCTATTACGCTCGTGATTTCACTTCTCACACCGGCCTTCCTAAAGTCACAAACGGAGAAAGGATTTGGGGCCTTCTATATTATTAGGCACAAACTACTAGTTTTCCAAAGGAAGAAAGTGGTTGCAAGTTGCATTCTTTTAAATCAGGAGATTCGCTCAAATAAGAAAAAGGAACTGAAGTAAGATGGCAAGTTTGTAGCGCTGCCTGATTTAAATGATCATAAAGTAAATTACAGTGAAGGATAGGCGTGCCTGGCGTGCTTTGGTCCATGGGGTCACGAAGAGTCGGACACGACTGAACGACTGAACAACAACAACAACAAAGTAAATTAAACCATCACCACTCAGGGCAGCTTCCATACAGGAATTAACATGAAGTCTGCGGATAAATCACATTCAGCATTTTATGCATGGAGCTAAACCTAACACCGAAACCTGGTCAGATTTTGCATTTCACAGTATAGGAAGGATAACACATTCTTCCTAGACAGTGAAAGAATAAAACATTCTAGGACAGAAACTGACAAAGGGGAGAATTTCACTCCACCTGTAATGATCCCTGCACAATAAACCATGGTTTACTGACCTAAGAACAAGCTATGTGATCTACATCTTCCCTCCTCTCGTCCCGCCAGGACACCAAGCTTCAGCAAAGCTTTCTTTCTTAAAACCAGTCTTTCATGATGCGCAAACCGGGCAACTGTGGCTCAAGGGATCCCTGCAGACCAGGAAATAAGAACAGAATCCAATCCTAGTTTCCTATCCTCCCGTTTCGAAGGACTCCCTTATACCATAGGGACCTGGGTTAGGACGTCACAGGAAAGTGTGGCTTAAGAAATCTTTGCCGAAGCCAAGTATATGCAAGGGAAAAGCGAGGGAGCCCTTTTGGGACCCATGCCATGCCTACTAGACTGGGATTTTTCCATTTGAACTGGGCCTTCTTCTTTTTTATTGATCTTTATTGTTATTATACATAAATTTACACAGAACAAATACAATACAAATAAAATACATATAATGCATACCCTACCTATCCGACGCATACACCACAGATATCTGACTTCCAACTTTTCTCTTTCTATTTTGCTTCCAAACTTTATACGCATCTCATACCAGTTATTCTACTTTTCCTTTATGTCTATCTAATCAGATTTACTATTCCTTCCCTCTATTTTCAAGATTTAGTCTGTATCTGCCAGGAGACTTGTTCGTATAATTTTGCTCATAGGACTTGCGGTTCCCAGGTCCATTCACATTGCCAGAGTGTGTGTTATAGTAAAGAGTTTCACTACAATTCTCATTTGCAACATGTGAAGTGGTCTTAAGCATGCCCTGCATGTGGTTTTTTAATTTTATTTGTATTTGTATTTATTTTAAATATATTTTTAAATTCAGAAGAGAATTTAAGAACCTTATTTGCTTAGTATTCTTTGGAACAGCAGTCAGCTTTTATTCTTATTTTAAGATGATGTTTAAATATCCATACTGCCATCTAGTGAATAAAATTGTTCTTTAAAAAAGTGCACTGTACAACCCACAACATTTTTTTTTAAAAAAAGATGAAGTTCCCATTTACAAGCTTTTACCATGGAATTCTGCCCCTTCCCCAGCTTATACAAAATTTGCATTAGTATTTATATAAATATTTGGGGAAACTGGGGGGGGGGAGCCCGAGAGCAACCTTTTTCATCTTAAAAACTACAAAAGCCCTTTTTTATATGCTCTAATTAGAATGGAGGAAAAGGTGTGTCTGGGAACAAAACGCAACTCTTCTAAACATACAGGAAAAACAAGGAGCCTCACCCTTGAAGGGCTACAAATGCAAAGTTCAAACTATTATTATGCGTTACATCAGTAATTATGATTATTCTGAAGGCAGAGTACCCCTGGCAGGGATTGCTGCAGAGATAAAGCAAACATAAGCATGTGCAGACTGTTACACAAGTTCGGTGCATGGGGGAAGGACAGAGAGCTTTGTAGCAGAAAGAATATTGGTAGTTTGGTGGCTCACTTCAGGAATTCACAACGAACAAGGATTTGTGCTAGCTGGAGTTTCTCACCAATTCTGTCTCTCAATACGATTTCCCAGGGAGATGAAGCAATGGTAAACACAATGGTTTGTCAATGCAAGCCGCGTAAACCATGGTTTGCAAACCTGTTTCAAACCATTATTTCATCTGCTGGCTTGTCAAATTTAGACATCGTACAGTACCAGGCTCCATGATCACTGCAGATGGTGACAGCAGTCACGAAATTAGAAGACAACTGCTTCTTGGGAGGAAAGCAATGACAAACCTAGACAGCATCTTAAAAAGCAGAGACATCACCTTGCCGACAAAGGTCCGTATAGTTAAAGCTATGGTTTTCCCAGTAGTAATGTATGGAAGTGAGAGCTGGACCATAAAGAAGACTGATCGCCGAAGAATTGATGCTTTTGAATTATGGTGCTGGAGGAGACTCTTGAGAGTCCCATGGACTGCAAAAGATCAAACTTATCCATCCTTAAAGAAATCAGCCCTGAGTGCTCACTGGAAGGGCAGATCCTGAAGTTGAGGCTCCAGTACTTTGGCCACCTCATGAGAAGAGAAGACTCCCTGGAAAAGACCCTGATGTTGGGAAAGATGGAGGGCACAAGGAGAAGGGGACGACAGAGGATGAGATGGTTGGACAGTGTTCTCGAAGCGACTGGCATGAGTTTGGCCAAACTGCGGGAGGCAGTGGAGGATAGGGGTGCCTGGCGTGCTCTGGTCCATGGGGTCACAAAGAGGCGGACACGACTGAACGACTGAACAACAACAACAGTACCAGGCTAAGCTTTGCTAACTATGGATTGGTGTGTTATCTCAGGTGTCCTATTAAGGTTCCAATATTCAAGGTCCCTTGCAAGGTTTGCAAAGGTTTTTAGCGGGGGCAATTGCCCATGTAGCAGTTTGAAAGCACATCAAAGTGCAAGTAGATAAACAGGTACCGCTCTGGCAGGAAGGTAAACGGCGTTTCCGTGCGCTGCTCTGGTTCGCCAGAAGCGGCTTAGTCATGCTGGCCACATGACCCAGAAGCTGTCTGTGGACAAACGCCAGCTCCCTCAACCTATAGGGCGAGGTGAGCGCCCCAACCCTAGAGTCATCCACAACTGGACCTACCAGTCAGGGGTCCCTTTACCCTTTACCTTTACATGTAACCTAACTGGTTTGAGGTTATGCTAACTTATATGGGAATAAGCCCCATATAATAGGGTTTACTTCTGAGTAGGCACGTACAAGTGTGCACTGTGAACTGTTCACAGCCCAATGTCACGTTCCACAGGTATGCAAACAAAATACTCTGCCAGCTTGAATGATGCGTCGCAGCTGTGCCCTCTTGTGGGTGCTCGTATTGTTTGAATTTGATTGAAATAAGCCATGCAATCTCTGGTAGCAATTCTACAGGCAGACAGTCATGTGCACTCCAAACCCTATGGATCTTGATTTGATTTGCAGACTAACACAGGCACGTCCGTTTCGGGGGACTAATCTGGCCCACTGGTTGAATTAATGTGGCCTCCGGGTAGTATCTGTCCTGCGGTAAAATCCTAAAAAAAGCTCAGAAACTTGAATCCTAAAAAAAGCTCAACAACTCACGCATGTTGTTCACTTCATCAAATCTGGCCCTCTTTTAAAAAAGTCTGGGCACCCCTGCACTAACAGCTTTGGAAACAGCAGTGCCTATCTCATAGTCCCTACACAACTTGCTTAAGCGAATCCCTGAGCGCTGATTAAATATGGTGAGCTGGAGATGCAGGCCTCCCACCCGCTTGGGGTGTGGCCCCAAGACGATGCTCGAGTTTAGGGGGAAACGTGCTTCTACACCTGAGTAATTTCGTGCATGGCAAAATGCCCAAAATGAGACAAACGTGTCTTGAGCAATCCTGAACAATACCTGGAGATGAATGCATTATGAAGCAAATATCCTGTTTACATATTAAGGGGGGGGGGAGGAGGAGGTAGTGACAAGACTCAGTAACCTTTTATTTGTATGACTTAGAAAAACATTGCATGCCAAGAAAAGAATAGGCACACACTTAAATAGAATGTTGCTTATGGGCAGAACAGATAAACAAATATTTGGGTCTCTTCCTAGTTTCATCAGGGATGGGAACCAACAGCATGGCTTTGAGGGTTAACACTATGTTAACTGCTTTTAAAAAAAAATTAAGTTTCCCACGCACTGATAATAACAATACATTCAACATTGAACATTGACTTCCCTTCCATCTTCCCATGGTTTCCTTCAAATACCAATTGCTGCTGCATGCTATAATCAAACCATACATTCTTTCGCTCATTCCGCTCTCAGTGTAACTTTTAATGCGCTGGGGTCTAAACCACTGAGCCTCTTGGGCTTGCCAATTGGAAGGTCAGCGGTTTGAATCCCTGCAACGGAGTGAGCTCCCCTTGCTCTGTCCCAGCTCCTGCCAACCTAGCAGTTTGAAAGCATGCCAGTGCAAGCAGATAAATAGGTACCGCTTCGGCAGGGAGGTAAATGGCATTTCCATACCTTCTGGTTTCCGTCACGGTATCCCATTGTGCCAGAAGCGGTTTAGTCATGTTCGCCACATGACCCAGAAAGCTGTCTGTGGACAAATGCTGGCTCCCTTGGCCTGAAAGTGAGATGAGCGCCACGACCCCATAGTCACCTTTTACTGGATTAACCGTCCAGGTGTCCTTTACCTTCACCTTACTGCTGGATTTACTCTGAACCTACTAGTGATTTAACCTGTTTACAATAATTCTTCGTATTATCTACACTATGCTAACTGCTGGCCATCAAGTCAAGATCTCTGAGACGAAACCCGGGAGCACAGAGGCTGCAATACTAACCCTCTTTCTAGGCCATGGAATGACGTAAAAATATTCCTGCACGTACCTCATAGTACTAAACAGATTGAGAGAGGCTTAAAGGTTCCCTTTTAGTGCCTGTTGTGAGCAATCCTATAGAACGAATCACCAAAACCAAATCCACTAGTCAGTTTGCATCCAAACGCCTCCCAAGCTAGCCTTGATGCTATCTCACAAGACAGATTAGCTTGGGAGCGCTCTGTGTTTTCAAGGAACTTACCTTAAAATTTGGGATAGTAGCCTTAGCCTTAATAAGAGATGTCAGAATTCCAGAAGACTCCACCCAGCTTTAAAAGACTTGACTTATGCAGTAAACATCTCAATTTCATACGCGTTTGGAATTTTTATGGACAGGTGACACTCCACCCAACCAGCGAGGAGGATGTTAGATAAATTATGACAAGAAAATTGAGGTGTGCATGGAACAGCTTAAGGGAAAATTCACTAATTAGCCGCATTGGGTGTAGCAGAGTATATGTACTGAGCCAAATACCTGTGCGTGTGGAACAAACAAAGGGGGGGGGGGAGAGAGAAACACATGCTTTACTTGCCTGCCCACTGGCACAGAGGGTATGCCTCATAACTTCCAATACTTTAAAAGTTGACTCTAACTTAATAAAGGTATGGATGGTGCTGATAAATGACACTGGGTGGTAATTTTCAAAAGTTTTCCCATCCAAAATAAAAACATCAGCTTAAAATTTAAAAAGCATTACCCTAAGAAGCCTGGTTCTCTGCCTCACTGAGAGCAGCAAGGATAACTGTCCCCACTTTTCGTCTCTGAGATTTTGGATATCACAGCACAATATCATAGCATTCTGCTTCCAGCTATTTTCCACCTTTTCAGCTGCCACAGTTCTTCTGGATAAATTCTATTTCCGTGTTAAGAAGGCTGATGAAGTTTACGCAAATTCCCTCCCCCCCCCACTCCCATCTCCCTTTGATATACAATCCCCTGATGATATTCTTGCATCTCTTTCTCCAAAACACACACACACACACACACACACACACACACACACAATAGCACACAACGTGCCTCCAGGCAAAACAAACATGTCTGAATTAGACCCTGATCACACCTGCCTCGTAGCGTGGAATTCCATGTCTGAAGAATCACCCCACGTTATTAAAAACGATGCTTCTCTTTTCTATTTAAGGCACAACGTGAATGAACAAACAAGGCTTCACTTTTCAAATCCATCTCTGCCTTGATTGACAGAAGGTGGTTCCAGTTAGATCGCTTGCGGGCATTCTGAGTCAGCGCACCCCAGACGCTCAGCAGAACTTTTAAGGAAGCCGTAAGCCAAGATGGCAGACACACTTGGCTACACTTTGTCCTGACTCTTCCATTTACAGCAGGGTTGAGCACCTCCTATTCCTTTTTTAAAATTATATATTTATTTGAATTTATTTTACAACACACATACACACATTAAACATAATAATAATAATAACAATAATAATATCGGGGCTTCCTGATCAGAAGGTTGGCGGTTCGAATCCCCGCAACGGGGTGAGCTCCCATTGCTCGGTCCCAGCTCCTGCCCACCTAGCAGTTCGAAAGCACGTCAAAGTGCAAGTAGATAAATAGGTACCGCTCCGGTGGGAAGGTAAATGGCATTTCCGTGCGCTGCTCTGGTTTGCCAGAAGTGGCTTAGTCATGCTGGCCACATGACCCGGAAGCTGTACGCCGGCTCCCTCGGCCAGTAAAGCGAGATGAGCGCCGCAACCCCAGAGTCGTCCGCAACTGGACCTAATGGTCAGGGGTCCCTTTACCGAAGCCTAAATAGGCTACAGCTATCTATAAGACAAACTTTTCAATTTGCTGCAGAGTATTGCAGATTATATCCTAAAACGTTTACCAAAGACAGGTAAGAATTTCTGAAGAAAGCTTAATCAGTCCGGCCAGTTGCACTTTTTCTGGCTTCCTTTATCGTTAGCACTAAGCACTGTTTTGCACTGTGTGATGTATACAGCTGCTCTTTAGAATATCCCGAACTTTTGCAATGCCAACTGTTATTTTGAACAACATAGTTTGCAATAAGGGGCACGTGACACATTCTGTATCAGAAAAGGCTTGGGGGGGAAGCTGTGATAAATCACGGCTCCTGCAGAGCGTGTCCCCATAACAAACATAGAATATTTATTCAAAAACAATGTGTAAGGTACTCCTGGGCATCTTAGAATTGAGTGACCATAAAGCTAGTTATTCCAGAGGGAGAGAGGAAAAAGAGGAAACAGTGAATCTTTCAAGCAAACACATTCTACAGTTCCTTCAAGCATCTCCTCCCCATGTAGACTCGATACCGTTTCTCCAAAAAAATTTACACATCACTTGGGAACACAGGCGAACCAATGTCAGTGTACTTGAAGAAGCAAAGATCACCAGTGTTGAAGCAATGATTCTTCAACACCATTTTTGTTGGACTGGTCATGTTGTGAGGATGCCTGATCGTCTTTCAAAGCAACTACTCTATTCCGAACTTAAAAATGGAAATCGTAATGCTGGTGGTCAACAAAAGAGGTTCAAAGACTCTCTCAAGGCAAATCTTAAAAAAATGTGGTATAAACACTGACAATTGGGAAACACTTGCCTGCGAGCGCTCCGGTTGGAGAACAGCCTTTACCAGAGGTATCTTGGGCTTTGAAGATGCTCGAACTCAGGACGAGAGGGAGAAACGTGCTAAGAGGAAGGCACGCTTGGCAAATCCACACCGTGATCAACTGCCGCACAGAAAGCAATGTCTCCCCTACTGTGGAAGGACGTGTGGATCCAGAATTGGCCTCCACAGTCACCTACGGACTCACTGTTAAGACCATATTCATGGAAGACAATCTTACTCGGCTACAAGGGATCGCCAAAGAAGAATAAAGAAATATGGATTTGAATGTGAAAACCCCAGGTTCAAACCTACACTCAAGTATTGAGTTTACTCTACATGACTCTTAAGTCTAAACTCATTATTTATTTTATTTATCAGATAGATAATTACCCAGTATAAGACCTCAGGGCAGTTCACAGAATTCCAGACAAGCAGAACTCAGATATCAAGGGAGTCCATGCTGGAAAGCGAAACTATATAATAATAATAATAATAATAATAATAATAATAATAATAATAATTAATATCCCCATCTGGCTCCGTGTTGCGTACGTTGAACTTATGGACCACCGCAACCAAGAAGTCCTCCCCAGAGCGTGCGTTCTGCGCACTTCGCACATGCGCAGAAGCGCAAAAATACACGAACTTCCGGGTTTTTTTGTTTTGGGGGGCCTTCGTGTTAAGCATGCCCGTGTTACGTAGCGCAATCTGGAACGGATTGCGTGCGTAACACGGGGTACCACTGTAATAAAAAAGTGATGTTTGTGACACCTGACACCCTGAACATGGGAGCAGCAGAACTTTGAGAGCTTAAGAATTTTGCAATATTATCAGACCTGCAACAAGGTTAATCAATTTACCTTCCAGTATCCAAGAAGCTTAGATATTTAGGAATAATTATAACAAGAAACCTGAGCAAACTCTATTCACAAAACTACCCTCTGTAGAACAAAATTTGAAGAAAAAAAATGGAGCAAAACCCATTTTATCCTCCCCGACAGATTAGCAATGGTAAAAATGATTATCCTTCCAACATTGCTGTGTCCATTCCAATCCCTCTCAATTTGGATCCCACTCAACCAGATACAAAAGTAGCGGGGGGGGGGGGGAGGGAATTCAGTCATTCATTCATATTCTTTTCCTGCAAAAAAGACCCAGAATAAATGCCAGTCAAGTTGTTTATCCACAGCAGAAGAATAACTGTTGGGAGGAGTGCAGAGAATAGAAACATCCTTTTGTCTTCCCCACCTGCAATAAAACTCTCTCTCTATATCAGGTGTTGTTAACTTTGAAAGACTTTGTTACTGTACTTAAGAGTGGACGGCAGGCCAAGACCAGCCAGCCCCTGCCTCCGCCAAATAAGATAAAGAAGATTGGCAAAATAAACTATTGAACAATGCAGGACAAATCAGTTAACTTGAAACCCAAGAAAGAAAGAGGACGTTCAATTACAAGTCACTTGTAATAAGATGAAGAAGGTTTAAAATTGGATAATTAAGAATATAAGGCTTTAAGGACATGCGTGAACGAGTATTAAGCAATGGCACCAAGAGGGGGAGTGGAGGGAAGTCAAGCAAAAATTGTGGTTTAAAAATTTGTTGGTTTTTGTTGTGGTTATTTTTGGAAAATTAAGACAATGTTATCTCCCCCCCCCAAAAAGAAAACCATATCAGGTGTTGTAACTCGACCATGGTTTGACTTTATCCCAGAAGGCACATTCTTCCATTGTCTCTGGAGACAGAGAGATGCCAACAATGGATAACGTAAGAGAGAGATAAATGACTATTACTCATACTTATAGAATCACAGAATTGTAGAGTTTGAAGAGATCACAATTCTGTGATTCTGCAATCTTAATCTACTTTAATCTGAGAACAATTGCACGGCTCCTGATTAGATACATAGTGATGTGATGTTGAATGTTATCTGTTCTATCCTGTTTGCCATTTGTTTAGTTTAAACCCCTGCGGCAGTTTATTTATTGGGGTCAAATCCTAAAAAAAAAAAAACCTCAACAACTTCAACCCTAAAAAAAGGTGAACAACATTGGTTGGCCCTTTGGTCGGCCCTCACGCATGTTCACTTCATCAAATCTGGCCCTCTTTGAAAAAAGTTTGGGCACCCCTAGTAGCCAACTCAGAAACCCATCACTTACCGTACATACCGGCCACTGATAATGCACCTTAGGTTGTAGATATCACCACAAATTTATTGTGCTAGTTCTGAGATTTCCAAACGATATGGGAAGACTCGGTTCTGTTTATTTTTATCGTTTTTTTGTTCCCATGATCCTCGTTTATAAAACCCAGTAAAACATTATTCCAAAAAAGCCAAAATGTATATATTATGAGAAACTGATACAGAACTGTCATTTGAATTTATAACGTGGGATTCCTCACATAATAAATTAATTTTCATTTCCGATGAGGTGAACTTGTCCAACATAAGTCCTAATCAATTAGCCCAATCCATTTCACTGGGTGACGAAGGGAGGCTATTTCCGATATCAACCAAATTTGTAAACTTCCATCATATCTACACTTTTCTAAACTAAAAAATATACAGTACGGACAAGGCGGGGAGAGAGAATAAAAATTTAAGGAAGATACTTGGAATGTGTCAACCGTATTCTTCGTTGCTGCAACAATTTTGATGCCTATCGCTACTTACAGTGCTATGAAAATTGCCATGTCTTTCAGGTGCTTCATTAAAAACGATTCCATTGAAGATAAAACCAGCGAAGTTTTTGCCAAGGACAACAGAGAAGATCCTGTGACATATCCAAGATAACCCAAGTTTTCCCAGACTTTGTTCTCCTAAACTGCTTCCCCCTTCCATAATCTCACTTTCCTCCTCCAAAACTCTTTCGCCACAATGTGTGTTTTAAAAAAAACAAAACCCTAAAACGAATAAATTACTTCTTTGTGGACTTATTCGTGAAAAATATAGATAAGCTGGAAGCGAGCTATTTGTTTTCTTCCATTAGTGAGGTGTGCCATAACTCTGGAACTAACGCTGCAGAAATCCATTCACCTTGAACGTTTTAATCATCTCAGACCTACAGCCAGTTGACTAAAGGCCAAGAACGAAGTCACACTTTATGTTGCCTTGTCCATTCTACTGGTTTTTAAAAATACATATATATTTAATTATAAAAGCCAATGAAAAGGGCATTGTTTTGTTTAAAAGTCCACACACACAGTGCCTTTAATTGTTTTATGTGAAAGGTAGAGAACCCATGCAAAAATCAACCAGCATTATCGTTTTTGAAAGAATCTTATCTATTAGAAAACAAATTTGAATCTGTGCTTTCCAGATTCACCTCAACAAGGAAAGACAGCCTAGACTAGAGACTGAACCTTAGAGTCCAGAGCTTGAAAGTTTGCTTCCTCTTATTTCACATCCTAACATGGACTCTCCCTGTTCAAGTATTTCAATTCCTAAAGCAGCCTTGAGGGATGCATCTCATTATCTTCTGTCATCACAGACACACAGCCAAATGCTACAAAGATTGGCAAAGTACCCAATTGTTAGTTGATTTATTAAATAGTTATTCTTAGTTCAGTGTTATGGAGCGAAGGAGTCGGTGTGAATAACCCGTGAGTACCGTACCACAGAATTTGGGGGAGAGCTGCAACAGCAAGATGATGGATGAAGCAATCCCATTTCTTTCCCACAAACTGTAAGCCCAGCAAAGACACACTTGAATACTGCATGTTCCTTACCGACAACAGTGAGTATCAGCGCTAGGGCTTGGCAATATATCCATCAAGATATTGTCTGAAACCGGTTTGAAGTCCATATTGTGATATCGGTTTCGTAATTTCGGACCTGGCAAGATATCGCGAATCATGATGTGTGTGTGTGTGTGTGTGCGCACCCGCTATGCAAAAATCACAACATGGGGGAAACCATGAAGTCAGCTAATGCTGCTTCTGCTTCTTTTTTAAAAAAATTCAACCTTTATTATACAGAAAACTTAAAATACATACAATATAAAACATTAATTTCAGACATTACAAATTATAATTATACCAAAGAATATAGAAGAAGAAAAAGAAATAGAAAGAGATAGATGGTTTTATTTACAATAAAAAAGAACCTTTCAACTGTACCCGTTGTACTATTTTGAAAATTATTATTTTTTTACACATGCTTCTCTTGATTCCTGCACTCCTTGTTAACTCTGTCGGTTTAACCGTGAAGCCAGCCAATGACTCTCCATTGTATACCGTGATGTTGAAAACCAGGTATCGCCCATCCCCGATTAGCACTAGGAATACATTGTAGATCAGGAAGGCAGGAGAACCAGCCAGCTTTATACGGGAAGAGATGGGCATGAAGGCACTTTAAAAGTGCATTTTTGTCATGAGTAAGAACTATAAAAATGTTGATTTTACACCATTCACAGAATGCCAATTAGTCACTCACCCATTTTTCACAAAGTTTCAAAAACCACATTTTTGTTGTTATAACTTTGTCTTTAAAGTACCTAAACACAGTAGTGGGAGTGAGGACCCTCGCCCAGAAATATCATTCTACTTGATCCCTGATGTCAAGCACTGGATTCCAAATCTTGCCTTTACAAGCGCCACAGAATCAAGCAGTGCTATGACTTCCTGATTCCTTGATGCCTTAAAAAGATGCACTTGTCAAAAGATGTTTAAAATAACTTTTTGTTAAAAGCCCAGAAGCTTCCTTACTAGGAATTATAGGATAGGTCAAGAAAACTTTCATGTATGCGACAACGGCGGCTAGAATATTGCTAGCCCCAAAGTGGAAACGCGGCAAGATACCAACCAAAGAAGAAGGGCAAGACAAACTCATGGACTATGCAGAAGGGGCCAAATTGATTGAGAGACTAAGAGACAAGGACAAGAGAGGCTTTAAAAAAGAATGGAACCATTTATGATGTATTTATAGAAATACAGTGGTACCCCGGTTGCGTACGTAATTGGTTCCGGGTTACAGTTCATAACCAGAAAAGTACGCAACCCGAACAAGCGCACGGAAAACCCGGAAGTAGCGGTTTGCGCATGAGCGAACTGCGCAGAACGCTTCTGCGCATCCGGGTTGCACTTCCAGGTTACCGGAGTTCGTAACCCGGAGTGTATGTAACCCGAGGTACGACTGTATTGTAAAGAAATGAACTCACTAGCAGGATTTGACTGGACACTTACAATTACAAAACAGAAAATATAAATGATTCAATTTAGAATATACAGTATTAAGGTATAACCAAAAGCAGGAAAACTATAATACAAGAAACCAGAAGAGGAAGCTGTGGGAAGTCATGGGGGGGGCCTAATTGGGTTTGTGTTCATATTTGAGATGATGCGATTGTGATGAAGATAAAAATGTAAAAACCAATAAAAGCTATTATTTTTTAAAAAAAGGATGCAATGGTTCAGTTGTGGTCCATCATCCACTATATTCTCCATCAAGAAGTAGAAGGAAAGCTATTGAGATGAACACCCCAATCTATTTTTCACATATCCCATTTCACCACCACACACACCAAACTGTTACCTGGTGCAAAAACAAGCTCTTTTAAGTCGTACTGTAATGTCTGTTTCAGGAAACATCTAACCCTAATTACAGGCTATCTAAGAACTGGCCAAGTTGGGGCCAGTCAAGAACTGGATAAAAGAATATAGGATTTATTTTTCAGACATTAAAAAGGTCTCATGAAGTTTCATAACTCCTAGTGGCAAAGGCAAGTCTCTCGGTAATTTTGGCCTGTGCAGAAGCAGGGACAGATTTATTCTGCATTTTGCCCTCTAAATAAAGTTACCTGCACCGATATAAAGGCATAGAGTTTGTGGAAGGAAGTAGGGAAAGGAGCAGAGAACGCCCACAAGCTTCATTTGTCCAAATTTTTCTTAACTTTCTCCTTATATGTTTCTACTAAATTCAGAGTCTTTGTTTAAAGAAGTGAACTTCAAATAATTTAATACTTTATCTAACCCCCTGTACCTTAAGTGTTATATATCATAAGGTAAAGGTAAACCTGGTAAGAGATTTACAAAGTCAATAAGAAATCATAACTTCTGCATTTTAATCATACATAGCCAGTATATTTGATTTACCCTCACAACTCCCAGTTGAAAATGGAAGAAAAAAGTCTGAAGAATGAGTTATTCTTAATGTAAATCTCCAGCAAGCCTCTGTCAATCATATTAGCTAACTGAGGAAAGAGCTATTCCTGACAGAAACTACACAGCCAGTTTAATTGCTTTGTGACTTATATTAAAAGTCAGCAAGAAATGAAATGCTAAGAATTGCTTCCTCCTTGTAGGTCCTTCAGCCAGGGCAGAAGAAAGAATTCCATGATGGATACCACACACACACACCCTCCTCACATTTATGCATATCAGGGTTTTGCTGGCTTATCCTCAAAGCATAAAAAATGCTAAGATGGAACTGTTTTCCATAAAAGATTTTAAAAATTAATGGAAAGAATTGGATTTTGGGGGTCCCTTTGTGAAGGGGGAAGAGACCACCAAAATAACGGATAAATTGGCTGCTCCCTCATGAAATCCAGTTCTTTGAAATACCAAGCCAAAGATAATGTCCAATTGTGGCGTTTCGCTCAGGCAAATAAAACGGTTACCTTCTTGCCTAAACAGGCCCCCGTTTGTTAATAGCCTAAAAGATTGTCCCCACCCCACCTGAATGATCAGCTGAGAACGGTTCCTTGAAAGCAGGAGCACTTGAGGAATCCAGTATTTGCGATTTCCAGTACAAACTGGCCAGATATACACAATCTAGACTTAACGTAGTGATCAGGACTTAGTTGTTTGCGGATTTTGTGTTTTCTGAATGTTATCAACACAGAACCAAATCAATGCAAGTTTTAAAATGCACATGGTTATTATTAGGTAGCTCTGTTGAAAAATCAATGAAATGTGTTGTTGTTGTTTTGAATGCATAGATTAGGTGGTGGTTAATGTGATTTACTCAGAGTACACCCACTGAAATTAATGAATGCGACTAAGCTAGGTCCATACATTTCAGTGGGTGGAATTGAACATCGCACTATGCTGAAGGTTTATAGTCTGCACAAATCAGCATGAAGGACAGAACGAACTCGACCCCCCTTTGCCTGCAGGCTGTTCTGGGGGTTCTCCCCCCCCAAAAAAAAAACCCTGGACCAATTTCAGAAGGCATGGGAGGAAAGGGCCACTGCACAAGCAGAAGTCCTTGTTCATAACAACAGCAACATTTTGTTATTTGTACCCCGTCCGTGTGACTGGGTTACCCCAGCCACTCTGGGCAGCTTCCAACATACATAAAAGCAAAATAAAAGATAAAACATTAAAAACTTCCCAAAACGGGGCTGCCTTCAGATGTCTTCTGAAAGTCAGATAGTTGTTTATTTCCTTGACATCTGATGGGAGGGCGTTCCACAGGGCAGGCGCCACTACCAAGAAGGCCCTCTGCCTGGTTCCCTGTAACCTCACTTCTCGCAGGGAGGGAACCACCAGAAGGCCCTCGGAGCTGGACCTCAGTGTCCAGGCTGAACGATGGGGGTGGAAGAAGTGTGCTGAAGAAGTGTGCATACACACGAAAGATCCTACCAATAACTAACTTAGTTGGTCTAAGGTGCTACTGGAAGGAATTTTTTTAATTTTGTTTCAATGGGGGTGGAGACACTCCTTCAGGTATACTGGGCTGAGGCCGTTTAGGGCTTTCAAGGTCAGCACCAACACTTTGAATTGTGCTCGGAAACGTACTAGGAGCCAATGTAGCTCTTTCAAGACTGGTGTTATATGGTCCTGCCGTCCACTCCCAGTCACCAGTCTGCCTGCTGCATTCTGGATTAGTTGCAGTTTCCAGGTCACCTTCAAAGAGAGCCCCATGTGGAGCGCATTGCAGTAGTCCAAGTGGGAGATAACCAGAGCATGCACCACTCTGGCGAGACAGTCTGCGGGCAGGGAGGGTCTCAGCCTGCGTACCAGATGGAGCTGGTAAACAGCTGCTCTGGGCACAGAATTGACCTGCGCCTCCATGGACAGCTGGGAGTCCAAAAGGACTCCCAGGCTGCGCACCTGGACCTTTGGGAGCAGAGTGTCCGCTGCTGTGCTCGGAGCACCCTACTGCAATGTTCGGAGCACCCACCTCACGTTTGTAGGATGTTGACTGTGGAAAAGCCTTCTGCCTCCATTTCAGTGGTCTTTGACAGTGACTTACCACTCCTGCCATTCCTGTTCATGGAGCGTTTATTGATGTGTATCAGTTTGTGACTCCATGCACATATTGTTTATCTTCTGCTTATGGATTTTGAAACAGTATAGTATTATAAAAATATTGTCAGTACAGTGATACCCCAGGTTAGGCACACAATCTGTTCTGGGTCACGGTACGTAACGTGGGCGGGCATATCACGAACGCATGGGGGGGGGAAACAACCCAGGAAATAGCACAATTTGAGCACTTCTGCACATGCACGAAGTACGCAGACGCTTCTGCGCATCCGGGGGTCGGGCGCACTCCGGAAACACTTCCGGGTTGTCGGTGTTCGCAACTCGAACGTCCGCAACACGGGGTGTGCATAACCCAGGGTACTGCTGTGTATTATTAGCCGACGTGTTGCTTGTTGTTCAGAGTGTTCTGTTTTGCAACAAAGGGGATTTTCTTTGGTGTATGAGAGCATGATGTTTGGCTGGCGATACATCGCGATGCTGAAAACCTAACATCGCCCAGCCCTAGTATCTCTGATTTGCCCACCATTGACGCAAGTCACTCTGCAGAACTGTGAAACTTCGGAGATCTTTCTAGGTCTGATTCTGAGCTAGGGCTCTTTTGACTTCTGCAGAAACACTTCAGGCAATAGCACAATCTCTGCTAAAGCTCCAGTATTCATTCAGGGAGTGGGAAAGGGATTCGCTCTTTTTTTTTTTAAAGTGACGTTTACTATTTTTATTTTTGAAACGAACCAGGAACAAAATCTGCAGCCGGGATCCTTTATGCTTACTGACTTGGGGAGGAGGGGGAGAGAAGTGAAGAGCAAGAAAAAAGGGGGGGATAGTCAGCCAGCTGTTGTGCTGACAACATGAAATAAAGAAATTGTGGAGTTTTATTCTACCCTTTATCAATAATGCATGGTTGCACACAGACAATTTATAGCTGTTTTCCATCACTGGGTTCTGTGCGGCGATAAATTAAGTCCACAAAATTCAAGGACAATCCACCCACACAGCTACTGTTAACTGGGGAAAGCACTTTGAAATTAACATTTTAAAGGCCCTTTTGGTTTTATTGGCATCTTGAGACACACAGCTAATTGGGTATGTGTTTTTATCTTTAAAAAGAGCATTCATCCACTACCACTGAACAGAGAAAAAGAAAACAATCCGATATTCTGCCTGCCCTCCTTCCCCCACCAATCGTGTTTAGCAACTGAAATTACATGCAGGCGACAAAGTAGAGGCTTACTCCAGCAGAATTAACTGCAAAAATAGCTCCAATGCAGTAAAATGACTGAGGCATAAAAACATTGCCTTGACAAAACTTTGTTTTTTTAAGTTTCCTTATGACTAAATTAATAATGATTTTATATATTTAAAAAATCCTCCCTATTTTAACTGCATTCTACAGATTCTCCTTTTCCATTGAGGAAAAAAATATATTATCCCACATATGCGAGACTCTTTTGCAAAACCACAGCAAGGCTAAGTTGGTACTTCCAGAATCCACAGCTTACCAGTAAAATGAGCAAGTGTCTTTCAGAAGGATAATGATTAATGAAACAAACCATTTTCCCTACATGATTTCTTTACCCAGAGGGCATGTCTATAGCGATATTACATTACTATAATTAAATTTTAATTGTAGCTAGTAGGATATGATTTGTTGCCGTTCAGTTAAGTTCCAACTTATTCGTTCCTTAAACATTGAGAAAACTTGTTTTCAAGCTTTCATGTGAGCTCTTACACACACTTGAGAACAGAAAACATTCTGCGCTTCTATTGCGCTGCATCTTCAAACATTGTTGCTACATTGATAGTTTGATTTGCCATACTAACTCCAAGGTGTTATAATTGTTGGTAACTAACATGCAAGCAATAAGTAGGGGAAAGGTGGACTTTGAGCTCATGCCCTCCTCCCGAAACCTGCCAGCCGGCCCCCCAACTTGTTAAAGGAACCATTAAAATGCATCTACAGTCATAAAATTAACTTAAATTCAATTTCTCCTTTACTGACCAGGAATGCATCTCTCCAAAATTTGCTACTACATCATGATTTTTTTTGGGGGGGGGGGAAACAACAACTTTAAAACCATCTTCAAAACGGATGATTCAAGGTAATTTGAAAACATGCTTAATGTATTGAAGCAAAAGTAGATTTTGTGATTTACCTGTAGTTAAAATGTTAAGGGGAAATTCTGTACTTCGGTTTTGCTGTTTTTGTGGACTTGTGAAATGAGCACAATTGCCACGGAATCAGGTTCTTTTCACATCGGATCACACACAGAATTGCATTTGTCAACTTGTTTGCAAGTACTTACGCTGAAACATATTTGCCATTTTATTGCCAATATGAAGATTTGTTATAGATACCTAGCAGATTCCTGTACAATTACAAATGTTTCTAGTGAATACCTTGACTAAGACTGGGACACATACTTATGGATGTTGTGGATTTAAACCAGGGGTCAGTAAACTTTTACGGCAGGGGGCCGGTCCACTGTCCCTCAGACCTTGTGGGGGGCCGGACTATATTTGGGGGGGGGGAAATGAACGAATTCCTATGCCCCACAAATAACCCAGAGATGCATTTTAAATAAAAGGACACATTCTACTCATGTAAAAACACGCTGATTCCAGGACCATCTGCGGGCCGGATTTAGAAGGGGGTTTGGCCTTAGTTTGCCTACCCATGGATTTAAATGGTCAGGGTTCCCATTTATCTGCTTTAATACAGGAGAATATGTACAGTAATCCACAGGCACCATTGAAGCACTGTTAAATTCTGAAAATGATCTAAATATTCACTTCTATATTTTCAGTGTTGCTCTGTGTGGGCAATAAAACATCTTTACTCTAATAGTAATGCATTTAAATGTTCAAAGTCAGAACAGCCAGTGTAATATACCAGTAATAAGTCTTTTAGCAGGATGTGTTGTGTTGATAGCAAAGAAGAGACGAAACAAAACAAAACAAAACAATGGGGGTAGTTTCGAATTCAAATCATCAGAATACAAATTATGAAGAAAGGGGGTTTAAGAATGTCTGATCAACCAAGTAATTTAATCGGTAATAATCTACTGCAGAATCTTCATAAATAGTTACCAATAACTAGTGTAACAAAGGGATGTGACCTAGCAATAATGGAATGCAAGCAAGATTAAAATTCTTAACAAGCCAGTGGACACTGAAATTAAGCCACATTCTGATGCTCCCAATTGCCGCCCTTATCTTGCTGTTAAAGCGCCTGTTTTAATTTAACGCTGCAAAGCTTCACATATATCCAGCCTCTAAAGAGATGGCAAGCTAAATGCATGGTGTGTGAATATTTCTTCCTTTTGTAAACATCCAGAGAAACGTGGGCATATTTGAAGTGTGTGGGGGGCAAGGAATTCCTCTGCAGAGTCAGGAGGCAGTGGAACGAAAGACTAATAATTCAAGATTTCATAAGAGGAAGCTTCAGTACTTTTTGAAGGTGGAACAATTATTAGAGGACATTTAGTGTCAATGATATGAAACCAATATCCCTTCCAGTTACAGGTAGGTAGCCGTGTTGGTCTGCCATAGTCAAAACAAAATAAAATAAAAAAATTATTCCAGTAGCATCTTAGAGACCAACTAAGTTTCTTCTTGGTATGAGCTTTCGTGTGCATGCACACTTCTTCAGATACCTTTGTAAATGTGCAATCTGTTAATTAGTACGTTTAGCATCTCTCTTAAATAGCCTCACCTTCTTAGGAGGAATTTTTGAATTGTACATCTGATATCTTGGAAAATATCGTGGAATGGTAAAATGCAGGGCTGGGTTCTATCAAAAGCTTGTCATACAGACAAGATAGCATCCTATGAGGATGTGAAAAAGCTGAAAGAGGCACAAGATCTCTCTTAACTGCTCAAGGCCTGATTCTCAAGCAATGCTTTCGGGACCCTGAACCCAACCAACAGCCAGAAGAGAGAAAATAGGGGCCCACGTCATCAGGGAGTAGATTTCTCTCTGTATAACTTATTGTTCAAACATAACCTAGAAATGGTCCTTATACTTTAATCACAAATTGAATAAATCACAAGGAGCAGTCTCTACTGAAAAGGGAGATGGGTAGAATTTAGCATATCACAAAATGCAAATCACGCTGTTTAATTAAGGGGGGGCAACTGAATGACTACAACGGGGTGGGGGAACACAACTCAGAAGTCAGAGGTTCAAAATTTGGCTATGGCTTACACACAAGTTGACACATCTCGTTGCAATTTCTTGTTCTTAGCAGTGAAAAATTGTGTTTTTTCAACACACACACACACTCAGACTTGGCAGGCGTTTCCAATATTAATGAAAGTCCACATTAGCACTATCAAAAAACAAACCACCTCCAGTTTTTTATCCCAACCACCACCTGATGCAACTCATTTGACTGGAAGTGCCAGGAACTCGCCTTAAAAAGACAAAATATCCACTGGCCAAATGATACATAAGGGGAGGGCAAAACTTGTTTAATTTGAACAATAAAATAGGGTTGGGTCCCCATTCTGTGGATCACCCAAGCAAGAACGTCTGCTTTGCAAGTATGTTGACGTGATCATATATCATTGATGGCCATTGCCTTGGTAACCCCCTCTTTTTCTGAGTGGAGGAACAAGATAGCTGGCTCATCCCATAGATTGAAACCACTACTCCACTTACCATTTGCTTAAAATAAGTTGTACAGTAATTAAGATCAGCCTGTTAATAATGGTGTAAATTATGTCAACTGAGTACAGGTCAGACACCCCAAACAAATAACGACAAATGAAGCATTAGTAACAGAGGGCGCGATAATTTGCATTTCACACTGTACACAGGATGTGTGAGGCGAGGAAACATGAATTATAGTCTTCCTCTGCCAATTGCTTATAATATCCAAAGTCAATTTCATAACACTTCCAAGATGATCTAAGTCTGATGTCATGAGTATTCCATCTCACTTGAGACTGTCAAGTTTCCTTAGAACAGGGGTAGGCAACCTAAGGCCCGTGAGCCGGATGCAGCCCAATCGCCTTCTCAATCCGGCCTGCGGATGGTCCAGGAATCAGCGTGTTTTTACATGAGTAGAATGTGTCCTTTTATTTAAAATGCATCTCTGGGTTATTTGTGGGGCATAGGAATTCATTCATTATTTTTTTTCCAAAATATAGTCTGCCCCCCCCCACCCACATGGTCTGAGGGCCCCCTGCTGAAAAAGGTTGCTGACCCCTGCCTTAGAACCTAGAGGAGCTGCATAGTATTTTGAAGTCTTAAGTTTCCTCAGAGTAAAAGCTTGATTCTACGCTGTGCCAGTGCTAGAAACTCCAATATATAACCTTGGTGCCAAACAAACAGCTCCTTAAACCAGGGTTACGGTTGCCAAAATGGAATGCCTAGGTGCCACTTTGGGGCCAGACAGCTCAAAAGTTGTATTTTTCAGTAAGACCTCATTCTGATTGTGCAGATAAAATACAATGGATAGAATTCGACAGGATGTGTTGCTCATGTGTGAAAACAGTTCAGATCCAAGGATCCCCAGGCAGGCACCTCCAGGTGGTGGAGATGTCAGGGCACCATCCTGGCTCCCGGGCATCTTCACTCGGTCGCTAGTGGCTGGTAGACAGTTGCAAAATGCACCTGGCGAATTTCGAACGCTGCTCTGTCTCAGCCGTTGTGCTTGCTCTACCCCCCTGGAACATGGCCGCCATGGCAAGTCGCTGTTGATAGCCTCATCCGCCATGAAATCTGTCTAATCCTCTCCCGAAGCCATCCAAGTTGGTGGCCGTCCAAGTCCCCAGCGGGTCCTTCTCAGAATCTGCTGCAGCTGGGTCAGCAGAAAACAGCCCACTCTGACGGGTTCTGGCAGGTGGCTACTTGAGAATCCACTGGATTTTCAGGGCTCACACCGCCACAATGCGAGGCACAGTGATGTGCTCAGTTGAGATCATAAAATGCTCTAGGCCAGGCATCCCCAAACTCGGCCCTCCAGATGTTTTGGGACTACAATTCCCATCACCCCTGACCACTGGTCCTGCTAGCTAGGGATGATGGGAGTTGTAGTCCCAAAACATCTGGAGGGCCAGGTTTGGGGGTGCCTGCTCTAGGCCATCATCCAGCCTGTTTTGCTGCCCAGAGCTCCCTGGCTGAAAGCCAACAATGGCTTATAAACAAGCCGAACTTCCATTAAAAACACCAAGCACAACCAGGAGAAACATCTGAACGTGCACCCCCACCCCTGTTACCAAACGCCCCGTAATAAAGCCATAGCAGCATGCATTAGTCACTCAGCAGCACAGATTTATTCATTTTTAACCAGTCTGATCCCTGAAGGCTCAGGGTGAGTAATGTATAATATATTCTCTCTTAAAAAACAAATGCATGTTCCTCTGGCTTAAAGCCAGTTCCACACTGGCAAACATATAGAAAAGCCTTACCTAACCCCACATTAGCTACCAACCACAGACACACAAAATAAGAGCTCAAAACAACATGCAAAAGTTAGCACTGAAGATAAAAACAGAATTGCTCAAGTCAGATCATTAAGCAAACGGTCTGTGAGCACCTAGAAAGGAACGCTGTGATCACTAAAAGTCAGCATGGGTTTCTGAAAAATAAGTCATGTCAGACTCAATCTGATCTCATTTTTTGACAGAATTACAAGCCTGGTAGATGAAGGGAATGCTGTGGATATAGCCTATCTTGATTTCAGCAAGGCCTTTGACAAGGTGCCCCATGATATTCTTGTAAAGAAGCTGGTAAAATGTGGGCTAGACAATGCTACCATTCAGTGGATTTGTAACTGGCTGACTGACCGAACCCAAAGGGTGCTCATCAATGGCTCCTCTTCATCCTGGAGAGAAGTGACTAGTGGGGTGCCACAGGGTTCTGTCTTGGGCCCAGTCTTATTCAACATCTTTATCAATGACTTGGATGATGGGCTTGAGGGCATCCTGATCAAGTTTGCAGATGACACCAAATTGGGAGGGGTGGCTAATACCCCAGAGGACAGGATCACACTTCAAAATGACCTTAACAGATTAGAGAACTGGGCCAAAGCAAACAAGATGAATTTTAACAGGGAGAAATGTAAAGTACTACACTTGGGCAAAAAAAATGAAAGGCACAAATACAGGATGGGTGACACCTGGCTTGAGAGCAGTACATGTGAAAAGGATCTAGGAGTCTTGGTAGACCACAAACTTGACATGAGTCAACAGTGTGATGCAGCAGCTAAAAAAGCCAATGCAATTCTGGGCTGCATCAATAGGAGTATAGCGTCTAGATCAAGGGAAGTAATAGTACCACTGTATTCCGCTCTGGTCAGACCTCACCTGGAATACTGTGTCCAGTTCTGGGCACCACAGTTCAAGAAGGATACTGACAAGCTGGAACGTGTCCAGAGGAGGGCAACCAAAATGGTCAAAGGCCTGGAAACAATGCCTTATGAGGAACGGCTTAGGGAGCTGGGTATGTTTAGCCTGGAGAAGAGAAGGTTAAGGGGTGATATGATAGCCATGTTCAAATATATAAAAGGATGTCATATAGAGGAGGGAGAAAGGTTGTTTTCTGCTGCTCCAGAGAAGCGGACACGGAGCAATGGATTCAAACTACAAGAAAGAAGATTCCACCTAAACATTAGGAAGAACTTCCTGACAGTAAGAGCTGTTGGACAGTGGAATTTGCTGCCAAGGAGTGTGGTGGAGTCTCCTTCTTTGGAGGTCTTTAAGCGGAGGCTTGACAGCCATCTGTCAGGAATGCTTTGATGGTGTTTCCTGCTTGGCAGGGGGTTGGACTGGATGGCCCTTGGGGTCTCTTCCAACTCTAGGATTCTATGATTCTAAGTCACTTAATGCATGAGGAACATTCATGAAACCTGCCATTTCATTAGCGTTAATGCAAATTAAGTCTTCATTCCACCAGTTTTCATTGGCTCTTTGATCGGGGGGGGGGGGTTAATTGAACATGTTTTTTGCTGGGGAAGAGGAGGAGGAGGAGAAACGGAACAAGACTCTCTCAAGTGTCCAACCGCCAACCATGATTAATTAGGCATTTAACGTTTTGTGGAGCAATTAGGGCTGTGCAAGGCCTCAAATTCAGTTCAAGGTCTGGATTTGGCCAGTTCACTTCCGCCTCCAGCAAGGCTAGGCATTTTAGGGGCAGACCCCTACAAAGAGAGAGATGGAACAGCTTCTGTTCCTTGTATAAGCTGGTCCTCCACCTCTGTTTTGAATAACAGAACAGGGAAGAAGAAGAAGAATTTATTATTTATACCCCACCATCTGGTTGGGCTTCCCCAGCCACTCTGGGCAGCTCCCAACAAGAATATTAAAAACATGATAAATACATCAAACATTAAAAACTTCCCTGTACAGGGCTGCCTTCAGATGTTTTCTAAAATCAGATACCGGTAGTTGTTTATTTCCTTGACATCTGAAAGGAGGGCGTTCCACAGGGCGGGTGCCACCACCAAGAAGGCCCTGTAACCTCACTTCTCGCAGGGAGGGAACCGCCAGAAGGCCCTCAGAGTTGGACCTCAAGAAACAGGAAGCCAACTTCAGACTCATTCAGCATTAGCACCCTTCGCCCACATTGCACAGTAATTGCCATGCTGGACATGGTTCATGGCTTTAGAGGGACCTACTACATTGAGAAGTAGTAGTAGTAGTAATTTATTATTTATACCCTGCCCATCTTATGCTTTGGAGGAATTGAGCCCCAAAACTGCCTGATCTGTGCTGCAAAATACAGTCTCTGCCTCTAACATGCAACACACATTGCTTTATTGTGTTCCCTGGAACTTGACCTCTCTGGGAAGACGGGTAGCATTTTAGAGACTGAAACAGTAGAAAGTCAACTTCTAATGAGTTGACATTTCCTATGTCCTTTGATCCACGGACAAAGTATAATTAAAGTCTGAACAGAAAGTTACTCAGATGTTTAAAGCTGTGCATTCAACATTCAAATGAAAGCGAGTGTTCCTTTCAGAAGATGTTTCATACTTGACATTTTCCCGAGAAGTACCGGTAATAGTCAGCAACACTCAAATAGATTTCAAAATCTGGAAGGCTGCACCTATTTTAACACACCTGCCGTGCTTCAGCAATCGTTTTAAAGTTATTGTGCTACATGAGGCCGTGTCCGGGAAGCATTTCCGAAGGGCAATATGTAAACCTTCTAAAATAAATAAAGTAGATCCGTAATGAGAATATTTGCAACACTTTTTTTACAATTTGGGGGGCATTAATGAGAAAAAAAATGTTTTTGACAATCTTTTTGCAATAGAAACAGCATGCAATATGTATGTAACTGAATCTCAAGAAGAAAATCAAATTCTCCAGTAAAAACCATCCATTTACTATCCCATTGATCAGAAGCGGAGTTGCCAGCATAGGGTACAGAACGAGAAATAAATGTATAAATGTTGCCCTTTAAAGAATGGATCAAAACTATGCAGAAAACTGCAAGGCTGAAGTCCTCTGTGGCCTGCAGATGCCTTTGCATGAAGCAAAGAATGCTAAGCTCTCGGCTTCTGAATGGAATTCCTTTCCTTCTGCTGTTGTTGTTGTTCTTCAGCGAAATACCTAACGCTTTCCTTGCATGGCGCCTTGGGGCTTGTAGAAATATTCTGTAGCCCAGCGCAAGCCTAGGCAATGTCATATTAACATCTGCCATAGACTGGAGCTGCAAAAGCACCAGCCTGAGTAGTTACACCCTCAGTCCTTGTTTTATAACATCACTGGCTTATAGAAAGTGGCGGAGACACAAGCCAAAACAGGTGGCACCACGATGGCACAAGCAAGGTCTCAGGTTTAGACTTCTCAGCGCCGTAAATGTGTTAAGAATGGCAATTAAGTTTAATGGGAAACACAAACATTTCCCCCCTCGCATGTTCAACCTTCCTACACCCTCAAGTCAATTGTTGGCACGTATCATACGAGCTTTATAAGCCACTCCTTGCTCTCCACCGTTGCAGAGATCCCACCAGAAATTTACCCTGGGCATCTTGCAGGAATGATCTCCCACCCTTCCAGATTCAAGTGCAACGTTCTTCACAACTTTTTCCTCTTTTATGGGACTCTCTAAACAGGTCCAATTTCATGGGGTGATTTGTCTAGAACAGTGGTGGCCAAACTCGGCCCTCCAGATGTTGTGGGACTACAACCCCCATCATCCCTGACCACTGGTCCTCTTAGCTAGGGATGATGGGAGTTGTAGTCCCAAAACAGCTGGAGGGCCAAGTTTGGCCACCACTGGTCTAGAACCTTCTGCCTGTCCTGAAACAATGATTTAGCAGTACCTCCTCCCCCTAAAAGAACCCCTTTGTATTGAAAGAGCAGCTTTTAAAAGTAAACCCCAAAGGCTGAATTCACAACACATTTAGCATTAAATTGGTTTACCGTGAAGGTGGAACAGGCACCCACTTCATTTGTTCCCCTTATCAGACTGGGAGCGGCTGCCAAGACCTACAATGAAGAAAGACCTACAATGGCTCCCAGTACGTCTCCGAGCTCCATTCAAAGTGTCGGTGCTGACTTTTAAAGCCCTAAACGGCCTCGGTCCTGTATATCTGAAGGAACATCTCCACCTCCATCGTTCAGCCCAGATTCTGAGGTCCAGCTCCGAGGGTCTTCTGGCGGTTCCCTCCCTGCGAGAAGTGAAGTTACAGGGAACCAGGCAGAGGGCCTTCTCAGTGGTGGCGCCTGCCCTGTGGAACGCCCTCCCACCAGATGTCAAGGAAATAAACAACTACCTGACTTTTAGAAGACATCTGAAGGCAGCCCTGTACAGGGAAGTTTTTAAAGTTTGAGGTTTTACCATTTTTTTATGTGGTGTAAACCGTCCTGGAGAAACCCAGCCAGAAGTACATCCTCATCCTCATCAGGGCCATCTTACCCACAGGCGCTAGGGGTGTGGGGCACACGGGCACCGAGCCGTCTCCAGAGCCTGAGAGTTGAGTCCGGGGAAGAGCCCACCCATCGGTCAGAGCACCGCGACCGGCTCTTCTGCTGCGAGGGGCTCTGCGCCGCGACTTTGGGGGCGACTGACCATTGAGACGCTGAGGCGGCTGGCCGGCTCCACCCTCCTGTGCGCCTGGGACTGGGCAACCTGGGGGGGGGTGCCGGGCGGATCTTTGCACCCCAGCGCCGCATATGCTTAAGGCAGCCCTGATCATCATCATCATCATCATGCATTTATAACAAACCACTCTCCCTGGCTTAGCATTATGTACAAACTATGTTTGTTGCCTACAAACCATGACTGGCTTGAGGATCATAAGATTGCAATACGTATATACACTGATGAAGGATATATTTGTAAACGGGTGAATTCGGAAGCAGGTGCTTTATGCTAGCTACTCCATATGTTTTTGCTTGTTAGCATCTGACGCTGAATACACTACTATTCACATTAATTGAATTTTCAAATCAGCCTTTTCATGCAAGTTTTTTTTTTTGAAGAAGAAGAATAGATATCCCGCTTTTTACTACCCGAAGGAGTCTCAAAGCGGCTCACATTCTCCTTTCCCTTCCTCCCCACAACAAACACTCTGTGAGGTGAGTGGGGCTGAGAGACTTCAGAGAAGTGTGACTAGCCCAAGGTCACCCAGCAGCTGCATGTGGAGGAGTGAGACACGAACCCGGTTCCCCAGATTACGAGTCTACCGCTCTTAACCACTACACCACACTAGCTCTAGCTTTTTTTTTTCTTTAGCCTACACGTGCCCGCCTTGTTTTTTGTGCAAAATGTTGGCTGAGATTCCTGCATTGCAGGGGGTTAGACTAGATGACCCATGGGGTCCCTTCCAGCTCTACGATTCTAAGTTTCCTCAAAGCAGTTTGGGCAAAGTAATAGTAGTGAAACGTAAGCTGCATTTATTTGACAAGCTAACTAAGTATGCCCCCATTTATGGAGACAGTATTCCATTAAAGGAATCACATAAGCTTGTGTCCTACATAATCTTGTAATCAATAAGCATTAATATCGTTGTTAAAAATAGTACCGGCATCTGGATGGCATTGTACCAGGCCTTTATCCACAGATACCAGGGTTATTAGTGAGTTAAAGGCGTCATGCATTTTAGTGATATGAAATGGTATCAGCAGTACAGACTTAGGAAGTTGGTTTAGCTAATAATATGCATAAGGAAATACCTCTTTTCTATCTATAAGCAAATGCAATAAAATTTAAACAAAATTATTTGCATCTATAACACAGGAAGAAGGCAAGAATAGGAGTAGAAGAATACAGCATGACTCTTAATCTCAGGGTTGTGGGTTTGAGTCCAGCATTGGGGAAAAGCCCCCGCATCGCAGGGGGTCCCTTCCAGCTCTCCGAGTCTAGGATTTGTTGGGTGTCTAAATTACGATAGCTTCCAAATCATTTATTTCGACAAACCCCTGCCTCATCTACCATTACGTCTACCAACATGTGCACTGCTCTGTTCACTTTCTTCTGGAGGACTAGAAGGGGACTTAGTGTAAATAATCATATGAAGAAAGTCCACACCCCTAGAACGGTGCTCTAATTTTTCTACTTCTTAAATAAGCCATCCGTCTCCTGCCATCGCACGCTTCACCTCCTCCCTCAAGTACAAGCCTGATTAGCCCTATGGCCACCATATGAAATTAGACACGTCAGATTTGTGCGAAAGACAGAGATCGTTCATGTGTCAAGAGCTTTGACGGGCCTCGTAAATATGTCAGGCAATATTTACATCCAGGCCAAACTTGTGGTTTGGCAAAATGGTTAATTCGCCCCACCAGGGCTTTGATCTCCTGACAAATCATTTCCTGATGCAAGTTTAAACAACAGCCAAGGACTTTGGACACCGACCAGCTGTCACGGTTGCCCTGGGAATTGGCACCGGAAGGCCGAAGGGAAAACAGAAAGTGAAAAGAGGCTGAGTCCACTCACACCTTGCAAGCAGGACGGCCAAAACGGGAGCAAACCATTTGTCTCTTTCCAAAAACGGAAAGCACAGACACCGCACTCTCTCTCTCTGTATCCTTCTGATGGTGATATGGGATACAGATCTCAAAGGAAATTGGTTAATATTTTCTCCTCCAAGAGTTATAGGCAGCATGCCAGAAATGTGGTTGTTTTTTTTAAGGACCCTTGGGCGGTTAAGTCCAGCCAAAGGCGACTCTGGGGTTGCGGCGCTCATCTCGCTTTCAGGCTGAGGGAGCCGGCGTTTGACCACAGACAGTTTTCTGGGACATGTGACTGGCAGGACTAAACTGCTAGTGGCACACGTAGGACCGTGATGAGTGCCAGAGCACATGGAAACGCCGGTTACCTTCCCACCGCAGTGGTACCTATTTATCTACTTGCACTTTGACATGCTTTCGAACTGCTAGGTGGACAGGAGCAGGGACTGAACAACAGGAGCTCACCCCGTCGTGGGGATTCGAACGCCGACCTTCTGATCAGCAAGCCCTAGGCTCTGTGGTTTAGACCACAGCGCCACCCGCCTCCTCAGAAATGTTTACAATAATTCAACAACAACAAAAACAATTGTATTATTTATACCCCACCTACCCGGCTGGGTTTCCCCAGCCATTCCAGGAGGCTTACAACACGTAAAAAATTATCTTTTGCCGCTGCATATTGTATCTAATCTGTGCCCTTCTTTTCTCAACTTTATTCTCAAAACAACTTTTACTGCTGAACTTACTCCAAACCCGCTAGCGTGCTAACCTATTCACAATTAATTTTTTTAACATAATAACCTACAAACATTTTCCACTCCTCCTTGAAAACTGTTCCGTTTTGTTCTCTAGTTTTACTGGTTGAAACTAGTCCATCCATTTCAACGGCCACTCCTCTTTCATGCCAGTTTTGGGGCATTTAATGATCTCGCTGCATCACTCACAGACATAAATACATTAATAATAATAATAATAATTTGAATTTATATACCACTCTATACCCGAAGGTCTCAGAGTGGTTCACAGAACAAAATCAAAACATAAAACCACAAGGTTTGCTCCTTGAGTTAACACTGGGTAAAGGGGCAATCTGAAATCCTTCAAATAACTACCTATTCCTTTTAAGATACAGAAGCTCAGAGAAATATGAAGAGCTTAAATCCGTGGTTCCCAACCTTTTTTTGGCCATGCCCCACCTAAGCATCTCTAAAATCCTGGTGCACCCCCCACCCCAGTGACATATAATTCTTATTATTCAAAAAGTAAACTTCTATTCATGTGGAGGAAGCCTAAAAGGCCATTAGCTGTTAATAACTCATTCTTGGATTGCCCCCCTTGAAAATCTAATCTCCCCGCTCCTGTGGGGCACGTGCCCCACGCTGGGAACCACGGGCTTAAATGGACACAGTAAAAAGACATAAAGAATATATGGGGAAGGGGCCAAGAGGGAAAGGGGGTGCGGTCTCCTTCTTCTCCTCTCCTTCCCTGGTCCCGCTTCTCTCTCACACCAGAGAGGAATGAAAGCTGTTTTCCTTCCCTTCCCCTTGTAGCAGCCACTGTTTTGATATTCATAATTTAGAAGCTGGGAGCTGGTGCAGAAGAGAAAGGTAAGAAACTGCTCTTAACAGCATCCCAGCTATTCTGGCAGGTAACAAAGAATGCAGCCTTCACAGTTATCATCCCCAATTGACCATCCCTACTTGAGCCTGTGCTTTGGGAAGACGGGACTGGCGGTCAAGTGTGTGTGTGTGTGTGTGTGTGTGTGTGTGTGTTAAAAGGCAAAGTCGGAAGACTTTTAATTAACACCAATAGAAGGATCCTTCTATGAGCTTTGCGGGAGCAAAGCCTCTGTTCACGGTACTCTCCTAACCTCCCCTTGTTGTGGGTGGCGGAAAACAACATTCCTCACTCCCAGGAGCGCTGTCTTTGTTTGCATACAGCCATTTCTAATTAAAGAAGAGTTTTTTTGCAACTCCAGTGCAAACACTTCTGTGGATATCGCGTCAGTTATAGAAGAAAGCATAAGGCCAAACAGATATATTCAGAGGAGAGGAGAGGAGAGGAGGCCTGTAAATGACCCTGGGAGGTGTCAGAATAAGTAGCAACATGAATAAAATGAAATCTTGCCTCTGAGCACTCACTCTCTCATAGTTATACACTTATAATAAAGTGTGATGCCTTAAACATGGACCATAGGCAGGGGCGCAGCAAGGGGGGGTGGGCCGCCCCTAGTTCCAGGGGAGGGGGGGTGACACATTGGTCGGCCCCTCCCACCCCGCGGGCCCCGAACGGGGGCATGTCGCCTTTTCCCCTTCCAGCGGCTATTTTTCGGCGGGCGGTGGGCCAGCAAGGAGGGGGTGTCACGCTGACATGACACCCCCTCCTCGATAGCCCACTCCACGCCGAAAAAAACCGCTGGGAGGGGGGGAAAGGAAGCAGAGCAGGGGCGTTCAAGCGCCTGCTCTGCTTCTCTTTTTCCCCTTTCCGCCGCTTTTTTTCGGCGGGGGGGCGGGCCAGCGAGGGGGGTGTCACGCTTGTCACTGGCATTAGTGCAGCCCCTGGGCATCTGCCCTGGGCACCGGCAACCCATGCTATGCCACTGGGTGCACACGCCCCCCAAGTGCACTTCCCTGTTTATTGCAGCCTTTTTTGGGTCAGAAGATATAGCTGAGTACAGGGCCTTCCACAAGCCAGAAAGGTACTGGTAAATGAGTTTTCTAGTGCTCTCTAGACGCAATGCTGTTTCCAAGATGGATGTGCAAGGAGGGGCGAGAATCCTCTCCACTTCTACCAGTTAGGCTGTTTTTCCCTGGGTCTTTGTTTAAAGAGCTAATTGCTTGTGGTTTTGAAATGCAACTCCATCGCAGAAAGAGAAGCAAAGACTCGGCTGTTTTCAACCGAGATAAATACACTTCGCCAAGTGGAACCTCAATCCTGAATGGCTACCAGGGGAACGCTCACAGGTAGGGCTGGAGATGAGAGCAGTAAGGACAAGACCTGGAATGTAGGATGAGTCAAAATGCTGTGACTGTTTTGCTTAATTAGCTGCCTAACATTTACAATTTGCACGTCATTTTCATGGACACACAACAAACAGCAAGCCAGTTTGGCAACAGACTGTGCTCGGTTTACAGTGCACTCTGCAACATGATGGAGTGGGGGGGAAAGTTCCATGTCAAAAGTTGGAACTTGTTCATATCCTGCTTAGTTTTTCTATAATTCCATCTAAGAAAATATATACACCCAGGCCAATGTTTGTTCTTTATTGGAAAGAACATGCAAGAGTGATTAACTGATAAGGTGCTGAAATAACAGAGAGATTTTGAAAACGACACACTTTCCTGGGCCTTACACGACAGGTTCAGAAGGCACTGTGTTTCTCCACCCAACCTTTAAAAAAATATGAGCATATCGAAGTATGTGTGCAAGCTCTCGTTAAATGCCACTACTTATTTCCATTAACTAAATTACTAAAGTCCAGTGAGTGGTGCCGGCAGCATAAATTTACAACAGTCCCCAATTACGGTAAGTGATTGTGCTTCTATAAAACCCCACAGTATGGAGGGCAGCCCGTTTCTGACAGCTCCGCCAACCCTATAAGCAGTGAGAAAAAGCAAAGAGAGAGAGAGAGAGAGAGAGAGAAGATGCTTGCACCATTTACTAAGCAAGTCCTTCATTAGAGAGTTTTCATTTCACTTCCTGCATCTATTATTTAAGACTGGCCATACATACCCTGCAAGAATGGAAAGGCCAATAGGTAGGAGTTGAGAAAGCAGAAAGGAAAGCTGACGGCAGAGTTTGATTCAGAGGGCATTCGTAAATACAACACAGAAGAGGCACGTCTTCAGTTTCTACCAAGAGCAAAAAAACCATCTGACTGATCCTGCAATGCCAAGTTTACAGCAGCGCTCTAGGCGTTAAGAGAAACAGTATTTTCAGCTTTAAGAGCAATTAGGTATGCTTGCACAGGCGCAACAGGGGATCGTGAATACCCAGAAACTCCTCTTAATTATTATTATCGTTGTGGTTATTTGTTAATTTATATACTACTACTTATGCCAAAACTATGTGGCCGAAGAAGTAATAATGGATCAATACTGAAAAGCTCTTTCATATTCCAAGGAAGAGCGTTGTTGCTTTTTAATTTGCATGCCCAAGTTCGACAGTATGCAAAGATCTCATACTTTCCTTCATGCCAGCTGCTGACACACAAACACACACACACACCCACACACCCTTTGTTTTCCGTTCTGACCAAGCCATCTATCTGTCATAAGCTGGAGATGTGGAAGGAATTAAGTCAATTCTTCTGCTCACATCAATTAAAAATACTAGCTTCTGCTTCTTACATATACCGTACCCTCCAACATTTCTCCAATGAAAATAAGAACATCCTATTCCATTAATAATAATAATAATAATATTTTTTTTCACTAATTATACCCGTGACTGGGTTGCCCCAGCCACTCTGAGCAGCTTCCAACATATATAAAAACATAATTAAACATTAAACATTAAAACCCTTCCCTATAGAGAGAGGGCTGCCTTCAGGTGGCTCGGGGGTCGCAGAACACCATACCCTCCAACATTTCTCCGATGAAAATAGGGACACCCTAAGGAAAAGTGGGGCATTCCAGGATCAAACCAGAAACTGTCCCTGGGAAACAGGGGCACTTGGAGGGTCTGAGCCACGATCTGTGAAGTTTCTTGCAGTGCAGCCCCAAATCCAGAGCCCCAAACGACAATTGGTTTCCTTGGGGCAGTTCCCATATGGACATAACCAAGTCAAATGTGTGGGGTGGGGACGGGGACACTTTCCTCCAACTAATATGGGACCTTTTCATTAATTAACCTGCTGGTTCCATTCCAATTCACTTGGTTCCAATTGGCGTTCACAGTTCTCCGGCAGTAATTTATAAAGCCAATGTGATTTAGTTCCTGTTAGATGACCTAGCCATAATACGAGAATTTCAAGGAAAACTAGTGCTAAAGGAATAACACAGTAGATAGTTCAAAATTCAGTCTTCTTCTTCTTCTTCTTCTTCTTCTTCTTCTTCTTCTTCTTCTTCTTCTTAATTTCTATGACTGTCATTTCAGAAAAGAAGGGTGTAAGTTACAGCCAAAGCTGCTTATAAAACATAAAGGCAACAAACAGTGAAAACAAAGATCTGTGCCCAAATAGCAGCTTACAATATAATAACCCTTTGAAAAGCCTTAAAAAACAAAAAGAATGATGTGTGTTTTTTAAAAGAGCCATCTTCAAACAAACAAGTTTTCTAAAATCCATCTAAACACAGGCAGGGACATAGCCCAGGCCTCCATGTTACCACCCCTGAGGGGCATTCCTGAGTTTCAGTTGCCTGCCATAGGACATGTGAGCTCCCAGACAGTTTTCATATATATATAAAATATAGTCTCCACCATGATTACTGCAATGTGATATACTGTATACGTACGGCTGCCTCTGAAGGCGGTTCGGAAACTTCAGCTGGTGCAGAATTCAGCGGCCAGGTTGCTCACCGGAGCAAGACGGTCTGAGCACCTTACACCGATCCTGGTCCAACTGCACTGGCTACCAGTTAGTTTCCGGGCCCAATTCAAAGTGCTGGTTTTGACCTATAAAGCCTTAAATGGCTCAGGACTGCAATACCTCAAGGACCTCTTCCCATCTGAACCTACCCAGACCCTGAGATCATCTTCTGAGGCCCTCCTTCATGCGTCTCCTCCTTGAGAGGTCCGGAGGGTGGCAACACGAGAACGGGGCCTTTTCTGCAGTGGCTCCCCGTCTGTGGGGTGCTCTCCCCAGGGATGTTCGCCTGGCGCCTTCATTATAACACCTTGAGGCGCCAGGCAAAAATGTCCCCTTTTAACCAGGCCTTTGCCTGACTGACATCCAACGCCCTTTTAAAATGTGTTGGAGGCGGAGGTTATTGGGTTATTTTTGTTTCTATTTTGGTTATGCATTTTGTGTTCCTATTGTGATTTTATCTTTTGAAGACCTGCGCGTGTAAGGTGGTATACAAATAAATAAATAATAATAGCAATAATAATACAGTGGTACCTCGGTTTCCGAACATACTCCGTTCCGGAAGATCGCCAGACTTCCAAAACGTTCGAAAACCGAAAACTCAATATGGAAGACTCAAAACGTACGGAAAACTCAAACAGGAAGCCGCCTAAGAAGTTTGACTTCCAAGGCGCATTCGAAAATGGGAGCATTTGCTTCCGGGTTTACGGCATTCGAGTTCCGAAACGTCCATCAACGGAAACGCTCAGAACCTGAGGAACGTACGCATTTTCTAGGATATACGAGTGGAGTGATGTCACAAACTTCTGACTGTTATTACTGGTCTGGAGGGGAAATCCAGCACAAACCACTGGAAAGGGCAGGGGCAAGTCTGAAGCAGACAAGCAAGACGACATTCACAGCCCACTGGGAAGAGGCTGCCCGTCCACTTTCAGAGGCACTATGCCTCTGGAGAGCAGTGGCTGGAAACCGCAGGGACGAAGACTGCGGTGGCACTCAGGACTAACTTCACCATCATCGCCATCATTTTATTTGGATGCCGCCTTTCCATAGTTTTAAGCCATGGGTAAGCAACCTAAGGCCTGTGGGCCAGATCTGGCCCAATCGCCTTCTCAATCCGGCCCGCAGGAATCAGCCTGTTTTTACATGAGTGAAATGTGTCCTTTTATTTAAGATGCATCTCTGGGTTGTTTGTGGGGCATAGGAATTCGTTCATCCCTTGTGGGGGGGCCCAATGTAGTCCGGGCCCCCCACAAGGTCTGAGGGACAGTGGACCGGCCCCCTGCCAATAATGCTTGCTGGCCCCTGGTTTAAACTATGCTCAAGGCGGCTTGCAACATGAAAAGATTTACATAATTACAAACATAACAGAAGTCATAATAAATAAAACACATCAAAATGTACACAACCACATGGAAACAATTTCCACGTAAATCCTAAGATCTAAAACTAAGGATACAACAATAATATTGATAACAGCAACAAGCTCTCTCAACCCCCATAAACAATACTCCAGAGTCCAGCCCAAGAATCTGTTCAACAGCTTCAGCTTTTGTAGCTGGAGTCAGTCCGCACTCTATACTCTCCCAGGCCAATGGGGAAAGGGCCAGCAAGGCAGGGCGCAGTTCTTCCAGGGCTCAGGGCCAAGATGGTCTCATTAAAAACAACACAGATAAAAATTAAAATCAATTTAAAAGCAGCTGCGACTTTCAGGCACCTGGTCGGCCACTGTGAGACCAGGATGCTAGACTAGAAGAGCCACTGGCCTGATCCGGCAAGCTCTCCTTCTGTCCTTATATACCACCTCCTGACCAGTGTTAGAAATTAGCCAGGAGCCATGCGCAATTTGCTACTGGAGTGAGAGGATCCAGTTGCGACTACGTGGAGATTTGTGGGCGCCGGGTTGGCAACCGCAGTTTAAAAACCTCTGCCTTAGTCCACAGTTAATACCATGTCCACTGTGTTTCTCCTTCTTGCATGCTGGGACAAGTGAATTGTTTGAAGAGCAAGTCAAGCAATGTAGTTGAGATCCTAAAAACATAGATCTTTGGAATCATCTAGCCCAACCCCCTGACAAATAGGGGGTGACCTAACCTAGATTTAAGGTGCCATTGCACCTGAATAGGTCACCCCTATTTATCACCCAGCTTATATATCTGAGTTTCTGACACTGCACCTGACCTAAAAGAACACCGACATGTTCAGTGCAGAATACAGTATAGGTCTTACACACTTTTAAGAAGCTCCTGGTCTGTATCCTGGTTTGAAGAAATGGCAGCTTGATCAACCCAAAGTCTGATAATTGGCCCCATAATTAGGTCTGCAGGTGGCACAGCAAGGAACAGGCAAAGCTGCCGCCAGGGGTCTCCTTTCCGCCAGCCCTCCTGCATCTCCCCCTCAAGTATGCACTCAGTGTCTCTCTCCTGGAAAGGGGCACAATTGCCATGTTATATATATACACAGAGGTAAGCTGGGGAAATGAACAGCAACCTGACTTTCAGAAGACACCTGTAGGCAGCCCGGTTCAGGGAAGTTTTTAATGTTTGGTGTCAAGTTGTGTTTTGATTCTTTGGAAGCCGCCCAGAGTGGCTGGGGGAACCTGGTCAGATGGGCAGCATATTAATTTGTTGTTGTTGTTTTCAGGCGGGAAGCAGGACCATAAAAGAATGGACCGTAGTCCTGCTAAAGAGTACTGTTCCCACTTCAAAGAGACAACAGCAACTGCACACAAGCGAAGTTTAAGTGGTAACCATGGAGGTTATCACAGAAGTAGACCAAGAAGTGTTCCCTCCTCAAAGGAAATGAATGAGTGAATGGATGGATGGATGCACACTTATAACAAGCCTAGGCTTAGAAAAGCATTCAGAAAAAACCATGTGAAGTTTAACCCTCGTCTATACACACACGGGACACGGGTGGCGCTGCTGTGGGTTAAACCACTGAGCCTAGGGCTTGCCAATCAGAAAGTCGGCGGTTCGATGGGGTGAGCTCCCGTTGTTCAGTCCCCGCTCCTGCCAGCCTAGCAGTTCGAAAGCATGTCAAAGTGCAGGTAGATAAATAGGTACAGGTAGATAAATAGGTACCACTCCGGCGGAAAGGTAACCAGCGTTTCCGTGCGCTACTCCGGTTCGCCAGAAGCGGCTTAGCCATGCTGGCCACATGAGACAGAAGCTGTATGCCGGCTCCCTCAGCCAGTAAAGTGAGATGAGTGCCGCAACCCCAGAGTCGTCCGCAACTGGACCTAATGGTCAGGGGTCCCTTTACCTTTACTATACACACGTGCTAAGACAATTTCATGTTCAACTATTAATCCTTTTGTTTTGTCCCTATTTCCTAGATGCAGCAATCACCATACCTAAGGAAGACTTCTAGCGGTATGAACTTTTTATCCACATAAATGTTCACATTTACACACACCTATTTGCACAGCAACATAAAAAACTGCGGGTTTTGAAAGCATGTGCAGGAGAATCCAAGTTTAAATTCAACAGTATTAAAAGCAGCCAAGCTACGGGGGGGGGGGGTGATTTTCGATTTTCCTGCAGGCTCCCAACAGACTGCTTAAGTAATAACACTGAGCAGCAGATCAATAAACTTCCAGCTCTGCATAAAATGCAGCTTCATTAGCTAATTCACGTGCACAGCAGCCAAGAAGGAGGGAAAGAAAGTTGAATTCTTTTTCTCCCTTCAGCAAAGGGGGGGGGGAGAGAGGAGGAGAGGGGGGGGACACCCACAATGAAGCGCTGATAGGCACCATCTTTCTCGCCTTCAAAATGTTGTGTTCCCTTCGACCTCCCCCCCCCCCACCTCAAATACCTTTGATGTTTCCAGAACAAAAGCTTCCCTCATTCCTGCTGTTCCAAAGAACGGAGGGAGAGGTGAACCAGCAAAAGGAGGAATGGGGAGGGGAAGAGAGAGAGAGAGAGAGAGAAGGGCAGAGGAAAGAGAAGCAGCAACCCCTCCGAGCACACCCGCTCCCCCCCCCCAGGCCCGGGCCATTGCAATGTCAAGTGAAGGGGAGCCCGAAGTTCTTTGCAAAAAAAGAAAGAGCGCGGCGCGTTGCTACAGCTCGAGGCTTTGCAGGCAGAGACAGGACGGCGAGGCAGAGACTCGCGCAGGGGGAGCCCCCCTGGCCGCCCCCCGCGCAGGAGATAAGGCACCCAAGAGAAAGGCAAGGGGGCGTCGGGGGAGAGAAGGCAAGAGGGCGCCAGTGGGCAGGAGGAGAGAGCCGCTCTGCCTCCCCCCCCTCCCCAAGGTGGAGAGGGTTGCCACCTGCAAAATGGGATAGATCCGGGGTCCCTCTCTGTGCCAAGTTAGGGACCCTCTGTCCATTCCAAGGGTGCGCGAAAGGCCGTGCATTTAAACCAAGCGCAGGCAAGAGTTACACGCGCGTGCACGTGCGCCCTGTTAGGCTGCAAGAGATCGCTGCGAAGATGCAGCCAGCAACAAAAAAAAATCGCCCCCCTTCCCACCGCACTGTCCTGCGTTTTGCCTGAACAAAGGTGGCCACCCTAGACGGGGAGGGAGGGAGGGGGGAGTGTTCCCATGCTGGGTTTCCCACGACAGAGTTGCACAAACTTTCCCTTTCGAGAGGAACTCCCCCCTCCCAGCGAACTTGCATGGGGGAGAAGGCGCAACCGCCCCCCCTTTCTTGCAAAAAACAAAACAAAAAATACCCCTCCGGCGGGGGGAGAAAGACTCACCTCGGGCTCCTTGAACCTGCTGGGAAGCAGGAGGAGGAGGAGGGACTCCGGCGGCGCAAGTCCGAGCGCACGCGGGCGGGGAGGCGGGCGAGGGGTCTGCCGGAGGCGCCGGAGGACGGGCCAGGGACCGGCTGCTCCGCACAGACGGAGCCCCCCGACCCCGGGAGCTGCGGGGGGAGCAGAAGCCGCCGCCACCTCCGCGACTCGGCACTTTGGCGCTGCAAAAACTCCTCTTGGAAGCAGCTGCAAGCGCGCCGGCTGGGAGGCGAGTGCGCCTGCGCGCCGATGCCAGGCTCTTCTCCCCCCCCCCCCCCGCCCCGCAGAGGGAGGGGCAGCTGGAAGGAGAAATCCCCCGCCCCCGTGACGTCACGGATTCCACGGGCGAGGAGGTTCCAGTCACGTGGCCTTTCGCCCGGAGGGGGAGCTTGGCGCGGAGCAGCAGGAGATGGGGTGGCGGGGGCCACGTCGGGGATCTGGTGCCTTTGCAAGACGGGGGGTGGAGGGGGGCGAGGAATTGGAAGAAGGAAGGGGGGGGACAGCCGGCGAGGAGCTGCGCCTTCTGCCGGGACGAAGAGCTCTGTGGGGCTCGGAAGGCGGCGCGCGCTCTCTCTCTTGCACAAAGGTCGCCCCCGGGAAGCGTCCTCGCCTCCCTCCCAGCTGGAAAGGATTCTTTAGAGCAGGGGTGGCCAACTCCCAGGAGACTGCGATCTACTCACAGAGTTAGAAACTGGCGGTGATCTAACCCCCTTTTGGGGGGTTCAGGTCAAAGTTGTTAAGCTTTCTTTTTTTTTAGGAAGGAGGGAGGCCCATTTTTAGGGGGTTCAGGTCAGGAGTTGTTGAGCTTTTCTGAGGCTGGAGGAAAGCCCTGTTTAGGGGGCGGGGGTGAAGGGCTAAAATGTTGAGCATTTTTTAGGGAAGCCAAAGTTGTTGAGCTTCTTTGGGGGAGCAGTGATCTACCACAGACCTCCAGTGATCTGCTGGTAGATCAAAATCTACCTGTTGGACATGCCTGCTTTAGAGGAAAGCGCGTGCATATGGTGTGGGCGGGACCTAAGAAACACAAGGAATCAGTGCCAGATTAGCCATATACGGTAGCTTAGGGCCCCATGAGGCCACCCCCCAAAAAAAAATTAAGGAAAAAAACTGGGTGTACATTTCCAAAATAGAAGACAGAAAGCAAAAAAAATAAAACCTACCGCTACATACAGCAACAGTGTTTTGTTTTGTGTTGTTTGGGCTCCTATGATGTAAGTCATGGGCCCCGCCTGCTAGCCTGCTCCCTCAAATATCCCTGGTTTGCTCCTTTCTATATATAGGGTGCCTACATTCTGCATGGACTGCTTGCATGGCAACATGGGCAAATGGCTTGAGATACCTATGAGGTCCATAAATTACCATCTGGTATATATATATTCAACACAAAAAACGACGACTATTTTTTGTTGAAAAAAGACAGCTGGACATATAAAGGGCCCCATTACCTTCGGTAGCTGAGGGCTTTATCCAACCTCAATCCGCCCCTGTGTGGATGAGACCTAAGAAATGCAGGGAATGCAAATCTGATTCATATTGGGGGGCGGGAATAGGAATATTTTGATGAGGGCAGCCTTGCGTGCAAAGCTTGCATCCTTGAGATGAGCACAAAAGTTCCCAATCATCTGCCTTGTGGAGGCATCTCCAGTCTCTGAAGAAAATTATTTTCAGCATTCTACACCAATGAATTAAATACGGCATCAAAGTTTGTGTGTGTGTTTTTGCAGTACACACACACTTTGAAGCAACGTACATACATGGGTGGAGCCAGGATTTAGGGGGGGGAGCAGAACCAAGTTATCTGCAACGCGATTGGTTAGTTAGTTGAGTGTTTTTATTTATTTACTTGATTTAAAGTCGCTCATATTCTGCCGCTAAGGTAGTTTTTTTTGTTGTGTGTGTTGAACAGAAAAGGAAGCCCATTTTTCCAAGGGGGAAACTCCCTTCGCTTTGCATGCGTTTCCTTGCTCCTGTGTCTCTGACTGGCACTGACCTCAATGGAAGGTTGCCTGCGTTTCTGTGACAACCTCAACACCACGTTCCCGTTTCCATAGGACACAACAGATGCCTGTGTTTTCCAGCTGTCTCTATAATTGATCGGTGTAAGCAATGATGCGCCCCTGGCTGTTGCTTCCTGAAGCTTTAAAAAAACAGCACACATTTAGATCAGCAGAGATTGCCTGCCTTGCCTTTTGTTGCACCTGTTGGTCCCCAGTTCCCGTCTCTAAATATTTGCCCCTTGGCCCACTGGTAAAGGCCTCTGCCACTCAATTGCTTTAAAGATCCATTTTCCTGGCATAACAAAATATCAAACCAGGCAGAGGGCCTTCTCGGTGGTGGCGCCCTCCCATCGACACAACTTTTAGAAGATATCGGAAGGCTGCCCTGCATCAGAAAGTTTTTAATGTTTAATGTTTTTATTATGTTTTTAATATTCTATTGGGAGCCGCTCAGAGTGGATGGGGAAACGCAGCCAGCTGGACGGGCCATCATCTTCATCATCATCATCATCATCATCAAACAAGCACTACAACATTTTGGGCCAGAATAAACCCAGCTTCAGACCATACCTACTGCTAATAAGAGAATTATCTTGGTCGTCTTTGAAGCACTGTGCAAGGACTCTTTGTAAGGGTGCTCTGCAGCCCTGACTATGATCACTCGATGTCAGGAGATTGACAGTTGGGTGTGAGGGGTAGGGGAGATAAGAATCATACAACTGTGGAGTTGGAAGGGACCCTGGGGGTCATCTAGTCCAACCCCCTGCAATGCAGCTGCTCCATAAAGAGATCGAACCTGCAACCTTGGCATTGTCAGCACCAGGCTCTAGCCAACTGAACTACCCCCTGTCAGATCCCTTTCCGCACTCCTGAGTTAAATTCCCATGGGTGGAGAATCTCTTTCAGCCTAAGGGCCGTATTCCCTGTTGGAGAGCCTTCCAGGGGCCACACGCGGCTGGTTGGTGCCGCAAGCAACGGCGAACAGAACAAACCTGACTTTCCCCCTTTGCACACCAGGCTCGTTTCTACACACCAGCCCATTGCACCACCTCAAGCCGGAGCAGTGAGGGGTGCGGCCCCTGGTGAGCTCCAAGGGCCGAATAGAGGCCCGCAGAGCCACATTTGGCCCCTAAGCCTGAAGTTCCAGGGCCCCAAGTTGAGAGTAGAGCATTGTGGGAAAGAGGTATTTTCGGAATCTATCTTACATGCGGATAGATAGTCCTTTAACCCCTTTCTGCCATCTAAACGAGAAGTGCTCCTGTCCCCTGTTTATCTAAGTGCCGCTGTTCTGAATTCCTTAGGTCTTTCAAGCATAGTTACTTCAGGACCTGAGTGTGCTGGCTAAAAGAAGACCTGACTTTACATTTCAATTCTACAAACTCCTTGTATACTTGCATTAGGAAGTACTGTAGTTAACAAGCAAATTCACGGACCCACAACAAGTGGCTCACAATGGACTCAACATGGTCTTTCTTTTCCGATTTAGATGCACAATGTTGCTGGTTGATCAGGCAAGGTACGTTGTTCCATCGCTGACAAAGCCTCAGCTGTTAAATATTGGGCCTCCCATCTCCCGGTTCCTTTCTCTATTCCGCTGTCAGTCACTGGCGTCTTGTGACTTTCTTCTCTAGCTGTTCCTTGTTTCTCCGTTTTATTTCCTTGGCCACCGGAGGCTTCTCCTACAAATGCCATTGTCCAACTTTTTCTACACCTGCAATAAACTAAAGCAAAACCCACACACATCTGTTTTGCCAGTTCAGAAGTCACAGCACAAATCAAGCTATTTTGATTTTATGAAATGAAATATAAGAACATTATAAAACAGGGGGAGAGAATGGTGTGTTTAACCCAGTATGACCAGTTTAAGGTTAGTGGAGATTAAACGTTTATGTGATTGGCACATTTTAGTTCCTGGTGGTTGTTTTTATTATTAAAACGGAGGGTTCCCAAGCCCTAGGGAATGATGCAAAGTTTCCATCCTCATTTCAAAGTTTGAAAAACATCACCCAGGAAATTCCGCTCCATTATTACATCTTTCAGCTCAGCGCTTATGATGCAGTTGCAACACAAGCTATTTCTCCAACCGCTTCAAGCAGCAGCCCAATGCCCCACTACGTGCGTGGATAGCTTTTATTTAGAAACTAAAAATATCGCAGGAAATACATTTTAAAAATCAAGAGCTCGTATTTTTAGAAACACCTCCAAGCGGCAACTCTTGCTTACCCAAGTAATTATTAGCACTTACCGTGGTATATTTAAGAAAACGCGTTAATATTTTATGCATGGGGTTTCAACTGCTGAGAAAAGGGTGCGTCATCCCTCTCGCAAATGTAGTCAGAGCAACAGGGAGGCTGCTGAGCTTGATGAGCGTGCTGCAATTCTGTTTCTGTTTCTGTTTCTGTTCAAACCCCACTCTCAATTCCAAATGCATTCTCTGGAGCACGAGCCCCTCTACTCCTAAGCAAACATACTTCTGAGATGAAGAACCCGAAGTATCTATAGGAGGAATAATAAATCACAGTCAGTGCCAGATTTACATATATGCTAAACAAACTATAGCTTGGGGCCCCGCTCTCTTGGGGGGCCCCAAAAAAAATTAAAGGGGGGGGGGGAAACCTGGATGTACATATCCAAAATATAAGTGTTTTGTGTTGTGTAGGCTCCTATGATGTAAGTCATGGGCCCCGCCTGCTAGCCTGCTCCCTAAAATATCACTGGTTTGCTCATTTCTATATATAGGGTGCCTACATTCTGCTATTTATAATTATTAGTAGTTTGCATCATATATTTACACCTATTATTATTTCATGTTATAGCAAGTTTCTAGAGACTAGATTATGAGTCTTTGTAAATTGTGTTTCTAAAGGAACTTTTGTTCTTTGCATTATTAAGTTTGTTATGAATAAGAGAAGACTCCCTGGAAAAGACCCTGATGTTGGGAAAGATGGAGGGCACAAGGAGAAGGGGACGACAGAGGATGAGATGGTTGGACAGTGTTCTCGAAGCTACTAACATGAGTTTGGCCAAACTGCGGGAGGCAGTGGAAGACAGGAGTGCCTGGCATGCTCTGGTCCATGGGGTCACGAAGAGTCGGACACGACTGAACGACTGAACAACAACAATGACTAAAAAAATCATTTTAAGTTAGAGCTTAATAATTATTTCACTTAATATTTATTAACACTATTAATACAGTATTAATACTTATTAATTGTATTTCAGTTCAACAATTACTTTGATAAAATACATATTTTGTTATGTGCAAATGGCTTTAGATACCTATTAGGTCCATAAATTACCATATAGCATATATTCAACACAAAAACAGCGGCAATTTGTTGTTGACAAAGGACAGCTGGACATAGAAAGGGCCCCATTACCTTCAGGAGCTGAGGGCCTCATCAAACCGAAATCCGGCCCTCATTGCATTTGACTTCCAAATACATTTGCATGGGACTCCTCTGCTTAGAGGAGTGAGTGTTGTACCATACAAAGACCACGACTGCAGCTGCCCCTTGAATAAGGGCTGCCTCTGTGAGTATCAGCTCAAAGGTCAGGTCCCGAGACTAATAAACAGATGAACTTAGTACATCATAAAGAGCCGAGCAAGGCAAACAATGCCCCCTCCTTCTTTCTTTTTTGACTCATTCAAAAGCTTCCAACCAGTGACAGGTCCAGTGGATACAACTGAAAAGGAAATCAATGGTAATCTTCCCTGCATAGAAGCTTCGGGGGTTGGAGACAAGCGGGATTAGATGTCCCTGAGATAGGAAGGGTGTTCAGTTTTGCTGTCCGCCGTGAGCCAAGAAATACACACAACAACAGAGGGATGTTTCACAGCAAAACACAAGCAAGCAGTATTAGGCAGCCACAAGGCTATGATGCAACTAGACCACAGCACTGCCTGCTTCAACTGGCTCCCGGAGATCAATAGTCTTTTAACAGTCCTGGGGGTGGATATAGACCCTTCTGCACGCAGGCAGGCAGGCATTCTGCCACTAAATAATGAGCCTCGCCTGAGATGCAGCCTCTGCGATACAGAGGAGTTCATGACATGAGGGGCAATCGAGGATCTGCGTATCCATCCTAAATACAGCGTTCAAAACTATAAGTCAACTCACACAACCCCTCTATAGCACGTTCAGAATCTACATACCCTCCAACATTTCTCTGATTAAAATAGGGACATCTTGTTTAGTAGTAATAATAAAAATAATAATACAGACATACCTTGGAAGTCGAACGGAATCTGTTCCGGAAGTCCGTTCGACTTCCAAAATGTTCGGAAACCAAGGCACAGCTTCCGATCCCGCAGCCAATCGTAACCCACGTCAGGCATTCGGGTTCCAAACAACGTTAGCAAACTGGAACACTCACTTCTGGATTTGCGGTGTTCGGGAGCCAAAACATTTGAGTCACAAGATGTCCGACGTCCGGGGTATGACTGTATTTAAAATTATGCCCCAGCCACTCTGGGAGGCTTCCAACATATACCGGTATTTAAAAACATAATAAAACGTTAAACACTAAAATGCTTCCCTACTGTACAGGGCTCCCTTCAGATATGATCTTCTAAAGGTCTTCTAAAGGTTGTCTAGTTACTTATCTCCTTGGCTCGGGGGTTGCATAACTCCATACCTTCCAGCATTTCTCCAATGAAAATAGAGACATCCTAAGGAAAAGCAGGACATGCCGAGATCAAATCAGAAACCAGGACAGTTTCTGTACATCTGGGACTGTCCCTGGAAAATAGGGACACTTGGAGGATCTGGAAGGCATAGGCAAACTCCGGCCCTCCAGATGTTTGCGACTACAATTCCCATCATTAGCTAGAGATGATGGGAATTGTAGTCCCAAACTTCCGGAGGGCCGGAGTTTGCCTATGCCTGATCTAGACTATGTGGACCCTTTCAGAGTTTGGTATGCGGTGCCATAGCTGCACAGAGCTGGACTGTGATATGGGAAGCCAGATCATATGCCATCATGAAGTAACCTTGGGCCAGTCACAGCCTCTTGGTCTAACCTACCTCACAAGGTTGTTGTGAACCATGTACGTCACCTTTAGTTCCTCGGCAGAAAAGGTGATATATAAATGTAAGAAATAGTTAATGATAAAATTGGGCGGTCCCAAGTCCTGCTAAAACTGAGTTAACTGGAAATAAAAGTCAAGTTGAGAGTGAAGTAGTCAGATGATCTGGGTTCTGGGACATGTTCTGGGTTCTGCATTGGCCCACTATAAATATGGATTGAGTAGTAGGCTATATTTAGGGACATGGGTGGCACTATGGTCTAAACCACAGAGCCTAGGGCTTGCCGATCAGAAGGTCGGCGGTTCGAATCCCCGCGACGGGGTGAGCTCCTGTTGCTCGGTCCCTGCTCCTGCCAACCTAGCAGTTTGAAAGCACATCAAAGTGCAAGTAGATACAGATCCAGTGGGAAGGTAAACAGCATTTCCGTGCCCTGCTCTGGTTTGCCAGAAGCGGCTTAGTCATGCTGGCCACATGACCTGGAAGCTGTACGCCGGCTCCCTCGGCCAGTAAAGCGAGATGAGCGCCACAACCCCAGAGTCGTCCGCGACTGGACCTAATGGTCAGGGGTCCCTTTACCTTTTAAGGCTATATTTGGTTAAGCGAATTGGTCCTAGCTGAGCCATTAGGGAAGAAGACTCAACAGTAGCATCTCCCACTTCTTTCCTTCCTAGTCTAATCTCTCACCCTCCTTTCCCATGGGTTTGTTGACAGAAAGGACAGTCTCTTTGCTCTAGCAGGTGGGCAAGCGGGGGGGGGGGCTGCTGGGGCCAGAAGATTGAGGGAAAACAATGGGGAAAGCTGTTGGCAGCAGCATTTCCTTTCACAGCTGCATCTCTCCTAAATAAACAAATGGTGAGAGCCAGAATTAAGTACTAGAAACAAAAATAGGGTTGTGTATTTGCTGTCTGGCTGCTGAGAATGGGTTTTGCCTGATTTGCAAAAGATGATTGGTACAAATGTCTCTTAATGTTCTTACATGGCTGTGGATGGTTACCAAAAAGGAAGGTGCTTGGGGAATTATGTGTGTGAGAGAAACAGGAGTTTGGGGTTTGAAAGAGAGAGAAAGAGAGGGGGGAAATGGCCAACTGAAACCCTTTAGAGTGCAGCTTCTGCCACTAGGAATGCGATCCACAGCCTTGTCGGAGTGGCTTCCTTACCTCTGTTGATGCTTTCGTACCAGTAAGCGGTTAGGAAGAAATGCTCATGGAAATAAGAGAACTTCTCTAGAACGTCTCACCACCTGGGAGGGGATGCTGCTCACAGTAGCATACAGCAAATTGCAGGTGTCAAGGACTGATTTAGCCTAATCTGTAAGCCAGCCTGTATCAACAGTACAGTAAACTTTTTGGCACCACACCATGGCTCTTAGAAGACATCTGAAGGCAGCCCTGTTTAGGGAAGCTTTTAATGTTTAATAGATTGTTGTATTTTAATATTCTGTTGGAAGCCGCCCAAAGTGGCTGGGGTATAAATAAATAAATATTATTATTATTATTATTATTATTATTATTATTATTATTATTATTATTAATGCATTAGAGCAGCGGCAGAGCAGGGCCCCCTCCCAACACCCAGCTGCCCCCATGACACCCCACAGCTCCCTTTGACCCCTCCTGGCACCCGGTGCACTACTGAATTAGACAGTACAAATCAGGTGGATGGCTATGCTTGTTTTAAAACATTTAAAACCAAGTGTTGTTGTTGAAGCCCCTTGGTGCTGCCTGCGCTGTATCCATGGAGCCAACTCCCCGGTCAGAGCTCTTATCTAGGGTCACAGAGGCATCATCGTCTTGGAAGACAACTGTCTTGATTCATGTCAAGGCTGGTGCTTGGGACCCATTCCTTTCTCACGTTTCCTGCCCTTTAAAAAAAGACCTGTTTCATGATACAAAAAGAAATCAGAGCACAGTCCCTTAATTGTACGGCTGAAAGCATGGACTGCTTGGGTGTGATTAATTCATTAGACTACCGATGACAGAGGGACAATGCCATCCTAATTATAGTGTGACATGCCAGAATCATACCAAAGCCCTGGGGGAGATGTTTCGCGGGGAACATTTTGTGAAAGAGCTCAGCTTTGTTATTGTGCTAAACAATAACAAATTGATTTATACCTAAAAAATAAAATAAAAAATCCTTCCAGTAGCACCTTAGAGACCAACTAAGTTTGTTCTTGGTATGAGCTTTCGTGTGCATGCACAGTATCTGAAGAAGTGTGCATGCACACGAAAGCTCATACCAAGAACAAACTTAGTTGGTCTCTAAGGTGCTACTGGAAGGAATTTTTTTTAATATTTTATTTTGTTTTGACTATGGCAGACCAACACGGCTACCCACCTGTAACTGATTGATACCTGACTCTCCCCCCCCTTTATTTTTCTTTGTTTTAAAAACTTGCCTCACCTATTTTTCAGGGAGAAGCAAACAATCAAATGACATATTCATAGAATCATAGAATTTTAGAGCTGGAAGGCACCCCCTGGGTCATCTGGTCCTACCCCCTGCAATGTAGGAATCTCATCTGAAGCATCCATGACAGACGGCTGTCCAACCTCTGCTTAAAAACTGCAGCACAGTTCTATTGGGAAGATGCGCCACTGGCTGCAGGGGGCTGTAGGATTAGGCAGAAGCCCTGCTGCAAGAACGAAACCCCTGCTACACACTGTTGCCATGACAGCTGGGGCAATGGACCAGCGGTGCTTAGCTAGCATTTCGTGTTAAAATAACGCCCTTGGCATGGACAGACCACTTCCTGCTGAAGTCTGGATGGGCAATGGCAGTTAAGATGGCCCAGATTTGTGAACAATTTAGGAGATTTTCCAGCTGACCTGGCTGGTGTTCCTGTTGAGGTCCTGGTCTTCCGAGTGTAGCTCAGTTGCTGCTGTGTCTCACGCAGCCAAGGAATCCAAGCTCATTTCAAACTCTGTGGGTGTTTTAACAGAAAGCACCTTGGCCTGCGTCAAACTGGCAAGAGCTGGATTGCAGGTGACATGGGAAAGCACCGAAGAAAGCATTACTGCAATTACTCAAGAGGAAGACCAAGCTCTTCTCCCCCTGTGTCAGTCAGACTGTGGGCCAGCTTGCTTTGGCCATTTAAACTATAGCTTGATTTCAGATCTGCATAACATAATTGTAAGAGAAATGAGAACCTGGCTCTGCCATCCCTTGTGAAGTAATTTCTACCTGTGGATAAAAGGGATATGGCAAGCTATTCAGTGGTTGTTTGACAGTGCTGCAGGACCAATAGGATATTTTCTAAAATGCCTAGTTGCATGGCCAGAAGTGACAATTCTGAAAGCTTAGCAAGACAGTTTCATTTTCATTTATCCGGCCTCTTTGCTTTGTACGGAAAGAGGTGACTTCTGGGAGCCCAGTTAACCTCCTTTGAAAATTTTTTAGCCACAATGCAGCACTCGGCAAGGTGTATGTTTCTGAATGGGAATGGATGAATGGACGGATCTTTATTTGCGCCAGCCATCGGCCATAGCAAGAAAACAACAATACGATATACAAAGAATAGAAATGAAAAGTCAATTATATAAAATACATTTTAGGGTTTTGAATCAATAGTCAAATAGTGGATCTTATTCTGATTGCCCCAGCTAAAAACCTTGCAACCTTTGCTGTCACCTGCTCATCTTGATCTGCCAAGAGAAAGCTGAATGGGAACTTACAGGACACGTTTCACAAACACCAAGCATGGCACTGTCTTCCCGCGACCGTCTTTGCATCTGTGCTAACTCCAAAGGGCAACATGTGCCAAATGATGTGGACTTAGCCACCAGGTGTCTGGCTTTTCAGGGTCTCCCTTTCCTTTCCTTTGGGGGACTTGTGCCTGCCCACGAGATCTTATCTGAGATCCCACCATTAGGCTTGCGCATATCTATGCCTCAACAACATGCTCGATTTGTGCATGAATGCACAAGAATGCCATTCTAGAAATAATTTACTAGACAGAATGTAACTCCTTCATTACTATATTTAGCCAAACCTTGTCAAGACTCTGTCCCCCCAGGATCCGGCCTCTCTTAATGGTTTTAATGAGTTGTTATTACAGCCATGACTCAGAGTTGCATCTCCGCATAGCTGTTGGAACACATATAATAATTCCTGAGCTATAAAAGGTTAATAGGGGTGGAGTCCTGTCCCCCCCAGGTCTCACTGCCTATGTTATTTCCAAAGCTATAATTTGATAGCTATATTCATGGGAATATTTTTATTCTGCTTCACAGAATCTGGTGGGTTGCAGTGGGAAAGAGACTTGAATACTGTCTGCAGCGTTTAGGAGCCCATTTTGCAGAGTCCAGATTTTCACCTTAAGATTAGAAGTGGGGGGCTAAAATTGAGTGCTCCCCCCCTCAATACTTTAGTTGGAATGAATTAGTCAAACTGACCAGGTTTGTAAAGCAGGTTTTTTATGGTTTGTTTAGTTTATGCAATTGATTTTGTGAACCATTTGGATCCTCAGAGATATTTTTTTTTAAGTCTGGAGGCAGGGAAATCATCAAAACTTGCAAGTGCATGTTAAGGTCAGGGACTGGGAGCTTAACAGGATGAATAAACTTACACTACGCTGCAGAACTGACAACCTCCCATCACCGTTAAAATGCTGTTTTGCCGTGTTCGATTAACACAACAAAACGCATGGGTACATGCCAGCCTAGGCTGCGTGTGCATGGCAATTCCACAGCATGAAAATAATCACTTCCTAAGTGCAGTACCAAAAGGGGGCAGATTTCTCAGCCCTCCTTCTGGGTTTGCAGCATTCGGGTTCCGAGTTGTTCGGGAACTAAGCTGTTCGAAAATCGAGGAACCACTGTAAATACATTAAAAAAAAAAAAAACTTGACGCCTTTTTCCTGAGCAAAGACTACTGCAAAAGCTGGCGTTTTTGAATAATGTAAAAGCCCTTTTCCTGTTGTCAGCTGCATGTAGGTGGCATTGCTCCAGAGCCGCTGAAAGACCTGCAACCTTTGAAGAAGGCAACATCAGCTTATGCCGATTGTACCGACTGTTCTCCTTGCCAATTCCGCTCATTCTTCTTGTACTGTCTCTGCTGGGAAAGATGCCATATTATTTTCAAATGGAGGATTGTGTGTGTTAAACCAATGAACACATTACATTCGCAGGGAACATTTCCAGGCTGTCTCAGTACCTGAATGAAGATTGTTCCGCTATTATCAAAGGTGACCTGCAACGGAAAATGAAATTGGCTTTCTGCCTTCATGGCTATGTTTTTGGCATTCAAAGGAGTTCAACAAGGTTACGTTTGTTTTGACGTGCTCTTCTAACCTCAGAACTACTGGGAATTGTAAATTTAATAAGAGAGCCTTTTCCCTTAAAGCAGTGTTTATCATCTTTAACTAAAATTTATTTGGACGTTTTAATTAGTTGTCAAGAAAGCTTAACCAGAGATTAATCAGAGATTATTAATAAAATTTCAGATTTTCACATCACTGCTACTTCTGCTATGTGTCTCATGCGAAAGAGCAACCGAAACTGATACAACCAAAGACATAATTTAGTTAAGTGTCACAAGACATACATCACTTTCTCTCTTCTCGGTTCTCTAGCAGTTTCTAGCACTCTTAAGCCTCAACTATTCCTTCATCCTTTCACCCCTCACTTCCAGTACATGCAGCTGTGAATAGATATATAGAGAAGAAATGTACCAGGAAGTCTCTATAGCTTCTGAAAGAGGCTGGATTTTATAGGATCAACTCTTTCAAGAGAACATCTGCCAGTTCTCCTTCATCTACAATCAGGGACATAGGAAGAGAGGGGGCAGGGGGCGGTGTGCCCCGGGAATCACCCGGGGTGTGTGTAACAAAATGGCGGCCGGCCAAGGGCTACACTCACTGTAGGGTGGCCACGGGCGCATGCGCACCGTCGTTATGGGCACTGCTCGAGTGCTGTCCGTATCGGCATTGTGCATGCGCTGCCAGGCAGTTTGCCCTGCCTCTGTGGGCAGTTTGCCTCGCCCCTTGACACCCCGCACCGGATGCCAGAGAGCCTTCCTTCGCCACTGTCTACAGTGGCAAGCACTGAGATTGGCAGCTGCCACTCTAAGGAGTGTATTTGTGCAAGATTTTGCTGAAGTACAAGAAACAGACAATCCACATTATACTATGCAAGATTATTATTTTTCTGTCAAAGGCCACCATTCTTGGGGGGACAATGTGCTGGGGGCCATAGCGGGTGTTGGAGCCAATAGGGGGCAGGGCCAGAACCAAAAGTGGGCCTTTTTCTCTCTGCCACGCCCTTCCCCCCATTCTTGCCACCTATTGTGGCCCTTGGGACTCTCGCTAGGCTGGTGAGTGTGGGGTCTGGGGTGTGAGAGAGGGATACAGGACTGCGTGCAGAAACTATTCTATTGCAGAAAGGTAAAATTTACATTTGTTGCTCTGCCCACTTCTTGGACCCTGTGCCCCCTGGACCCAGAAAAGTTGTCTAGATGTGAATTCAGCCCCCAGACTGAAAAAGGTCTCCCGTGCCTGTTGCTGCTATACAAGTTAATACTGTTCTAGGTATTCCCATTTGGTATTATTTCTTCCTCGGAGTTCTCTGTGTAAAATCATACTTGTTTATAATATTTTTTATCAGTTTTCAATTACAATAATAGCCTCCTTATAACAATGCCAAATTATGATACAATTGATAATACCAATCATTCAGATGCCAAATCATACAATTTACGTCGTCGTCGTCCCCCCGCATGCTAGAATTGATGGTTTGATGATTTACTTTATTTCTGCGTTCCAAAATCTTATAAATTCCAATTATGTTCCGGTCAAAATAACAATCCCTTATATCGCAACTGCAGTTTTAATGACTTCCATTCATACTGACACATTAAATGATTCATAGTCCTACAGGTGAAGCATTCAAACTCTCTCCTTGTTCTTCCCGAGCGTGGCAATTATTCCGTCCATAATGTTTCTTCCTGTCCTTGTAATATATTATGTCTATCTTTTGTCAGTTGTTGCTGTTCTTCATCATGCCTTGGGCGGAGCCAGTATCCCATCGTTGTTCCAGAAATTCTCCATTGTTCCATCCTTGCTTCATTGTTTTGCACCTTTAGCAGCAACTAAAAAAATCACACTGTCCCAATAAATATCTTGCTTTCGCCATTTCCCTCTCAGCCTGGGAAGGAGATTACGATGTCAAACTTCAAATAACTCAATAATGAACCTTATCAACTCCTTGGCAAGCTCGCAGGTTTCTCCCATCCCTCCATTCAGCCAAAGATAAGCCAATTACTTTGCATCATGCCCTCTGTATTTATTTGTTCTTTGTTCTATTTACATCCAGGTCTTCCTCCAAGGAGCTTGGAGCAGTGTTTTATCTTCATGGCATCCCGGCGGGACAGAAAAAGTTTGCCAAGGCCACAGAAGTGGGAAGTTGCGCCTGGCTTCCAATCTAAAACTCTAGCAGCTACGGCACCATGGTGGCTTTTAGCATAGCTACCTAGCGGCTCAGAAATGGGTTTTTGAACCGCACCATTCCCCGCTGACTGTTTAGCATGTGAGGCACATCCACAGAACGCCGGATGACACGAATGAATCAGTGGCCTTTAGACTTGTAGGCAGTGTACTTCCTGCAATATTGGTTGCCTAAGCTGACAAGAATTGTTGTTAGACTTGTTCAGGCCTCCCTGTGATTTGCATGTCTCGTTTCCTATATTAAGCAGAAGCTGAATAGCAAATGTGCCTTTCTTTCTTTCCTTCTTTTTCCTTTTTGGGCAGATCGGGCTCCTTATCCTCTCAGCAGCGTACTCCGGTGTTCAGGAAGCTGGTGTGTGTTTTGAGGCCAAAGTGTCCTTAAAAGCTTCTTGGAGGCTGAAGATGTTCCCCTCGGTTTGTTCATTTAAGAACCCCACTAAGAAGAACCCAAGTAAATGCTGGGAATCTAAAACAAACAGCATTTTATTTTTATTCCTACAATCACTTAAAGCCTGTTCACCTCTGTGTTTCTAATACTTGAAACTGGAAAAGAAGCAGGGCAAGGTCGCTGTCAAATATTTGGCTGCAGTTCCTGCTGAATGTTAAGTATATGCAAGAACTAATGAAGACTTCAGAATGTTCTTTTCCCCTGAGAGGGTCTTATAGACAGAATGTTCTCCTTCGACAACACGTTGCATTGCATTTAAAGCTCTGCCTCCAGCTCTTGCTTACTGTGATGGGTCTTGTGCAAGAGGGGCTCCACGTATGAAAAAAATTAATGTTACTTGGATGCAGGTGCAAATTATATAATATTATGCATGAGGTATCCAAAATGTGCAACCAACTTCTCAGCAACGCTAAAATTGCTGATCTCAAAATGGGTGCCCAGGGATCTTTTCGTTGTTTGCAAACACCCTTTCTCACTGCACCCACCCTACACTTTGCTTCTTTCTCAAGCAGAGCTGGGGAACCTGTGGCCCTCCAGATGTTATTGAACTACATCCTTGACTATTGGGCCATGCTGCCTTGGGCTTATGAAAGTTGTAGTTCAGCAACATCTGGAGGGCTACAGGTTCCCCATTTCAGTAATAAGAAGCAGCAAGATCCCTTAGAAATGAACTTCACCAGCCTCCTCCCTCCCTTGGACTGTCATTTGCTGAATCAGGCTGCAGAATTGTATCGGTGCCTGAATTGCTTCCATTTTAGCCAGTCATTCTAAGAAACATAACACAGTTTTCAGAACTTGTGCCTTTGCTTTTTTCCCTTTTCACTCTGTGCCCTCTTTTCCTTTTTGTGTTGTTTCTTTTATACTGTAAGCCTTCGGATTATGAACCACTTCAGAGGTTTTCTTAAAATCCAGTGGTATTGAAATTTTGTTAAAGAAAGAAAGCCTTCAGACAGGAACTGTGGTTGGCAGAGGGAGCTTGTTTGCTCCGCTCTCTGGCTCACAGGAGCACAAGGGCAGCGGCGGCAGCAGCGGCAGAGGGAAGATGAGCAGCATGAAAGAGCTGGCTCAGGAGAGGGGCTGCTGAAAATGGCGCTCGGCCAGCTCAGCCCAGCCCCCTTCCTCCTCTAGGCAGGGCGGGGAGAAGCCAGGAGGAGGGAGGGAGGGAGGGAGGAGGCGGCGTGTGTGAGGGAGGGAGGGGGAATGGAATGGTGCAGGGGGGGAATGGCGCAGCCCGAACAAACAGAATCCCCACACCCATCCACGGAAAGTCCGCAGGCCGGATCCTGAAGGCAATTGGGCCTGATCTGGCCCACAGACCTTAGTTTGCCAACCCCTGGGGTAAACAGACACTTCCTGGGCCCAAACTGGTTGTCAGAGATTATGCACAGAATTTTTTCCATTGAGCTCTCACAGCGTATAAATATGTGTGTTGTGTCGTGGGTTCTGATAGCAAGAAGTCCAGCAACACTTCTTAGTGAAAACAGCTCTTTATTGTAAGGGATAAGACAAGACTGGGGATAGGGGGTAGGGAAAGCTCTATTTATAGACACATTGGGACTGAGGGAAAAGATACATTTTAGCGGGAACCAATAATATTCAAACTTTCCGGCGGGACCCAATCAGGCTGTGGATTGTGATAGAACACTTCAAATTGACCAATAACAATACTTTACCCTGCTGCCAGAATATCTTATTTAATACACAACACTCCCCCGCACCTAGTTGAGACTATACACGTAATCTTTCAAGTATTGCGGAGGTCTTCGAGTCCTACCGGATCGCCTAACCCCCGGTGTGTCACTCCTTGGACTATCCGTGGTCAGACTTCTCTCTCCAATAACCTCGGGTACCTCAGCTGGAGCTGTGTCACTAGCTGACTCTCTAGGCTGACTAGTTGTTTCCGGGTTAGGTTCATCAGTGGTGATCTCGGTTTCCTGACTCTCGGAGCCCTCCACCCCCTGTGGCCCGGAGTCATCCTGACTAGACTGCTGCGATTCACCGGACGCCGGCAGAGTTGTGCGCGGCTCCTCCCCCCTCGGGCTTACCCTGCTTGGGAACCGGCGCCTTAGCTGGTCAATGTGGCGGCGCATTACTCTGCCATCCTCTAACGTCACAAAATATGACACTGGCCCACTGGGTCGGGTGACCACCCCCGGCACCCATGCGGGTCCCCTTGCATAGTTCCGGACCCAAACCAAATCCTCTGTTGTCAGGTATCGGGTTCTGTCACCCTCGGCAGCCGGTGGTTCTCTTGTATCGCGGCCCGGCACCTTGTCAGGGTGGACATAGTCTAGGATTGTGGCCAACCTCCTTCCCATTAATAATTCAGCTGGGGACTTGCCTGTGGATGCACACGGCGTTGTGTGCTGCAGGAACAACATCCTTGCAATGCGAGCAGACCAATCCCCTTCCAAGAGGCGCGCTATTGCACCCTTGGCTGTGCGCACCATCCGTTCGGCTTGTCCGTTCGAGGATGGATGAAAGGGAGCAGAAGTGACCCCTCTAATGAAATTATCGGCCAGGAATGCCCTGAACTCTTGGGACACAAAAGCCGCCCCGTTGTCTGATACTATGGTCTCGGGTAACCCATGCGTTGCAAACAAAATGCGAAGGGCCCTGATTACAGCAGCTGAGGACATGTTTGGAACAATTGAGACCTCCAGCCATTTCGAGTAGGCGTCTACTACAATTAAGAACACCTTTCCCTGAAACGGCCCTGCAAAATCTACATGGAGCCGGCTCCACGGGTTCTTAGCCCGCTCCCACCAATGCACTGGTGCCCTGGGCATTTCTGGGTGCACCTCCTGGCACGCTCGACAGGTGCGCACCCATTGTTCAATGTCCTTGTCCATGCCAGGCCACCACACATAGCACCTGGCTAAAGATTTCATCCGAACCATGCCCGGATGACCCATGTGTAATGTGTCTAACACCTCATTCTGTAGAGACCTTGGAATAACCACCCTATCGCCCCACAATATGCAACCCTTATGGAGGGACAGCTCATTTTGTCTTGCCATGAAAGGTCTAAATTTCTCTTCCTGAGTCCCACTTGGCCATCCCCTCCCCACCCACACAAGGACACGGGCGAGGACGGGGTCCCTTTTAGTTCTTGCGGCGATGTCGACGGCCGTCACGGGTGGTCCGGGAAGTGTCTCCATCATCATGACGTGCTCGGCCGGGGCTGGGTCGTCGTCGGCTGCTCCAGGTAGTGGTAGACGACTCAGCGCGTCCGCATGGCACAACAGCTTACCCTTCACATGACACAGTTCGTATTGAAATCCATTCAAAAAGATGGACCATCGGAGCATGCGTGGGGACAAGATTTGAGGCGTTTGTTTATGTGGGCTGAACAAACCCAGCAAAGGCTTGTGGTCCGTTTGAATTGTGAAAGGGCGGCCGTACACGTAGTCATGGAACTTCTTGATTCCTGTGACTATAGCCAGTGCCTCCTTATCAATCTGGGCATAGTTCCGCTCTGTGGGGCTCAAGGTTCTGGAATAGAATGAGATTGGACGCTCCGACCCATCCGCCTCCCGGTGACTCAAGACAGCCCCCACGCCATATTGTGAGGCATCACACGCCAGCACCAGTGGTTTAGCAGCATCATAGTGGGCAAGTGTACTTTCCTTTGACAGCACGCCCCGCAGCGTTTCAAAAGCTCTCTGTTGCGGTTGCCCCCAACGCCATGCACACTTCTTTTGGAGTAGCCGATGCAGTGGTTCGGCTATCGATGCCTTGTGTGGCACAAAGGCGTGATAGAAATTGACGAGGCCCAAGAAGGACTGCAGCTCAGCCTTGTTACTAGGTGTCGGTGCTGCGGCGATAGCCTTAACCTTGTCTTCCATGGGGTGGATGCCAGCAGCATCAATTCTGTACCCTAAGAAGTTCACAGCTGCTACCCCAAAACTACATTTCTCTTTCTTTAGTTTCAACCCCGCATCCCGGAATTTGCATAGGACTGTCTGGATGCGTCCCAGTAGTTCTTGAGCATCCTTGCCCGCAATTAACACATCATCAAAATACGGCAGGACACCTGGCAGGCCCCGTAACAGGCGCTCCATAAGACTTTGAAATATGCCAGGTGCCACGCAGACTCCAAACTGCAGCCTATTCACCTTAAAGGCGCCCTTGTGCGTTACAATTGTCTGGATTTCAGCGGACGCTGGAGTCACTGGAAGCTGCTGGTATGCCTGTGCCAAGTCAATCTTTGCAAACACCTTGCCCCCAGCCAGCTTCGCTAATAGTTGGGACACTACTGGAATTGGATACGAGTTGCCCCTGATGGCCTTATTAATCGTACATTTGTAATCCGCACAAATTCGTATTTCCCCATTAGCCTTCAGGGGTGTGACAATGGGTGTTTCCCATTTAGCAGAGTCCACTGGTGAAAGCACCCCTTGCTGTATTAGCTTCTCCAATTCAGCCTCTATTTTAGGCTGTAGCGCAAATGGAACCCGCCTGGGTTTGAGGCGCATTGGCGCAACCCCCGGGTCCAGTTCTAAGTCAATTGGAGGCCCCTTATAACATCCTAACTCTCCATTAAATAGCTCCCCAAATTCCGTGTACAGGGTGTTAAATGTCTCCGAAGCTATCTGGACCGTGTTGAGCCCTGAGATTCCCAACCCTAAGGCCGGGAACCAGTCCGTGCCCAGCAGGCTAGTGCGCTTCCCTTTTGCGATCACAAGCTTTAATACGGCCTCCCTCTCGCGGAACTGTACGTTCACTGCGCACATTCCCAAAATGTCTATGCGGCCAGCGGAATAGGATTGCAGAGTAGCCGGGAAGGGCTCCAATCTCGGAAGCTTACCTCTAGGAAATAACGATCTGGCCGTGTCCTCCGATACGATGGAGAATCCGGATCCGGAGTCCACCTCCATGTTACACGGCTTCCCTTCGATTAGGACCCGCACAGCTGGTTTCCCTTGGGCTGGAAATGGCACAGTTCTGCCCTCGATTTGCGTGAGGTAGTTGCAATCGTCGAGTTGGTGCGTCGCTGTGGATGTCCTCTGACCTCTTGATTTCGCGGACCCCGACGTGCCACTCGACTTGCAGACCCTGGCTATGTGCCCCGTTTTCCCACAAGCATGACACGTAGCTTCTCGGAACCGGCACTTCCTTCTCTCATGTGATCCGCCGCAGCCAGGGCAGACTCCCTGCCGACCTTTATTTGCTGTGCTCTCCTGTCGCACCATCTCTATTCCCCGCACAGGGCTTTGGTTGGGGCTGACATCCTGGTCGTCCACGGTGTGGGTTGACGCTCCAGCTCTCTTTTCGGCTCGCTGGTCCGGGTCTTGCTCCTCTCTCTCAGCGCTTTCTGTCGCAATGGCCTCACGGAGCGCTGTCGACAGATCCATATCTTGTTTTGCCGCAATCCGCCTGCGGCCCTTGCTGCTGCGAAGGCCGCACACAAACCGATCCAGCAGGGCCTCCTCCAAGTTGGCGAATTTGCAGTGTCTCGCCAGCTTCCTCAGTTCGGTGAGGAAAACTGCTACCGTCTCTCCAGGTCGTTGTTGCCTCTTGTGGAATTCGATGCGCCATGTCATCTTCGACGCTGTCGGATTAAGGTGATTGGAGAGGTGTTCCGTAATGCTCGCGAACGACGCCTCCCGCAGTGTCGTGGGGGCCAGAATTGCCCGAGCCAACTCAAAGGTCTCTGCCCCGCAGCAACTCAGGAACAACGCCTTTTTCCTTTCCTCGTCAGTGACCCCTTTTGCTGCCACGCTGAATTCAAAGCGCTCGAGGTAAGCATCCCAGGCCTCAGTTGCTCCGGGCGCTGAAATGGGTAAGCATCCCAGGCCTCAGTTGCTCCGGGATGAAATGGTTCCATGAACCGTGACGCAGCCATCTTAGTGGACTGATCTGTCCTGTCAGTCACAGGGAGTCTTGTCGCCAGAATCAGGTCGCTAGGGTCAGCAGCCCTCAGCCGGCCTAATTCAATCCCATCCTCGTCGCCAGTATGTTGTGTCGTGGGTTCTGATAGCAAGAAGTCCAGCAACACTTCTTAGTGAAAACAGCTCTTTATTGTAAGGGATAAGACAAGACTGGGGATAGGGGGTAGGGAAAGCTCTATTTATAGACACATTGGGACTGAGGGAAAAGATACATTTTAGCGGGAACCAATAATATTCAAACTTTCCGGCGGGACCCAATCAGGCTGTGGATTGTGATAGAACACTTCAAATTGACCAATAACAATACTTTACCCTGCTGCCAGAATATCTTATTTAATACACAACAATGTGGATGCTGCAAATGCTGTTTAGCCAGGTATACAATTGGTTTTCTTTCCTCCTTGGCCCTACAGCTAGTCATAAAAACTAAATGTTGTTCAAACGGCAAAACCAAACAGAGGAGGGAACAAACTGGAATGTGTTCTGCCCTCTTTCGCTCTTCATCTTTGTTCTTTGTATTCCAGAAGATACTCCCATAATCCCTTGAGGGACAGTGCTAAAAAAAAGGCACAGTGCCAAGGCATGCCCAGACTTCATTAGATTACTAGATGTTATCTAGCAAACTTGGTTTACCAGTGTTCTCAAAGGAACTTTGTTAAAAGCACTGCCACTTTGAAGAGGCTTCTGTTGGCTTTCATCTAGGGTGCTTCTAAACAGGTGTTTGTTCTGGGACGGGTGTTCTTCGCATATCCAACTCCCCCCCCCGCCCCCCAGTATTCACATAATATGATTGGCATCAAAACACCAGCCTGTATTTTCTTCTCTCCATTTTAAACTGGATTTACCCTTTCTGGTGAAATTGGTTACGTTAACACCAGTGCCCAGTTATAGGTTCTTGTCTAATTTACAAGTTGTTTAACAATTTGTGTCCAGGATACTCTCAAAAACCACCTCCTCATATCCCTGCCCAATCACAGATGGAGTCACTCACTTGAGGGGTCCTCCATGGCTTTGCCCCAGGAACCGTGTGCATTCTGTATTGTGGGTCCAACTCTCCGAAACTCCCTCCTGACTGAGATCAGACTGGTCCTCTCCCTGTTCAACTTCTGGCACCTGGTAAATACTGATTTCACAGTTCATTTTAGCAGATTTCATCTCAATTGTACCTGTGTTGTAACCTGACAGTGGTGTTACATGATATCTAGATTCTATGGTGACTAAGTGCCATCACCCCTGACCATTGGCCATGATAACTGAGGCTGATAGTCCAACATCATCTGCAAGGGACCACACAGACTACCTCTATCCTACACTGTATTTTGGTATGATTATGGGTGTTGGTGGTTATTCTTATACAGTACTTTGAAATACTGTTAATGTTCAGATACAAAGAAGTGTGCATGCACACGAAAGCTCATACCAATAACAAACTTAGTTGGTCTCTAAGGGTGGCGCTGTGGGTTAAATCACAGAGCCTAGGGCTTGCCGATCAGAAGGTCGGCGGTTCGAATCCCCACAACGGGTGAGCTCCCGTTGCTTGGTCCCAGCTCCTGCCAACCTAGCAGTTCGAAAGCACATCAAAGTGCAAGTAGATAAATAGGTACCGCTCTGGCGGGAAGGTAAACGGCGTTTCCGTGCGCTGCTCTGGTTCGCCAGAAGCGGCTTTGTCATGCTGGCCACATGACCCGGAAGCTGTACGCTGGCTCCCTCGGCCAGTAAAGCGAGATGAGCGCCGCAACCCCAGAGTCGTCCACGACTGGACCTAATGGTCAGGGGTCCCTTTACCTTTAAGGTGCTATGGGAAGGAATTTTTTAAATTTTGTTTCAACTACGGCAGACCAACATCCCTACCTACCTGTCAATGTTCACAAAAGGTTTATACAGCTCTGGGATCTTCCTCTTAATCATTGGTTCTCTTTCAACTTGTTGCAGTTCTTTCTCAGTTCTTGTCGATATTCCTTTTGGTCAGCAGTAATCAGGCACTTCCGTTGCTCCACTGCTTCCCCACATCTGTTCTCCAAAAACAAAGGGGAAAATTGCATGTTGATTGATTTTACTACACAATATTGGACCATGTGCATCTTGTTAATAAAGTTACATTCTAGGCTGGGACCAAGCTTTTTAATGGCACGGCTCTGAAGAAGTAAGAAATGGAAAGGGTAACAAGGCACTTTTCAGTCTTGTAAGGAGGAACAATTTAGTGTCTGAAGACACTCTGAAAAAAGTGGGAGAATAATTTCACCAGAGACTGCCCTCTGTGCTCCAGTGGGGATTGTGCAACTTGTTTATACCATTGCTGTTAGGCAGCTCACACCCAAGAATGTGCAGACAGAGTGTAATTGCAATTTTAACAGATTTTACTTTGAATCCTTTGAAGCATAACCTCAGCTGGTCGTGATGGCGATAAAAGTTTTGGATCTTCTGGAATTCCAGCCAGGTATATGAGCCTGCACACACATTCCTGTTTGTTCAGTCGTGGATATTCATGGCTATTCCCTTACTTGCCATCCACATCAGTCAGTGGAGTTTTCAGAATGTTTCAAGAGGTGGGGTTTTTGTTCTGTTCTCTTTCTTTTTGCTCTCCTCCACAGTCATTCTTCCTCTGGCTTAGGTACCTGTACATGCACAGCTTTGAATTCCCACACCCCAGGAAATGCACAAGACTGCCCATAACTGACTCAATTAAAAAACAAAAAACAAAGAGAAAGAGATATGTAGTTAATTTCAAAGAAATCAGCTCCCTCTTCCTCCCCCCCTCCAACCTCTTGCAGCAGGATTCCCTCCCCCGCCCCGTTTTACTTTTAGTGACAGATTTCTTCTTACAGCTTCAGATCCATCAGATTAGGAAGGGCACGGGATGATCTTAATTTAATCCAATTATGGGAGCCAAACCACTCCCTATGTCAGGGGCGCCAACTTGAATAAAATATTGTGGGGGCCCAGGTAAGTCCCCCCTCCCACATAACCGATCACATGATGCAGTGCACACACACCATTTGAATGAAAATGCCCATCAACTTTGGGGTGGAGCCCAGCCCCCTCAAATATTTTATTGTTTTAGCCCAGAGATGGATGGAAGAAACAACACCGACCAGAGAAGAATGGCAAACTAAGTTGATGGACTATGACGAAATGGCAAAATTAACTGGGGCGCTCAGAAATCAAGAAGACAAGAACTTTAAAAAAGAATGGGGAAAGTTTACAATCTATTTACAAGACCGTTGTAAGCAGGTTAAAACGTTGGCAGGATTTTAACCACAACTTGTAAACTAACGGAAAGTATGGATAGTTTGGAAGGATAAAACTTGGATAGTATTGGATAGTTGTAAATATTACCACTAGGCAAGAGATTCAGAGCAATCTCAATATTTGGATCTTGAATTGTTGTTTGTTTACATTTTTAAAATCATATATATTTGTTTTAAAATATGTTTTAAGTTTTAAGTTGCATGGGGACCTAGTGACTATCAACTCAATTAAATACATACATAAATAATGTTTTATCTTGCCACATGACCTTTCTCCATACAAACTATCTAGTCCATAAATTATCTTCCTCCCATAATTCAAGCAATTATTATATGTTGGCAGTACACTTATCTCTTAATAAATGTTTGCTAGCAACACATTGTTGGCCTTAAAGTGCAATTGTTAGCCAAGCAGTGTAGCTCCTGCACCCTTATTTTCCAAATAAATCTTAGTTTTCAGAGCAGATTGTCCTGTTTTTTAGGGTGGGAAGACCCAGGGAAACAGGTTGGCAACAAAATATCCTGGCTTATAAACCAAGCAAAAATAATAGCTTTCCAACAGAGCAGGAACCGTAGGGTGAATGTTGGTAAATAAGGTTGATGATGCACTCAGATGACTTGTTTTGCCAAAGGAGAAGCATTATTGTAATTAATCCGGAACAAACCTGAGGCCTGCCTTGTTTATTCCTTTACTTCATGCCTAAAATAAATAGTTTTAATATGCAAAAACATAAGACGCGTTGTTCATCTACCATGAAATCTGTTATTGCTTAAGAGTCTGGTTTGAAAACATGTATGGGCATCTGCAGGGTTTGGACAAGGCAAGCCTGTCAGCAAATTCTGAAATACCACAGAATGACTTTAGAAACAGGCTATGTTTCTATATATTTCGTATGAAAAGGGGGAGATCTCCTCACATCTTGAAAGAAGACTACGCATCCGTTTGTGGCCAGACAGAAAGCAAGGTCTAGCACAAAGCAAGATTGGGTTAGCTCAACTGCATTCAGACCTTACAGTGGTCCCTTGGTTCTCAAACTTAATCCATTCCGGAAGTCCGTTCCAAAACCAAAGCGTTCCAAAACCAAGGTGCGCTTTCCCATAGAAAGTAATGCAAAACGGATTAATCCATTCCAGGCTTTTAAAAACAACCCCTAAAACAGCAGTCTAACATGAATTTTACTAACAAGACCATTGATCCATCAAATGAAAGCAGTAAACAATGTACTGCAGTCACACAATCAATCAATCAATCAGTATCTGAACCGGGTTCCACGCAGTCACAAAAACAAAAAGAGCTGCAAAAACAAAAATGCAAAATAAATAGCAAAAACAGTCAGACCTCAGCGTAACTCTCAAAACGGAAGCGTAACACTCAAAACGGAGCACATTCAGCTTCCGAAAAAGTTTGAAAACCGGGACACTTACTTCTGGGTTTGCAGTGTTTGGGTTCTAAGTTGTTTGAGTACCAAGGGACCACTGTACCATATTCCTCAGGCAGGAGCAGCTGCCTACACCTCGCCCCAGATCTCCATCCATAAAATGGGGGGTGGGGGGGTGGGAAGCTGTTTTTCCACCAACTCCACAACTGGATTCTGCTTGGCCAGATCTTGCAATGTTCAGGGCTGGTTCCTCGTTTAAGAGGGCCCTTCAGCAAGATGCTATCTGTGAGCTCTCCTCGCTCAACTTCCCCATCTCCTCCTTTCTCGCTATTATTGCCACTGCCCTTTTAACCTGCCTCTCCCTCCAAGACAATCCGCAAAGGACGAGACATGCAGAGATTTCCGTTCCTCCTCTCTCTTCTCCTGGCTTCTTCACTTTGAGAGAGCAAGTGAACCCATTAGTAAGGAGGAGGAGAAACAGCACGAGAGCTAGAAGGCACAAGGGATTGGTAGTGGCGGGCCCACATTGGGAACATGGGTCTTGGCCGGTGCCGGAGAATGCGGACCTCCGATAATGGGCCCTGCTGCTGCCTCTTTGGGCTGGGAGCAAGACACAAAAGGGTTTTCCTTTTTTGATTATAATTTTTATTGAATTTTCTGTTTCACAATTTAAAATACTCATTTGAACATCCTTAAAGTGTCAGCGACTTCCCTTCTTCTCGTTCCATGGCTCACTTTGCATATCATAAATCCCTGCATATTTTACAAAAACTAAACCATTCGGCATTCCACTATTACATCCACCAAAACTTATTTACACTGTTGAATTTATCTTAATGCTGCCAGCGTTTTCAAGTGCACACAATAAAAGAATGGAAATGGATTATTGGATATTTGCAGATAAATTATAAACAGATAAAAACATTGGCAGGATTGTTGTAATAACCTGCAATTTTTTAAGAGTATATACTTAAAGAAGATGAATAAATGAGCAAATCAGGTTGATTTGGATATGCAGAAGATATTGAGAGCTGATTTAAGGAGCCGCAGAAAGAGGGAAGGAAGTCAAGTTTTGAAATGTCAAAATGATTGTAAAATTAGTGAAATGCATAAACTTGAAAAGTATAAAATAAAAATACATAAATTAAAACAAAACAAAACAAAATGGTTGCCTTTCCTATTCCCTGAACATTTCACTCTCAGCCCCTGTTTGTGGGTCTGTTGCAAAGCATCTATTTCCTGCTCCCCCTGGTGGCGAACAATTAGTTGAGTTGTAATAATAAATAGAACTTTTGGTTAAGGGTCCCTAGGCAATGCTGAACTAGACAGACCTAAGTACCACTGGGCAGGGGCGCCAACTATAGCGGGTGCAAGGAGCTTTGGCCCCCTCAATATTTGTGGGTAGGGGGCTGAGCCCTCCCCCAATATTAATGGGGCCGGACCAGGGCCGGATTTGGTTTGATGAGGCCCTAAGCTCCATGCAGAATGTAGGCACCCTATATATAGAAAGGAGCAAAGCAGTGATATTTTAGGAAGCAGACTAGCAGGCAGGGCTCATGACTTACATCATAGGAGCCTACACAACACAAAACACTGTTGCTGTATGTAGATTTTATTTTTTTTATCTTATATTTTGGAAATGTACATTCAGGTTTATTTCCCTTTAATTTTTTTTGGGGGGGACCCTCAGAGGGTGGGGCCCTAAGCTAGAGCTTCTATAGCTTATAGGTAAATCCAGCACTGCGCAGGACATGCAAAGGATGAAGATCGCCCTCTTGGCATCCAATCCCCTGCCGAATTTCACATCTGTGTCTCAGCCTTTGAGTACAAGTTAAATAGAATGGTGTCCAATCTAGGCTTGTCGCTCTTTGTTTTGATGCATTACAGATACAATGTGAAGGTTTTCTTGCATGGAGATGTGTCACATTTATTTCTCCGGTGTGCTTCACTTTTAACTTTGTGCAGAATTCTCGTTAGACTTTCCAAGAGGTACAAAATAGTTGGTTTCGTAGATTTCTTTGTACATTTAAAAGACATACTAACATTTTGATACTGGTGGGTTTTGGTCACGTAATTCTTTACGTCTGCTGCGCGGGGCAAACATAGCTCAAGGTCAAGGGATACAAAATACAAAAGCTCAGCCAGAGGAGGCTTTGCTCAGAGGAGAGGGAGCTAGGGGTGAAATGACGAAGCGCTGCAGGAAGCCTGCTGGTATGTTCATCTGTAAAACTGCAAATAAACTGTCGATCATGAGTGGGTAGGCAAACTAAGGCCTGGGGGCTGAATCCGGCCCAATTGCCTTCTAAATCCAGCCAGCAGACGGTCCGGCAATCAGCATGTTTTTACATGAGTAGAATGTGGGCATAGGAATTCGTTCATTTGTTTAATGTTTTTTCAAAATATAGTCCGGCCCCCAACAAGGTCTGAGGGACAGTGGACTGGCCCCCTGCTGAAAAAAATGCTGACCCCTGATGTAGATACAAAAACAGTTTTCCATAACAACGTTGACAGCAAGAAATGTACGGAGAAATATTTGACAAGAGTTAAGATTAATAATGGCAGAGTTAGAAAAGTAAGAAGTTGCCTTATACTAAGGCTGGCCCTCCAGATTGCTACTCCTTTGTGGGAGGGATTCAAGTGCATATGGGAACTTTAAAGGTAAAGGTAAAGGGACCCCTGAGCATTAGGTCCAGTTGCGGGTGACTCTGGGGTTGCGGCGCTCATCTTGCTTTACTGGCCGAGGGAGCCGGCGTACAGCTTCCGGGTCATGTGGCCAGCATGACTAAGCCGCTTCTGGTGAACCAGAGCAGCGCACGGAAACGCCGTTTACCTTCCCGCCATAGTGGTATCTATTTATCTACTTGCACTTTGGCGTGCTTTTGAACTGCTAGTTGGGCAGGGACCGAGCAACTGGAACTTTTGTTGTTGTTCAGTCGTTCAGTCGTGTCCGACTCTTTGTGACCCCATGGACCAGAGCACGCCAGGCACCCCTATCCTCCACTGCCTCCCGCAGTTTGGCCAAACTCATGCCAGTCGCTTCGAGAACACTGTCCAACCATCTCATCCTCTGTCGTCCCCTTCTCCTTGTGCCCTCCATCTTTCCCAACATCAGGGTCTTTTCTAGGGAGTCTTCTCTTCTCATGAGGTGGCCAAAGTATTGGAGCCTCAACTTCAGGATCTGTCCTTCCAGTGAGCACTCAGGGCTGATTTCTTTAAGGATGGATATGTTTGATCTTTTTGCAGTCCATGGGACTCTCAAGGAACTTTAGGTTTGTGCAATTAAAGTGGCTGAAAGCAAGGAGAAGCAAGAGCCCTTTTTGGTTGAGCTTAGCTTCCTGCAACTAGATGGGATAAAGCTGTGCTTGTATCCTTGAAAATGCCTAGGGGGGAAGTGTCAGCAGAAGCACTGCATCTAACTGGATTATTGTTGACTTTTCTTTTCCAAGGCCAGGAATCACTTCTTTAAGCAAAGAACTGTACTAGTTTGGCTTCTTCTGGATTGCTTAGTGCTGCTCACCCTCTTTAGTCCTTGAGTTCCTTTCTAGGAAGCAACCAGAAAGCTGGCTTGATCATTGTCTCAACTCCCCCATTTGATCCTGCGCCCATTTAATGAGGAAGCGCATGGAACTAGCTCTCACCCGCTGCTGTTGCTTGCCTTGGCTGCCGAAAGCCTAGGTGGCCAGTTTTTCATTCTGGTAGCCAGGAGAGGCAGCGATCAGTACTAGAGACACTTTCACAGAAAGGCGAACGGAGTTCTGAACTGGTTGTCTTTACACTTGTTGCAAGAAGCTGGCTTGGAAGGGTTCATTACACACATTTTTTCATTAAGTGCTCCCATCATGCCTTGCCATTGGCCATACTGCCTAAGGCTGATGGGAGTTGTAGTCCAACAACATCTGGGGAGCACCATGCTGGCTACCCCTCCTGTACCTCACTCAAGTCTGGATTCCTGGGCCTCATTTCCTTGTCTGCCTCTGCCCAATGTTCCGCTTCTAGGTTGGTTTTATTTCCTGGCTCTAAGCCCCAAGCGGGTCTCATTGTTCCCAGGGGCACATTGTTCCCATCTGTTGTGTTTCAACAATTTCATTATCAAATGTGCTCTTTAAGACGTGGTGTAAAAAGATACACCTTCCTTCGCTGCCAGCACAATGGATGTAGCCTCTTGCAGAACTCATATCAGTAGGGAAATGTTGATATTAAAGTTTCAATGTGACTCTATGTACATTGCCCTTGTAGGGAACGATAGATTCCCAGGGCTGAATGAGAACCTGCGATGGAGGAAAGAACAGACACACTGGCGGCAAGCAAACGAGAGGCTAGATAAGTAAGTAATTTAATGAATTTATATTGCGTTAAACCAGAGCAGCTTCTCTCCGGGGCCGTCTAGTTTCATTCCCTGAACCAAGGCAGGAAACTCTATCCTTAAAGCATCCAGGACTGATACATGTGCGCCTGTGTTTGGTAACCCCTAAACTGTGGTTCTGAAATCCCTTTATTCTTTTGTCCTCCTCTTACTAGCAGCGGTGTTATCAGAACTTGTTGAAGGTTAGCTTTAAATATATGTAAATATTACTGAGTGAAGCATGCAATAAAAATACGGGTGTATTCTTCCTCCGTGCATTCTCGTTTCATATCGTCTTGTGGTTTCCCCGAGAGCCAACAACAAAAATGGAATGGAATTATGCCATTTCCATGTTTTCAGGACTAGTTTGGTTAGAGCTAGAGATTACAGGGAAGAATGGTCTTCTACAGAACTCTTCCTCCAGTCTATTGGCACACGATTCCTGCCACTAGAAATGCTATGTTCCAAAAAGGGAAAGGAGAAAGGCACACTGACAGAAGTTTGGAAGGGTGATGTGTAAGTTGTGCCAGTACCAACTGAAGGTTCCACTGAGGCCATCATTTCCATCCTTTGAGAAAACACTTGATTAAAAGGTGTACAACCAGAAGCCTGCAACAGACAGGTAAACAGCAGAAAATGAAACCCAACAACAGTTCAACAAAAATAAAATAAAAAATCCTTCCAGTAGCACCTTAGAGACCAACTAAGTTTGTTCTTGGTATGAGCTTTCGTGTGCATGCACACTTCTTCAGATACACTGAAACAGAAGTCACCAGACCCTTATATATAGTGAGAGGGTGGGGAGGGGTATTACTCAGAAGGGTGGTGGGAATGGGTGATTGGCTGATAGGTGTGGAAAACCTGTTGACGACTGTTAACGACTGCAATTGGTCTTACAGGAAAAAGATGGCTAAAAATAGCTATATCATGTATAATGAGATAAGAATCCAATGTCTCTATTCAGACCAGGTCTCTCCATGGTTTTAAGTTTGGTAATAAGTTGCAATTTAGCAACTTCTCTTTCCAGTCTATTTCCTGTTTTTTTGTGTTGAATATATGCCAGATGGTAGTAATTTATGGACCTCAAAGGTGTCTCAAGCCATTTGCCCATGTTGCCATGCAACCAGTCCATGCAGAATGTAGGCACCCTATATATAGAAAGGAGCAAACCAGGGATATTTTAGGGAGCAGGCAAGCAGGTGGGGCCCATGACTTACATCCTAGGAACCTACACAACACAAAACACTCTTGCTGGATGTAGGTTTTATTTTATTTGTTTTCATCTTATATTTTGGAAATGTACATCCAGGTTATTTTTTCGGGGGCCCCAAGAGAGTGGGGCCCTAAGTGATACAATAGAACCTCGGGTTGCGGATGTAATCCGTGATGGAGGCACATACGCAACCCTCAGCGTTCGCAAGCTGAAGCGCCGTGCCGGCACGATTTGGTGCTTCTACACATGCAGGAGCGGCAAAACCCAGAAGTAACCCGTTCCAGTACTTCCGGGTTTCCCACGGTCCGCAACCCGAAAACACGTAGCCTGCAGCAAACATAACATGAGGTATGACTGTAGCTTGTTTAGCTTATTTGTAAATCCAGCCCCGGCCCCAGCCAGAGCCAGCTCAAGTGCCGTACAAGGAGCCAATGGATCATCACACAGCAAATCCTATTAGCCAATACTGCACAAAGCAGGAACTGCACCTTTTAGCTGCAGTGCAGGCGTGCTCCAAACTGGCAGAAGTTCTGCAAGGAGACCAGAACTGTTCAGCCGGTAGCCAGCTGCAGTATTAAATCATGCAATTCTAGCAGAAGGCACTGCTGACTTCAGTAAGTTTACCTTGCAAGTCATCCTTAAACGTAAAAGGAGATGGTGTCCTTACTTGGCAGGAAGAGTTGCCTTGAATTGCTCCTTTCTCAGCTCTAAACCTGCTGGGTTATGTTCCAGCTGTGTTGCCAACGTCTGTTTCGTTTCGATGTTGGAATCTGATTTCCACTCTCGGTGCCCAGGATCAGTGCTAAGCAAGACATTTTAGAAACATTCAGTATTTTTCAGGTGTTTGGAAAAGAGGTCTCCAGAAAAACCCCAAAATGTCCCTCTCTGTATAGCTAAGTTACAGTGGCCTGCAGATATAGGGAATTACTTTTACAACTCTTGATGGGAAGTCTAGATGTTGGCTTCTTTTTTTACCTTTTATTTTCAAAGTTTCAAAAAGAAAAATAGCAGTTTTACACACACACACAAACACACTTTCATAAACCATGGTCATATCAATACCTTAATGGGGTTCCCTGAACCCCCCAACTTCCCTCCACTGCTCCCTTGGCTTCCAAGGTTCATCTTCCTTTTTATCTGCATATAATTACATTTATCCAAATTATTATACTTCATTTGTTGTTGTTGTTGTTGTTTAGTTGTTTAGTTGTGTCCGACTCTTCGTGACCCCATGGACCAGAGCACGCCAGGCACTCCTGTCTTCCACTGCCTCCCGCAGTTTGGTCAGACTCATGTTGGTAGCTTCGAGAACACTGTCCAACCATCTCATCCTCTGTCGTCCCCTTCTCCTTGTGCCCTCCATCTTTCCCAACATCAGGGTCTTTTCCAGGGAGTCTTCTCTTCTCATGAGGTGGCCAAAGTCTTGGAGCCTCAGCTTCAGGATCTGTCCTTCCAGTGAGCACTCAGGGCTGATTTCCTTCAGAATGGATAGGTTTGATCTTCTTGCAGTCCATGGGACTCTCAAGAGTCTCCTCCAGCACCATAATTCAAAAGCATCAATTCTTCAGCGATCAGCCTTCTTTATGGTCCAGCTATGGGAAAACCACAGCTTTAACTATACGGACCTTTGTCGAGATGCTGTCTAGGTCTGACATCACCTTTCTCCCAAAAAGCAGGTGTCTTTTAATTTCGTGGCTGCTGTCATCATCTGCAGTATACTTCATTATCCTTTGTTAATTTTTAAGTTACAAGTGTGATATAAATCCTGCTAATGTTCTTAGACTTTTACAGTGCTCTTTCATATATTCTATAAAGTTATGCCATTCTGTATTAAATTTATTGTCTTCTTGGTGTCTGATCTTCCCTGTCAGCCTTGCCATCTCCGTATAATCCATCGTCACTGCACACCTTTCTGCAAAATATACTATGAGAAAGAATCCATTGCTTGTTTCATTTGCTATGTTATCCCCAAATCCATTTGTACCTGTGCAGTATACTTTATGCAAATATAACCACAGTTATAGTTGCATAAAGTATATTTGGCCGAACTGGCTATCAAAACAATATTTTTCCCAGTGAACAAATGGCTGGTGTGCTGCCAGTCTCTGGTGAGCAACCTCTAGGGCTCGAAGGACATTTGCCAGCCTGCATTCTGCCAAATTCTGCAGTTCCCCATTTGTCTGGGTGTTGTTGTTTTTTTAAGAGGGGAAAAAAGGTGGCAGTACTCTCCGTGAAGGTGTCATGAAATTCTACTCCATATTGATCCAGAGTAGATTCAGACGTATAGTTAGCAGAGTAAAACACAAACACGTTGCAGGATCACCCCAAAATAGACTAGAGGCAATTGTATTTCATCCAGCAGAGCTTTTCTGCTATTGAAGGCAACTGAGCATGATGGTCACAAATCCAATACATTCAGGACTGGCACTGTCCATAAGAAATCCAGTTGCAGCATACTTAAACTTACAATAACTTATAATAAGACTAAACCTTAACACTCCCACATATTTGCTGTCTTGCTCCCTTAATCCCCCTTAATGGCTCATCACCCAGGCGATCGCCTAAACAGGAGACTGGCCTAGCTATTCCAAGAAGTAGAAGCCTTGGTTAAATCCTAACACTTGTTAGAAGGCTCTAGCACACATCTTAACACCCCAAACTCATAACACTATCCAGTAAGATGATTGCTGTTACTTACACACCTGACACACCTAGTATAACTGAAGGAGTGAGGAAATACCTGAGATGACAGAGGAGGAGACGGAGATGTTGGAGCAGATCTTAAAGTCAAAGAAAAGATTCAAATCAGGGTGATATTCATGATTGCAGAGAATTCAGAGGAACTCAAGTCACATGGAAACCAGTGTCGGAAGAGTATTAAGTTTATTTGGCAACTTAAAAATAACATTAAAAAGGAAAACATGACTGGAGTGAATAACTGTATAGAAATACCCTGTCTCCAAAATTAGCATCAATTTTGTTTAATAAAAATAATGAAGCAGCATCAAATACTGTAAACTGCTCCTTTTAATACTTGCATGTTGTCAGTTTCCATCCATTAGGAATCTAATGATTCAATGCTCTTTGCCAGTGGTAATGTTTTATCGCTTGGCCAACTTCCCATTAATGCAGTGCCTCTGCAAATCTGCCCGGAAAGTAATTTTCCAGAGTATTTTCCCAGCTTGTGAAATTATAAATAACTCTTGCAATTGTCGTCGACTGCAAAGTAAACAAAATACCTGCATTTAACTGCATTACGCCAGAGAAATTTAGGGAAGTAAAATGGTTGTTTTTCATCCACATGTGAAGCAGATTCCAACCACTATATACCAATTGTGGCAGATGCCACCTCCGCAGACATCAGGCATAGGTAAACTCAGCCCTCCAGCTGTTTTGAGACTACAATTCCCATCATCCCTGACCACTGGCCCTGTTAGCTAGGGGTGATGGGAGTTGTAGTCCCAAAACATCCGGAGGGCCGAGTTTCCCTATGCCTGGCATACATCTATACACTCTAACCACCAAGGGTTATGTTATGTTTCTTCCTGCGAGGTAAAACTTTGATACTTGGAGACTCAGGCAGAAGTTGAACAAATAATGGGTTTATTTTACAGAACAAGGTTGGCAAAGCAAATGATTTGTCAGGAGATAAATTTCAGGAAACCATTAACTTAATGATTATACTAAAACTAGTGGATGTTGCAGTAACACAAACACCTTCTTTTAAACTTCAGTTGCTTATTTGCTTGTTTTCAGTTATTGCTCTTTGGTTAGATGTTACAGGTTTCTAGACAGGATAGTAAATGCTCAGCTCACTTCCAGTTCTTTCCCCTCAGTTCCTCAACTTTGTTGCATAGGTCTTACAGCTCAATACTTTGGTTCTTAAACAAGGTGGTACTTTCTGTCAAATTCCCAACTTTTCAACAATTACGCTCCTGAGGTACCTCCTTCTTGTAAGCTGTAGTGACGCCGCTGCCACAAAGCTGGTGTTGTGGATCTGCCCCATCAGGCGAGCGTCTTCTGGTGTGGCATAAAGGTAAAAGGTAAAGGACCCCTGGATGGTTAAGTCCAGTCAAAGGCAACTCTGGGGTTGCGGCACTCAGGCCGAGGGAGCCGGCATTTGTCCACAGACAGCTTTCTGGGTCATGTGGCCAGCAGGACTAAACCGCTTCTGGAGCAACGGGACACCTGTGACGCAAACCAGAGTGCACAGAAATGCTGTTTGCCTTCCTGCAGCGGTACCTATTTATCTACTTGCACTGGTGTGCTTTCAAACTGCTAGGTTGGCAGGAGCTGGGACAGAGCAACAGGAGCTCACTCCGTCGCGGGGATTCGAACCGCCGACCTTCTGATTGGTAAGCCCAAGAGGCTCAGTGGTTTAGACCACAGCGCCACCCGTCTGGGCCACAGAATCCTGCTGTACAAATGTTGCAAACATGGGCAATGGTTTCCATGTTGAAATGCAACACTAGACACAGATTTTTGTTTCTAAAACTGAATCACACACACACCTGGCATCATGTCTGAATTCCTTGCCTTTTGTTTCTTGCTGTGCAAGTGATCAGCTCAACTGAGTCGTTTTCCTTTCCTTTTATTGACATTCAAGTCCTTACAGGCTTATCAGTGACCCAGACTCTTAACAAAATAAAAAAAAATTCTTTCCAGTAGCACCTTAGAGACCAACTGAGTTTGTTCTTGGTATGAGCTTTCGTGTGCATGCACACTTCTTCAGATACACTTTATTTTGTTTCGACTATGGCAGACCAACACGGCTACCTACCTGTAACAGACTTAAGTTACAGGTAGGTAGCCGTGTTGGTCCGCCATAGTCAAAACAAAATAAAAAATAAAAAAATTCCTTCCAGTAGCACCTTAGAGACCAACTAAGTCTAACTCTTAAGCAGAGCCTAAGGGACTCTCTACTGTGCTGTTGGGGAAATGCTCCTGGTTCCTCAAAGGCTATTCCCTCACCGCAGTTCCTTTCCTGACTAAGCTGCTGTCATTTATAGTTCGCCCATAATTCACACTTTCATATGATGGATTACGGAGAATGTCTTCCAGGGGCAAGGAACCATGCTGGGTTGAAAGCTTACTTCACCTTCGTTCAGTTGCGCCTCATGCAGAAAATGCACTGAACTCACCTGGTTACTGAGAACAAAGCACCGTTGTAAAATCTTGCCAACAATTCGAAGAAGAAGAACCAGAGTGTCCCATCTGAAGTGCTAACACAGGATATTCTAAACCAAAAAATGTGGTGATTATCCGGTTTTCAGCATTGGACTGCAACACATACCGGTAACTCTGGGAGGGGGGAATCTAAAACGGGAGCCTTTTTTGATTAGTGCACACAAACTCACATGCATAGATTAAGATTAATGAAAACAGAAAACAGGTTGATGAAAAAGTAGCCAGCTATCACTCGACTTGGGAACACATTTTTAAAAGAAAAGCCTGACTAGCTTTTCAGATACCTTTTTAATTTAACTTTCTAAAGAAATGCTTGAAGTAACTGATATTACAGTTTGAAGTCTTGTTTATTGTGTTGCATTTTACTTCAAGAAGACCCATTTATCCTAAGCCAATAAGGCAGACATGTATGTACTATATATATATATATATATATATATATATATATATATATATAATACATTTCTTGGAAATTTTTAATCATGTTAATTTTTTTAAATCACTTTAAAATTTACAATTTTGTAACTTAAATTTAAAATTTAAAGTAAGTCCATCATGTGACATATCATATTAAAGGCCATGAAGTTCCAAAGAGATTTGTGTTTTTAGTTTTGATGTATGTCAATTCTCGGCTGAGCTTTTAAGGTTTTTGTGTAGTCCAGCAAGGCCAAAATTGTCAATTTTTAAAAATTTCAAATCTCCATGACTCACAAAGGGGATAAAATAAAATAAAATTTTAGATTTAAACTTAGTTTTGATCATTCAACAAATGTACAAAATATTAAGAAAACTGGACGACATGAGGTAAAACAGTTGGGTCACTTGATATGGAATGACGCAATGTCTGATAAAATGTTTTGGCAGAGAAATTAAGTAGCCCAAGAGGGCATGCTGGCATTTTCAGAATGGTTTGTTTAATTCGTTGTGTTAGTAGAGCAGATCCCCCAACAGAGCCACCTTCAACTCATGGCTTTCTCTGGAGGGACACACAAAATTAAATCGATTGTACACCCTGCAGGACAATGTTGTACCCAATAGTACTTTAGTTGGTTGTGGTTGTTTACATGCTGTATGTTTTATGAAAACTGAATAAAATAAAATAAATTTATTTTTAAATGAGCATATGAACTCCATTACCTGCGCCGGAGTGTGTAAGTGTTGCTATGAACTCAATAAATTAAGCAATGCAAATACACGACTGCCCTCATGTGTTTCAGTTTAGTACTGTATTCCCAGTTTCCATGCTGCCTCTCTCTCCCACTGAGTGAACTTTTCTCTCATAGACTTTAGGGTCAGAAGTATTTGTTACCTGTTACCTATTATGTAGACTGGACACACCTCTGAAATAGAGTAAGTTTTATTGTGAAAATAGCAGAGAAGTTATCATCTGCTTTTAATATACAACTCCCTAACACAGGTATTTATTTGCCTATTGCCCACTGAAGGTACCAGAAGGGTGAAAATTAGTTATGGAACATGGCATGTGGAACATGGGGGTGATTGCAGTTTTTGTCTTTTTTGCCCTAATTTTAATATGAAGCTATATGAAACTTTGGGAGTGAATTTTGGATTTTATTCCTCTTTAGTTCATATCCCATAATATCCTATATTCTGCAACACAAAGTGACTATCACACTGTTAAAAGCTGTGGCATCATCCTTTGCATTGTTGTTCAGTCATTCAGTCGTGTCCGACTCTTCGTGACTCCCCATGGACCAGAGCACGCCAGGCACGCCTATCCTTCACTGCCTCTCGCAGTTTGGCCAAACTCATGTTAGTAGCTTCGAGAACACTGTCCAACCATCTCATCCTCTGTCGTCCCCTTCTCCTTGTGCCCTCCATCTTTCCCAACATCAGGGTCTTTTCTAGGGAGTCTTCTCTTCTCATGAGGTGGCCAAAGTACTGGAGCCTCAGCTTCAGGATCTGTCCTTCCAGTGAGCACTCAGGGCTGATTTCCTTCAGAATGGATAGGTTTGATCTTCTTGCAGTCCATGGGACTCTCAAGAGTCTCCTCCAGCACCATAATTCAAAAGCATCAATTCTTCGGCGATCAGCCTTCTTTATGGTCCAGCTCTCACTTCCATACATTACTACTGGGAAAACCATAGCTTTAACTATACGGACCTTTGTCGGCAAGGTGATGTCTCTGCTTTTTAAGATGCTGTCTAGGTTTGTCATTGCTTTTCTCCCAAGAAGCAGGCGTCTTTTAATTTTGTGACTGCTGTCACCATCTGCAGTGATCATGGAGCCCAAGAAAGTAAAATCTCTCACTGCCTCCATTTCTTCCCCTTCTATTTGCCAGGAGGTGATGGGACCAGTGGCCATGATCTTAGTTTTTTTGATGTTGAGCTTCAGACCATATTTTGCTCTCCTCTTTCACCCTCATTAAAAGGTTCTTTAATTCCTCCTCACTTTCTGCCATCAAGGTTGTGTCATCAGCATATCTGAGGTTGTTGATATTTCTTCCGGCAATCTTAATTCCGGCTTGGGATTCATCCAGTCCAGCCTTTCGCATGATGAATTCTGCATATAAGTTAAATAAGCAGGGAGACAATATACAGCCTTGTCGTACTCCTTTCCCAATTTTGAACCAATCAGTTGTTCCATATCCAGTTCTAACTGTAGCTTCTTGTCCCACATAGAGATTTCTCAGGAGACGGATGAGGTGATCAGGCACTCCCATTTCTTTAAGAACTTGCCATAGTTTGCTGTGGTCGACACAGTCAAATGCTTTTGCGTAGTCAATGAAGCAGAAGTAGATGTTTTTCTGGAACTCTCTAGCTTTCTCCATAATCCAGCGCATGTTTGCAATTTGGTCTCTGGTTCCTCTGCCCCTTCGAAATCCAGCTTGCACTTCTGGGAGTTCTCGGTCCACATACTGCTTAAGCCTGCCTTGTAGAATTTTAAGCATAACCTGTTCAGTATATCCTTTGCATTAGCTGCCTCAAATGAGATCAGTAAATGGTTCTAGCTGTTTGGTGATCCAATAATGTAAACATCAGGAATCTAATGCTTGCTGTAGCTGTTAAACAGCTGCTGTGATATGCTTTTGAATTATGGTGCTGGAGGAGACTCTTGAGAGTCCCATGGACTGCAAAAAGATCAAACTTATCCATCCTTAAAGAAATCAGCCCTGAGTGCTCACTGGAAGGACAGATCCTGAAGTTGAGGCTCCAGTACTTTGGCCACCTCATGAGAAGAGAAGACTCCCTAGAAAAGACCCTGATGTTGGGAAAGATGGAGGGCACAAGGAGAAGGGGACGACAGAGGACGAGATGGTTGGACAGTGTTCTCGAAGCTACTAACATGAGTTTGGCCAAACTTGCGGGAGGCAGTGGAGGATAGGGATGCCTGGCGAGCTCTGGTCCATGGGGTCACAAAGAGTTGGACACGACCGAACGACTGAACAACAACAACAAATGATATGCTTTATAGGGACGCGGGTGGCGCTGTGGTCTGAACCACTGAGCCTAGGGCTTGCCGATCAGAAGGTCAGCAGTTCGAATCCCCGCTCCCAAACTGAATGGGAAACTGCCTTACTAGAAAAGCAAACCAACAAATTGAAAGTAACGAAAGAGGGTGCCTTCACCCTGGTGTGGCTGGCCTTTATCACATATACAGCCCAACAAGACAACAATATAAGCCCCTCAACAGCATATGAATTGATATAGCTAATCTGACCCAAGAACCACCCCCCCCCAAAAAAACCTCACCGCAATCAGCTAAATACAACCAACCTCTTGCAACACCAACAAAAACAAGCAAATAAAGACCCTACCCTCACATTGCTGACAAAACTCTGCAGAGACATGAAGCAAAGAAATGAAAGAGGGATAAATTCTTAGAGTGAATCCTGAGAACAGATTGCATATCGGAACTTAAGAAGAGTCCAGCTGGATCAAGCCAAAGGCCGGCCTGATTCAGCAGCCTCACTATGGCCAACCAGATGCAGATGTGCGAAACCCACAGACAGGACCTGAATGCGAGAGCACTCTTCCAGCATTTGTGACTCCCAGCCACTGGAAATCAGGGATCCGCTGCCTCATAGTGGAGGAGGCAGAACACAGCCAGCCTGGCTAGCAGCCAGGGATCAAAGCAAACGTAAAGGTAAAGGGACCCCTGGCTGTTAGGTCCAGTCACGGACGACTCTGGGGTTGTGGCGCTCATCTCGCTTTACTGGCCAAGGGAGCCGGCGTGCAGCTTCCGGGTCATGACTAAGCCGCTTCTGGCGAACCAGAGCAGTGCACGGAAACGCCGTTTACCTTCCCGCCGGAGCGGTACCTATTTATCTACTTGCACTTTGACGTGCTTTCGAACTGCTAGGTTGGCAGGAGCAGGGACCGAGCAACGGGAGCTCGCCTCGTCACTGCGGGGATTTGAACTGCTAACCTTCTGATCGGCAACCCCTAGGCTCAGTGGTTTAGAGCACAGCGCCCAAATAATATCCCGCCACCCAGCTGAACTAGCAAAGGCACTATGACTCACAAATCTCACTAAGCCTGAATAAATATTTCAGTCAGCACATCTCACACTCGACAGACTAGGAAGTAAGAGCAAGGAATCCTAGGGACTTTCCCAAACACCCCACACGTAACAGACTTACAACCTCCGTTTAAAAATCTCCAAGAATGTTAAAAAATCTGCAAGCTAGCAGGCCTAAGAAAAAATGTTATTAACAGGAAGAACAGAAGGGAATATTTGGTCTAGTTTGCATTTTAATTCAATTTTAATTTTAATTCAAGACCTAAAGCACACTCCGAAGAGCAAAATGCAAGCTGAAACATTGGTAGCCTTCAAAATTCACACTCCTCTGAATTTTACTATGACATTCTCTGAAGGAGAAAATGTGTACACTAATGCTTTTATTAAGGAAATGTGAGCCTAAAAATACATGCATGTTTACAGACCAATACAACAATCCATTATATTGGGGGGGGGGAATTGCTGGGCTCATTATACAAATGCTCGCCTGAAGTACAATTTCCAGAGAATGCATTGTGTTCTGGAAGCAGGACCTGCATGTATTCAGAACGTATTTTGGATACCACAGTTTCAGTATTACACACTGTTTTTAAAGTCTTTTTTTAAAATTCCAGCCGCACACATGGCAAGTAAATATTATATGGAAAGTCCCACCATGACACAGTCACCGGAACAAAGTTCTCTCAGATGACCTTATCTGACCAGGCTTTCCCCGCCTTCTCTTTGTGAGAGATTCAATATTGCCACTAGGTGCCAGTAGAGGACCCGCTCAGGAATAATGTACAATGTTATAAATTTGCTGATACAGTGCATGAAAGTTATGAAGTTTTAAAAGACGGTGACATTTTACTTCAGCAAATGTTACACTAAGTATTAATAGACCATGTAGTGGCAGGCAAGGAATTGGGTGGAATGTGTGAGTTTCTGCATAGGTGGGGGTCACCTTCCGAGGCACTGCGCCTTTGAGAGAAATTAAACCACTGAGTTAAACCACTGAGCCTAGGGCTTGCCGATCAGAAGGTCGGTGGTTTGAATCCCTGCGACGGAGTGAGCTCCTGTTGCTCGGTCCCTGCTCCTGCCAACCTAGCAGTTTGAAAGCACATCAAAGTGCAAGTAGATAAATAGGTACCGCTCCGGCGGGAAGGTAAACGGTGTTCCCATGTGCTGCTCTGGTTCGCCAGAAGTGGCTTAGTCATGCTGGCCACATGACCCAGAAGCTGTACGCCGGCTCCCTTGGCCAGTAAAGTGAGATGAGCGCGCAACCCCAGAGTTGTCCACGACTGGACCTAATGGTCAGGGGTCCCTTTACCTTTACATATATTGGGAACACCATTGGAAAAGCCTGCAAACACCCTCTAAACCTCTGGAAACTCTTGAAAAAACATTGAAAAGCAGCATTACTCCCAAATTTCCTTCCTCACACTTCAACTCTCCACCGGTCGGTGCAAAGGCTCCTGGGATTTCGGTTGCAAAGGCTCCTGGGATAGCTGGATGCCGTTTCTGTGCCATCCCCGCCTTTCCGCACTCTTTCCAACCGGTTCCTCCCCTTTTCGTGGACACTTCCAGTTTCTCAGCGATGTGCCTGTGTGCATCAATAGGGACTTGCCTGCTTTCAATATGCTCAGTAATAAAATTGGGCCGAAGTTCAGTGGTAGAGCATCTGATTTGCATGCCGGAGACCCTGGGTTCAACACCTGGGAGAAAACCTTGTAAGCCGATGGTAGTCAGGTTAACAATACTGAGCTAGATGGACCGTCCTTCCAGCTGAGTGGAAGAAGAATTTCTTTTCCTGCGTGTTCCAAATGACAATGGACCATACCTTTGGGAGCTACCTGCAATCAAATGGAGAAATTCCTGGCAGTACTGTAATTAGTAACCGTCTTCCCAAACATTTCCACTGTTGGACTTTCCCACAAAAGGTGAAAATATGAACCAGTCTTACCACACTCCTTCAAATAACAGACTACAGTCTGGACCTATTCTATTAGATGAAGCCTTGCAGGTGCTTTTCGACAGCAGAGCTTTGGCCTTTCAAGGTGCCGTATAGAGGAATGCACAGCCAGACACTAACAGATGAGTCAGTGTCTGCAGCGGTTGGCTGACAAAGGGGGCCCTTATATAACAAAACATTATCCAGGACTTCAGTTTGCACAGAAGTACTTCCTCCCAAGGGACGCGGATGGTGCTGTGGTCTGACCCACAGAGCCTAGGGCATGCTGATCAGAAGGTCGGCGGTTCGAATCCCCGTGACGGGGGTGAGCTCCCATTGCTCGGTCCCTGCTCCTGCCAACCTAGCAGTTTGAAAGCATGTCAAAGTGCAAGTAGATAAATAGGTACCGCTCCAGGGGAAGGTAAACGGCATTTCCGTGCGCTGCTCTGGTTCGCCAGAAGCGGCTTAGTCATGCTGGCCACATGACCTGGAAGCTGTCTGCGGACAAACGCCGGCTCCCTCGGCCAGTAAAGCGAGATGAGCAGCCGCAACCCCAGAGTCGTCTGCGACTGGACCTAATAGTCAGGGGTCCCTTTACCTTTACCTTTTTTTACTTCCTCCCAATATTGGGAACAAACTTACTTCACCTTTACAAAGAGCTTTAGGGTGCCCAAAGTGTTTCACATTCACAAGATTAGCAAGGCAGTGATGCTCAGGAACCAAAGACACAAGCCAGTGGTGATCCAGTGCTGAAATGAACTGCAAACTCTCCAAGCGTCCCTATTTTCCAGCGGTAGCCCCAGATTTACAGAAGCAGTCCTGGTTTCTTATCTGATCCTGGAATGTCCTGCTTTTCCTTAGGACATCCCTGTTTTCATCAGAGAAATGTTGGAGGGTACAGAGTTATGTGACACCCCCCCCCGAGCCAAGACTTGTAGCTGATCCCAGTAAGAAGAAGACAGATGTTGTGCTGAATATTGCCCCTTTGGGGTGTGTCTTTGGGGGCTGTCATAATGAACTCCTGAACTTAAGAATACACCACTGGTCAAGAGACTACAGTGGTACCTCTGGTTAAGAACTTAATTTGTTCCGGAGGTCCGTTCTTAACCTGAAACTGTTCTTAACCTGAAGCACCACTTTAGCTAATGGGGCCTCCCGCTGCCGCTGCGCCACCAGAGCATGATTTCTGTTCTTATCCTGAAGCAAAGTTCTTAGCCATCTCACCCCTTGCCTTTCCCTGTAAGACCCTGTAAAAGTTAACAGTCCTCAACAGGTTTTCCACACCTATCAGCTGATCACCCATTCCCACCACCCTTCTGAGTAATACCCCTCCCCACTCCCTCACTATATTTAAGGGTCTGGTGACTTCCGTTTCAGTGTATCTGAAGAAGTGTGCATGCACACGAAAGCTCATACCAAGAACAAACTTAGTTGGTCTCTAAGGTGCTACTGGAAGGATTTTTTATTTTATTTTGTTTTGACTATGGCAGACCAACACGGCTACCTACCTGTAACTTAACCTGAAGCGTTATTTCTGGGTTAGCGGAGTCTGTAACCTGAAGCGTCTGTAACCTGAAGTGTACGTAACCCGAGGTCCCACTGTATTGTTTCATCACCCCCTGCTTTTCTAATAATGGGGTGCACAGGGAAGCTTAAAAACAGGGGAGAGGGTGTGCTTATTGCAAGATAGTAATAATGTCCAAGAGATCAACAAAAGGTAGGTAAAAGAGAAATTAACTAATCTATCCAAATAACTTCCTACCTAAAAAAAAAAAAAAAGTCAGGAAGTTGGTTATAAAGCAGAATTCAAACTGCATGCTGATTACAATGTCCAATATTCACAGAGGGTCTTTTCTCCACTCAGGATACACAAGCCACAGAATTCCGATGACTCACCCGGGAGAGAGCTTGTAAGTGCACCATGAACGGAAGGGCACGCTGCTTTTGCCTGCAAACTTCCTGCCAAACTCCGAAACCAAGCAGACATCAACACTTCTTGGACAAGGTTTAAGAAATAATGAGAAAATCACCTTCCAGAAACCTTCCGGTGAGAGAAATTTGCTTAACTTGTGAACTGCGAGATTGTATCCTGTTTCTCACACACGGCATGTTGTTGTTTTTTAGCAGGAAGGCAACTGTGGTTAGTAGCGAGATTTTATTTCTTTAAAAAAATCTAATTACCGGATTCCCACTATACAGACTTTTGACAGATGCTCAACAACACCCACTTGCCATTTAATGAAGAACCATGCCTGAGATGACCAAGGGGTGGGTGGAATCTAGATACTCTGTTCAATGAATAGGTCTGGTTTTAGCCCTAGGGAGCTGAGTGAAATTCTTATAGCTACAGAGGAAAGCATTGGATTGTAAATGTTTTGGCCTGAACATTATTCACAAGGACACAGAGCAGGGCCATCGAGGGGTATGGCTGGACAGAGAAACTTGAAGGGCAACAGGAGACCCTCTGGTTCCCCATCCATGGTCTGAAGCAGTGGTCCTCAAACTTTTTCTCTGGGCCACACTTTCAGCATAAAAATTTGCTTGTGCCACGCTATATATGAAATACATTGGGAAACATTGTCATAGAATCATAGAGTTGGAAGAGACCACAAGGGCCATCCAGTCCAACCCCCTGCCAAGCAGGAAACACCATCAAAGCATTCCTGACAGATGGCTGTCAAGCCTCCGCTTAAAGACCTCCAAAGAAGGAGACTCCACCACACTCCTTGGCAGCAAATTCCACTGTCGAACAGCTCTTACTGTCAGGAAGTTCTTCCTAATGTTTAGGTGGAATCTTCTTTCTTGTAGTTTGAATCCATTGCCCCGTGTCCGCTTCTCTGGAGCAGCAGAAAACAACCTTTCACCCTCCTCTATATGACATCCGTTTATATATTTGAACATGGCTATTTGAACATTGTCCTCAGTATCACTTGATGATCTTGGTCTCAATTTGAAGAGGCATATATCCATATTCTGCAAATACAATTATTTTAATTCTGTACTATACTACACTGAAATGTTTCAATGTTTCTTTGACTCTCCTTGAGTCTTCCTGCCATACTTTCCATCCTCCCCTGCCGTTCTCACGGGGAGCCACTGGTCTCCAACCACTGCCAGACCCTACAGGCGATATCAATAAATTTGTTGACACCCAAGAAAATTAAAAATAAACCAAGTTGGTTAGAAGTTTACAATTTCTTAAGGATGATTAGTGCCTCATCTTTTATCTACATCATCATATTTACACCTCTGGTTGATTCCAGCATGATTCATGATGAAACAAAAATTGCTCTTGAAGGAATACTCATTAAAAGTAATCAGGATGTAAAATCAATTTTGCAAGAAATATCCGTGAACAGTAAATGTTTGCTCTTCTGCAGAGATATTTCCTTCATAGTCTGTGGACCTTCCACCCCCTCGTAAATTGATAATAATGCTACCTCTGGACTTTCTGTCAGATTTAACCCAGTGGTTTCTGTTATCTCCTTAAACACCCTTTGCCAAAAAATAAAATAAAATAAATTGTACATATATACACCCCCACACATGTGAACATAATTCCTGGTTTCTTGGCATCCCCTCCAACATAACATCGATTATTCCTTGTTTATTTGATTTAATCTGACTGGTGTTAAATACTATCTCCAAACTAATTTATAATAATTTTCTTTTATTCTTATAGACATTTTCAATGAACAATTCTCCCATATTTCCCCCCAGCTTTGATTATCCGCCCTGTTGTCTCCCTTTCCCACACCTCTTTTAATTGATCTTCTTGATCCTCCATTTCTACTAAAATTTTAAGAATGTCACTGGTTTCCCCTTTTATAACTGTATTTTCTTCTTTATCTCCCCCTTTTAATCATCTTTTTTTTTTTCAAATTTTGTATACTCTTTGCAGTTCTTGTTTCCCCTTAACCACTTCTTTGTACATTGCTCCAGTTGTATACAGTTAAACCAAGTTACTTTACTTCCTGTTAGAGTGCAGAGATCTTTCCATCAAAATCATTTCAACAAAGTATTTTGTGATATTCCCCCATAGTTTGGGGGCGGAGGAAATGCTGGAACTATGAAATGCCATAGTGTGGCCATTAGTCTGCTCCTGAAGGTCAACTAGAAAGCCAAGAAAGAGGATGGAAGGTCAACACTGTAAAAAAAAAAAAAACAACAACAACAGCTGTTTGGAACACTCAGCCAGAAGGATCATGAGATTGTAAGAGTCCTCTGGATCAGGCCAGTGGCCCGTTCCAGCATCCTGAAGCACATTGATCAGTTCTACTGTTTGGCAGAGAGAAGTAGTCCTAAGATTGCAGACGCTTGGGAATGGGGAGCAGTTAGGAGGTGCTGGGAGGATGGAACAATGAAAAGAAACTCTGGCAAAAAAACCCAAAAAACCCCACTGTGATGAACCTTCTCTTCCATCTGTTAAGAACTGGCTTGCCGGTGTGGTGTAGTGGGTAAGAGTGGTAGACTTGTAATCTGGTGAACCGGGTTTGCGTCTCCGCTCCTCCACATGCAGCTGCTGGGTGACCTTGGGCTAGTCACACTTCTCTGAAGTCTCTCAGCCCCACTCACCTCACAGAGTGTTTGTTGTGGGGGAGGAAGGGAAAGGAGAATGTTAGCCGCCTTTGAGACTCCTTCGGGTAGTGATAAAGCGGGATATCAAATCCAAACTCTTCTTGACAAGGTCATTTTAACAGCACAAAACTTCAATCTGATTTGCTTTTAGCAGAAAATAATCGAATCCAGTTTGCCTAGCACTTCCTGTGCTTGGTCCACTCCAACATCCAACGTATTCTGGAGAACTCAAATGCTTGCTCGCTATTCTGTGACGTCTCTGATGGTTTCTATAATAGCCTACTGTGGCTTTTACACACACACACACATACACACACACACACACACACACACACACACACCCCGAGGAACCAACACACCTACTTAGGAGTTTGGTATATAAATACGCAGTTAGTCAATTCTGATCCATTATCTCATCTCCTCCATCATAACTTCCTCCACACTTTAGAGCTGGCTACACCTTTCCTCTGACCAAGACAGAAGGCAGCCCTGGGAAGGATCTTTATTCTTTCTGGCTCCTGTTCCCCGTTTGGCTCACAGTCTCTCTGGGAATATGAAAAACTAACTTGTTCAGCTTTTAGCTAGGTAGATTTCTGGCATGTATCGGATTGGACCTTATTTGTATCTTTGAAGGACCCTCCAAGTCTGCATTTGGATTATTTTCAAATGTATTAAACTGACATACAAAATGAATAAATATTAATTTCATCTAGAAGTTGGGCGAGTCAAAACACAATGTTGAAAAGACTAAGTGTAATTGGAATGGGACTTCCATGTGTCCATGCTTATGCCAAAACAGGGGTGTTTATTTCCTTGACCTTTCGTCAGATGATTCATTCTGAATCACATGATGTGTTTGGAACAACACAGGGATATTCCTATGCCTGATAAGCAAGCCAATAAAACAATTTCATAGTTACCTGAATTGTACTGAATAAACAACAGCCCTTGGATAAGATACAGTAAAATGAGCATACACTCTACGATGCTGGAGTCTGTGATCCCCAGTTCATGTCTGAAATGAACCTTTCGGTTGGCAGAGTTTCATTTCCACCTAGTGGATAAAAATCTTTATATAGAACCAATAAAATGAGCAGCAAAACAAGAATCATTGTTTTCTGCCAAACCAACAATGGTTTTTAAAAAAGGTAAAGGACCCCTGGACGGTTAAGTCCAGTCAAAGGCGACTATGGAGTTGCAGTGCTCATCTTTCTTCAGGTTCATTTCTCCACCGACAGCTGCACACACTCAAGGCCCCTTTCACTCTAATGCCAAATGCATGAATATAGGGAGTGGGTGGACACGTTTGTTAGAGAGTGGTACACTTACAGAAAATATCTTAAAGAGCATTGTAAAAATGTGAATTCTCTGGCAGGCTTAGAATGACATTATTAAAAAAATAGAAAACATTATAAAAATAAAAATCTGGGACAGGTTTGGAGTGATAGTGAAAAGTGTGCTACAAAAAAGAAACCTGGGGCCCTCAATGGTGTGACTGGAAGCCATCATAAAAGTTGTGTTGTAAGAAATCATTTCTTTATTTTTGTAATTTGTATTATCCTTTGGTTTTTTTTCTTTGTAGGCTTTCTTTCTTTAATATAATTAATAAAGCATTAAAAAACAAAAAACAAAGGTTATTATGGGGTGCGGCGCTGTTCTTGCTTTTAGTCCGAGGGAGCTGGCGTTTGTCCACCGACAGCTTTCCAGTTCATGTGGCCAGCAGGACTAAACTGCTTCTGGTGCAACAGGACATCGTGACGGAAACCAGAGTGCATGAAAACACCGTTTACCTTCCTGCCGCAGCGGTGCCTATTTATCTACCTGCACTGGCGTGCTTTCGAACTGCTAGGTTGGCAGGAGCTGGGACAGAGCAACGGGAGCTCACTCCATCATGGGGATTCGAACAGTCCATCTTCTGGCAAGCCCAAGAGGCTCAGTGGTTTAGACCCCAGCGCCACCCGAGTTCCATTAGGCAACAATGCCACCCTCACCCGCACGATGGCACCACCCTCTGGTGATCTGGGTCCCAACCCCCCAAAGATTACAGGGTGGTTCACAGCATAACATTTACCTCCAAAACAAAATGGTAAACCTGAGACAAGCCTAGCGCCGGTCCAAGGTGGTTTGTTGCCAGAGGAAAAAGAGACGGTGTCCATCTCATTCCACTTGCAAAATCCAGCTGCAGTTGAATCCAACTTTAAAAACCAATGGCAGGACAGTGAACTCCATCACAGCTGAAGGCTGGTTGTTGTTGTTGTTATTTATTATTATTATTATTATTATTATCATCCCAAATGAATAATTTGGAAAGGTTTTCAAGGTGTGTTTCAGGGACCTTGGAACTTTATCCAAGAGTAGATCAGAAATGGTGAATGGGCTTTCCTGAAAAACGGCTTGCTGACCACTACAGATTTCATTTACAAAGTTTAAATGGAGATGGATTCTAGCATATACAAAGCTCAACAGACTTAACCAGTATCCTTTGTATACTGAAGATGAGCAACTCAGGAAACACCAGAGAACCAACCCCAATGCCCAGGGATTTGCTGGAAGGGATTTTTTGATGGAATATCTCTTCTTAAATATGTTTTAGGTCAGGCACCCCCAAACTCGGCCCTCCAGATGTTTTGGGACTACAATTCCCATCATCCCTGACCACTGGTCCTGTTAGCTAGGGATGATGGGAGTTGTAGTCCTAAAACATCTGGAGGGTCGAGTTTGGGGGTGCCTGTTTTAGGTAGTTTGATTTTAAATTCTTTTACACTTTTTAAAAAGTATTTATTTTTATTGTATTTTTATAGATGTGTTTACCGCCCCAAGCTCCATTGGGAGAAGGGCAGGGTATCAGTTTATTTAAATATATAAATTTCTTCGAGAAGCTTAATAAAGAGAATTTGTAATGGGCTAATTGGCACATTATTTTTTTGGGAACAGAAACATGGGTTATTAAACACACACAGTGTAATAAACACATTTATGCCCCATTTGGTGTACCAAGCTGTTACAGTTCTGGTGACAGAGATAAAGATAAAAAGTGGATTTCAGGATGCAAATGTTCAGGGCAAATATAGTAATTCTGACCACAAGATGCTGTATGTGGGTGGATGTATCCGTTTTGCATCATCATTATTAAATAGCTGTGACTTCTAGCAGAAATCAGGAAATCTAAAAAACAGGAAGAATGGAATGGCTCAGCATACCAAATCAGAGAAACTGGTTAATGAAACATAAAACTGACAAATACAAAATCCATAATATAAACTTCTAGGGAAAGCTTCTAGAAAGGTGGGAAGATATGAGACAGCAGAATGGAATCTCCAATTTGTTGCCTTCTGTTATTTAGGGTGAATATTTTTGATTCACAAATGCACATATGCATGTGTTCCTTTGTTTTTGCTTTTTAAAAATCTCTAACTTTAGGCTCTATTGTTCAGAGTCATTTAATAAAAGCTTCAGTTTCTCTGGTCTTGGTAAAAGAAAAGCTCTACATTTTCTGATTTGGAGGGTAAATTTAGGCAACGTGATAACTTACTACGGTGTGCAGGCAAGTACTTGACAGATTGCGCTCTACATGGGGCTACCTTTGAAGGTGACCCGGAAACTACAACTAATACAGAATGCGGCAGCTAGACTGGTGACTGGGAGCGGCCACTGAGACCACATAACACCAGTCTTGAAAGACCTACATTGACTCCCGGCATGTTTCCAGGCACAATTCAAAGTGTTGGTGTGACCTTTAAAGCCCTAAACGGCCTCAGCCCAGTATACCTGAAGGAGCGTCTCCACCCCATCATTCAGCCCAGACACTGAGGTCCAGCTCCGAGGGCCTTCTGGTGGTTCCCTCCCTGCGAGAAGTGAGGTCCCATGAAACCAGGCAGAGGGCCTTCTCGGTAGTGGCACCCGCCCTGTAGAACGCAGCCCCGTCTTAACCATTGAGGCTACTGGCGCGGGGCACCAGGGTGCCAGCCCCTGCAGGGGCACCCCGCCAGTGGACAGGCGCTCGTGCGCTGGCAGCCCTGCTCCCCAGAGCACCGGGACGGCGGAGGATCACCGCGCCATGGCGGCCGATGCGATTAAGACGGCCCTGGTAGAACGCCCTCCCATCAGATGTCAAAGAAATAAACAACTACCTGACTTTTAGAAGGCAGCCCCATTTAGGGAAGTTTTTAAGGTTTGATGTTTTATCTTGTTTTTAATATTCTGTTGGGAGCCACCCAGAGTGGCTGGGGAAACCCATTCAGATGGGTGGGGTACAATTAATAAATTATTATTGTTATTATTGGATTGGTTATGTATTCTCTTGTCAAGTATGGCCGGGGGGGGGGGGAGCTTTATTATTTGCCTGCTCTGTGAGATTCCTGACGAGGTGTGGAAGTGAGAGAAGCATAGAAAAAAACCTGCAAGTGTTTGTGTTTACAGTACAGTAAGCAACTCAACACCAGCAACTCAAGATTAACTTCATGCATCTGACAAAGTGAACTGTAGTATATGGGTGCTTATGCCCATTAAACTGATTTCTCTTTAAGGCCCCATGGGACTTTGCTGGTTTTGCTGCAATAGAAAGTCTCTTACTGCTACCTGAACGTTCGCATTTGATATCCCGCTTTATCACTACCCGAAGGAGTCCCCAAGCGGCTAACATTCTCTTTGCCCTTCCTCCCCCACAACAAACACTCTGTGAGGTGAGTGGGGCTGAGAGACTTCCGAGAAGTGTGACTAGCCCAAGGTCACCCAGCAGCTGCATGTGGAGGAGCGGGGACGCAAACCCGGTTCACCACATAACGAGTCTGCCGCTCTTAACCACTACACCACACTGGCTGGTGCATACAAAGTGCAGTCTAACCTGCTGATTCAGTAACATGGTTTGATCCAAGTCTCCAAAACAACTGCTAGCTTTCTCCAAAGCCCTTGCAGATGTTGGGGGAACGAACAGTCACTCCCCAAAACAGTGGGCGGGCCATTTGCACATTGCACAATTATGAAATCATTGTCCTTTCTAAGTAGAAAAATGCTTTGTGGGTAGAACATTTAAATGCCTTGGCCAGGTTCCAAAGTCAATTGTCACACTATACCAGCTTTTCAGGAAGCGAAGCCGAATATTTGCTTTTATCATCTACATTGTCTATGTAGCGGCATTTCTATTAAGTCATTTGCTTACCCTTGGAGATAACCCTCAAACTTTGGATATACTGTAGAACCCTTCTGACCTCATTCTGTAAACTGCATTGAGATGGTGACTCATAGGTGGCATAAGGTCAAAGGCTGCAAGAAGAATCAGATTCTTTCCTAGCCAGCATCTTTTTCACTCTAACCAACAGCAAATGCAGGAGGAAGTAAGCCGGATCAGGACCACCGATGGTCTGCCATGTCATGTGTTCGCTGAGTGTCCATAGAGAAAAGTTGAAGACCTATGTATCCCAAGGAGAAATTTAAAAAAACAATTTATTGCCACTTTTGGCCATGATCCTTGAACGCTCCAGTTTCTGTCTGAAGAATGATCTATTTTGTATCATATCCCCCTTTTTGTTATGGATAGGCAAGCATTGCAGGACCAGCCATTGGACTTCACATACCCCAACCCAAATAATAAGACACCAATGAGACTGGGTTTTGGGTCAAAACAGGCCACAACTTTATTGAATACAGATGGAAAAGGTTTTATGTCTGGCATTCAGCACGGCCAAGGCAGATTGCATGAAAAATATGAAATTCAACTTGGGGTGTGTGTGTGGGTGTGAATTTGATTTAGAGGTCTACAGTACTGTTATTCAGTGGACAAAGTGAAGTTGCATGTCTTTCTAGCTCCTTACTCTGTTACTGTTCAACACACTAATAAAGCACACAGAGAAGGCCAGGCAGAGACCTGAAATCTCTCCCCCCCCCCGGCAATAAGATTTCCTAGAAGGCTGAACCACAGAAGTCCGTCCCCCCCCCCACACACAGTATCTACATCAAAAAGGATGAGTAATTTCAAAACCTCTTTCTGTTATAGGACTTCTTAGAAGGAAAGTACCGCAGATGTTTTGCTTTCTGATGAAAACCCACAAGGTTTTTCAAACGGTTTCTTTTAAGTTGGCAACAATCGGGACAATATCGCAAGATGGTTTTTACGATTCTGTCACATATTTAAATGGGAATCCTTATGTGCCCCCACCCCACAGATGACCTCCATACACACGTTTCCCCAAGAGGCGAGATATTTTGCACGGAGACAATTGCATTCTCTCACACAATTGTTCCTTTTTAAAAGATTGAATTATGATATATAAAGATTATTTTAATGCAAAGTAACTATTGCAGTGCAGCATACCCATAAAATCTATTCTATTGCATTCACACTCCCAAGCCAAAGAAATAAGAGATCCTAATCTATAAATTGAAACGCAGGAGTAGAGTATAAGCCAGGGCCCTCAGCAACCTTTCTCAGCCATGGGCTGGTCCACCATCCCTCAGAACATGTGGTGGGCCAGACTATATTTTTGGGGGGAAATGAACAAATTCCTATGCCCCACAAATAACCCAGAGATGCATATTAATTAAAAGGACACTTTCTACTTGTTAAGTTGTGGGAAAGATGGACGAAGGACACAGCTCTTCGGATCAGCAGCTCTTTATTACAGCAGTTAGAACTGCTCTTTGTGTCTGTCTTATATAATACTAAGTAACTTGTAACAGTAACAGATTCCAACTAACTAACCAATCAGTGAACGCATCTCTCAGTCCTTCATTTTCATACTGGTGGCCCTGAGTGAGAACTGCAGCCACACTTAATACATAACACCACTCATAAAAACACACTGATTCCCGGACTGTCCATGCGCCGGATTGAGAAAGCGATTGGGCTGCATCTGGCCCACGGGCCTTAGGTTGCCTACCCCTGGTATGAGCAATAGTTATGAAAACACTTGAGAAAGTAGTGATAGATGACGTGGAGTCTTAGCTGTCCTTGCTCTGGACAGAACTTTCCTGAAGTTGTGTCGGTGCAGGTATGTGATGAGATCGGACTCCGGGAATAGGATCAGGTCCCCGGCCCAGGAACCTTTATTCTCAGACTTCAGCTATAAGAGCTGGGAATAGCTTTCTAAAAGAACGAAAACTAGGCTTCTTAGGGAGCTAAAATTCTGCACCTACTAACACCTTCTTCACTTTTTCTTTGCCCCCGAGGAATTGCAGGCCTTTTATCTACCTAGACAGGCAAGCCATAAATAATTTGCGGATAATGTAGCTATGCTCCAGGTGGTTGTTTTTGTTCCATTTATTCTGAATACAAAAGGAGATGCCGTCTTATCATTTTTTTTAAGGTGGGACATGCCCTTTTGGACCAGCCAAGGGTGCAGCGTACAAGTCTGCCTGCATTTTTGTGGTTTAAAACTAAACCAACGAGTTCCCTCGACAATGCAGCAGCCAGGCCTAGAACAGCCCATTGTGGGTGGACTCAGTTGCAAGTGGGTTTATAATCATATATTTCAATATGATCTAAAGACCGTGAGGTGAACATGCTCCTTTATGATGTAGTTACAGATAGGTAGCCGTGCTGGTCTGCCGTAGTCGAAACAAAATAAAAAAATTCCTTCCAGTAGCACCTTAGAGACCAACTAGGTTTGTTCTTGGTATGAGCTTTTTCGGGTACATGCATACTAAAGCTATTCTGCCTTGGTGAGACCACACCTGGAATCCTGTGCCCAATTCTGGGCACCACAATTTAAGAAGCATGTTGACAAGGTGGAACATGTGCAGAGGAGGGCAACTGAGATGACCAAGGGTCCGGAAACTAAGCCTTATGAGGAACGGTTGAAGGAGCTGGGTATGTTCAGCCTGGAAAAGAGAAGATATGAGAGCCATCTTCAAAGATCGAAAGGGCAAGTCACATGAAAGATGGAGCAAGCTTGTTTTCTCCTGCTCCATGTTAATGTATGAGGGTTTACGCATGCAGAGAATAAGGACAAGGAAGGTTTGATTTCACCCACCCACCCCAATCACACCTGAAAACAAAGATTTGGCCTACCACAGCCAACCACAAGTGAACAACCACACCCTAGGCCAACCCCAACCTCTCTCACCACCAAAGGAACACAAGCGAACAGCAGAGAACCTGCACAAGCAACGCTGACACCAAACCCTACATATATTAAGTAAAATAGAAACATCGTCACCCGACCCCATCCCCCACCTCTTTCCCCCTTTTCTTCCTAATGTCTCAACAAATGAAACTGATTTGTAAAAATGTTACATGGGAAAAAATACGAGAGAGAGACATTGCACATACTTTTGTAAATCAAGAAAATCTTTAATAAAAATACATTAAAAAAGAAAGGTTTGATTTCGGTGTGCTGTTTAAGGTGGGTGTGTTTTGTCCTTCACCTGCAGCTAGTTAAGCATGTGAGAATGAATCAGCAAGCATGTGAGAATGACTCGGCACAGTCTACGCTGGTATAAATGCTGTAGAGTTCAAGGCACGTTTGCTGTTGACCTGCCCCCTTGACCAGAGCCTTGTCTGTTGGCTGTAAGGCAGGCAAGTCCAACTCGCAAGAGACTGTGATCTACTCCCAGTATAAAATACCGTAACTGGCAGTGATCTAACCATTGTCATTGGAGGGAGGAGGAGCGTGTGTTTTTTAGGGGGGGGTTGCTGACTTTTCTTGGGGTTGGGGTTGGACAGACTTGTTGAGCTTTTTTGGGGGGGGGGGTTGACAAAAAACAGGCACCAGATGGAGGGGCCGAGGGTGGGAGGCACGCGATCTACCAGGATCACCCAGGCAATCGACCTGTCAATCGCAGTCGACTGCTTGGACATTACTGCTGTAAGTAAACTGTATCTACAACTGTATGTATGTAACTGAAACTGCATTCTACTCCCTTGGGAGGTTGTGTCCTTTCCTTCCTTGGAGGTTTTTAAGCAGAGCTTGGATGGCCGTCTGTCATGGATGCTATATTTGAGATTCCTGCCTTGCAGCAGATCGGACAAGATGATCCCCAGAGTCCCTTTTGACTCTATAGTTCTATGATTCTAAGTCTAGCCCGCTGCCCACTACATGGAGCAGACTCGTGGGGCATTTATATGAAGCATTTGTCTGCTAATTATACAACAGATGGATAAAGTACATTTACTAAATCTGTTTCTGCCTTTTTGCTTTGGCCTCACTCGGATGTTCCCTGTGATGATTCTCAGGGCCAAAAGGCTTTCCCCACCCCGTGGCAGAGGTTGAGTCACCCTGACGGATCGCAGTGGCACTATGAAAACACTTTATTCCAGCCAAACAATGGCTGCTTAACAGCGCTTGCTGTAACCATAAAATAGAGCTCACCTAGGCTTAGAACCCAACCTGCTTTGAGTGATAGGACTTAACCATTCAACATGTTAGGACCAATTTAAGCATTTGGCAACATGACCAGGGAAAGGGTTATTGTGCCCTGTACTTTCTGAGCTGCACCTGGGAGCGCAGCATGCAGGAATGTCGCCTCAAAGAAACAGAGCCCTCTGCATATACAAAACCAGCATCTTGGGGAGAAGGGTGAGACCTAGCATTGTCCTTGACATTGTGTTTTTCTGTGTGCAAGGCAGTTTGTCAGGGACAAAATTCACAAGCATATAGGAATGCGAACCTGCAATGTAATGTGCGGCCCAGGACAGCCTGAGTGTTCAGGACAGACTCTGGGGCTAAAAACTCCCAGAGAAGTCTGGTTTAGGAACAGCAGGGGAAGTTGGTGAGGTCAGGCATTTCCCAGCACCTCTGAGACCAGCACTGAGGGGTAAACTACACTTCCCAGAATTCTTTGGGGGAAGTTATGTGCTTTAAATCTAAGAAGTGTAAGACAAAGATATGGACATCCTATTATTCATTTATTTATTTTCTTTTTTTAAAAAAATTTTTAGGGGTACTCTCATTTTCCTTGTTATTGTTCAGTCGTTCAGTCGTGTCCGCCTCTTCGTGACCCCATGGACCAGAGCACGCCAGGCACTCCTGTCTTCCACTGCCTCCCGCAGTTTGGTCAGACTCATGTTGGTAGCTTCGAGAACACTGTCCAACCATCTCGTCCTCTGTCGTCCCCTTCTCCTTGTGCCCTCCATCTTTCCCAACATCAGGGTCTTTTCCAGGGAGTCTTCTCTTCTCATGAGGTGGCCAAAGTATTGGAGCCTCAGCTTCAGGATCTGTCCTTCCAGTGAGCACTCAGGGCTGATTTCCTTCAGAATGGATAGGTTTGATCTTCTTGCAGTCCATGGGACTCTCAAGAGTCTCCTCCAGCACCATAATTCAAAAGCATCAATTCTTCAGCGATCAGCCTTCTTTATGGTCCAGCTCTCATTTTCCTATTCATATTGAAATAATGCCCCTCAATGAGGCCAAACATAGATTCACAAAATGTTTAGGGGTATGCGTACCCCTGCGAACCCCCCCCCAAAAGCACTGGTTGTTGTTGTTGTTGTTGTAAAGTAAAAAAGTAAAAGACCCCCCCCCCAAAAAAAACTTCCCTGTTTGTACAGTTACGTATCTCCTTGGCTTGGGGGGGGGGTCGCATAACTTCATTCCCTCCAACATTTCTCTGATGAAAATAGGGACATCCTAAGGAAAAGCGGGACATTCTGAGATCAAATCAGAAACTGGGACGGCTTCTGTAAATGTGAGGCTGTCCCTGGAAAATAGAGACACTGCATTAAAACCATCAGCTGTTTCTTAATTCCAGGTTTTAAGCACATTTTTTTAAAAGCACCCTGTTATTTAATTTCCTCTTCATTGTGAAATCAGATACTTTGTTTCCAGTTAAGAATAAAAAGTCATCAGCATAGTGGGCGAAGAATGAGGAAGGGGTGCTTGAGTTATGCATTCATCGGATTTCTTTCCCCACCCCACCCCAAACAGCAGCAATGTTTTAACTGGCACAGCTGAGGTATGGAAAGGACACTTAGAATTTCATCAGTCTGAGCTGATTAAGGGAGATCTGGAATGTATCTAGATTTTTAAGAGCATGTAAAGTATCCTCTCTCTTTTTGGATGACCATGCGCACAAATGAGCTTATCTTTTTTGTTGAGTTATGTGAAGATTCCAGTTGAAACAATAACTTATCAAAACTGAGTTTTTAAAGATCTAATACACTTTTCAAATGGTTTCAGCAGCAGAAATGTAATCAGGCACATTGAATTTTAGAATCCTATTTATTCTATAAATACAACTAACTAGCAGTGATACTGGTGCAGAACAGAATGTCACTAAATTAATCAGAGGAATGTTGGAGGGTATGAAATCTAATAGATAGATAGATAGATAGATAGATAGATAGATAGATAGATAGATAATTATTTCTTCCCCAGCCACTTTGGGTGGCTCCCAACAGAATATTAAAACATGATAAAACACCAAACATTAAAAACTTCCCTAAGTCGCCTTCAGGTGTCTTCTAAAAGTCAGATAGTTGTTTATTTCCTTGACATCTGATGGGAGGACGTTCCACAGGGCGGGTGCCACCACCGAAAAGGCACTCTGCCTGGTTCCCTGTAGCCTCACTTCTTGCAGGGAGGGGACCACCAGAAGGCCCTCAGAGCTGGACCTCGGTGTCCAGGCTGGATGATGGGGGTGGAGACGCTCCTTCAGGTACCCGGCAGGCTGTGGCTAGTGGTGTGCACATCAAACTCGTCCCTTAAAATGCCACCTTGCCTCCCAAGTGTGCAGTGCAAATACAGGGGACGAGACTTTGCCTAAAAGTCCTTCGGGAGCAAATACACCAGGGCCTGTTTGCAAGGGCCCCTCTTTGTATCTCAGCTGCAGGCAGACACCATCCCAGAGATGGCCTTTGCCAGCTCAGTCAAGGAGGCCTCTGGCAACAGGGTGATCAGAGGACGAGCAGTATCTCCAGTCTGTCTCTTCTTTGGCCTGACACCATTTGCAGGCTCTCGGGACCAGTCCCCAAATGGAGAGGTCTCCTGGTGAGTAAGATAGAAGTTTTATGGACCAGAGCAACACACACACCCCCTTAACCCTCTCGCTCTACCCCAACTACCCAAGCAGGAAAAAGTGGGTAAGATCTTAAAGATCTCTTTAAGATCTTCATTTCATCTCCTGCCGCCAACTGAGATCTCCCTACATCAGCTAAGACGATGGAAGTTTCAACAGCAACATCACACACCTTCCTAAAGTCTATCCTGCCGGCTATGTCGGTTACAACGGCCAAATCCAAAACAGCTTTGTGTATACCCATAAATGGATCGAGAATAATGAGATGCTTCTCTTCTTTGAAATGAGGAACAACAACAGACTAAATAATATAGCCTTGATATATTAATAGTCTGATAAGAGGCATGCAAGTGTTGACGAAATGATGCATTCCATTCCAAAGGAATAAAGCTATCTGAAAAATCTGCAAACAGGGTTGCTGTATCGGGCTGCATTCCTGACAGTATTTCTCGTTGACAATGGCCATTCCATTGTAATCGATGCTTCATACCCCAAACCCATTTCAAAAGTAATTTTGCTTCTTCGCATTTTTGATGAGAAAATCAAATTCTCAGCCTTAGTTATAATAACATGTTCTAACACAAATGTAAGGAAACTATTCAAAAATATGACAGAAAACCTTAACAGATATCAGACAAAACACAGGGCAGAGAGAGGTCACTAACATAAGTGTTTGTTTAGGTCAGGCTTCCTCAACCTCGGCCCTCCAGATGTTTTTGGTCTACAACTCCCATGATCCCTAGCTAGCAGGACCAGTGGTCAGGGATGATGGGAGTTGTAGTCCAATAACATCTGGAGGGCCGAGGTTGAGGAAGCCTGGTTTAGACTTCCTTAGCTTCTTTTGTTTCTCGGAGAACGTAATTGAGAAATTCAGGATTTTAGTGCAGATGTGACTGGGCATGTCAACCCAAAAGCCAGTATAGAAAACAGCACTGAACTGTAAATTTAATTGTGGATTTTGAGAATTCTTTTCAGTTCAACACATGCTACAGATTTCCTTTAAAAATAATTCTTTTTTTTTTTAAAAAAAAAACATGCTTAGATGTCATATACTGGGAGTAACCAAACAGCTGCAGGAGAAAAGGAAGCATGACAGACGGTCATCTGGCCAGCTCTCTTTCCCTCCCTGCCTATGTGGTGGAATGTCCAGGATGCAAAGTGCATTACGTTCTAGCCCATTTGTTTGCTGGAGATTAAAGAGGAAATAATTTGGCCTTCCAGATAGCATCTAACATCAATTAGGCTTAAAACCGAACATTTCCAAACGTCTGTGTCAGATGCACCGGCTATATTTTTTACCATAAAAGGGACATTCATCGGAGGATGATAACTTTGTATTTTAGAACAGAGGGGAGGGAAGAAGACACTACGCAAAGCCAAGGACAATTACTGTTTTGAATGAAATGGGTTGGGTTTTTTGGTGGCGCTGTGGGTTAAACCACAGAGCCTAGGGCTTGCTGAACAGAAGGTCGGCGGTTTGAATCCCCACGACGGGGTGAGCTCCCGTTGCTCGGTCCCTGCTCCTGCCCACCTAGCAGTTTGAAAGCACGTCAAAGTGCAAGTAGATAAATAGGTACCGCTCTGGCGGGAAGGTAAAGGGACCCCTGACCATTATGTTCAGTTGTGTCCAACTCTGGGGTTGGGTGCTCATCTCGCAACGGGAGCTCACCCCGCCATGGGGATTCGAACCGCCGACCTTCTGATTAGCAAGCCCTAGGCTCTGTGGTTTAACCCACAGCGCCACCCGCGTCCCAGCCAGACAGTAGCTGTTTCCAAAATACCTCCACCTATAGAAATCTGACAAGTCCTGGAGATGTTCAAATAATATACAGCAGGTGTGGAGAACCGTTGGCCCTCCAGATGTTGCTAAACTACAAATCCCATCTGACCTCTCAAGTATGACCAGTGGCCAGGGGTGGCTTGAGCTGTAGCAACACGCAGAGGGCTAAAGGATCCCCACACCTGATACATAATGAAATATTATTCCCATTGTTGTTATTCCATTGACCTCCAGCCTTAGGCAATAGACATCGTGAATTCATGTTTGCAAAACTCCAGCAAGCGGGGTTTGCAGTGGTGACACCCAGCACAGCAAACATGTTTATTGAAGTCGCCTTAATTCAATATGTCACACAAAAAAGTCCCTTCGTAATGGCACTGCCTTTTGTCTTCATGTGAGAACCCAGTGCGCTTGCCACCAAAACAGGGCAGAATAATAGCTTAATCAGGAAGTAGGAACTCAGGGCAAATATTTGCCTCTACATAAGGAAACAGGTTCATGATATGTTCTCTGTCTGGAAAGGCTGTGCAAGGTAATTAGATGCTAAATGAGTCCATAAGTCATATGTTTGCAGGAAAACACACCTTCTTTTTTATTTTTCCTCTTTTGCTTCATTCAAACTGGCTTTATTTTTATTTTTAATACTGTTTTTATTTATTTTCATGGCACAGAAGATAACTTTTTTGTTTTTGTTTTTATTAAAAATTATTACTTTTCACATTTAAACATTATCATCACATAAACCATAACAAACAAATACAGTTAAAATAGAAAATAGAAAATAAAACATTTTCAAATCATATTAAATCCATATTTTGGGATTACTCACATCCCTTAACTTTCCTTCCCTCCCCTGGCTCTTTTGTATTTTCTTATATTGTACATGTCTATAATTCCCTTATCCTTAATTATTTCCAATTTTAAGCACTGTCCTTAATATTATAAGTGGTTTTAAAAAAAACAAACCTGCTATTGTATTAACTTCTTTACAATGCTTTTGTAAATATGCTATAAACATTTCCCATTCTTCTTTATATGTGTTGCCTTCTTGATTTCTTAGCCTTCCAGTTAATTTAGAATTTGTCTAGAAGTTAACTTTTGAGAAAACAATTGTTACAAGAGTAAAGAACAAGTAACGTGCCCTGATACAATTGCAGACTTGCATCATGCCATGTGTTAAAGTTCCAGTGGATTACTCTAAGAGATCACGCCACATTTTCCCATGAGTGCGGGGTGGATTCTTGCTACCATCTGAACAGTGGATGTATTCAATAAACCTGTGCCATATGTGACCTTAAAATAGCCTCAGAACCGGATTTGTGCCACAAGGCTTCATTCCAGCCTCAGATCAAGGCAAGGAGAAAATCACAGAATCACAGAATCTTAGGAGTTGGAAGGGACCCTGAGGATCATCTAGCCCAACCCCCTGTAATGCAGGAAAATCTCCTATTGCCCAGGGACGGAAATGGCACGTCAGACTCAAAGCTTCCATGCAGTTGGCTTCAGCTTCTGTTCCTCTTTGTCTCTGCTTAGAGCACCTGCACATGGAGCTCCCTTCTGCTGACATCTTTTCCTTCTCATCCCACTCTTAGCAGGATATTGGATAGCTCAGCACTAGAGACACCTTTCTGAAGAGTGGGATGTGATTCATAGATAGCAGTCAAATACAATGCTCCTTGTTTTCCTAGAGTGGACATGCAAGGGGATGCTTGGTTCAGCCAGTCGGAACTTCCTGTTTCCTCCTGGGCTGGGACAAACTTCCCTTAGCATGTGACTAGAGGTGGGCGTGACCTTACCTGGGCAGGTAACAAAACCACAGCAGCCCCTGGTCTCTTTCTCCATCTTCCTTTCGTCATGTGCGCTGCAGTGACTGCCAGTCTGCAGTCACTGGGATTAACCCCCATATGGGGTAGTTCACATATATATACTTTGTAACTAAGTCTGCCTTCAGGGATCCATCTGTGAACTGAATGTGTGAGTAAAATCCTTTTTCATGCAAAATTTTAAAAAATTCCTTCCAGTAGCACCTTAGAGACCAACTAAGTTTGTTCTTGGTGTGAGCTTTCGTGTGCATGCACACTTCTTCAGCTATGCACTTTACACAAGATTGTGGCATGTTTATTCTTTTAAGAGGGACATAAAGGAAATTACCATGAATCTAATACTGAGAAACTTAAACAAGCCTGCAACCAGCTACCCGCTGTGCGTTTAAAAGGGGAATGTGAAATTCTGCTAAGTTATAGGACTTGCTAGTGCAAGCTAGAAAGGATATTATTAAACAATATATCCTGTCCTGCCTCCCTGAACATTCCCACGTGAAGTTTAAGTTCCGTATCTCCATGGTATTCCATCCACACTAGGGGAATTTCTGCTCTTTGTGTTTCTCATTTGACCATGATGATCACAGAAACATAGAATCATAGAGTTGGAAGGGACCCCGAGGGTTATCTAGTCCAACCCTCTGCAATGCAGGAATCTCAGCTGAAGCATGCCTGACAGATGGCCATCCAACCTCTGCTTAAAAACCTCCAACGAAGGAGAGTCCACCACCTCCAAGGGAGGTCATCATCATCATCACCACTGGTTGATTTGTATAGTATTTCTACAAGATTGTGCCCAGATTGGCTCACAACATAGCAAATGAACAATAAATGTAACAAATTGAAACATATTGGTAACCGTTATACATGGTCTTAATTTCAATAAGTACCAAAAAAATAAATATAAAAATGTTGTTACAGATGGAACGCAAGAATGGGATTTTTCAGGGGTTGTTTCCCTGTTTGTGGAATGCTCTCCCAGACTGAAGGATCCCTCTGGACAGGTGGTTTATTGTGGATGCCTTCTGCAACATGCATTAGTGGTGGTTTATCAGTTGTCCAGTGATGCAGTCGTCCAGTGTTCGCCAATGCTGCCACGGGCTCACAGAACAAAAGTGGGACAAAACAAACCAACAAACCAGAATACTTGTTGGTATGAAAAGTTATGGGATTTTAGCAGGAAGTTACAGGAAATGAAGCAGTCTGACCAAACGGGAGTGCATATGACTTCCCTGAAGTAGCATCATGAGCACAAAAGGACAACTGCAGAGGCTCTGAGACCATTTTACGTAGCCAGGCTTTTGAATCTTTGAGATCATACTTGTGTGTGATTTCAGCCTCTACTGTAGAGCTCATCTTTTAGTGGGATAGGGTAAATTCTGGTCCTTTTCGTTGTATTGTTGGATGAGCACTTTAGGAAATGTTTCATACATTGTTTTCTTCCTTTTCTTTTACCTAGTTTTTAACTGATTTTGTATTTTGTTAAGTCGCTTAATCACACACACACACACACACACATATAGAACAAAAAGCAAGTGCAATTTGAAAAAAAGAATAAATAATAATTTTGCAGGTTCCTCATAGCACAAATGTCATGGGGCCAAGTGGTAGCCTCCCTCCCAGCACAACTTACAGAAATTCCCTCATAATGTGGTACCCGCGTCACAGAGCGTATCCAGAAGGATACCAGCTAATAAAAATCAATCAATCAATCAATCAATCAATCACCTTCCACACACACATTTCAAGGTGATCTGCAAGATACAATAAAAACAGCTAGGTTTGCAGGTGCTGGGACAGAGCAATGGGAGCTCACTCCGTCACGGGGATTCAAACCACCTATTTGAATCCTACCTATTTATCTACTTGCACTGGTGTGCTTTCAAACTGCTAGGTTTGCAGGTGGTGGGATGGAGCAATGGGTACCACTTTGACTGGACTTCACCGTCCAGGGGTCCTTTACCTTTACCTTACCTTTATCCAGATGAGTTGCAGGAGAATTAGCAGAACTTTCCTTGCTCTGTTGCTATTCCTGTTACACACCTTAGGTGGAAGAGAGTAGGACCTGAAGCACAGATTCAACAGGTCAGAACAAGGAGGGAGGGCACTGACTGTTGACCCTAGTTGCCAATGAGAGTTCATCTGTTCAGGGAGGGGGAGGGGTGGGAAGAAGTACGGTAACCAGGGAGGTGCTTTGAGCAGCTTTCCTGTTAGGAAGAGCACATGAAAGAAGGATGCATCAAGAATGTCGGAATATGACTTCCCCACCCACACCTGAGAAATAAACAACTTTGATCTAACCAGGAAAAGTCTGGTGACATAATGCGCACAAGGCATCTCAGTTTCTGTGCTTATCTTTTATGGCAGACAAGTGATTGGCCGTTATGACTTTGAATGGTTTCTGTGGGTGAGAAACTGAAATTATGACGTGTGAGCTTTACACTAGGAAACTGCCTTATGCTGAGGCCACACCAGCATGTTCCTTTGGAAGCTGCATGTTACCACTTTAAACAGTCATGGTTTACCCAAAGAATCCTGGGAACTGTAGTTTGCAAAGGGTGCTGATGAGAGTTGTTAGGCGATACCTGTTCGTCTCACAGAGCTACAGTTCTCAGAGTTGTTTAGCCGTCAATCTGGAGAACAGGGATCCTTCTGTCTATCAGGAACCGGATCCAAGCCTGCAACAGGTTTTGGCAAATGGGGCTGCAGGCTGGGACTTGGGCTGTGCCAGGGGACGGAGCTGATGGAGCCAAAGGTGGGCTTCCCTCGAATCCGCCCCCTGCACTTTTAAGCAGCCAGCGCCTGGGGCTCAGCCTGTTTGTTCCTGCGCCGGGTTTTCCCACCAACCCGCCCTTGGTTTAAGCTGATAGTCAATGACTTTGCTGTGGCAACAGTGGTTGCCATTCTGGAAGGGGCCGGGTAGGAATTTGCCCACCGGGCTAATTGGAACCGACCTCATAGCAATTATCACCAACTGGTTGGGCACTGGGGCAATCCTTTGCTTTGGATGGAGGGGAGGTTGTAGTCTCCGCCTGCCCCTCCAAATGCTGGGGTATCCTGTTAACAGTGGCGTAGGAAAGGGGGGTGGGGGCTGCAGGCCACCCCGGGTGTCATCAATGAGGGGATGACAAAATGACCAACCAGCTGGGAGGTGGGTGTGCAGCGGAACCTTCTGCAGGAAAACACAAGATGCACAAACAGACGCCCTGCAGCAGCAATTGTCTTTCAAAACACAAGAAAAGCAACCGAGCCAGGGGACTTTCGTTTACGCCACATCCCCACACCGAGCAGCCTTGCAAGACTCAGATCTGAGGGGGGGGTGCCAGAAGGGGGCAACAGCCTCCACTCGGGGCTGGGGTCGCTCCAGTGGTGGTGGGGGGTTGGCTGCGTGATGCCTTTGTTCTCTACCGCTTGCCCCGCCGCTGCCCATTAAAGGAATCCAGGGGGAGTGGCCATGTCCGTGTGTGGGGGGGGCAAAGGCACTCCCCCAAATGGTGGTCCCTGCGGGGGTCACCCTATTTGATGTAAGTCTTGGGAACCCCTTCCTGGATTGAGCATGCATCGCTTCTGGTGGGCGGCCACAAGTATTTCGATTTCCCCATGCCCAAGCCAAACCTCTTTCATCTGTATTCAGTTGTGGCCTGTTTTGACCCCGTTAGGTCCAGTTGCGGATGACTCTGGGGTTGTGGCGCTCATCTCGCTTTACTGGCCAAGGAAGTCGGCGTACAGCTTCCGGGTCATGTGGCCAGCATGACTAAGCCGCTTCTGGAACCAGAGCAGCGCATGGAAACGCCATTTACCTTCCCACCAGAGTGGTACCTATTTATCTACTTGCACTTGATGTGCTTTCAAACTGCTAGGTGGGCAGGAGCAGGGACCGAGCAATGGGAGCTCACCCCGTTGTGGGGATTCGAACCGCCGGTCTTCTGATCGGCAAGCCCAAGGCTCTGTGATATAACCCACAGCACCACCCGCATCTTATTGGTCAGTCTTACTGGTCTCTTATTTATATGGGTTGGGGTATGGGAAGTCCGATGTCTGGTCCTGCAACCACTCCCAGCACTCACTTGCTGTACCAAAAAAATCCTCTGTATGCTTGAGAGACACGTCAAGCTCAGTAGATTTTGTGTAAGGCAGCCATGATGAAAAGTGAAGCAGGGCTGTCTCTATTCTGCATTAGTTAATGCAGGATGCTTTTGTCTCAAGCTCCGCTTATCATTGGCTCTGTTTTATAAAATTATACACCTCATTTTTATTTTTAAAGTCCCCAAAGTGGTTTACATAAAAAGATATAACAATAAAATCATCAGTATGAGAAACTAACAACCTTAATGTTAGACTTCTGGAAAGTTAAAAGAACAATAGGCTAAAAAGCAGATTAAAAGATGTGTCAGTTTTCCAAACACCTGGGTAGGCTTGTCTTAACAACAATGCTTTTGCAGGCACCAGAAAGTATACAGTGAAGTTGCCTGCCTTGAAACCAGTGGAACCTGTACTTTGGATAAAATGTAGACTAGCTGGCAGACATTGGGATTAAAAAAAAAAAAATCCTTCCTGGAGAGTGGAAATGGCTAGGTGAGAATTGTCTCAGACCTCTTCTGCTCTCTGATCCCACCCACCCAGGGTCCCAGTTTAAGAAGCAAATGGCCTGCAGCATCCTTGAGGAATAATGATATATGAATGAGCATGACTAGGACGATGCTGAAGTCCCATGTGACTGGGCAGGAGGGAATCTTACGATTGGGTCTCGGGGCTCGTACGATTGTTCTGTGACCACTGACTCACCAGAGGGCAGCGGCCTCCCAGAGTTTATGTCAGCCTCCAAGAATGTAAAGCACCAATTTTTGTTTTTCTGACTACGCCGTTTCCTTAACATATAACCCACAGCAGGCTCAGCCGCATGTCGATGCCAAGAACCTTTATCCTGAGCTTACTAAAATTAAAGAGCTGTGAAGTAATAGTCCACAGAAACTCTCTCATAGCGTGGTCAAGAAAGAAGGGCTGGTCATTGAAAAACAGCAAGCGCATGGGACTTTCTGCAAAGTGAAGATGCACGGGAGTGGGCTAGAAGGTGGCAATCGCATTGCAATCAGGATCTTATTTCCCAATGTGCTGTCAGCAACCTTTTTCAGCCGTGGGCCGGTCCACTGTCCCTCAGACCATGTGGTGGGCCGGACTATATTTTTTTGGGGGGGTGAACGAATTCCTATGCCCCACAAATAACCCAGAGATGCATTTTAAATAAAAGGACATATTCTGCTCATGTAAAAACACGCTGATTCCCGGACCAGCCGTGGGCCGGATTTAGAAGGCGATTGAGTGTTGTTGTTGTTGTTTAATATGTAGGAAAGTGGGTGAAACAGACTTCTGACTGAACATGTGTGAAATTGGCATGCGCCAGAAAAAAAACAAACCACTGATTCATCCCTCCCTATCTTACATGAGCGTGTCCTGACATGTTTCGATTCAATTATAATGTGAGAACGCAGTACAATTACAATACAAAGAAAAGACCAAGGGCACTCACCCAGTGATTCAAAAGGTTTATTTTAATGGAAGCTTCTGGGATCTGTGCCAGTTTGTGAAGATCTTAGAGGACATGGATGTATCTGAGACTTTGCTCACATGGAATGTGGGGAATCGGCATGATGCAAATTCAGCCGCATTCTCTCAAACCAACATCAAGAGACCCGAGGAATGTTCCAAGGCCTGGAGAAGCGTGGCGCCCATGCGAGAGGAGTTTCTGCTTCGTGGTCACTTTGCCAAAGTGATAGAAGCCTCTCCTCATGCTCAGCTCTTAAGGAAAAAGGCCACATTCCACTCTGGTCCTGTGACCAGCTGGTTTCCCCTGCCAGTCATAGCAGGAAAATATATTGCCCGTATTTAGCGATAGCTGTGAAAAGGGAACTTTGAGAAGCTCCTGCATTCGAGATCTGCTCTGGTAAACAGCTAGTTTCAGTTGCCAGTCACAGAGAATATAATGTTCTTATTTGGACTTAGCTATGAACAGGGGAAAGGTTTTAATCTCCTGTATTCCAGATTTTTTTAACCACAGTTGTGACTATTGGAGACCTGTCAATATTGCTGCTTATTTTATTGAGGATTCGTCTGAGATTTTAATTCCTGCTCAAAGTCCTCAGGGAAAGATATAGCTGGCATGAGCTTCCCTGGACATGTTGGGGCCTGTCCCTTATATATCATCGCACAGGACTTTTTAAAAACTATATTTCCAAACACACCTCACTATTTCAAAAAAGTGGGGTGTGTGGCAGGGAGATAAAACTACTGAAAATAAGGAGATAATCTGCCAGCCGTCCGGGAGCTGCATCCTTGGTCAGTCTGCAGTTCTCATTTGAAAGCACTGAGATCTCTTTCCACAGCAAGGCAAGCAAGACACTGGCTCTTTTCATTGCATGCTTTTTCTTCCATCTTTACATCTTTGGATTGAAGTGGAAACAAATCCTTAAACTGTGTTTTGTCCTTAGCAATTGCTAGTCTTGGGAATTAAAACTTCTTCCAGATCATTCAGCTGCCATGCCCTCTCCCCCTCCTTCCTTTGAAAAAACCTGTCGCTTTCTGTTGCTTTCTGTTTAGTTCAATCGCATGACTTTTCTTCTTTTAGATCACAGCCTGGGAGATTTAACACCATGCATTTCTCTCTTACAGGTGTTGTTAAAATGCAGCTGCTGCCACCCAGGGCCATTTGCAAGGCACTGTCAAAGACTGGTGGGAGAGAGAAAAGTGGGTGTCAGAAGTGGAAAGAGAGAAAACAAGATGTCAGAAACCTAGGAATAGAAAAGAGGTGCCTCAAACACCCTGGGCTCTGGACCCCACCCACTGTCATCATGTGGGAGGAAGTGCTACTATAAAAATGACAATCAAGTACAGTCGTACCTTGGAAGTCAAACGGAAATGATTCCTGAAGTCCGTTTGACTTCAAAAAAGTTCAGAAACCAAAGCTCAGCTTCTGATTGGCTGTAGGAAGCTCCTGCAGCCAATTGGAAGCCCCTTCGGACATTCGGCTTCCAAAGGATGTTCACAAACCGGAACACTCACTTGCAGCGTTCAGAAGCCCAAACGTCCAAGGGCCAAGGCGTTCGGGATCCAAGGTATGACTGTACATAGAAATGATTCTTCCAGTTGGGTGAACTCCTGCAGACTCCGGTCAAGAAATAATTGGGACCAAACAGTGGTTTTCCACATGGCAAAGTTGCCACAGCCATATCGCTAGGCCCAGGTCTTGCACGCCGACATGACAGGCTGGCCGAGTCTGGATGTTGCCGATAAAGGACTGGCCAAGGACCCAGAAGACGTACCAGTGGGATTGGGGGGGTGCTGCCTGAAGTGTGGGAGTCTGTTAGGGAGGATGTAGGGGCTCCCTCGACCTGCTCTTTCATCTCATCTGTCCCCATGGTCATGCTGCCCCCCCTACACCATCAGATACTAGAAGTAGCTCTGTCTATCCAAAGGGAGAAGAATAGAAAGGGAGGTTTCTCACTGGTCATGGCAACCTCTCAGGAGGCAGAAACACTCACTCCCTCATTCCCTGGGTCCAGGAGAAGCCAAAAGAGAAGGCAGCAGAGGTTTCCCCCTACTAGGCATAGCGAGAGATTGCAGAAACATTCAGTGCCCTAAGATGATCCCACCTGTCCTATATATTGGATAGCAGGGGGTGTGTGTGACAGTGTAACATCTAAAGGTGTGGCAGTTAGAGTGCCTGCCTTTGTTGCAGCTGAATTTAGGATTAACTCTGTGTATTGCCTTCTGCCAACAGTTGTGCAACATCAAAGCCTTTGCAAAGAATTTGTCTTCGAGTCTTTGTTCTCTTGTCAGCCCTGCCCCATCCAATTATGTTGTTCCTATAGATGGAGGAGATTCTTGAGAGTCCCATGGACTGCAAGAAGATCAAACCTATCCATTCTGAAGGAAATCAGCCCTGAGTGCTCACTGGAAGGACAGATCCTGAAGCTGAGGCTCCAATACTTTGGCCACCTCATGAGAAGAGAAGACTCCCTGGAAAAGACCTGATGTTGGGAAAGATGGAGGGCACAAGGAGAAGGGGATGACAGAGGACAAGATGGTTGGACAGTGTTCTCAAAGCTACCAACATGAGTCTGACCAAACTGCGGGAGGCAGTGGAAGACAGGAGTGCCTGGCGTGCTCTGGTCCATGGGGTCACGAAAAGTCAGACATGACTAAACAACTAAGAAGGGGAAACATTTCTTCACCATATTTCCTGAGATCTGGGTGTGAGTGAGGTGGCCTTGTCACTGACCTGAGCTGGAATGAGAAAGGAACTTGTTATGGGTGCTATCTAGCGGCAACTAGACTGGTAACTGGGAGCGGCCGCTGAGCCCATTTAACACCAGTCCTGAAAGACCTACGTTGGCTCCCAGTATGTTTCCAGGCACAATTCAAAGTGTTGGTTCTCACCTTGAAAGCCCTAAACGGCCTCTGCCCAGTATACCTGAAGGAGCATCTCCACCCCCATCGTCCAGCCTGGACACTGAGGTCCAGCTCTGAGGACCTTCTGGCATTTCCCTCACTGCAAGAAACAAAGTTACAGAAAACCAGGCAGAGGGCCTTCTTGGTAGTGGCACCCGCCCTGTGGAAGGCCCTCCCATCAGATGTCAAGGAAATAAACAACTATCTGACTTTTAGAAGACATCTGAAGGCAGCCCTGTTTAGGGAAGTTTTTAATGTTTGATGTTTTATCGTTTTTAATATTCTGTTGGGAGCCACCCAGAGTGGCTGGGGAAACCCAGCCAGATGGGCAGGGATATTATTATTATTATTATTATTATTATTATTATTTATCTGCAGCTGTGCACTTCCATTTTGATCGCTGCCCTTATAGAGGCAACACAATTCCCAATATATTGACACTGGGAAATGTGTTGCAGATGGTAGCTGAATGGACTGGGCATGCAAAAGAGATGTGCCAGCTGGAATGGGAGGGTTGAGAGGCACAGCAAGAAGATGCTAGCTGAGGGCTGATAAGAACACAGAGACATTTTGTTTTTATGGGTACATTCACGGCATCGATATTCCACCTTTCTCTAATCTCCACAACAACCCTGTGAGGTAGGTTTGGCGGAGAGGCAATGCGTGTCCTCAGGGTCATTCAGTGAGCTTCATGGCTGAGCCTGGTCTCCCAGGACTTTGTTTCCATGCTCTAACCACTGCACTACATGTTTGCCATTGGATTCAAAATATATTCTGCATCGGAGGTGAGGCATTTATGCCCTGTCCTCCTGCCCAGAAGCCTCTCAGAGTGACTTAGAAAAACAAGTTCTAATGTTGCCCCTGCCTTCAGGCTCACAATCCAAAACGGCATGGCACACAAGGAAAAGGGCAAGGGAAGGGAGGAGGAGAAAACAAGCTCAGGCACCAGTTCTTAAAGTAGCATCCGAGGACAGTGGTGGTTCCAGTTGCCTTGCCCTTGACATTGAGAGGTCCCTCAACACACTCTTCCTCTCAGACCAGGAGCAGAGCTGGTGGCAAGGCCAGGAAGTCCCTGCTCCACACCCTTCTTCCCTCAGACTGCTGAGTCTGAATCCTCACAGAGAAGAGGGCCTGTTGGTCTTACCCTCTTCCCTTGCCAATGTCCCTGATGGTCCTGAGCAGTGCATAGAACTCTGTGTGCATTGAAAATCAAGAACTTTATTTTTAAAAGCTGGCTAGGTAAAGGTAAAGGTACCCCTGACCATTAGGTCCTGCCGTGGACAACTCTGGGGTTGCGGTGCTCATCTCACTTTATTGGCCGAGGGAGCTGGCGTACAGCTTCTGGTTCATGTGGCCAGCATGACTAAGCTGCTTCTGGCGAACCACAGCAGCGCACAGAAACGCCATTTACCTTCCCAACAGAGTGGTACCCATTTATCTACTTGCACTTGATGTGCTTTCGAACTGCAAGGTTGGCAGGAGCTGGGACCGAGCAACGGGAGCTCAGCCCATCGCAGGGATTCGAACCGCTGACCTTCTGATCGGCAAGCCCTAGGCTCAGTGGTTTAGACCAAAGCTGGCTACTTCTTCTTAAAGCTTGATTTCCGATTCAGATCAGCAGATCTGGAAGGAGTTTGATGTTGTGGCCTCGCCTTTGACACCGACCGACCGACACTCAAATGTGCAGCTGTGTCCTTTGTTTCCACCGTGGGTTGGCATCCTTAACAGGAGATACTTTGAATATTTGTAAATTGATTCAGCAAAAGCCTACTTGGCAGGGAACATTCATTTTGCATACATACAAGGAATGCGCTGGCAGCCTAAACTTGTGACTTTTTTTTTTTTTTTTAAGGAGCTTCCAGTAGAGAACAGAAAGCAGTTTAGCAGAAGGGATGGGGTGGAAAAAGCTGGGTCATCGGTAGCTGGCTTCTTTTGGGGAAGAAGAAGCCTGAAACCTTTGCCCTCCCAGGATGATGAGCCATAACCACAATTGTTTTGAGTCTTAAATGAGCAGCACATTTTTATTTACCTTTTTTTTTGTAAATAATTTTCCCCCACAATTAATTTCCACAATTAACTACAAAAACAAATCCCCCCCCCCAATCCCTATTCACAAACACATTTCAAAACCTTATCTTTGAGGTTCTTTAAACCTCATGACTTCATTCCCTCTTCTGGTTCCTTATATTATATCTTCTGCATTTCCATACACATACTTCGTAAATTCTTCTTCTTCTAATTTTATCCCAATTTCGCTGATTGCAAATGTGCGGTCAAAGCCTGCCAATGTATCAGTTTAGTTACATTATTTTACACATATACAATAATTATTTCCCTTTCTTTTCCCTAACTTTGACATATTTAAATTTCACTGGAAGGCGGCTATCAGTTAAATCAGATTTAAAATCCTGCTCACCTTCCTCACAAATCTCCTCTTAGTCTCAGAGGCGGAACATTTTTATTTAAAACAGACTCTGCATTTGGGTGATGGGATCTATATAAAGGAATCGACAACAGGACAGGTTCCCACAACTCTGAGGAATGGGAACCTTTTAAATACACCTCACATTGTGGGGTGACCAGGGACGCCATCTGGCGGGGGGGAGAGGGACCTTGGGACCCCCAAAAATTTCAAGGAGGGGGCCAGGTCCCCTCAATAATCCTGCAATGATGTGTGCACACTGCGGGGGCATGCCGTGCGATGTGCTCACAATACTCGTGCATGTTGCGTGACATGCTCATGTCATGTAGGGGGCGGGTGGGTGTGGGGGACTCCCTGGTCCTGAATGGGGTAACTGTGCCCCTGAAGGACCAGGTGCGCAGCCTGGGAGTCATTTTGGACTCACAGCTGTCCATGGAGGCAGGTTAATTCTGTGTCCAGGGCAGCTGTTTACCAGCTCCATCTGGTACGCAGGCTGAGACCCTCCCTGCCCAGACTGTCTCACCAGAGTGGTGCATGCTCTGGTTATCTCCCGCTTGGACTACTGCAATGCGCTCTACGTGGGGCTACCTTTGAAGGTGACCTGGAAACTGCAATTAATCCAGAATGCGGCAGCTAGACTGGTGACTGGGAGTGGCCGCCGGGACCACATAACACCGGTCCTGAGAGATCTACATTGGCTCCCAGTACGTTTCCGAGCACAATTCAAAGTGTTGGTGCTGACCTTTAAAGCCCTAAATGGCCTCGGTCCTGTATACCTGAAGGAGCGTCTCCACCCCCATCATTCAGCCCGGACACTGAGGTCCAGCGCTGAGGGCCTTCTGGCAGTTCCCTCACTGCAAGAAGCAAAGCTACAGGGAACCAGGCAGAGGGCCTTCTTGGTAGTGGCACCCACCCTGTGGAACGCCCTCCCATCAGGTCAAGAGATAAACTACCTTACATTTAGAAAATACCTGAAGGCAGCCCTGTTTAGGGAAGTTTTTAATCTGTGACATTTTAATGTATTTTAATATTTGTTGGAAGCCACCCAGAGTGGCTGGGTACAAATAATAAATTGTTGTTGTTGTTTTTTAAAAAAAGAATTTATTGATTTTACAACAAACAATGAATCACCAACATTGACCCAACACCAGACTGAATATAGACAAATACATATACACCAATAATTCTTCTTCTTATGCCATACAAAAAAAAAAATCTTGGTCGAATCTTGGCACAGACTTCCCCTGCCTTTTCACCTTCGGTTCTAATACCAAATATTACTTTAATAACATCATATAATAAGAAAAAAAAATCTTAATAAATCTTGTTTTAAATATGCAATAATTTCCCATTCTTAGCTTAACAAAAATTTAATCATATTGTAACTTCATGTTAATTCCACACCAAATTCTAATTCTTAACACATTGTTCTTAATATAAATCATCACAAATATCCTCTTTCACTATAACTGCTGTTAATAACATAAATTTAAATATCTCTTTTCTTAATCAAAAGCTTAAACTCTTAACACACCGGTTTCAGGTTACCATAGTATATCATTTTTTCCTCTTTACCCTTAATACAGTTCACCCTATCCCCCTTCTGTCCATTTTCTTTGGTCGTCTTGCTCCAGAACCGCTCCTCAAAGTGTCCTTTTTCCATACAAATCCACAGATCCAGACAAAGTCCAAAACAGTCCTTGCATAGAGCATCAGGGTACGCACATCCTCTTCTTCCAGCTTCTCCGGTTCATCATACCATTCCTCTTCTATTTGTAGACATAATGCTTTTTTCACCGACGCTCCCGGGCTCTCACCTCGAGAGTTAGATATAACAATTCTTCCCGTCCTGGGTCTGCCACCCCCAAAGGACGTTTCATTTTTCCGGAGTCGCCAGATCATTCCATCCTGTTCTTCGATCATCCCTTTCAGCTCCATGCCAAGGCTCTCTTCCAGTACAGCCATTTCCTGAATAGTCTCCTCTGTGGGTTCTGACATGTCCCGGATCAATATCTCCAATTTTCGGTTGAGCAGTTCCAGTCCCAATATAGTAATCCTTTGTTCATCACTCATCTCAGAGTTCATAACCAAATCAAAAACAAAACCCAGCATGGTAGAAGCGGGCTTAGGTGTCAGATTACAGTTTCGATTTCCAAGCTTCTCCATCTTAATGCCAGTAACTTTCCACTCAATCACAGTCTTTCGCAGCCATTTTCCCTGTATCCAGGGTGCAAGAACCACAGATTTTAAAAAGAGATATTTTCCACATACTTGTTCCCCAGAGGGAGATCAAAGAAGTCTCACTTATCAAAATTCAAGTACTTTGTAACCATCACTGTAACAGCAGTCTCTTAAACTGGTTATTTTCTATCCCTCGAAGGGAGGGAGACAGGCTTCCTTTCCATATATCACCCGGGTCGTTAGAAAAATACAAAAAACAAGTCCAATCGAATACTCACGACCACCAGGTTTCTTTAGCTCCAAACTTGACAGGTAGAACATAGACGCTCATCGCAGGGGCAACCGCCGCTCCGCGTCCCGGTTGGGGCATGTCCCCTATAGCCCGGCTCCGTTGTCCCTTCACCCCCACTCCCCCTTTACAGGGGGAGCGAGGGAAGGGTTCAGAGCCATAGTGGGCACAGCCGGGGAGCCCGGGGTGCGGGACGCTCTTCCCGCACCCCACCGGAGCCCCGCTTTGCGGTAGCGGGGCTCCAACCCCCGGGACGGACTGGGTCGCCTCGCAGCCACTACCCACGACCACTCCGCGACCACTCCGCGATGGCATCGCCGCCGGAAGTCAATAAATTGTTGTTGTTGTTATGCATGCAAGCCACTCAGTGTGTGTGTGTGTGTGTGTAACATCAGCGCATTGCACTGCATGCGAGCATGGTGTGAGCACGCCGCTCAGTGCCAGCCCCCTCAATTGCTGGCACACCTGGGGGTGATCTACCTTTAGCTCAGGGTCCCAGAGCAGTAAACTCAGGGAAGACTGACCTGCTTGGAGCCTGGGGGCCCTGCCCTTCCTCAGTCCACCTGGTCCAGGGCGGAACCAGACAGGCTGGAGCCAGTGGCTGAGCTAGGTGCTCCGGCAACAGGAGCGGCACACATGCCGTGCACCCAGGGGCGGGGCGATCTGCCCAAGGGGCTGATCTTGGCAAGGGGGGGCGCCAAATCTCACCCCTCTTCAGGATGACACCCAGTGTGGAAGAGAAGACTCCCTGGAAAAGACCCTGTTGGGAAAGATGGAGGGCACAAGGAGAGAAGGGGACGACAGAGGATGAGATGGTTGGACAGTGTTCTCGAAGCGACTCGGCATGAGTTTGGCCAAACTGCGGGAGGCAGTGAAGGATAGGCGTGCCTGGCGTGCTCTGATCCGTGGGGTCACGAAGAGTCGGACACGACTGAACAACAACAACAACAACTGTTTTATATGATGTGTGCTGCATTCGCGATGTGCTATTATGTTTTATTATGTTATGGTTATTTATTGGTTGTAAGCCACTTTGAGATTCATTTGAATGAAATACAATCAAACAAACAAACAAACAAACAAACTCCCCGCTTGGGCCTGGCTTCCTGGATCTGCAGCTGGCACCAAATGCTGGGGGTTGGTTAGGCTGCTGATGAGGCAACTCATAACAGCAGTGCTTAAATGCCACACCCCTTATGTTAGTGGGCCAAGCTCAGAGTTCTAGTCTTTATTTACAAGGACCTTAACCACTTGGCTGCAGGGAACTTTAAGAACCACCCGACTCATCATAGCCCTGGCCTATTGCTGCGGTCTTTGGCAGAGTCGCTTTCAGTGGTGCCGTGTGACTCAGAGGCACAGCTCATTTCCCCCGGGAGTTTCATGTTCCGTATTGTTGACCCAACTCTGTGGAACTGCCAGCTGAGAACTGACAGCGGTGGTGTGAATTCGGTGGACTAGGGGGACTTGGCTAGGGTTACCAGGTGTCCCTGTTTCTCTGGATTTGCGAATAAGTCCCTGGACAAATTCCATCCCCGGAATGTCCCCAGATTTCATCTAATGTCCCCGGGAAACTCAGCAGCGGCAGTCTCAGCAGCCCGGAGCAGTTGGCTCTTGGCTGGCTTCAGGAGCTGCTCGGAAGTCCCCATATGATGGTGGTGCAGGGGCTCTAAGATGCAGCTTCCGGGCTGCCTCCACCTTCCCTGACCCCAGCAACTAAGCTGTGAAGGGAGGCTTCATGCTGCCTATCGGAGCAGCCTCCCAACTCCTACTTGCGTGCAAGCAGGAGCGGGGCGGGGATCTCTCAGCTGTGAAGGGAGGCTTCACGCTGCCTATCAGAGCTTGCGTGCAAGCAGGAGGGGGCAGGGATCTCTCAGTTAGGCAATGGGAAGCCTCCCTTCCCAGCTGAGGGATCCCCGCCCCCTCCTGCTTGCACGCAAGCAGGAATGGGATTGGGGCTGCTCCAATGGGAAGGGAGGCATCGCGCTGCCCGAGCCTCGCCGCCGCCGCTCTCGGCCCTCCTTTGACTGAAGAACCAACAACTCAGGGGCTGCCCAGGGTCATGGAGAAAGGAGATAGAAGCCTCAGAGGAAGGGGAAACGTGGCGGTTGAAGTCAAGGCGGCGGACTCCCCTCTGCCACTGCCATCGCTGCAGCATCAACGTCCCGAACATGTAATTTTTATTTGTTTGTTTGTTTAAAGTGTCCCCGGATTCATTGGGGAAAAAAACTCTGGTAACCTTCGACTAGGCTAGTCTGCTAAATGTTCCTGGTAAATTAGAGTAGGGAGGTAGGCACAATGCTCCAAGGGGGTCCAAGCCCCCCCCCACCTTCCCAAAGCCCACCCGGCTCACGGGCACCAATGTCACCCCCCATCACCCACACAAGCTGGTTCTCTGGCGCTAATTGTTCCCCTACAAAAAAAAATTTCAAGGCACACCACTGATAGAGAACTTTTGGCACCTAAAGGACACCTTTTTATCCCAGCATACAATTTCAGTTGGTTTTCTGGTGTTGTGGTTAATTTTAACTGATTTTACTCCATACTTTCTTTTGAAACATACAGCACAAGGCTTCTTTTTCAGCTGGCGCTTGCTGGGTCTCTTTAGGAAGTGACAAACCCTTAGCCAGTGAAACATGAATCATCCTAAGATTTTTATTTTTATTTTTCGTATGTCAAAGGCTTTAGTTTGGGATAGTGGCAACATGAGAACAGGGCCTTCTCTGCAGTGGCTCCCTGTCTGTGGAATGCTCTCCCCAGGGAAGTTTGCCTGGCGCCTTCATTATACACCTTTAGGTGCCAGGCAAAAATGTTCCTTTTTAACCAGGCCTTTGGTGGACCTGATCAACATCCCATACGCTTTTAAAATGTGGCTCTGGGGGGGGGGGGAGAAGGGGACGACAGAGGATGAGATGGTTGGACAGTGTTCTCGAAGTGACTAGCATGAGTTTGGCCAAACTGCGGGAGGCAGTGGAGGATAGGGGTGCCTGGCGTGCTCTGGTCCATGGAGTTACGAAGAGTCGGACATGACTGGGTTATTATGATTATTATTATTATTGGGTTATTACATTGGTACCTTGGGTTAAGAACTTAATTCATTCTGGAAATCCATTCTTAACCTGAAACTGTTCTTAACCTGAAGCACCACTTTAGCTAATGGGGCCTCCCACTGCCGCTGCACCGCCAGAGCACAATTTCTGTTCTTATCCTGAAGCAAAGTTCTTAACCTGAAGCATTATTTCTGGGTTAGCGGAGTATGTAACCTGAAGCGTCTGTAATCTGAGGGACCATTGTACTTTTATTTTATATACTGTGATCTTTTTATGTGAATTGCCCTGAGAACTCCAGGTATAGGGAGGTATATAAATTCAGTCAGTCAGTCAGTCAATCAATCAATCAATCAATCATATCCTAGGATTCAAGGACAATGGTCTGAAAATGGTGCACAGAAGCAGCCAAAGTAGAGGATATGTTATTCAGCATCAACTAGAAAAGAAGAAAAAGTTTGCTAGGCAATTCTGATGAAGAGAGATGAAGATTCTGATGAAGGAGGAGGTTGATGAAATGTTGCCTTTAAGACGACAGTCTGGCTTCTTTGTTAGACAAAGTTAATTATGAGGATTCGACTTGGGTCTAGTTCCTGTCCTATGCTTTGAATCAACCTGCAACTATTCAAAACATCTAGCTTGAAGGCAAGAAGCAAAAACAGAACCGTACTCCTGCTCCCACAACACGGAATACGGGTTTCAGTGCCACAACTTTATTGACTATTTCAGGTTTGGGGTCACTGCCACCACGCTTAACTTAAATTGGATGAAGTTCCCTTTGCCTCCCAAACACACCCTGAACCATGGCTCCAGGCAGATTAGACAGATTAGACAGTCTTCATGACCATATGGTTATCAGTCTTGTGATGTATGTGTCTTCAATTGTGGAATCTCATTGTGTACACCAGAATCCTAATCCTATTAGCTGGGATACAGGTATTTTAGTTGTAATCTGTTCCCCTCCCATTCATTCATTTAGTTGTTTTCCTCCCTCCTTGGGGGGGATGTCGTCGCTGTGTATGATTCTTTAATAAACAATAGCTGCAGTTTAGTAAGGACTGTTTTGGCAGCATTGCTTCCTCATTGTCGAGGTCTAGGGTTTTCTCAGAGACATCACAAGCCTAGCTCATGTATATTGGCATGACTCAGACATGAAACAACAACCTCATGCATGGCAGCAGGAATAAAATGTCATCTGCTTACATCAGGGGTCAGCAAACTTTTTCAGCAGGGGGCCGGTCCACCGTCCCTCAGACCTTGTGGGGGGCCAGACTATATTTTGGAAAAAAATATGAACAAATTCCTATGCCCCACAAATAACCCAGAGATGCATTTTAAATAAAAGCACACATTCTACTCATGTAAAAACACCAGGCAGGCCCCACAAATAACCCAGAGATGCATTTTAAATAAAAGGACACATTCTACTCATGTAAAAACACGCTGATTCCTGGACTGTCCATGGGCCGAATTTAGAAGGCGATTGGGCCACATCCAGCCCCCGGGCCTTAGTTTGGGGACCCCGGGCTTAGTTTGGGGATCCCTGGCTTACATCATGGGTAGGCAACCTAAGGCCTGGGGGCTGGGGGCCGAATCCAGATCGTGACTGGACCTAATGGTCAGGGGCCCCTTTACCTTTACCTCAAAGCTTATTATGGGGTGTTGTCTTCCTCCTCTTATTTGCATCAGCTGGAGTCATCACGCATTAAAAACTTGGTTTTGGTTAGAGAGAATTGTTGTGGATTTTGAAGGGATGGAGATATGGGGGTATGGAAAATCCAGTGACTTATTAAGGCTGCTCATTCATCTGAAATTTTCATGGGATTAAGGAACTGGGAGCTTGAAACCAACCACAGCTGCATTTTCAAAAGAGACTCACTGTAAGAAACTCAAAAGAGGAAGGAGAGGGAAGACAGAGAGGGCAATCGTCAAAAATATTCCAGGAGGTTGGCAAATTGGCATGTTGCCCTTTGGTCTGGGGTGTGTCAGGATATTCAACTCACTGAACTATAAAACACACACACACACACACACACACACACACACACACACACACACACTGTGTTCGCTTCATGAACTTACCGTAGTTCTTTTGTCTGAAGACTTATTTCAGTGCTCATTACTCATCACTTATGGGCCGACTGCAGATCTTTCGAGATGCCCAAAGACAAGACATATCTGCTGCTAAAGCTCACACCAGCAGAAGGTTGAAATGGTTTTGTGGATGTAGGGAAATCTGTAACAGGAAGGAAGTATGCCTTACTGGAAGAAAGCATGTACTTTTTTGAGGGGTGTGTGTGTGGTGACTGCTATTACAGACTGCTATTATGGATTTTGCCAGGAACACACAAAGTGACACTTAGCCTTCCACCTTCTTGGGTGGCCTCAGATGCAAGACCTGTGTATGGGGAGACGTGAGCGTTTATCTTTCTTCAAAGAGCAGTGCAAAGGGCTTAAGAGGAAGGGGTGGGCACATTTGGGGGTGAGAACAGGACAAAGGGAGGCAGTGGGAGTGATAAGCTGGTCCCACAGTCTACTCAGAAGTAGGATGAGAGTTAAGAAGCTGAAACACAGGGCTCCTCCAAATTTCCTGGTTACTGAGTATCAACTCACTTGCACAAAGCTTACCTGGTGCTTCGATTATAGCCGGTCTTTATTGATTTGTTTATGATAATGCTTTGAGTCAATTTTTATGAGTAGAGCAGCAGCAGCGACAACAACAACAACTTTTCTATGAACTTAACCTAAGAAAATGTAGACATTTTAAACCACAATTAAGCATAACTAGACCTCCAATGGTGATTTTTTTTTAATTGTGAGTGATGCTCTGTTGAAATAGCCACAGATTATTTTTACCATTTAAAAGCGGCAAATGAGCTACAGATCTAAGGAATTTGTGAAATAAAGCAAATAATGTTTAGGAGGAATAAGACTGAACAGAAAGTGCGAAGTCACAGAGAGTTGCTTGTTTTTCAGGAACAATATATAAATAAGATTCTAAGAAGTATCATTCCTGGAATTACACGTTTACTGAGTTTATTCTTAGAAACCCACTTTTCTTTGGGTGTGGACTAGCTGGAGAAAATGAAAGACAATATGCTCACCAGTTATGCTACTTTGCTCATTGCTTAAGATTTGTTAATGGAACAAAAATTATATGCTGCTTGATTCTAAGAAATATTTATACAAATGAATGCCCACGCGTTCCACTGCGCAGAGGGTGTCCTGGGTTGTGAGGGCAGTCAATGGGCTGCGTATTGGAAAGAGCCCTGTGTCTGAAGGATGCTCTTTCTGAGTTCAGTTTAAAGATAAGGAACCCTAAGAAGGGAGACCTGCAGCGGCCATGAAGCTGTCCATCAACAGTTAGTACCAGGGCAGCAGTCTGAGAAAGCATGCAGTCTTCCCCACTATCGTGAGATGTCTTGAGATGTCTCTCAGTTTGTCTCGAGAGATAACGGAGCATTCCTCTGGGGCTGAAATCAAACCACTGGAGAATCACAGCACCTGTTGTGGCTGCAGAGGCAGGGAACTCGTAACTGCTGCATCCCGTGTTGTTTTTGCTGAATTAGCAACACTGAATTGACCTCCCTGGGGCGCAATCCTGGGTAGATGTCTGGAGATCCTGGGCTGACCTCTCGGCCAAAGGAACACAGAGCAATATCTTTAGTTTGGGAATGTTTTGGGATGCAGGAGAGGATATATTGTTTAAGATATCCTATTCCAACTTGTGTTTACAAGTCCCAGAAATTAGCAGAGTTCTCATTCCCCTTTTTAAACACACACACAGCGGAAAGCTTGCTCAGGTTTGTTAAAACCTCTGTAATAAATGTCCTGGTATTTTCCCCATTAATCCCTCTCAAAATAAGACACTACACAGTCTTCTATAAAAGCATAAAATGTTTACTCACGAGAAATCATCTGTTCACAATTGGATCCCAGACAGCAGACTTAAACTTAGTAAAAGTTACATTTACTCAGGAGACTGTTCCATAAGGGAAAATAGCTCCTTTGTGTTCTCTTGGCTGGAAGCCAAGAGAGCATCTTAGCAAAACAGCTTCTTTGAGAGCATGGTCCAAAAGAGAAATATGGAGTGTGGTCCCTGTGGTTTTGTGTTCACCTGCCCAGGTGAGACCACACCCATCTCCAGTTACACAGAGGAAATCCATCCCAGCCCAGGGGAGACGGCGAGTTCCAACTGGCTGGCCTAGAGTTCCCTTTCTATTTCCACGCTAGCAATGTTGTGTTTGACTTTCTCCTGCGTTTTACATCCCACATTTAGCACCAGCTTGGCTGCAGGAGTTGCCAGAAGGAGGTGTACAAGGCACCATCCAACTGTTTTAGGGACTCCGCTCTGAATTTGTGTAGGGCTTACTCCTGAGCCTCTTCCTCTCCTGAAGATACCCTGCAAGACAGCAGGCATGGGCTTTCCCTCAGAGTTTACTCCTGAAGCCTTTCTCACAAATGAGGGGAGATATACTGTATTTCTATTTAAATTAGAGCAAATGTTTCTAAATCTGCATCGATACATAACAATTAGCAAATGCAAATATCTTGCAAATCTGTGTTTCCTCATTTGTCCTCCTTTTTGATGCTGCATTTCCTCCTTTTGGCTGATGTGTAAGTGGCCACGGTCATCCTGAGTCTCTGGGCAGCTTGAATTTTTTTCTAGGTTTACATCAATGGCAGTGACCCTGCAGCTCTGAACAAGCCTGCCAGGCCATTTCTAGGGTCCTCCAGCAGCCACTGACACGTTCCAAGACATATCACTCTCTCAGGTGGAGCAGTAGCAAAGAGCACCCTTGCTTCTCGCCTGGTCAAGACACATACAGTAATACGAAAGGCCTGCCAAGTTATCTTAGCAAAGGTGAGGGAAGCCGGAAGGGATGGAGGGCCACTCTGCTTGTATCAAAGACTGAGTGTTTGCGTGGGAAGAAGGGAGAGAGAGGAACCTCCATGCTACCCTTCTGATCGAACTGTGCTGACTGCAGGTGTTAGCAGCTAGAGATGCTAGCAGCAAGCTTTTTCAGCAGGGGTCCACTGTCCCTCAGACCTTGTGGGGGGCCGGAATGTGTTCTGAAGAAGAAAGAAGAAGGAATTCCTGTGCCCCACAAATAACCCAGAGATGCATTTTAAATAAAAGGACACATTCAACTCATGTAAAAACACGCTGATTCCCAGACCATCCGCGGGATGGACTGAGAAGGCGATTGGGCTGGATCCAACCCCCAGGCCTTAGTTTGCCTACCCATGATGTAAGCAGATGACATTTTATTCCTTTAAAATCTTGGTCCTACCTGAGCACTTGGATAGCTGGTGCTGGAAATCCAATTCAGATTAAGCTAAGAAATTGTGTAACTTTAAACATTTGACACTTACCTTTGTATTGTTACATATTTTTATCCTACTCTCCCATCTACATGACTCGCCTCCCCCAGCCATTTCCAGCACATCAACCCTGTGAGATAGGATAGGCTGAGAAATAGTGATTGGCCCAAGGTGGATTTTCACCTGAACATCTCTAGGCCTGATCCAACACCCTCACCCTCATGCCACACTGTTATTCCCTTCTGCTGATTCAGAGTCAGGGTGTTCACACGTTACACTCGGCAAGCATACAGAACCTGCGTACACAACAGCTGGGCTGCAAAATTAAGTTGATGCTCTTTCGCACAAAAACTTTCACTTGTGTCAGAGACAACTTGGACTTGTGTCAGTGTGTGAGAGACCCTTCGTTTCCCACCAAGAGCCCTCACACTGTAAAACGTTTCCCCTGACTGTGTCTCTCCCTAGGTTTCACCGACGACTAAAATGAATCCTAAAATGATGTTATGAGAGATGTCCTCGGGGTACCTCAGTGCTCCACGTTCTTAAAATGAAACTCCTGCCACCTTGGGATCTCCCGCCCTGGGTTCCCAAACTGCTGCAGCTTGCCTTTCCTTCTGGCAACTGTGTGGCACCTTTGGCTTCGCTGCCTAGTCCTCAGTGTGTTAGGGAAATAAGCCACCCCTTCCCCTTTTCCTCAGGAAACCTTTAGTGCTTTTCCCCTCAACCACACCTCTAGAGGTACTGACGCACTGCCAGAGTCCACGAACGTTGAAAAACAAAATATGTTTATTGAGGTAACTTAAATATCATGGATGTTAAGGTAGAATGCGGTTACAATGTTCTTCAATTAGGTACGTAAGCTTGGTTACAACATTAAACAGGATAAAAGCTTTCCTTTCCTAGCCTAAGCCTAACCTCCAACCCGCTCACCCTCAATCCCTGACCCACAACAACCGCCCAACTGCCATTCTCTCCCTTTTAAAAGGTAGAAAAGACCCGCCTCTGCGATTGAGCTGCCAGTCATCTAGAGTGGGTGTTAACTCTTCGAGTGCTGGGCACCTGCTCACACCCAGACACAGGGTTGGTCCGTTACACAGTGCAACATGCAAACAAGCCTATTGATTTGTGATGCCCACTCTCACTGTACCTCTAGGTAAAGGTAAAGGGACCCCTGACCATTAGGTCCAGTTGCAGATGACTCTGGGGTTGCGGCGCTCATCTCGCTTTACTGGCCAAGGGAGCCGGCATACAGCTTCCGGGTCATGTGGCCAGCATGACTAAGCCGCTTCTGGCAAACCAGAGCAGCGCACGGAAACGCCGTTTACCTTCCTGCCAGAGTGGTACCTATTTATCTACTTGCACTTTGACATGCTTTCGAACTGCTAGGTTGGCAGGATCAGGGTCTGAACAACGGGAGCTAACCCCATCATGGGGATTCAAACCACCGACCTTCTGATTGGCAAGCCCAAGAAGCTCATAAGAGTTTTTGGTGTTTTTTTTAGTGTACTGGTCCAGTAGATGCTTCCGCTGCACAGACCAGCAACACTTCTCTTTGCAGAGCATTAAACAAGTCCAGCGGTGGGGTTCTTGTTGCAGCAACGAAATGATGACACACGGAAGCCCGTCTTTCTAAAGACAGGTTTATTGCAGACAGATAACATTCCTCCAGAGCTTTCAGACATGACTGCTCCACACCCAGAGAGGCAAACAAAACAAACACTCTATATATACTGAGCATCTTAACAACTTAACAAGCTTAACAACTTAAATCATGTGACTTTGCTAATTTGCCAGCGTTTCAGGTTTCAAACCCTAACAGCTCAGTGGTTTAACCCACAGTGCCACCCGCGTCCCTATACTTCTAGGACACCCCTCTAATTGTAAAAAGTTAGGAGTAGAGGCCTGGTGCGTCATAAAAACAATGAGGCGACCACTTTCCCCATCTCTTTCTGCCACTCAACACTGCACCATCTTGCTTCAGGAGAAGACCTGCAGCAGCTCAGTGAGAGAGTCGCTGCCTTGATGTGGATCGGGACAAAAGAGTATTCTCCTCCTTTCATCGCTCAGCTTGCAGCACATCTCTCACCGTGGCAGCACCTCTTGACCCAAGCTATTGGTTTGCTGGTTGTCACCTTCCACAAATACGCAGGCAAGGATGATGGTAAGAGCAGCCTATGTAGGAAGGAATTGAAGCAGCTGATCAAGAACGAGCTGGCCTTTGGACCGAAACTGCAGGACGGAGAGATAAAGGCACTGATTAAATATCTGGGCCCCAATGGGTATGAAGTGTTGAACTTCCAGGAATACGTCGCTTTCCTGGGTGCCTTGGTGATGATTTACAATGAAGCTCTGGCTTCGTAAATGTACGCCCCGGTGGGGTGAGGTGTTGTGGTTCAGGATTATACCTCTGTAGGCGGTTTTGCATCCAATAAAATGTAAGTTTTGTTGAAAAGAAAAGAAAAGCAATAAGGCAATACTTTTCCTGCTGCTAACCCTGCTCAAACAACCCAATGAATGTAGCCTAGACCACCAATACATTGCGGTTGACAAATATTTCCGGCATAGTGTTTAGGTGTTCCCGCTAAAGTGTTAGCAGGAATGGCGCTGTCCTTGGTGCTATAGGTTTGAGAGAGAGGGAAGGCAGCACCCTAACACAGTAACAGACAAGCTTGTGAGCAGAGGGAACTCAAGTAAGTCACGAGAAATCTGCTAATGTGCATTGAGACGTAAACAGATCAAAGTGCCCACTGGCAGAAGGTGCTGCCCGCTGTCTCTCTGCATGATCCATTGCTTTGCCTCTTGCCTTTGGGTGGCGACGTTCTTCCACATCAGGTTGTGTGGCTCATTCAATCCCTCCTGTTGCAAAGATGCAGTAGAACAACCCACCCTCTGAGAAGGCAGCCTAGTATTAGCAGGTGGCACTGGGGTCTAAACCACTGAGCCTCTTGGGCATGCTGATCAGAAGGTCAGCGGTTCGAATCCCCGCAGTGGGGTGAGCTCCTGTTGCTCAGTCCCAGCTCCTGCCAACCTAGCAGTTCGAAAGCATGCCAGTGCAAGCAGATAGGTAGGTACCACTGTGGTGGGAAGGTAAACAGTGTTTCTGTGCGCTCTCATTTCTGTCAGGTGTTTCTGTTGTGCCAGAAGCAGTTTAGTCATGCTGGCCACGTGACCCGGAAAGCTTTCTGCAGACAAACAGTGGCTCCCTTGGCCTGAAAGCGAGATGAGCACCAAAACCCCATAAGTCGCCTTTGACTGGACTTAACCATCCAGGGGTTCTTTACCTTTTTTACCTTAATGTCATTAAATTTATATCCTTGCCTACAGCCAGCTTACAGGGATAAAGAAAACAAACTGGCAACCTAGTGAAGCCACAGCTTCAGAAACTAGTCCCAGAGGCCTGTCTTAGTGAAGCATTGCCACACTTCTCCACTATATTCTCTGCCTCTTTTTACAGAAATTTCTTGCCTTACACAGAAAACAGCTTCCAAAATGGGGCTTTACAAACTTGCTTCCTGGTCCTCACTGGCGAACTTCTCTCTCTCTTTTTTGGTGAACAGATCCACTCCTGCATAAAGCATTATTCCTTCGTGTGTTAAGCAAGCACTGTGCCACCGGAGAATTTGACATTGAGATCTCAGGTGGTGACTTGGCCTCTGGGCTTAATTCAGCTTTTCCCATGACAGTCCCCTCCCTTATCACATTTCTTTGCACTGACATAATTTACATTACCTTTACCACCCTTGATCGGCCGCGGGCAGCGTGCCAGGGAATTTAGACCTCATTTCTGAGAACAAGAAAAACAGGACCTGTGCGGTTCATGAAAAATAAAACTACTGCAATCTCCTAAGTCTCTTCATGCCAAAGTAGAGCTCAGAAAAACAACTCAGTTCCATGCTGTTAGAATCATAGAATTCCTGCAATGCAGGAATATGCAGCTGTCCCATAGGGGGTTCGAACTTGCAATCTTGGCATCATCAGCACCAAGCTCTAACCATCCGAGCTTCACTCTTCATCTTCACTTCATGAACAGTAGCAGAGTCTCCCACAGTGATATCCATGGGTGAGTAATGTGCCACCCACACAAAGGAGGCCCTTGTTTGTTTGTTTTTTTAAAAATATATTTTTATTAAAGATTTGTTAGTTTACAAAAAGACATGCGTCGTCTCTTTTTCAAGTTGTGTTTTCTGCAGATCAGTTTCATTTGGTGCAAGACATTTAGTGTTGCATACAGTGTTAGGTGGGACACGGGTGGCATTGTGGTATAGCCCACAGAGTCTAGGGCTTGCCGTCAGAAGGTCGGCAGTTCGAATCCCTGCCATGGAGTGAACTCCCGTTGCTCGGTCCCTGCTCCTGCCAACCTAGCAGTTTGAAAGCACATCAAAGCGCAAGTAGATAAATAAGTACCGCTCCAAGGGAAGGTAAAAATAGCATTTCCATGCGCTGCTCTGGTTCACCAGAAGTGGCTTTGCCATGCTGGCCACATGACCCAGAAGCTGTCTGTGGACAAACGCCGGCTCCCTTGGCCTATAGAGCAAGATGAGCACTGCAACCTCAGAGTCATCCACAACTGGACCTAATGGTCAGGGATCCCTTTACCTTTACAGTGTTAGGTTAGGAAGAAAAGAGGGGGAAAGGGGGGAGGGGAATGGTGGGTGGGGTCGGGTGGGGCAACTTTTGCTTCAAAAGTTGGCAAAACAAACCGCAAGGGAAATTTCCACATGCAGGCAGGCGTTGACAGTGATATCAGGTGAGTATCTCCCCAAAGGAGGAGGAGCTGGGCTGAGACGAAATGGAAAGCACCTGTGACACAGCACTCTTTTGTTCTTGCCAACTCCTGATGAGCATGTAGGGACGGGAGCCGTCTGTTGCAACGATTACCTGTACGTTTATCGTGTCTCCAAAAGCACCAGGAGGCAAGGGATGTTTCTTTCCCGCTTGGCTATGTGCACTGTCCCCACAGAAGCCTGACTGCAGTAACCAGTGGCAAGCGAGCTGACCTTGTGTGCAGCTGCTGCCATCTTTATCTTCTAGCACTGGGATGTGGAACCTGAAGCTCTCCAGAAGTTGCTGCACTACAACCCCCCCCCCCAGTCATCCCTGGCTGTTGACCATACTGGCTGCGGCTGAGATGGTTGCTGGGAGTCCAATAACCTCAGGCTCCCCATCCCTGTCCTAGCAAGCTTCTGATGCCTCTGAAAGCAATTACATTAGCCTGCCTCAAGTTGCCCAATGGTAGGGCTGGCTCTGCTCACAGTGATGGGACCTTGAAGCACCTGCCCTTATTTCCTATCACAGTGGGGGGTTCCCCTCAGAGCTACCAGGTAATTCATGAGCTCACCTCCTGTGAGCCTGATGTTAGAGCTTAATAATAATAATAATAATAATAATACATTTTATTATTTATACCCCACCCATCTGGCTGGGTTTCCCAAGTGGATACCTTTCATTGTAAATGCCTATCCTTGTTCTGTGCTCTTTTGAAGAGTCATACGATCATAGCATTGGAGGGACCCAACGATCATCTAGTCCAACCCCCTGCAATACAGGAATATCAGCTAAAGCTTCCATGACAGATGGCCATCCAACTTCTGCTTAAAACCTCTGAGGAAGGAGAGTCCACCCCATCTTGTGGGAGTCTGTTCCTCTGTTGAACAGCTCTTACTGTCAGAAAGTTTTTCCATATGTTTAGTTGGAATCTTCTTTCCTGTAACTTGAAGCTATTGGTTTGAGTCCTACCATCCAGAGCAGGAGAAAACAAGCTTTCTCCATCTTCCATGTGACAGCCCTTAAGATATTTGAAGATGGCTCTCATATCTCCTCTCCTCTTTTCCAGGCTAAACATCCCCAGCTACTTCAACCGCTCCTCATCAGGCTTGGTTTCCAGACCCTTGATCATCTTGATTGCCTTCCTCTGCACACCTTCCAGCTTGTCAACATCCGTCTTAAATCGTGGTGCCCAGAACTGGACACAGTATTCCAGTCCTTACTCTGTCACCATCGAGGATCACTTTGTAAAGTCATGTGACTTGTTGAAAAGCATGCTTAAACTGGCAGGTGTAAAGGCTGGGTACAATTAAAGCACACTTCTTCCCCCAGAGAAGACTGTAGGGATGCCACATCAGTGGAGAATTCTACCTGTGATACTACTGTGCGAAGCCCTGCCAGCTTCCAGTTTCTAAATGAGTTTCCCCAGGGCAGGCACCTTCTCACCACCACCACCAATGTCAGAAAACACAGGCTTACTTAACTGAAGCATCAGGTTTGTAAATAAATAAACACAAAGAAACAGAATCGCAAGACAGGCCTGCAACCGAATATTGCAGTATGGAATACTCCTGAATAGAATGTTTCATTCTGTTCCCTGCCACCCCTGCTTTTCCATCATTTGCCTCCCCCTTCTGTGGCCAACTGAGCACAGCTCTTGGGACTATTTTTATTTATGTATTTCTGCACAACTCAGGATGTGCTGATACTTCCGCCTTTGTGTGGGTAGTACTGTTTTGGCTGCTTAAACAACAGCACTCCGAACGCTGGGAACAGAAGGAATGATTCTGCCACGGCCGATGCAATCGACATCTTATGGGCAAAGGCAGCAGCTCTGAGTAAAAAGCCAAATTCCCCCTCTGTTGTCCTGGAAGAAGATGCAGCATGGAGTTCAGGGAGCACAACTTCTGCTGCAGCCCTAACCAAAGCGTCAGCTGTATATTTATAGGAGTCTAGAAACTGACTGCTCAGCACAAGTCAGTTTCTGGGAATGAATCTGTGGCATATGACAGGACAAGTCTAGGCTTGTTCTGAGAGGGTTCCCTGTTACGAACACACTAAATGGAGGCAAGTCTAGGCTTGTCTAGCGAATACATATTTCTCTGTCTGCAGTGAAACAGATGACAAGGAGCCTGTCTTGCACTTACAAATGGTTCAGAGGCTGCATTTAAAGCAGGTGGCACCCCCCCAAAGAATCCTGGGAATTTTAGTGGACCCTTCACAGAGCTACAATGCCAGCTGAGCACCCTTAACAAACTTCAGTTCCCAGGATCCTTTGGGGCAAATCGTGTACTCCAAAGGTATGGCTCATGCGCAGCCAGGTTTGCAGAGCAGGAGTAGAGAAGGAAGGGAAAGAAAAGACGAATATATGGGTGCACTGCACACATCTTGGCCAGATCTTTCTTTCTTTCTTTTTGAAGCAGGATACTTTCTTCACGGGTTCCCTCCCCGCACGCACCCCAACCACCGTCAAATCACAGAGCACGTCTCTCTCCATTGTTCTCAACCGGTCTTGTGCTGCCCAGCCGGGCTATGATGGAAAAGCATGGATCCAAGTCCTTGTGGGTTCCCATTATTATTATTTTTAACAGACTTTCTCCTCAAAACCACCATCAAGTCACAGGTCACCCTCTACGGCCAGAGATGGGTTGTGCGCTTTGCTGCCATGCTGCGTAAAAATCGTGAAAGACCGTCGAGAATCAGTACCTCCGATCAGTCTTTTTGTGGTGCTTGCCAGCAGCGGATCTTTGAATTTTATTTTATTTTTTACTATTAATGTAAATCAACTTGCTTCTGACTTTTGGGGCGGCGGGATGTAAAATTCAACATCACAGCAAACGTTTTGCCAGACCCTTGTGGGAAAGCAACCTGTGACTGCATAAAAACTATACATTTAGAGCACACCCTTCCCACTACGTATCCCGGGAACTGCAGCTTGTTAGAGGGATTGGGAATTGTAGCTTTGCGGGGGGGGGGGTAAACTACAATTCCCAAGGTTCTTTGCAGGAAGCCTTGGGATGTGTACACAGCTAATCTCTCTCTGTGTGAGAGAGGTGTTCCTATTAAGACTTTCTTTCAGTGTTTGTAATGTGAGGAAGGAAGGCCAGAAAGGGATGTGGGGGAAGGAGAGAGAGAGAGAGGCCACGGGGGGGGGGGTGTGACGGGGGACGATGGCGCACAGGGCACTCTCAAAATGCCAGATGCGCCCCCAGGCCCCCAAAGCTTGGCGACCCCCTGGACTGTGCATGTAGAAAAGCAACACCTCAGGATGGCAGGCTTTATGCTAGCTTGCTACAGGCGAGGTCCTCTTCCCAGAGAGCCCTGAAGGGGGGAGCGGATGCACAGATGGGTCGAAAGTCCAGTTGTCTTTCTCCGAGTGACCCACTTTTGATGGGGAAGTGCCTGCGGGCCGCGTCATGCGCATGCGCCCCCGCTGCCCGAGTCCCAGGCTTGTTCCTCGCCGTGACGTCGGGCCGCCGAGAGAGGGAGCCAGCGGTCCTGGATAGAGACCTGCGGAGCCGTGGGAAAGGAGGAAGGGAGGCGCAGCAGCGCAGCGGACGAAAAGAGCGGACTGGACGGCACCGCCCGCCCGCCGGGGAAGGTCTGCTCGAAGGGCATCCGCCCCGCCGGGAAGGGGGCAGCGTCGACCGAGAACCGAGTCCTGGTCACAGGCGAAGGAGGGGAGATCGCTGCTGCGTCCTTGCGCGGGCGCCGGGAGGGATCCCTCTGATGATCTGACGGGTCCTTGAGGGAGCCCGGCAGCAGGGCACCAAGGGGGCCGGCTGCGTAGATGCCCTACTGACACCCCGTGAGCTCTTCGGCTTCGTGGGATGGATCCTTCCCGCGGCTCGGACATGGATGGAGGGGGCGGCCGCGGCGAGGCGGATGAGCTGGCCAACGCCGCTGCGCGGGGGGACGTGGAGACCATGAGGAGGCTGCTGGATGGCGGGGCGGACCCCAACGCGGTGAATCGCTTCGGCAGGGCCCCGATCCAGGTAGGAGGAAAGCCAGAGAGCCACAGATCCATAGATAGGTGGGTGACAGACTGCCGGGGGGAGGCATGGGAGTAGCCAGGATTTATGTTGGGGGACGACGACGCGGACAGGACACCCACCTGTTGCCATTCTCTGTCGACCAAATTCGGAATGAAATGTCTCCACGCCAATTGACTTTCTTTTGACTCCAAGTGGCCAGGGGGGAAATGGTCAGAACTTTTCAAATATTCTGATCATTTCTACTTTTAGTTAAGTATTTTTATTTATTTATTTGATTTAGTTCAGGGCAGCTGACCTCTGATCCCGCCCATGGCTGAAATTTTAAACGTGAGGCTTAGAGGTGCGGAGTATGAGTACCGCTCGGGGGCTAAACTAGGTTTATTCGGTGAAGGCTTTGCGGAGAGGGGCTTATGGGGGGGGGCAGAGATTTGACTTTAACAACCCATAGTCAATCCGTGTCCAGTGAGAGTCAGATCCTAGTAGCTGTGTATTCCTAGCTGTGCGCACGCCATACGTTTAAAGCGCATCCACCCCTCTCAAAGAATCTTGGGAACTGTAGTTTAAGGGTGCTGAGGACCCAGCGTAGTGCCCTGGTTAGAGTGCTCGACTTGGACCTGGGAGACCAGGTTTCAAATCCTCTCACTCAGCCCTGAAGCTCACTTGGAGTGACCCTGGAGTCAGTCCCTGCCTTCTGTCAACCCAACCAGGGTCGTTGTGAAGATTAAACAAGGAGCGGGAGAAGAACCATAGAGGCCGCTTGAGCTCCTTGAAGAAAAAGGTGGGGTGTGTAGCTGCAGTAAATAAATACACAAACTGAAGCTCTTGGAGGGGGTGAACTAAGGTTCCCAGGATTCGGAAAGGGTATGCGTGCTTTGAACTGCATGGCGTGCACGCAGTAACTCAGGTGTGCTTTAAAATCACCTCCCTGGAAGTACGTAGAAGGCTTATCGGCTCGATGCAGGGCCCTGATCCAAAACACGTTTGCTCGGAAGTCCCCTCGATCGCACTGGAATTTACCTTCCTAGGCTCAGCCCAGGATGGATCCTACAAATTTGGCCCGTTCCAAAACACAGCGCCGATCATTCTCCCACCCAAAAAATAACCACACCCAAACCCAGGTGGAAGAAGAGGAGTCAAACCAGATTACACCCAGATCCGAAATGTAGCAGTTAATGACAGTTTGTGTGTGCTGCTGACTGACCTAGCGAGCCAGCAGGCTGTTTAAAATTGGGGTGAGGGCGGCGGGATTTAACGGGATCCCTGAAAAGTTGTTCGGATGAACCCTAAACGCTGGAGGATTGGCTCCGTGCCCACCCCCAAGCTTGGGTCCATGTTGTGCAGCTTGCCCCGTCCGAGTAAACTCAAAAAAATTGGTGAACAAAATGATCGGAGAATAAAATCATTGGAGCAATCGCTGTCCCACGTTCGGACTCTCCTCCCCCCGCCCCCTGCTAAAACAACCACCACCACAGCGTCGTCTTTGGAAATACTATATTTAAATAAGGATCTTGTTTCAGTTTATGTTTACGTAACAGAAGTATTGTATAGAACAGATCCCTACTTCGGAAACAGATTTTAATAGCAAATATTAACATTTCAAGTGGGGAGAAGAACCAGCCCTCTAATAATACATTCAGTTCCCAGAATGTGTCCTGTTTTATTCTCAAATCGATTTGAGACCCTTCCAAAGTCCGTCTTCTCAGCCATATGAAACGCAACCATTTAAAACGCATATGAAACGTAACCATTTAAAAGAATCCTGAGATGTGTGGTTTACCCCTCACACGAAACTACAGTTCCCAGGATTGGGGGGGGGACTGGAGTCGTGTGCTTCAAATATATGGTGTCTGCCTAGACTGAGGAGAGAGAATGAAAAATCACTGCAACCCCGAAATGACTGGAGACATTAGACTAAAATCTAGAATTAATCATCAGCCATATACATATTCATCTCACTCTTATTTAACCTCATTGGGGTTTGTTTGTTTTTCACAATGGGAAAAGCTGCTTTTAAAAGCCACCTGGGGGTCACACATCTCTCGAAAACCACCTCCCCTTTTCTGTTTTGGGTTTTATTCTAACTTTTTGATTCCTTAGCTGGAGATCGAGAAATCAGATCTCAGATTTCAACCAAGGGCGGCAGCTCAGCCTCACACAGACCGATTAATTTAAAGTTCTCTGCATGAAAAGAGCTAGAGAAACAGAGAAAATACGTCGGGTATGAAATGCTATTCGTGCCTACTCAGAAGTAAGCCCCATTGAGGTTAACAGAAGGCTTGCGCTCATGTAAAGTGAGTTTTACATGCAATCATGGGAGCCAAGTCCTAGGGGCGGAGGTCCCTAGCCCTCCTCCCAATAAAATATTGAGGGGCCCAGGCTGCCAGGGGGAGCCAATTAAGTAAATAAATAAAAATTCTGAACTGACCAATTGTATCTCAGATAACTCGGTCCTGCCCCGCCCAACATAAAGCCTGGGGCCCCCAATAATTCGTGGCTACGCCCATGGATACCCCCCACCCAAGTTGAAGGGAATTCCCATTCAAATGGGGTGGGTGGGTGTGTCACATCATGTGATCGATTATGCGGGGCAAGGCTTAGTTGGGCCCCCCAATATTTTAATCAAGTTGGCCCCCCTGCGATCCTAACCGCATTAACCTGGGAGTAAGCCCCGCGCTCCCTTCCAGCCTTCCATGTTTTTTTAAACTGAGGTCTGCAAGCCCCTCTTCGCGGCAGCCTGAGTTGCCCCCCAAACTTCCAATGTTTTTAAGCTCAATGGCCCTTACTTTCTAGTGAAAACGGATGATACGTTCGCGCTCTTAAGCAGCTGAACTTAATCGTAACTCTTTGATTTTCTTAACGCACGAAATCAGGCAGAAAACGGAATTGTCAAGCAAAACACGAGCATGGCATTTCGAAGCAGAAGCAAAAAGAGGGACAGAGAGATCGGTACTAAATTCCAGATTTGGGTATAATTAGAATTACAATAAGTCTACATTTTAAAATAAAAACACAACCCACACGGATATCCCTTCTTTTACAGCGGGGTGAGCAGAGCAGGTCGTGTTTTTTTTCAATTTAAAAACAAATGCATTATTTTAAAATGGTGCCGATTTAGCACAATCAGCCAGGCGCTTAACTCCGTACTAGAACCTGCACCTCTCCAAACCTCTCCGAACCTGCAACCTCTCAGCATCCTAACCTTTGGCCATGCTGGAATTCCAGCATCTGAAGGGCCACAGATTCCTCACCCTTGGTTTAAAGCCTCTGCTGTGGTGGCGCGTCTTCACTTTTCCTCCTCCCTCCTCCTCGTGTCTACAGTTTGATCCGACTTCCGCGAAGAAGAGTGAATTCTGGTAGACTTTTATTTTATTTCACTGCGCCTCTTTTAGAAATAATAACATTTGTTACTAATGCCAGTCAGTCATTTTATTAAACTGAAGTGGGGTGGCCCACACTTCCTTAATGATGTTAAGCTAGCCTGACTGAATGAAAAAGGGCAGCTTTCGTGTTTCCACATTGTAGTAGCTCCTACCCTCTCCAAATCACAACCGCGCAGCACCATGAATTATTGCATTGCAATTGTAAATCGATTTACTCTACGTACTCCGCCTCAGTTGGGCTGTGAACAGAGAGCAACGCAGAAGGATGCAAAAAATAAAATAAAATACTGTTGTTTAGTCCTTTTAGGGTCTGAGGCAAAATTGTTCGTCAAGCAGAGGTTTCGTTTGCGTCCGTCCAGCCTCTCACTCTTCTCTAGAGATGGCTGCAACTTTTAATTTAGCATTGAATTTAAACTTCAGCCTTGCAGACATAAAAGCCCTATTATTATTATTTTTAAAAAAGACTTCCCTCCAAGAAAACCACCACCTGCAGATACAGGCCTTTGGTAAACATTTATTTCTTATAACATTAAAAATGTCAATATTTGACATTTGATAAGAGTGACTGTGCTCACTCCCCGCTGCTAAGTTCAGGTTTTCTTTCTCCGCTTGGTTTCCTCGCTCGTTTTGTCTCCCTGGTTTTTCTTTCTGCTCAAGAACCGCCCCTCTCACTGCAGCCCAACAGGAGAGTTTGCAGAACAGCCTTTCCGAAGCAAGCGCAACGTGCGCGCCAGTTGGGGTAGAGATTGACTCCGTGGGAGCCGTCCTTCTCGATGGGAAAGAAGCAGCAGAAGCGAATACGCTCGCCTCGGTGGAGAGAGAAGACACGGATCCTATTATCTGCAGCTGGGATCCTTCAGAATAACTCCCTCGAAAGAAAGAAAACTAATTTAAATAAAAGCCGAGCGTGCTTCCAAAAATATGTATTATTATTATTATATATTATTATTATTATTATTATTATTATTATTATTATTAGAAAGTATGTCCCACCATTTTCAGTTTTACGCGACGCGTTTCCCCCCCCGCCCTAAAAATTGAGTGGTATGCACCGTTCGTCATTCTGGGTGTCATGCTCTGAATGACTCAACCGGAGACCACCCTTAAAAATCTTATTACTGTTGATTATTAAACTTATTAAAAACTACTACTACTACTACTTACTCCACCCCCGAGAGAGAGAAGGGCGGGGGGGGGGGAGACTGAGAGAGATCTATCAGAAACCTTTCCGTTTCTTGAGATTTGCCCAGTTCCAACAAACAGCCTCATGCCAATTTCTCCGAAATGGTCCCTTCGAAGGGCGCGGAGTTAACGGAGCTTTGGCCCGATATAGCCTAGCGGTGTCTTTACCAGACTTTCCGAGGCGTTTGTGGGATGCTTCGCCCCAAGGAAACCCTCTTTACCCCTAGCTTCTGAAACTTGACGTGTGTACTTTTAGGACTCGCCTTATTTTTGTGTTTGTAAGTTATTTTAAACTCTCTACAATATCGCTTTAATGTTGGCACCCCCCTGGGACCTTAGACGGAGGGGCGGGCTAAGAAGAAGAAGAAGAAGAAGAAGAAGAAGAAGAAGAAGAAGAAGAAGAAGAAGAAGAAGATCGTATGATTGACTTTTCAACTTTCACCCTTTGACATTGCGCCTTTTCAAGTTCAGATCCAACTTAGGCTACAACAATTCAGGAAACAGTACCAGGGACGCCATCTTGAATAGAATGGGGGGGGGCAGGTAAGCCCAGTCCCAATAATCAATCACATAATCACATGATGCGGTGCACACACACCATTTGAATGGCAATACCCATCAACTTTAGGGGGCGGCCCCCTCAAATATTTTATTGCTGGGGCAAAGCCCCCTCGACCCTTAAGAGTTGGCTCCTATGAACAGTACACAGAAGCAATAAGACCCCCACCCTCCAAAATAATTATTGAATCAGAATTATTATGAGCTAATATGAATTAATGCAGAGTGGCGGTCAGGATCTTGGCTATTTCAGCCCACAGAACGCGGCCGCTCCAAGCGCCTAGACGGAAACCGTATAGATGCGCAAACCTTGACTTTCCTTTCCCTTCTCCCTCCAGGTTATGATGATGGGGAACCCCGGGGTAGCTCAGCTGCTGCTGCAAAGAGGAGCGGGTCCCAACCGGCCCGACCCGTCCACGGGCACGTTCCCAGTCCACGACGCGGCCCGCGGGGGCTTCCTGGACACGCTGCGGGTGCTGCGCGGAGGGAGCGCTCGCTTCGACGTGCGGGACCGCTGGGGACGCCGCCCACTGGACTTGGCTGAAGAAAGTGGCCAGAGCCGGGTGGTCAGTTACCTCCAGGAGGCATCGGGCTGAAACTCTCTTGACCTGAGATCCGGGATGAAGTCAGAGGACCAAGCGGAGAGCACACACACACCCCCAGGGGAATCGCGGGTGCGTAAGCTTGAGGCGCTTTGGCTTGGCTCTTGAACCCCACCCGTCAGAGACAAGCGAGGTGGAGCTGCGGGGAGCTACAGTTCGGCGCCAGCATAAACTCTACGATCCTGCTTCGTTTGAAATGTGGCTTGTTAGATGTTTACATGCTTCCACTAAGCATGGAGAATGGGTACGTCGGTTCATGGGACAGTGTCTCCTGGTCTCTTTCTCCCACCCATGTCAGTATTCCATGTACAATGATGTTCTAAAAGGAAACTGAGGCAACAGTCCAGGGGTTGGGGATTTGTGGCACCTCAGATTTTGCGGGATGAACAACTCCCATTTATCCTTGACCATGATCCCCCAAAGTGGATCATGGGGTTGGTGTGGCAGTGCTGGATTTAGGGCAGGGCAGGACAGGGCACCCACCCCCACCCCACCCACGGGGCACCGAGCCAAGGGGGTGCAAAATTGAGAAGATCCGTTTCAGGGTGCCTTGCACAGGGTGCCATAGGCATAGAACCATAGAATGGAAGAGTTGGAAGCGACCACAAGGCTCATATAGTCCAACTGCCTGCACTGCAGAAATCCACTGACAGGGCTCTCACAAAAGATGTCCAGAGTCTGCCCCAACAACATCTGGAGGCCCCCACGGGGTCCCCACCACCCCAGTGGTAGCCAAACTTGCATCACCTACTCACACACACCCCCAATCCGCAAGAGCCCCAGTCTCAGATTATGAAGCTCTGCTCTGGTTTGTGCTATTATGGGGTGTTATCGCTGTTCCTTGTGTGAAATGTAAATAGCACTTTGAAATGTAGTGTTGGGGAGAATGAAGGTTTTGCCAACCTGTGACTTCTTGCCTAAATGCACTCTGCTGCTGCTGCTGCTGCTGCTGCTATGGTTTTTCATTTGCACAAGTTATGCCTGTTAGTTTTTCCTTGACGGCCCCAAGGGAAAAATTAATGGTGGAAGGAAAGGATGAAGGATGGGCTTTGCAAGATATTTGTGAGGCTAATGCTAATAACACACACATCAACTTTTTTGCCTTTTTTAAAAAAAAATCATCCGCCAATTTCTTTTTAAGAAGTTCACACAAATGCTTTTGAATTCTTAAATTGTCAAAATAAATCCTTCAATCCCACTATATTAGACAGATAATCCATATTAATGTCATGCAATCAGGTTTCAAGGAAGCAATGCCTGGATAAACGTGAGACCCCCTGAAAATGTTAAATATGCAGTCAGGGTATATATTGCAGATGGGCCATTGGCAGCAAGTTTTAGTTTTTCACTTATCTGGTTTTTTGCTGGAAAAATCTGGATTAAATGTGAGCGAGGATAGAGGTTGCCATTTGTATCCCAACAGCGTTGTGTGACCACTATGAAAAAACATGCACACTCCATAGGTATTCTGGAATACCTTAGTCAAACCGGCTGAAATGGGAGAGAGTAACTCATTTTATTTGCATTTGTACACTGGCTGGGGTTTAAGCAGGTAACTTTACAAACATAGTCAAAACAAAATCGAAAATTCTTTCCAGTAGCACCTTAGAGACCAACTGAGTTTGTTCTTGGTATGAGCTTTCGTGTGCATGCACACTTCTTCAGATACACTGAAACAGAAGTCACCAGATCCTTAAATATAGTGAGGGAGTGGGGAGGGGTATTGCTCAGAAGGGTGGTGGGAATGGGTGATCAGCTGATAGGTGTGGAAAACCTGTTGACGACTCTTAACGGCTGTAATTAGTCTTGCAGGGAAAGGCAAGGGTGAGATGGCTAAAGATAGCTTTGTTATGTATAATGAGATAAGAATCCAATGTCTTTGTTCAGACCAGGTTTCTCCGTGGTTTTAAGTTTGGTGATTAGTTGCAATTCAGCCACTTCTCTTTCCAGTCTATTTCTGAAATTTCTTTGTATTAAGACAGCTACTTTGAGATCTTTTATAGAATGTCCTGGGAGATTGAAGTGTTCTCCTACTGGTTTCTCTGTCTTGTGATTCCTGATATCAGATTTATGTCCATTTATCCTTTGGCGTAGGGTTTGGCCTGTTTGTCCAATATAGAGAGCTGAAGGGCACTGTTGGCATTTGATGGCATACACAATGTTGGAAGATGAGCAATTAAATAGTCCTGAGATGGTATGTTTGATGTTGTTGGGACCAGTAATGGTGTTGTCCGGGTTTATGTGGCAGCAAAGTTGGCATCTGGGTTTATTGCAGGCTCTGGTACCAGTGTCCATGTTGAGTCCTGTTGTAGTATTATTGTGGGTGAGGAGCTGTTTGAGATTGGGTGGCTGTCTGTAGGCGATGTAAGGGTCTTCCTCCCAGAGCTTGAGAAAGAGAACTGTCATTGTCTAGGAGAGGTTGTAGATCTCTGATGATGCGTTGTACTGTTTTAATTTGGGAGTTGTATGTGATTACTAGTGGTGTTCTGTTATTTTCTTTTTTGGGTCTGTCTTGCAGCAAGTTCTCTCTGGGTATCAGTCTGGCTCTGTTGATCTGTTGTTTAACTTCATCAGGTGGATATTTTAGTTCTAAAAAGGTTTGCTGTAGATCTCTTAGGTGAGAGTCTCTGTCTGTAGAGTTGGAACAGATGCGGCTGTAACGTAGGGCCTGGCTATATACTATGGATTGTTTGGTGTGTTTGGGATGGTAGCTAGAAGCATGTAGATATGTTTGTCGGTCAGTTGGTTTACGGTATAAGGTGGTGTCTATGTGTCCATCCTGTATTTTTATAGTAGTGTCCAAAAAGTGTATTTCTTGCATAGATTGGTTCATTGTTAGGTTGATGGTGGGGTGAAAGTCATTGAATGTCTGGTGGAAGGTGTCCAGGGTCTGTTGGCCATGTGTCCAGATAATAAAAATATCGTCAATGTAACGCAGGTACAAGAGAGGTTTGAGTGGGTAGGAGTTTAGGAAACGTTGTTCTAAATCTGCCATGAAGATGTTGGCATACTGTGGGGCCATGCGGGTGCCCATTGCTGTGCCGCTGATCTGAAGGAACAGATCCTCACCAAATTTGAAGTTGTTGTGGGTAAGGACAAAATGACAGAGTTTGGTAGCAAAGTCCGCTGTGGTTTTATCTGAAATGGTGTTCCTTATAGCTTGTAAACCATCGTTGTGTGGGATGTTGGTATACAGAGATTCCACATCCATAGTGACTAGAATAGTATTGTTAGGAAGGTTATTCAAAGATTGTATTTTTCTCAGAAAATCTGTGGTGTCACGTACGTAGCTGGGAGCACTGATGGCATATGGTTTACAAACATAGTGTGGAATCCAGAGAAAGTTCAGGACGCCTAAACTGCATTGAAGCCAGGGACAAAGTTAGACATTTAATCCCCAGTTGTTTAATAAAGATTGGTACCCACCTAACTTTCACTGGGCTTTGTCTAGGGAAGCAGAACATAGGAAATCACCGCTAACAACAATTTAAGGCAACCTTTTGATTCAGGCAGTGTAAGTTAGTTGTTAAGGAGATATCTAGGAATAGAGCCTATCTCCCAGGTGCACTTCAAAGGGGAGCCCCACAAAAACTAAATTAATATATAAGCAGCTTTTGATACCATTGGCCATGGTATTCTTCTGGAGTGGCTGTTAACAGAGACATGAAACTGATGAATGGGTTATCTGGAGTTTTGATGTATGGTGCCAGCAATAAACTGGTGACACACAGCTCTGCTTCTCTGTTAGATCTGCAGATGTGGCAACAGTTGTGCCTCTAGACCAGGCATAGGCAAACTCGGCCCTCCAGATGTTTTGAGACTACAATTCCCATCATCCTTGACCACTGGTCCTGTTAGCTAGGGATGACGGAAGTTGTAGTCCCAAAACATCTGGAGGGCTGAGTTTGCCTATGCTTGCTCTAGACCAGCATCTGGACTTGGTAATAGATTGGATAAGAACTAATGAACTGAAGCTTAATCCAGACAAGACTGAGGCACCATTAATGGGTGGTTCCCTAGACCAGGTAGAGGGGGTGTCACCTGTTCAGGGTGGAGAGTTACACTTCCTTGGAAGTAGCAGGTATGTAGCTTGGTGGTATTCCTGGATCCATTACTTGAAGCTCAAATGACCTTGGTGGCATCAAGGGCCTCCCATCACCTTTGAGTGGTGGCCCATATTTACAGAGACAGCCTAACTTCTGTTGTCTATGCTCTGGTAACCTCTAGGCTAGATTACTGCAATGGGTTATACATGGGGCTGCCTCTGGAGACTGTTTGAAATCTGTAGTCGGTGCAGAATTCAACAGCCGGACTGCTGAACAGGACAAGATGGGTCTGAGCTTATAAAACCAATCCTGGCACAAATGTAATAGCTACCAAATAGCTTCTGGACTCAACTCAAACTGCTGGTTTTGACCTATAAAGTCTTATGCAGGATCCAACTACCTAAAAGACCACCTCTCAGTACATGAACCAAACAGGATCCTACATTCAGCATCTATGTGTCCCCTTGAAGGAAAGTGTGGAGGGTGGGAACATGCAAATAGACCTTTTCAGTGGTGGCTCCCCACTTACGGAGATAGATATATATATATATATATATATATATATATATATATATATATATCACAGACATGTATGAATGAAAATGGTTTCCCCCCCCCATGTTTTCTGTTGTGCTTTTAATCTTTGCACTGTTCTGTGTATTGCTTTGGGTTACATTTTGCAAAGGAAAGCAACTAATACGTGCAATTAATAATAATATTCTGAGAATATTGAAATGATGTACCAGCCAGGGAGAGGCAGGCCCTCACAGAGGTCTACAGAGGCCTGGGCCTCTTCCAGATTTTGAAGCCTTTAGTCATAATAAAAATTAAAAATGATGACACATTGAAACAAAATAAGGCACTCCCCCGAAACAGTGAGTTGCTTGCTTATATATAACCAGCTAATTATATGTCAAGGAAGCCCCACTAATTACAGTCTAATCTTGTGCCACCATAACCAATATATATTTATGAGTATTTATGGGAAAAAAATAAGTTATTTAATATGAAATGATTCTTTATAAGTTAAGAAATCAAGTCTTCTACCAAATCACATCTCTTATTAGCTTAAATTTGCAGCTCTACCCTGAGTGGGTATGTCTCATTTTCATCTGATGTGCACAAAAACAAGTTATGAAACTTATCACGTGCCAAAAAACCTTCAAAGTGGCGCCTTTGAGCTTGAAGCCCAGGTCAAATTTCAGATTGGCCCTGGGTAGGAGTATGTCATCTGTCGTCAGAGAGCTACTGCAGGTTCTGCTTGCTGAATAAGGAAGAGTGAAATTTCTTCAGCCTCCTTGCTTAGAACCAAAACTCTCTTTCTTTTTCTTTCTTTCTTTCTTTCTTTCTTTCTTTCTTTCTTTCTTTCTTTCTTTCACTGGCCATGAACAAGAATTAGCGAGTTCTCCATTCACAGGTTACGATCCATGGGTGACAGCTTAGAAATTCAGACATATGAGGTGGTATTTGAGTAAGTTGGACTCAGAGTAGACCTGCTCCAATTAATGAACCTAACTTAGCCATGCCCATTGATTTCAATGTATCTGCTAAAAACTTACTTGAATATCGCCCATGGTAACGGACTCTTTCGGTACTATTCATGTGCAGCTTGCAAGCTGAAAACTAGCCTCTGTCATCCCATTTTCAGCAACTTCTGAATGGTATTACGTGTAATATGTGCTCCAGCTCTGGCAGGTTTCAGTGGAAGGGTGACTGCTGAATTATTCTATAGTCATTAAGTATAGAGGACTCGGGTAGAAAAGGTTTGATCTGTAGATAATCATGGAAGCATATTCTAAGTGAAGGAATTAATGGTTGGGTCAGAGAGCCCAAATGGGAATGTTACGATGCTACCTTTCTGAGCCCATTGAACTCAGTTGGACTCCTGAGTAGAACTCTGTGAAGGATCAGGCTCCGGGGGAAGTGAATCTATCAAGTACTTGGACTAGTTAGTATTTCTTAGCCTGTAGCAGATTATCCTTGGGCTTTACTGACTTGTTTTACTGCTGTTTGGTATTCATGTTATTTAAATAAAAGTATCACTGAACCGCTCAAACAAGAATCCCCATCTGTTTTTATCCTGTTACAGGTAGGTAGCCGTGTTGGTCTGCCATGGTAAATAAATAAATAAATAAAAAATTCCTTCCAGTAGCACCTTAGAGACCAACTAAGTTTGTTCTTGGTATGAGCTTTCATGTGCATGCACACTTCTTCAGATACCATGCACACGAAAGCTCATACCAAGAACAAACTTAGTTGGTCTCTAAGGTGCTACTGGAAGGAATTTTTTATTTTATTTTGTTTTGTTTTTATCCTGTGCCACTCCTCTTCAGCAGTCAAGTAATTAAATTCGGGGTGAACTATAGAATCAGTTTTATGAAACTAATTCACAGTAAAACAAGCACTTTATTAATTAAATGCAGAACAGAAAAGCAACCTTTTAAGAAGTTGCAAGCTTACCCAACTGTTAACAATCTATTTAACTAGAGCTTCACATTGTTACTGTTACAAAAGCAAAAAGCCCAACTCCTTTGATTTCCCTGTGTGCTCAGAGCAGCTAACCACATACTGTATCTTGTGAACACACAATCCCCAACATCTCCACATAGGGCTGGAAGAAATTCCTCCTTTAAAACACTGGAGAGGTGCTGCCAGTCAGTGTAGGCAATATTGAGCCAATAGGCCTACAAGACTATAGAAGATAGCTCTTCATGATCTCCAGGTGCTGGCCTGCTTTTTCACTGCACTTTAAAAATAAGTATTTTAATCGGTGGTTCCAGTTAGATCATTTTAGCATCTGGACTTAGACTCACAGGGCAGGGTCCTTTTTAGGTGGCGATATGTAAAACATCACTTACTTCAAAACGGGGTACGCCATGCCTGCAACCCTGAGGGAGGGGGACCTTCTGCTCCTTCTGCTGAGAGGTGCTCCAGAATCTGACCCAAAGTCAGATGGCATCATGGCTTTCCACATGTTTGGGTTGGTTCTTTCCATCTTTATCCCTGTTGGTGGGGAAAGACCAGAGCATGAAGAAATAATACATGAACGACCCAAATTCATAACCCTGGAGGGATGCTCCAGAATTTCTTAACAGCTGATCACTAGCTTCTGAAATAGGCCTTTTCTCCCTAACGAAAGTATAATACAGTGTCTTCCCCCAGCGTCCAGAAATCCTTCCTTCAAACCCAACTTTTATGTGAGACCTTCGGCTATTGTACTTTCACCCTCATTCCAGCTGTGATGAAGGCTAAAGCACACATAAAAACTTTGAGCCAAAACAGATGCAGAACCTTTCACTAAAGAAGGGTTTGCTCACAGTTATCCTGTGATGCCCTGGTCTCTTCTGTTCCCCTACATTTCCCCCTTGGTCTATTTCAAATTGAAACAGCTTCCAGGGGTGGGGACTCTCTCTCTTTTTGCCTCAATAATCTGCAAACCACTCCTTATTTTAATTGTGCTATGATAAACCACATGATCTTAGCACTTTTTTCAAACTGAGAAATAAAACCATGCGCAGTTACCAGAGTCAGGACTTTCTCCCAGTGAGCATCAGGGCTTGTCCATCCTGGAGCAAAATGTAGATTTGCACCTTTCTGTCTCCCCATTAATTCAGGGGCTTCCACATGACACCTGCAATCTCATTGTTGTCTTGGACGCTTCCCTCTTTAAATGCGAGGTTTCTATCATTGGAAAGTATGAAATGGCTGGGATCAACAAGCTCTAAATTTACAAGGAGGGGGTCAGACCCAGGGCTGTGAGAATGTTGAGGAAAGGTAGGAGAGGATATATTGATTAAATATTATCTCTCCTCACTCACGCTTGTGAGTAAGTAGCAGAGCACATTCCCTTGCACATTGCTGGAAGCTAGTTGATGGATTCGTGAGAATCATTTGAGTTAAGCAATCCAGTCTGGCTTGTCCAGTCTGGATTGTTCCTGGTAAGTTTCCCCTTATGTTTCCCTCTTAAAATAATAATACAACAGTCTTCATTAAAGGTAACTGTAAAGTTTACTTACATTCAGTTCATAGTAGTTTCCTGAAGGCAGGCTTTAGCTTATAGTTGCAGTTACATTTATAGAGATACAAAGTGTGGTTTCATCCTCTGTAAGGGTGAGCCATGTGCTGCTGGCTAAGAGCCAGCAGAAGATGGTCTGAAAGGAAAATGGGAAAAGGCTGAAAAGAGGAATATGGCTGCTTGACTGGCCCCCTTTTTAGGGTCTGCTAGGTTCATGCCCATCTACCTGGTCACACGCAGGTGGAGGAGGCTCCAGATCAGGTGTGACAAGAAGTCCTCCTGGCTGGAGCAACATTCCCCTGTGTGCCCACTCTGGGCAAACAGGAAATGTATTTGGCTGCTTCAGTAATGATACATCCCACAAGGGCAACATTAGGATGAGTAGGGCATCATGTGGACATCCCTACAGGAATGGGGAGACAGGAAAATGCAAATGCAAGACCAGGTGCAGATCAAAATACCCTGGGCAACCCACTTACTTGACCTAAAGATGGGTCCTTTATCCTGCAAACTAGTAGGGACGCAGGTGGCACTGTGGTCTAAACCACTGAGCCTCTTGGGCTTGTCGATCGTAAGGTTGGCAGTTCAAATCCCCAAGACAGAGTGAGCTCCCATTGCTCTGTCCCAGCTTCTGCCAACCTAGCAGTTCAAAAGCACGTCAGCGCAAGTAGATAAATAGGTACCGCTGCGGCAGGAAGGTAAATGGTGTTTCCATGCACTCTGGTTTCTGTCACGGTGTTCCATTGCGCCAGAAGCGGTCTAGTCCTGCTGGCCACATGACCCGGAAAGCTGTCTGTGGTCAAACGCCAGCTCCCTCGGCCTAAAAAGCAAGATGAGTGCTGCAACCCCATAGTTAAATTTGACTGGACTTAACCATCCAGGGGTCCTTTACCTTTTTACCTTTACCTGCTCCAAACTATGGTCAGACAGTATGTCATGCACACAGGGAGACAACTTGATGTGGGATGTGAAACACATAGCAGTCAAGTACAACATTCCTAGAGTGGACATGCAAGGGGATGCTTGGTCCAGCCAGTAGAAAACTTCCTGTTTCCTCCTGGGCTGGGACAAACTTCCTCTGCATGTGAGGTGGGCTTGATCTTACCTGCCCAGGTACCAAAAGGGGCAAGGCATGCAGCACACTCTCTGTTCTCCATCTTGCTTTCGACATATGAGCAGCAGCGACTGCCTGTCTGCAGTCACTTGGAACTAACTCCCATATGGGATAGTTCCACATGTATATATTTTGTAACCGAAGTCTGCCTTCAGGGATCCATCTGTGAACTGAATGTGTGTGAGTAAACTTATTTTATACTTTTTACACAAGACTGTGCCATGTGTGTTCTCTTTAAGAGGGGTATAAGGGAATTGCCGGGAATCTTATATTGAGAGGCTAAAACTAGCCTGCAACAAGCTAGCCGCTGTGCATTTAAAAGGGGAATGTTATAGAACTTGCTAACTGCTTAGAGCTGAAAACATATTTTAAAAATGGCAAAGTTAATTTGACGGTGCTGGTTTTGAACTCAAAATACAATAGACATTTGAATTGTGTTATTGTTTCACTTTTGTCTCCCATGTAAATATACTTATTTCACTTATTATTGCCAGTCATTTAACACAATTATGTGTCTGCTATTGTATTTGTAAGATAGGCCCTCTTCTTTGAAACAGGGCCACTTCCATTTAAAATATTGAGACATCTATAGTTGCTATATCACACTTTGCAGTACTGGGATAAACTTTTTCTTAGAGTATTGAAATTCATACATGTTTTAAACCCTAGATTAAAATCCTTTATATTCATGTTATTACATCACATGCCTCACATACAAAACAGCCAACAAGTTGTTATAGAGAAAGTCATCTCACAGGAAGAATGAGAAGAGAAACTGTTGCCTCGTTTTCTACCCCAATGTAAGATTCTTAGGACAATGCACCAATTCAGGGAAAGGAGGAGAGTCAAACAAAAACGTATTTTTTTTTAAAAAAAAATGGATACTAGTCATCTCAAAAGTAACAGCTTATTAGCTAGGTTTTGGTTATTTTTATTGTAATGTTATGTTGTGAACCACCCTGAGATCTATGGATAAAGAGTGATATAAATAATAATAATAATAATAATAATAATAATAATAATAATAATGCATGTCAGTTATGATTTAGTAATTTGATCATATTTGGATGCTGTCATTCTTCCAAGGAGCTCATCCACAGGAGTCTCCATTTTATCTTCACTGCAACAGAAGGCAGTTTATCCAAGACTATATAGCTGGCTATTTCTACCCAGGGCAGACTTCCAGTTCTGAATGCTTCCGCACTAACCTGACATCCCACAAATTAAAAGGACAAAAGCGAGACATTCCCCAACTCCAGTGATGACTTCTGGGTATCCTTGATTTTCCTGAAGAGTGACAGGTAGCAGTTACCAGAGTAAATTATCACACATGGCCCAAACTGCGGCAGATAATCTATGGTGGACTTAAACGGCTTAATATGAAAGCAGGAGGAAACAAAATGGAAGAGGGTGGAGGAAGTTGTGTCAGGCCTTCCTCTGCTTGCATAACGTGGCTGGCTGGTCGTCCTCCAGCATGCAGGAACCATGTGGCTGCAGCCTTGTGTGGGATGTTTGCAAGACATCTGAAGGCCGCCCTGCTTACGGAAGTTTTTAATGTTTGGTGTTTTATTGTATTTTTAATATTTTGTGGCTGGGGACACTCAGCCAGATGGTTGGGGTATAAATTATTATTATTATTATTATTATTATTATTATTATTATTATTATTATTATTCCCCTGCCCCACACGACCTACACAATATCTGCAGCCAGTCTGGGCTCACAGGCACTAATCCTCACTAAGTAAAATGAAAGAGAGAATGCTACTCAGAAGGGAAAGAAAAGAGACAGGAAAGCAACGTTTGTGCAGGTGAGCAGAAAGAAAGTTTAGGAATGCAGCAGGTGAGACTTTTTAAGTACTGTTAACTCATGATGATGATGATGATTAATTGAATTTATATACTGCCCTATACCCGAAGGTGTGAGTGTGGTTCACAGAACAAAATCAAAATATAAAGCCACAAAATATATAATCGAAATAAAAACAACAGCCCAATAACCCCCCCCAAAAAAACCCACTAAATCCTACAGAATCAAATGTATTTATTGCATTTATATCCCACGTTTTTCTACAATGAGACCAAGGTGGTGTCCTCGTTTTTCCTCTCCTCTTTTATTCCCCACAACAACCCCGTGATGTGGGTTAGGCTGAGAAGCAGTGACTGGCCCAAGGGCACCTAGTGAGCTGGATGTCCGAGTAGGGATATGAATGCTGGTCTCCGAGATCCTACTCTGACACTGGTCACATGAGCTGTCCAGTAGTTCCAATGCGCAGAAGCAGACCATTCCATAGATAATGGAGAGACAAGACAACTGACAGTTATTCCTCAAGGAAAATAACCTGGGATGAGCAGCAGAAGATGTTTCAGATCCCTCTCCTTGTAATCATTTAAGTACCGGGATCTACTGCTGGCAGCTGAAATGGGCCTTCAGCCATTAGACACAGAATCAGTTTCCCCCGTGAGGGAGACGATCACACCCTTCCTTCTGTTTCTGTTGCAATTTAACAATGAATACTATTCTACTAGAATTAACAATAATCGCTTCGGGCAAACCGCAGGTCTCATGGGGGTTGGGGCACGCAAAATCTTTTCGAGCGGCTCTGAAATATTTTCTTTTGTGCGCCCAAGCTGCTGTCGTGGGAACAGCAGACCGTTAAACAGGAGGAGCAGGAAGTTCTTCGGTCCTGCGAGTCTCGCTTAATTCTAAAGCAAATCTTCTCTGAAGGCGGTCGGACGGACACCGGACTCCACGGGTCTCGGAGCTGTTCTTGAGATTCACCCGAAACCGAAACGGACCTGCGACGGCGCAGCAGGAAATGGTTATCTTGCACGAACAGCTTGGCCTGCGGGATCTAAAATAGCGTTTTTGCGTCCCTTACCTCCGCACAGAACGGCGAAGGATTTCTTCACGTTGCAGTCGAGACGGCTTGGCGATCCTTCAGCGTCCCTCTTCGGATGTGCGCAAGGAGACAGCGCGGCTTGGGGAGCCCGGGCGAGGTAAGGTCTCCCGAGAAGAGGCTGAACCTCCGGCGACCAGAGATCTCTCTCGGGCTCCTTGCGAGTTTACCACCAAGTAAAAATAGTTTTATTTTTATTTTATTTTTAACAGGGGGGGGGAAGCTTGGCCAGCTTCCCTTGCTTTCCGCTTCGGCTAGCGGAACGCTGACGTCCCCGGGGCTGTGCCGGCAGAAGCTGACGAAAACACGGCTGGGGAGGCCGGCTTCCAACGGAAAGCTAGACGAGCCCAGCTTGGCAAGCGCCTCCGCAGCTCCTGCTCTCCCCACCCACCACTAAAGGAGCCAACTCCTAGGGGCCGAGGTCCTGTTGCGTCCCACGACATATTTGAGGTGGCTGGGCTCCCCTAAAGTTGATGAGCGTTGCCGTTCAAATAGCGTGCGTGCGCTGCATCTTGTGATCGCTTATGTGGGGCGGGACTTTCCTGCCCCTCCCCATGTTTAATTCAAGTTGACACCCCTGTCCCCCACCCCAAGAGAAGATCTCACTCTTATCCGTCCGGGGGAAGCGAAAGATGCGCTGTTGCGCCGCGTCTGCCGCTCGCCTGACTGCAGCAACGTCTCCCTGCCAAGCGCCGCCCTCAACGCGGAAATGCGCGCAGCGGATCCGCGCAGGCGAGCTCCCCCCTCCAGGCTGCCCGCTACTCGCAGCCTTGCCCTGATAGGGCCGCTCTTGGTCCGCCTCCCTTCCCTCCCCTTCACCGGCAGAGACCGGTTTGGGCCGAAAGGAAGTCGCCCGCTCCCTCTGCGCCACGCGCGCCTGTTCCCAGGCAGCGCAGCGGCCCGAAAGCGAAGTCGCTTCAGCTGCAGCCCCGTTTAAAACAAACAAAAACGCCGAGCGGCTTTCTGATTGGCTGCACGGTCGGGTCAGATGGTGGTGCGTGTTTTTCACCTAGCAATGTCTCCTTTGACGTTTCGAATGGAAACAGAAGGGGAGGAGAGACAGTGGCTGGAGGAGGAGGAGGAGGAGGAGGAGGAGGAGGAGGGGATGGCGGTGGGGTGTGATGGTGATGGTGATGATGGGGGGGGGGGATGCAGAGCGATCTCCTTCTAAAGCTCTCCTCCTCCTCCCCTTCACTGAAACATGGTGTGGCCCAAACCAACAGGAGGACATATGCGGGCGGGGAGAAACGGAAGGGGAGTAACTTTTTGCGCCTGCGGGACGCGGGCAACGTGCAACCTCCTTGGCACAGCGTGAGGGAGCTGAACCTGTTTGCATTAGGCTCTGGAGAGAGGAGCTCGCCACCCCCAGCCACCCTCCCTCCCTCCCTCCCCCCGCTTGCCACACGCTACTCTTCTCCCCCGGATGCCAGAGCGAGCCCAACCCCCGGGCGCCAAGGAGAATCCGCGTGCGCTCTCTCCCTTTCCAACGGACCCCCTTGCAGCTTCGCCCCCGGCGCGACGGGCCCTATGGGCACCCGCGTCAAATGCACCATCCGCTGCGCCAGGCCCAAGAAGCTGCCGCGTCTCCTCAAGCCCCTTCTGGTGAAGCTCATCGGAGATCTCCTGAGGAGCCCGGGCAGGAGAAGGCCGCTCCACCATTCCTTGGTGCTTATCGTGCGGAAGAAGTCATGCCAGCCCGCCGAGCCTGGATCCTCGGCCCGGAGCAGGTAAGGGAATGGCGAAGCCCTTTCAGACGCCTGCCTGCCTCTCGAGCTTTCAATCTCTCTCTCTCTCTCTCTCTCTCTCTCTCTCTCTCTCTCTCTCTCTCTCTGTGTGTGTGTGTGTGTGTGTGTGTGTGTTCTTTCTATCTATTCTATAGAACTCCTTTTCCTAGTGAACAAAAGCCTGGAAATTTCCATCGGCCAAGTCTTCTCTTCCCCAAGTGGTGAGCGCACTGTTAGAACTCCTGGAATCTGTTTGCCCTTGTTAGGTTTAGAACTGCGGACATCTTTAATTCGAAAGTAACTCCACATTTTGTCCCTGGTCTGGAGTCCTGAAAGGAGCAGACGGCTCATCCGTAATCGTTCTGCCTTTTGTTGGAGGCTAATTTTACCTTGAAATGCCCCTGAGTATGTATGCATGTGTAGAAAGAGATCTGGAGTATGTTTATTGGTGTGGTTTATAAATGAGAGGTTCCATGTGTTTTATTATGGGGGGGGGCACTCATTTCCGTGAAAGATGAGACCCGCAGGTAAAACAAACGGCAGAAAGATAGATGAATGGCATACATCTTTGTACATTAGAAGCGGAGCAAATAATCGGCCGGTCCTCTCCTTTTGCACTTTCATCTGCATAGAAGGCTGCTCAAATGGGGACAAATCATTTTGAGAGAAGAATCTCACAAAAACACTCGTCACCATCAAGCATTCATACCGAGAAATCTCCTTGGGGTTGACTAAGGGGTGAAATGAGATTACAGATAATTTGTGTAATATTTCAATGCAAAAGAAATAAGACTGCATTAATAAAAAATAAAAAATAGGCCTCGAATATGCGGCCTGCTTCTTTGTTTTCTCTTCCTGGATTAGGTAGGCCTGTGTGCACACTAAAGGAGCCCTGCACGGTCTGAAATTCTCGGTAGTTGTTGGGGACCACGACATTTAGCCTCTTGCAATAACCACAACCATTTGGGGGCTTTTTGTAAACTTAGTACGGATTATTTGGCTGTGAGGGCACAAAAGGGAGTTACTGAACTGTGCAAAGCTGAAAGTGTGTATTTTGAAACTCCTGTGTGTGGAGAAATCTGCTCCGAAATCCAGTATCTATCTTAATTACATTTTTGAGGCGCTCATCTAGGAATAGATCTGAAAATGTCAACTCTTTCCAACCCGTTTTCTTACTCTGTTCAAATTTGTTGCTGTTGCTATTAAGTACAATTGCATGTTTGTTTTCCAAATAGCTCATTATATTGCATGTTGACTTTCACTTTACAAAACTCCTTATTGTACGAAAAAATAAAAATTCAATACTGTCCAATGTGGGGGTGCACTATATAATATTATAAATGATTTTTTTAATGGGGCAATATTTATTCCCAATGACATCTGCGCGAATTAATTTCCTAGAAGAGCGCAAAGCGTTATCCGCGCCTAGTGTGCTTGGGCTCCTTCGGAGCGTGGCCTCCTGCGAAACAAAGAAACGTGCAATATTTTGAGGTTTATTTCGCTGGAAAGCCGATCTCCGAAATTAATTGCCGAAAGCATGAAATTCTGGGATCAAAAAAGAAAGGCAAATTGGGAAATGCAGCGGATGGACAGCCTTGGAGTCTAACGGACAAGAGTTTAGCACTAACACAGGATATTTTCAAAGGAAACTGTCACAGTTATTTTACAATGACTTTTTTGGTATTACTATTGTACAACTATTTCTAAGTTCAAACATGCGCCATATATATTCCTTGCGCAATAGGAAGATTTATAGATAAAGGTATGTGCATTTTACAGTCTCGACCCTCGTTTTTGAAGCTACACTCCTTTTGGGTAGTTTTTCAATAACATTCTAGAATTTCGTAAAGTAATGAATTCTCTATTCCACTTTAAATAAACTCTCTCTCTCTCTCGTGCGTACACACACACACACACACACACACACATATGGCCGTAATGATTACAACTCTCTCTCTCTATATAGAGTTGTAATCATACCGCCGTTTGCAGACAATCGCTAGGCAGTTTTTATGGGCCCGAGCCCTGTCAAAAGTGTATCATATCGAGCAACACCGTTGGGGCAAAGACAAGGCAAAATTAAGCACTTGGGCCCAGTTTGAATATTAAAAAGTAAAAGTAAAAACCAACAGGCACTTCCCACGGACTTCATTGTGCTAAAATTGCACGCCAAAGAGCAAAGAGAAGAGGGAAATGGTTGTGAGCTGATAACTTGGAATAACTGCATTGGCTCGTGGTTCTTGGTTCGCCTTCTGGCCATTGCTGCTTTAGAACTGCAATGTAGATGAAACAAAATAAAAAATTATTTCCAGTAGCACCTTAGAGACCAACTAAGTTTGTTCTTGGTATGAGCTTTCGTGTGCATGCACACTTCTTCAGATACCTGTGCATGCACACGAAAGCTCATACCAAGAACAAACTTAGTTGGTCTCTAAGGTGCTACTGGAAGAATTTTTTATTTTGTTTTGACTATGGCAGACCAACACGGCTACCCACCTGTAACTGCAATGTAGCTGATCTATCTTCAACCCACTCCCCTTTGCAACAGATTTTATTATTATGGAGAACTGTTATTTTCTCAACTCTGACTAGAATTAGCGGTCACCAAAGCAGCAAGTTTGCGGCACATTCCTACGGGCATCTACTCAGAAGTAAGTGGTACTGAATTCATTCGGGTTTTCCTGCGCGGATCATGCTACGAGGCATTTATTGCACCCCACCCCTGTGCACGCTTACGCTGTACCATATGCATACAACCGTATGCGCATTTACACGGGAGTAAGTGCTGCTCAATGCCATAGGCCTTCCTTCCGATTAAGCACATAGGAGCGCAGTATGCATTTTAGAATGCTGCGAGATTCTTCGCTGCAGTAGAGGAATTGGGTTTCCCCGTAGGAATCTACTGGATTTCTGTTACAGCTATGTCTCTTCTCAGAATTCCGACGAGGGTAACCTCCTCAGAAGAAAGCTGGACTGCAAGATGCATTTGCTTACGCTGTAGCTCGGTGCCCCTGGTCAGACCAGATCTCTGCAGATCTAGGCTATCCTTAACGCCCCCCCCCCACTAGGATCTTCGGATTCCGCCCAGTTTGCCCGCTTTACAACGCAATCCTGAGGGACGATCCCAGAGTGTTCAGTGAGAATTACTCCCTCGTGATCCTGGGTTGTGCCTTTGCAGTCCTGAGAAGTAAGGCTGCAATCTTACTCCCACGTAAATAGGATTAAAACTGCAGCCTTAGCGCTGCTCACCTGGGAGTAAACCCGCTTTGACCTCAGTAGGACTTGCTTCTGAGTAAACATACTTTAAGCACAGGACCGGACGCCACACGCCTGCGTCCCGCAACAATTGAACCAACAGGATCGCTGCTGGTGATCATCTGGAGCGGCTGGCCCAACAAGCCCTCCTAATGGTCCCGATTCAAAGTGCTCGCGCGGCGCATCCCGCTCTCGAAGAGCGCACGGAGCGCAAGCGGCGCGTTTGGAGCAAACAGCGTCACCCCAGTCACTTCGGCAGAGTGCTCTCTGGTGGGGAGGGGGTTCGAGGGGTGCTCGTTGCAGGTGGGACAGAGAGGTGCGCGGATCCCTTAACCAGCCTCGGGAATCTGTCCAAATTCCGGGGAGCGGGGCCCAGCATTTGGGGCCCCGCTCCCCGGAATTCATTAAGCAAACGGTCTGTGAGCACCTAGAAAGGAACGCTGTGATCACTAAAAGTCAGCATGGGTTTCTGAAAAATAAGTCATGTCAGACCAATCTGATCTCATTTTTTGATAGAATTACAAGCCTGGTGGATGAAGGGAACGCTGTGGATGTAGTCTATCTTGATTTCAGCAAGGCCTTTGTCAAGGTGCCCCATTATATTCTTGTAAAAAAGCTGGTAAAATGCGGGCTAGACAATGCTACCATTCAGTGGATTTGTAACTGGCTGACTGACCGAACCCAAAGGGTGCTCATCAATGGCTCCTCTTCATCCTGGAGAGAAGTGACTAGTGGGGTGCCACAGGGTTCTGTCTTGGGCCCAGTCTTATTCAACATCTTTATCAATGACTTGGATGATGGGCTTGAGGGCATCCTGATCAAGTTTGCAGATGACACCAAATTGGGAGGGGTGGCTAATACCCCAGAGGACAGGATCACACTTCAAAATGACCTTAACAGATTAGAGAACTGGGCCAAAGCAAACAAGATGAATTTTAACAGGGAGAAATGTAAAGTACTACACTTGGGCAAAAAAAATGAAAGGCACAAATACAGGATGGGTGACACCTGGCTTGAGAGCAGTACATGTGAAAAGGATCTAGGAGTCTTGGTAGACCATAAACTTGACATGAGTCAACAGTGTGATGCAGCAGCTAAAAAAGCCAATGCAATTCTGGGCTGCATCAATAGGAGTATAGCATCTAGATCAAGGGAAGTAATAGTACCACTGTATTCCGCTCTGGTCAGACCTCACCTGGAATACTGTGTCCAGTTCTGGGCACCACAGTTCAAGAAGGATACTGACAAGCTGGAACGTGTCCAGAGGAGGGCAACCAAAATGGTCCAAGGCCTGGAAACGATGCCTTATGAGGAACGGCTTAGGGAGCTGGGTATGTTTAGCCTGGAGAAGAGAAGGTTAAGGGGTGATATGATAGCCATGTTCAAATATATAAAAGGATGTCATATAGAGGAGGGAGAAAGGTTGTTTTCTGCTGCTCCAGAGAAGCGGACATGGAGCAATGGATTCAAACTACAAGAAACATTAGGAAGAACTTCCTGACTGTAAGCTGTTGGGACAGTGGAATGTGCTGCCAAGGAGTGTGGTGGAGTCTCCTTCTTTGGAGGTCTTTAAGTGGAGGCTTGACAGCCATCTGTCAGGAATGCTTTGATGGTGTTTCCTGCTTGGCAGGGGGTTGGACTGGATGGCCCTTGTGGTCTCTTCCAACGCTAGGATTCTATGATTCTATGAGGCAAGGAGCAAGGACGCCGGTGGGTAAAAGAAACATGCCTGTGCGCATCCTTCTAGTCATTCCTCTATAAGGCCTGTGAGAGGCGAGGGGTGGCCTTGCAGAAGGCATTCTGCAGGATCACGCGCACACCCAGGGGACTTGGCCTTCCCCGCCTACCCCCACCCAATCATCCTATGACACCTGTATGGGGAGATGGAGATGGGGAATTGTTTGGGGGACACAGGCAACCGGCCCTGCTCCTGATTTTTAAGAGAGTTGATCCTGTTAGCGGAGGAATTGAAAACAGGAAGTTGGAGATTTCAGAAATGAAGTCGTTGCTGAACGAGGTAGGCCAGTGAGCTCCTGATAGAATAAACACCACTATCACATACTGTGTGTGTGTGTGTGTGTGTTAAAAAAGGAAGTTGCGCAATCCTCTCTTGCAAGCAAGATGTCCTCCTTCCTTGCCTTCAGGAGGATCAAAATGGAGCACAGCTCATCTTTTATTAGAATAGTTTTAATATGAAAAATAGAAGTAAGGTTTTCAAGAGTGGGCCTGGAACAAATCTTGGGACAACAAACTATGAACAGGCAGGAAAGGGTCCCTTCTTAAACGTATAGGGAGTGGATTTTAATTAATTAATTAACTTATATACTCCTAGAATGCATTAAGCTGATTGTAGCGGTGTGCCTCAGTTTCCCCGTCTGTCAATGGCGAGAGAGGAAGAGGCCATATTTCAACGGCGCCTGCGTGAGCTTAAGGAGATGGTCAGCGAAGCCGCCGTATGTCTCGGGTCCTGCGATTCTCTCATACACTGAAAAGCAAAGGCTGCTGATTTTACTCTCAAGCGAATGTGCAAGGTGGCAGAGAACTCTGTTCTTGTGAAATCCTTCCCTCTCTGGCTCCCTTTCTCCATATTAGTCTCGATAAGGTGAATCGCGTTAGCTGTGGGATTCATAGAAGGAATATCAGGTCGAGGGAAATCGAATGAGCCTACGCCTTGCCACCCAATGAATGGCAAAGAGGGGCGGTCCTCGCCCTTCAAAGGAGCTCCTTCCAACACACACACATCACCAGGTATGGCTGGGAGAGCACCTTCCTTGAAACCCCGGAGATCTGCTGCCAGTCAGTGTTGGGCAATACTGATCTATATATTGACCAATGGCCTGACTCTGTATGAGGCAGTTTCTGCGTTCCCAGGTGTCTCTCCTCTTTAATTTAAAGCACAATCCAGCACGGTTGGGCAGGTCAGTGATCATTGTCACCTATGCCCTGACTCTTTACATCCTGATCCAAAACGCGTCTCCTAATTCCCTGCACTTCTACCAGGCTAATTTCCAGGTGACCGACGCGAGCAGGGCGCTGGGCGACCAGGCTGCGAATGAAGGGCATTTTAAACCAATGCCGTTCACTGCGGAGCGAACCTCACCTGGATCGGACTCTCGGAGTCTTTGCGTTCGCTCTGGTCCCAGCAGCCCCCCCCCCACTGATTTCGAGAGGGCTCGTTCCTATGGCCGGCGCGCAGACTACAGATAAACCCTGCCATCCCAATAGCTTGACGCGCCAGGATCTCTATCTCTCTCTCTCTCCAGTCGCTTTAAGCACCATTTTTGTAGGCCCGGGAAGCCTAAACACTTGGCACGAATGTTCCTTGGGTGTTTGATGATGACGGTAATAATAATAATAATAATAATAATAATAATAATAATAATAATAATTTATTATAAATTGATGCCAAAGTGGGGGTACGACTCAAAGCCACCGTCTTTCCCCCCTCACCTGAAGATGATATTTCTTTCTTTATTGCAAATTGCATGCTCTTCCTTAAATTCATATACTGTTTTATAATAAAAAGCTCTCAGAATATTCCACAATTAAAAAGACTTGATGAAACAAAATATAAAACATCAAATAATCAAACAGCATTTAGAAAGCAGGCAGTAGAGAAGGAACAATTTGGTTTAAAACATTTCGATAGAGGCACCACCGTCTTTAGCGGTCCTGTTGAACTTCACCAGGCTTAACGCGTTTGCTTTGGGGCTGCTGTTCCCCTGGCAATGGACAAGGCGGACCATTTTGAATGAAGGCAGTTCAGTTGTTTCACATGCCAGAAGACTCTTTCCTCTCTCCAAAACCAAGGCTGTGTAGGGAAGCGCTCGTTTTTGCTTTCGTTTTCTTTTTTTCCATTTTAATTTTAAGTTCTCAAACTCACTCGGCTTGGGAGAGGCCTAGTGCTTCAACTCAAACCTTTCTCTCCAGGGAGGCCTAGGAGCTAAACTACATATCGCACCGCATCCCGGGAGTGCCGCGCTCGTTCCCACAACCCCTTTTTGGAATTCGCTGCCAGGCGATGCCGGGATGGCGGTTGGGTTAGATGCATTCAGACGGGAAAGGCGCGAATTCGTAGGAGACGGACTTCTTGGCCATGTTTAACTTAATGGCCCCGTTTAGAGAGTTCAGAGGCTGCCGGGCTGCCAGGGGTTGGGGCACGCAAGTGGCAAAGCGGGGATCTTCTTCTTCTTCTTTGGCGATCCCTCTAGCCGAGTAAGATTGTCTTCCATGAACATGGTTTTAACAGTTACAGACAGGTCGCCGTGTTGGTCTGCCATAGTCAAAACAAACTAAAAAAAATCAAAAATCAAAAAATCCTTCCAGTAGCACCTTAGAGACCAACTAAGTTTGTTCTTGGTATGAGCTTTCGTGTGCATGCAGGTATCTGAAGAAGTGTGCATGCACACGAAAGCTCATACCAAGAACAAACTTAGTTGGTCTCTAAGGTGCTACTGGAAGGATTTTTTGATTTTATATGAGGAATGGCTTAGGGAGCTGGGTATGTTTAGCCTGGAGAAGAGAAGGTTAAGGGGTGATATGATAGCCATGTTCAAATATATAAAAGGATGTCATATAGAGGAGGGAGAAAGGTTGTTTTCTGCTGCTCCAGAGAAGCGGACACGGGGCAATGGATTCAAACTACAAGAAAGAAGATTCCACCTAAACATTAGGAAGAACTTCCTGACAGTGAGAGCTGTTCGACAGTGGAATTTGCTGCCAAGGAGTGTGGTGGAGTCTCCTTCTTTGGAGGTCTTTAAGCGGAGGCTTGACAGCCATCTGTCAGGAATGCTTTGATGGTGTTTCCTGCTTGGCAGGGGGTTGGACTGGATGGCCCTTGGGGTCTCTTCCGACTCTAGGATTCTATGATTCTAACATGCCTTCCTCTTAGCACATTTCTCCCTTTCGTCCTGTGTTCAAGCATCTTCAAAGCCCATGACACCTCTGGTAAAGGCTGTTCTCCAACTGGAGCGCTTGCAGGCAAGTGTTTCCCAGCTGTTGGTGTTTATACTACATTTTTTTTTTAGATTTGCCTTGAGAGAGTCTTTAAACCTCTTTTGTTGACCACCAGCATTACGCTTTCCATTTTTAAGTTCGGAATAGAGTAGTTGCTTTGGAAGACGATCATCAGGCATCCGTACAACATGACCAATCCAACGAAATTGATGTCGAAGAATCGTGGCTTCAGCACCGATGATCTTGCTTCTTCCATTACACTGGAATTAGTTCCAAAGGGTGGCTATTGCCTCCCTGACCTGTTTGTGGGTTTTTCGCTGTTGGAAACGGGTGCCTCTTACTTTAGAGACACTGGGCAGCCCTTCAAATATAATTATTCTTCCTTGTATTTGTTGATCTTTGTTTACTACAACTTCCGAGAAAGTGGGAGCCAACTCGAAATGTCGAAATATGAAGTGCACCTCGTTCAGTGTGCCAGCCAGCCAGCCCGCCCGCCCTGCCCTTTTCTAAGGCACGCCATCCCACCCCCTGATCCAGCCATCCTTTTTGCCTTCCCTCTCCCTCCAAGAAGCTGAAGGCATTCCGCGGCCAATGAGCGTGCGCATTCTTCCTCCTCGGCGGAGTTTCCTCTTGAGGGTGCCCCCACACAGCCAAATTATTATTTAATTGTTTGTATCTGTACAAACTGTTGGTTTCCCCCAAGCTTGTTGCTTCCTCTGTAGTGTGTCTGGATGGTGCCCTTGTGGCTACCCGCTGAGAGAACCTGCCTGTTCTTTATGTTGGGGTGGGGGTGGGGGGCAGAACCTCAGTTAAGTATTTTTATTGATTTACTTGCACCCCTCGGCTAGGCCAAGTATGTTGGGTGATAAAGACCATCATATTCTGTCCACTTCCTCTGGGGAGCTGAAGAGACCTTTCAGGCCTCTCTCATTGGCAGATGAACGTTTCAGATGCCTTGGGAACCCCAGTAACTTCCACTGCTTGAGGGTCCTACTTCGGCTATAACCATAGAAACCAATAAAATATTTGAGGGAGCCGGCCCACCCCCTTGTTAATGAGAATTACTGATTTAATAATATTAACAAAACGCCTGAACGCCACATTAGCCAGAAAGCGAAGAGGTTGAATCATGAAACTGCTAGATATTGTTAAGATAAGGAAACTCAGATGGAGGGACCGAGGGAAGTCACCCACTAATGTAAAGGATAAGTTATAAGATTGTAAGAGGATTTTTATGTTATTCTTTTTTCTCTTCTTTTTTTCTGTCTCTTTCTTTAATGTTTGTTTTTTCTTTTACTTTTTTATTGTTGTGTATTAATTTGTTCTTACAAAATGAATAAAAAGTATTTTTTTAAAAAACAGAAAGTGAAGGCTAGATTCTTTTTCAGAATATCTTTGCTGCTGGAGGATGGTGGCAACGTATTCCTAATGCAACCTTTTGAGCAAAGAATGCTAAATTAACGAGGATAAATCATCATTATTATTATTATTATTATGCTATTGGCTAAGGACTTTGCAAGTTTACTTTGGGTGTGCATTCAGAACCCGCACTAAATACAGGTATGTGTGGCAGAGTAGACAATTCATTTTACTTCGGGACAGTTTTGAGAAACTGCATGGTTTATAATTCATCACCTGCCTGCTCTTTCCCCCTCCTCCAATTCACAGAAATGTTCGCAAAGGAAAAATACTAATACGCAGGAGCTTCTCAGAGGTTAAAAAGTGCGATTCCTTCAATCACGTTTGAATTTTTTGTGTGAGTTCAAAGAGCCAGAAAATTGTAAGGTTGGAAGGAACTCTGAGGGTCATACAATCCAACTATCTAAAATGCAGAGGGCTGTACGACCTCTGTTTAAAAACAATCCAATGAAGGAGAGTCCACCACCTTCGGAGGAAGCCCGTTCCGCTATCCAACAGCTCTTTCTGCCGAAAGGTTCTTCCAGATGTTTAGGCAGAATCTCCTTTCTTGTCATTTGAATCCCTTGCTTCCGGTGCTACCCACCTGAGCAGCAGAAAACAAACTACCTCCATCATCCACGATCTGACAGCCCTTCAGGTATTTGGAGATGGTTATCATATCACCCCTCAAAACGCTCGGAGGTGTTTTATGGAAAGCAATCCAAAATTAGGGATTAAGCAAACAAACAAACAAACAAACAAAACTTTGGAATCCCCCTCCAACGGAAAAGTCAGACAATCAGATTTATTTCAGCAAAAATGCAAGAGTATTGAGGTACATTTCACCCTAATCGGTCTCTAGCACACGGGACCACATGTTGGGCGATGAAATTTTGTCCCATCCCTTGGGCTCCTGAAGCAAAACCTGTGCTGCTTGTGGTGTAGTGGTTAAGAGCGGTAGACTCCTAATGTGGTGAACCGGGTTCGCGTCTCCGCTCCTCCACATGCAGTTTTCGGGTGACCTTGGGCTAGTCACACTTCTCTGAAGTCTCTCAGCCCCACTCACCTCACAGAGTGTTTGTTGTGGGGGAGGAAAGGAAAGGAGAATGTGAGCCGCTTGGAGACTCCTTCGGGTAGCGAGATATCAAATCCAAACTCTTCCTCCTCCTCCTCCTCCTCTTCTTCTTTCCCAATTTGTCAGCAAATGCCTCAGCTTTTCCTCTGCTCTTCAAGAAAGGTGCTCTAGCGAATCCACACTGCTCATTGAAATCACAGCGCGATTTTATACACCTCTACTCAGAAGTAAGCTCCACTGAGTTCAATGGGACTTACTCCCAGGTAAGTGCGTATAGCATTCAGTCTAAGGAAGTTGCGTGTGGAGAAGCCTAGAGATGCATTTACCACAAGGAAGCCTCGGAGAGACATTTAAAAAAGAAAGAAAGAGAGAGAGAAAACTAGGGAAAGCCACTGAGAACTTGGGGACTTCTGATTCGTTTTGTGGACCCTAATAATGGAGCTCTCTAGCAGTCGTCCTTGGTCTTTGCTCCATTTTATCCGCAAAAAACCCTGCGGGGATAGGCTAGGGTGAAAAGCAGCGCTCAAGTGGTACACACGTGCACACCCAAGTACACCTTAGTAGCAGTAGTAATTATATCCTGCCGTTCTCCGAAGCTGGGATTCAACGTGGTTTCGTGGAGTGGCTTCTTTTCTTCAGCCTAGAAGCTCTGCACGCCCCCAGCAACAGAAACAGAATCGCCAAGGAAAGGAGGGAGGAAAGCAAATGGGGGGGGAGCGCAGTGTGGAAAGAGTAGTGGGAGATTTAGAGAGAGGGGATAGCCACGCCCGTGTAGAGAGAGAGAGAGAAAACAGTCCCGTTGAGCTCAATGGAAGCCTGAGCGGCCACCACCTGTGTGCATCATGGCTTGGATCCTGGGACATTGTTGCAGGCTGAAGTCCCCAAGGATGACGGACGGCGCCCTTCTAGTTTTGTCTGGACTCCCAACGCCCATCGGCCCCATCCAGCATGACCAAGGGACGGGGGGGTGGGGGGTTGTACACCTGCGGGGTCAGAGGCTGCCCATCCCTGCATCCTCGGCTTGCTAAGCAAGTTTACTTCGGAGTAAACCTCGCAGAGTTTAGTGCAGGCGCCTTCCGATGGCGCTTAGGCCGTTGCCTTGCCTCTGGCTGCTTGGAAAGCAAATCTCGCTGCCTGCTTCCGTGAGATTTCCTCCGACATCATCGCGCACAGAACTATAGCCACGCATATATAGGATGTTCCGGACACTGATGCGTCTTTTTCTTAGGTTCTCAGTTCCAGTGTGGTGTAGTGGTTAAGAGTGGTAGACTCGTAATCTGGGGAACCGGGTTCGCGTCTCCGCTCCTCCACATGCAGCTGCTGGGTGACCTTGGGCTAGTCACACTTCTTTGAAGTCTCTCAGCCCCACTCACCTCACAGAGTGTTTGTTGTGGGGGAGGAAGGGAAAGGAGAATGTTAGCCGCTTTGAGACTCCTTCGGGTAGTGAAAAGCGGGATATCAAATCCAAACTCTTCTTCTTCTTCTTCTTCTTCTTCTTCTTCTTCTTCTTCTTCTTCTTCTTCTATGCATGGTGCTATTATTATTTAGATTTATAGTCCAGCCCTTCTTCACCCAGAACTCCTCCAGGGTGGTAAACTACAGTCCTTTAGAACAGAAGAAATCATCTAAACATGAAATCATTATAAGGGGGCGGGAGAGAAACTGACGGCAAAGGAATATGGCTCTTTATATCAGCTGCATAATCTGTCTATGATCTGAGAGTAAGCCTCATTGAACTTGCTTCTGCGCAAGCAAGCATAAAGATTTAGGCCGCTGCTTCATCTTGAGGGAGCTCTCCGGGGCAAGGACTCCCAGCTCTAAGACTTGGGTCCAAGCGCATGATGTCTTGTGTCTAAAATGGCTTTCCTTTACCAATGAGCGGCTAGAAGCAGGCTCAACACTTCTGGGGGGAGGAAGAGGAAGGGAGTAGGGGAGAATCCGACTTCCACTCATAACTTGATCCCCACCCCTTGCATATCTATCTGTCTGTCTGTCTGTCTATCTACATTGTGCAATTCTTTTTAAAAATTATATTTTATTAAATTTTCAAAAGTTTAACATATGATCTTCTTATAGGTAGGTTAGCCGTGTTGGTCTGCCATAGTCAAAACAAAATAAAAAATAAAAAATTCCTTCCAGTAGCACCTTAGAGACCAACTAAGTTTGTTCTTGGTATGAGCTTTCGTGTGCATGCACACTTCTTCAGATACCAAACTGAAACAAACTTAGTTGGTCTCTAAGGTGCTACTGGAAGGAATTTTTTTTATTTTTTATTTTGTTTTGAATATGATCCTCTTGTTAGCTCAGTTGGTTAAAGCATGGTGCTGATGACGCCAAGTTTGCAGTTTCGACCCCCGTATGGGACAGCTGCATATTCTTGCCTTGCAGCGGGTTGGACTAGATGATCCTCAGAGTCCCTCCTTTCCTATTCCACAAATCTATGATTCTATGATATACACTCCAATACATAATAATTTTTCTTTCTGTTTTGTGGACTTCCCACCCCGTTTTCCATGGCGTTTCTTTTCTATCTCTTACAACATGACAACAATACTTTAATCTCTAATTCCTTCTGTTGCTCGTAGTTCAAATCCTGCTCGCGAGTCCATCCATGCAGCCATTCCGCAGTTTCTTTACGGTCTGGAAGGAATGAGATGAAAGTCTGTAGCCCTGTGCAGGGAGAATTATTTGCAAGTGGCAGGGCTCTGGGCAGAGAATGAACCGAGACTTCCCAGAAAGGGCACGTGCGCTTTTCGAGCTGATCTCATCTAAATCAACCCAGATCCACAAAGCACCCCCCCCCAATGCATCTAGGCATGTAGAGACAGCAATCTAGGCGCGGCGATGCAATTGATACTTAAAAAAGGCACCGTCACTACAGCTTGTCACTGTAATGAATCTAACGGTCCAAATGTAACGTGTGTCAACATTTAAGATAGCATAAAGCTCAGGCGAGACGACCCAGCAACTCTCTCTGCAAAAAAACAGCTTGGCAATGCCACCCGCCTCCCCTTTCTCTCTCTAGCCGAGCTCTGCAGTCTTGGTGCGTTGCCAAGCAGAGCCAAGAGCCACGCCCCGCTCTCGCTGAAAGTGCGCCTGTCATTTGCTGTCAGGTGGGGGGCGGGCGCTCGCTTTACTTCCCGCATCCAATCGGATCCGCGGTGCGCGCACCGGGAGCCGCGCAGGGTGGAGGTGGGACCGGAGGCTCTTCACGGCCAGCCTCCGCGTCTGCCTCGTGGCCACACCAGGCACCGTCGACTGAGACGCTCTCCGAATGGGCACGAGCGCTGCGGGGACGCAGCAAGCCAACGCGCTCACTCGCGCGGCCGCGGAAGGGAATTTGGCACAAGCGCGCAGGCTGCTGGATGCAGGAGCGGACCCCAATGGCCTGAACTGCTTTGGAAGGAGTGCGATCCAGGTAGTGATCGCGGCGGAACGGGCTGCCTGTCTGACAATGAAAGGGGGGGAAAGCGCTCAAACCACGGCTTTCCGTCTTAAGTGCGGGCACGCATCTGGTGCGCAAAGCGGGCTTGGAAACGTTGCAATGGAACCCCGGGGGATGGGTCGGGAAAGGGCACCAGGGGTAATAGGAGAGGGAGAGAATGGGGGAGGGGGAATCTGTGAGCTTACCTCTGCTGCTGTAAACAAAGATTTTGGAGCACAGGAAAAATAAACTTTCCTCGCCGTCAAGGGGACAGATTTAGGAAATTACCCATAAAAGAATTTTTTTCTTTCGCACGATTTTTCTCCGTCTGCAACAGCAGGGTTTGTGCGCGCGCACACACACACACACACACACAAAAGCCCACTCCTATAACGTTTCTGAGTAGCATAGCTCTGCTAAGCACATTCTGAAATATATTTCCGCTTCAAATGATTCCTTCCTTTCAAAGTTATATCTGCTTTCATTTCTGACGAGAGATATCCTCTCCTCCTCAAAGAATCCCCATATTAAATAGCAATTATTATCTTCTATTAAGGAGTCGTTTGGGACGTGCGCTTTCTCTAACTTATATTGGTCTTCAGCAAGTTGCTTCGCGGGGAGGGCACGTGCCGGGAAATAAATAGAATTTTTTAATTGCCGGCGTGAATGGAGCGCGAAACTCCGGTCGCAAACGTGAGGCTCTAGTGAGGCGATCGCGCCTTTAAGCAATTCGGGTTGCCTCGCAGCCGTCCCGACGGACCTCCATTTTAATCTACATTATTCTATCTACATCTCAGCAAAATGTTCTTGCCCACCTCCCAAAATGGCTGGCTTCTCTGTGGATGGCGACTGTTAGAAACACCCAGGAATTTGTGTGAAACCTATTTTTGCAAAGCTGATTTCTATATTAATTTGTTGGAGGAGGAACAGACACTTTTACAAAAATAAAATTAAAGGGTGGGGAGCCTCTGAGGCGCAAGATTGCCCGCGAGCTTTAAGCACTGGAGAAAAGAATATATTCTATTTCCTTTATAATAACGATCAGAAACCGGAAATGCTCCTAAGAAACATTATAACCAGAAAGGGGAAGGGGATGTCTAGTTCTCGATCAACGCTTTGTGCAGAAAAGCTGATTCTTAAGGCTGCAATCCTTAAGACCCTACTGAATTCGGTAGCACTTGCTTCTGAGTAGACATGGATAGGTATACGCTATGAATGAGCCTTTTCTTGATTCTGTTTTTTTTTTTTTAAAGACACCTTTAACAACGCGAGTCCGTAGCTGGGGTCAGCCCTATTGAATTTAATGGTACTTACTCGTGAGTAGACAGTGCAGGCCAAATTCTATGGTAAGCCTGAAGGAACTTAAGTATTTCTGAGAAGATATGGCTAGGCTTGGGCAGGGCAGCAAATTATTTACCGATTTATTTATTTATTTTGCTCCTAACGTTTCTTGGAATTACATAGCTACCCGCGTTGCCAAATGCACCCCACAACTGTTTCCTTCTTTCAAATCTGATAATAGTTCGACCCTATAGTCCCACCAGCATGTGTCTCAGTATGGAGAAAGAGTGTCCCTTTGTGGTACAACACAATATTTGTGTGGCGGGGTGGACTGTCCTGGAGAGACCCCTGCCTCAAATCCTGGAGACCCTTCGCTTTAGTCCAGGGACGTCCAACTCCAAATAGACTGCGATCTGCTCACAGTATAAAAAACCTTTATAATAAAAAGCTGAGTGATATTGCATAGGAGTACCAGAAACTGTCTCATTGGAAACAAGAACTATTTACATTAAATAAGAAACCTAAACTGTTTTCAGGCTTGGATTTGCCACATGTACAGCATGTGGACATCCTGTGACAAGAGAAATGAAAACAGTTTCCGGCACTCAATACCACAAAGTAGCATGAAAAAACAAACAAACAAACGAATAAATGAATAAATAAAATAAAAAACTCCTTCCAGTAGCACCTTAGAGTCCAACTAAGTTTGTTATTGGTATGAGCTTTCGTGTGCATGCACACTTCTTCAGATACAATGTAGCATGGTTTGCCACGTTAGAGTAAAGCGAAGGGTGAAGGAGGAAATAAGGAGGAGGAGGAAATAAGGAGGGGTGGAGAAAAGAAGGAAAAGAAAAGCCCGACAGTGGACCAAAGTTGTTGAGCTTTGTTTAGGAGGCCAATTTGCTTCCTGAGGGGCCAAACACCTCGAGATCTACCGGTGTTGCGAGAAGCAAAGCTACAGGGAACCAGGCAGAGGGCCTTCTCGGTAGTGGCGCCTGCCCTGTGGAACGCCCTCCCGTCAGAGGTCAAGGAGATAAACAACTACCTGACATTCAGAAAATACCTTTAACCTGTGATATTTTAATGTACTTTAAGATTTGTTCGAAGCCGCCCAGAGTGGCTGGGGAGACCCAGCCGGATGGGCAGGGTACAAATAAATTAGTTGTTGTTGTTGTTGTTGTTGTTGTTGTTGTTGTTGTTGTTGTTGTTGTTGTTTGTTGTTCAGTCGTTCAGTCGTGTCCGACTCTTCGTGACCCCATGGACCAGAGCATGCCTATCCTCCACTGCCTCCCACAGTTTGGTCAGACTCATGTTGGTAGCTTCGAGAACACTGTCCAACCATCTCATCCTCTGTCGTCCCCTTCTCCTTGTGCCCTCCATCTTTCCCAACATCAGGGTCTTTTCCAGGGAGTCTTCTCTTCTCATGAGGTGGCCAAAGTACTGGAGCCTCAACTTCAGGATCTGTCCTTCCAGTGAGCACTCAGGGCTGATTTCCTTCAGAATGGATAGGTTTGATCTTCTTGCAGTCCATGGGACTCTCAAGAGTCTCCTCCAGCACCAGAATTCAAAAGCATCAATTCTTCAGCGATCAGCCTTCTTTATGGTCCAGCTCTCACTTCTGTACATTACTACTGGGAAAACCATAACTTTAACTATACGGACTTATTATATTATTATTATTATTATTATTATTATTATTATTATTATTATTATTAAAGAAAGGCTTAGCTAGATGGCCCAGAGGTTTGCCGGAGGATGGGCCAGCGCCGAGGCACGTTCCCAGCAGTGAGTAAGACCCTCCGTTTCCTTCTCAAAACAGCGACCCTTGCGAGGCAAACTGCTCCCCCGCTCCTCATCACAATCCATCTGAATTCAATTGTGGTTTTCAGTTCGATTCCTTTGCGGATGATGGTGAATTAACATAAATAAATGTATCTCTCTTCAGGATTTCTGCTCAATCTAAGGTTGAGATTCTCGCGTTAATAAAGTCCCACTAACTGAGACCACTCTTAAGTCAATTATTTCGTATCATAGCTTTTTTTTTTTTTTTAAAAAAAACGTTTTACCTATTTAGAAGTACAGTACTGGGAAAGGGTTGGCAGTAGCTGAGCGTTCTTAAGACTCCTCAACTCCGACGGCTGTCGAATCGCCTATTGAGATTTCTCCGATTGACTCAAAGGAGAGACAGCGGTGGATGGGTGTTGTTTCTTGATTTCAGTTTGATTATCCAGTTAGTACGAGTGAGATACCAAAATTACTACCGTAAGAGACATGCGGTGCTTTCAGAATTATGAAATGGAAGCGGGCAATTGCTATTAGAGGCAGGATCCCGCTAAGGTCCCGATCCTGTCCACTTAGAAGTAAGACTCGCTAGGTCTCCGCTCCACCCTCCCCGAAATACCTGTGCCAAAAGATTAGTGAAATTTAAGGTTGCAATCCTGACCTTACAGACCTGGGAGTTAGTCCCGCTGAATTTAATAGGATTCTGAGTAGACCTGGTTAGGATCCTGCTGTAAATCTCATTGAACTAGTATACACTGGCCTGGGAGTAAACCCCTTTCTGCTTAATTTGGATAGTGGAGGGTGGTTGTCTATTATTATTATTATTATTATTATTATTATTATTATACCACTCTTCATCCGTAGATCTCAGGGCAGTTCACAACATAAAATTGCAATATTAAAAACCTCAAAGTACACAATAAAAATTAGAACAAAAACAAACCAATAATCCTGACTCCCACAATTTACATTTACACCCCAACTTTCGTCAAAGGACCTCAAGGGTGGCGTACATCTCCTCCCTACAACAAGCCTGTGAGGTAGGTTAGGTGAAGAGTGAGTGACTGGCCGAAGGTCCCCCAGTGACACACACACACACACACACTGTTTTTATTAAATGATTTACAAATCAGTCATATTCATATTGAGACATTCCTGTTACAAGCAATATGGGCTTGAGGGAAAACCAAAGAGGGGAGAGAGGGGGGGAAGGAAAAGGGAAGGAAGTAAAATTTCATTCTTGTACATAGTATATCAGGGAAGCTTTTGTGTCGTCATCATCACATAAACGTGTACTTTATGTTGGCGGTGGCCGGGGACGGGGACGGGACCGCAGGTTGCCGTGTGTTTTGTTTGGTGTTGGGGTTGCCTTTATGGGGATTTAAGCCCTCCTTTCCTGGATTCTAGCCTAGCACCCTAACCACTACACCACACTGCCTCTCTTGCACTGTAGCATGGCACTGTCAATCTGCATCCAACCCCAAGGGCTGAATTCTTCTTTCACTCCCTCTGTGGCGCTCGATGAGCTCTCTTCCTCCTATTCAGTACTGTATTATTATTATCTCCTGCTATTATTTTGATGCCAAGTCTGGATCCACCCCTTAAGGAGATGAACTCGGAGTAGCTCACAGCAGCCCCATGGTCGTGGGAGTATAGAATCATAAAGTTGGAAGAGACCACAAGGGCCATCCAGTCCAATCCCCTGCCAAGCAGGAAACACCATCAAAGCATTCCTGACAGATGGCTGTCAAGCCTCCGCTTAAAGACCTCCAAAGAAGGAGACTCCACCACACTCCTTGGCAGCAAATTCCACTGTCGAACAGCTCTTACTGTCAGGAAGTTCTTCCTAATGTTTAGGTGGAATCTTCTTTCTTGTAGTTTGAATCCATTGCCCCGTGTCCGCTTCTCTGGAGCAGCAGAAAACAACCTTTCTCCCTCCTCTATATGACATCCTTTGATATATTTGAACATGGCTATCATATCACCCCTTAACCTTCTCTTCTCCAGGCTAAACATACCCAGCTCCCTAAGCCGTTCCTCATAAGGCATCGTTTCCAGGCCTTGGACCATTTTGGTTGCCCTCCTCTGGACACGTTCCAGCTTGTCAGTATCCTTCTTGAACTGTGGTGCCCAGAACTGGACACAGTATTCCAGGTGAGGTCTGACCAGAGTGGAATACAGTGGTACTATTACTTCCCTTGATCTAGATGCTATACTCCTATTGATGCAGCCCAGAATTGCATTGGCTTTTTTAGCTGCTGCATCACACTGTTGACTCATGTCAAGTTTGTGGTCTACCAAGACTCCTAGATCCTTTTCACATGTACTGCTCTCAAGCCAGGTGTCACCCATCCTGTATTTGTGCCTTTCATTTTTTTTGCCCAAGTGTAGTACTTTACATTTCTCCCTGTTAAAATTCATCTTGTTTGCTTTGGCCCAGTTCTCTAATCTGTTAAGGTCATTTTGAAGTGTGATCCTGTCCTCTGGGGTATTAGCCACCCCTCCCAATTTGGTGTCATCTGCAAACTTGATCAGGATGCCCTCAAGCCCATCATCCAAGTCATTGATAAAGATGTTGAATAAGACTGGGCCCAAGACAGAACCCTGTGGCACCCCACTAGTCACTTCTCTCCAGGATGAAGAGGAGCCATTAATGAGCACCCTTTGGGTTCGGTCAGTCAGCCAGTTACAAATCCACTGAATGGTAGCATTGTCTAGCCCGCATTTTACCAGCTTCTTTACAAGAATATCATGGGGCACCTTGTCAAAGGCCTTGCTGAAATCAAGGGAAATCATGGGGTACCTCCGTTTTAATTCAGATCACCAAAAATGCAATCCTAGGCGGAGCGCGGCGCTAGCGCATGACTGACGGCGCATCTTTTCTCCTTTGTCTTCCAGGTCATGAGGATGGGGGACCCGCACGTGGCCCAGCTGCTGCTGGAGAGGGGAGCCGATCCCAACTTGCCCGATTCCTCCACCGGCTCCTACCCCGCGCACGACGCGGCCCGCCAAGGCTTCCTGGACACGCTGCGCATGCTGTGCTCAGGCGGAGCGCGAGTCGACCTGCCAGACCGCTGGGGGCGCCTCCCGGTGGACGTGGCTGAAGAGAATGGGCACCGCCACGTGGCGCGTTATCTGGCCCGGCTGGAGACCTGGGAAATCTGGAGATAACCCAGCAACGATGCTTATAATTATAATAGCACTTCTCCCTTGCATTATTTTGCATGGGTCTTCTTTGCTATACTGTGGTACCTCTGGTTAAGAATTTAATTCCGCTGAACTTTAATCTCACCCTGAACTTGAAGCAAAGTTCTTAAACCGAGATACTATTTCTGGGTGAGCGGACTCTGTAACCTGAAGCGTCTGTAACCCGAGGTACCACGGTACAAATAAAGGGTTTTTTTGCAATAAGTTGCCTTCCTTCCTTCCTTCCTTCCTTCCTGCAACAGTCGGAGGGTCTACTGTTCCCAATGCCTGTTTCAGAGCAAGACACACATGTAGAGAGGATTCCCTCCCCCTCTTTAAACGCTGCAAAATATATTTTCGGTGAAAAAATCAGGCTCACGCTGTTCAGTTGCTGTCCATTGTGCCTGCAATTGTGATGCAAGGCACACACACACAAAAAGAGTTCCAGTTAAGGGGCAGGAAAAAGGAGGAGTTTATAATACTTAAAACAACTCAGTTGGAATAAGACGTTTGTTCTCCACACCAAGCTTGATGTGGATTTGAATTGCAGAAAGTACAGTTTGTAACGCTGCAACCGCATAAGCATTCTGGGGCGAGCGAACTCCTGTTGGCAATCGAAGGGCCTTACTTGTGAGTAGACTTGTACAGTATAGGATCCAGCAATGCAAAACACGCTTATCTGGGAATAAGCCCCACTGAACATCTTAGTAGAGAGGGTCTCATTGTCTGGCCCAGATGATCATGGTTAGACGGAGAGGAAATCCAGGCGGTGGGGAGATCGAGTCCGAAGGGTCGTTCTGGTGGGAGCGTTTCCTTTTGGATTTCCTCTACAAATTTATCTGTAGAAGTCTTAGAGAGCTCCTTGCACAAGCGGCTTAGAAATCATATTAAGTACATAAATAAAATTAGAAGATTTATTTAGAATATAGTTTCTCCCAGAAAGCCTTTCTTTAAGTGGCACCATCACTGACCACCACTGTCCATATTTCCTACCCGAGTAGAGTGATACATGTTTAACACGTGTCGCTCTCTCCCAAAATCCTTTATTTGCAGGGCCAGGGAGGTTAGACGACGTTGCGTCCAGCAAGGGCATAGTCCCTTCCAAGCACCTGTCCGGTTGCATTTTCCGCTCATTTGCCTTCTTCTCGCGAAACCTCGCATGGGGAGGAGTGGGGCTTTGCACTAGAGCTCCAAATGTGCACTTATTTGCCCGCACGTGATCGGATTCCACTCGAAAACAGGGGGCACTGCTTTGGAGCAGCACAACACACACCGGGAAGGATGGAGAGGCACACACAGCACAACACAGATAAGGGTTCGAGGCCAATCCAGGGAGGAGCATCCTCTTTGGCCTAAGGAGTGCAAAAAGGGGGCAGGACAGGCAGCAAGGCAGCAACGGGGGCAGGTAGGTTCTGGGGACAGGGGCAATGTGGTCATTTGGGGGGCACTTACAAATAAGAAAGCCCCTCATGCATAATTCTGTACATCATGAAGCTGCAATGAAAGGGTGGATAAAGATAGCATCACCAATTTGCTGTGGTCCATTTTATTATAACTGGAGTGGAGTGGAGAATATTATTCAGTTTGTTATATATCACCACTTAACTATAAACACATTAATACAAGTCATGAACAAACCAAATCATTACCTCCATATGCAATGGGAGGGACGTAAGGTGAATTGGTGTGAATAATAGAATCCTAGAGTTGGAAGAGACCACAAGGGCCATCCAGTCCAACCCCCTGCCAAGCAGGAAACACCAACCCACTCCCTGATAGGTCAGCCATGACAGATAACATCCCCCCTCACCCCAGCCTGTCCTCTCACAGCCCAGAGAATGGTGTGAGCAGTGAGCAGAAGGACCACTGTCTCTGAGTCTGCCTCCCATCAGCTCAAAAGTTCCCCCTGAGGCTTACTGAAGCCTGTTTCTAGGGGGATCCTTAGCTACCCTTCCTTGCAACCAGGAGACATGTTGACTTGACTTAGTCCCATCACCTTTCTGCTCAGGTAAACTGTGAGGAAGCACCGTTTAACTTCCCGCTGGAACGGTACCTATTTATCTACTTGCACTGTGTGCTTTCGAACTGCTAGGTGGGCAGGAGCTGGGACCGAAAAACAGGAGCTCACCCCGTTGCGGGGATTTGAACCGCCGACCTTCTGATCGACAAGCCCTCGGCTCTGTGGTATATGTGGGATGTAAACACAGAGCAGTCAAAACATACCATTGCTAGAGTGGACATGAAGGGTATCTCAGTCTTCCAACCAAAGCTTCCTGTTTACCTGGACTGAAATAACTTCCTGTTACAGGTAGGTAGCCGTGTTGGTCTGCCATAGTCAAAACAAAATAAAATAAAAAATTCCTTCCAGTAGCACCTTAGAGACCAACTAAGTTTGTTCTTGGTATGAGCTTTCGTGTGCATGCACACTTCTTCAGATACACTGAAATGGAAGTCACCAGACCCTTAAATATAGTGAGGAGTGGGGAGGGGTATTCTGAGTAATACCCCTCCCCACTTCTGAGTAATACCCCTCCCCACTCCCTCACTTTATTTAAGGGTCTGGTGACTTCCGTTTCAGTGTATCTGAAGAAGTGTGCATGCACACGAAAGCTCATACCAAGAACAAACTTAGTTGGTCTCTAAGGTGCTACTGGAAGGAATTTTTTTTATTTTATTTTGTTTTCAAATAACTTCCTGTGTAACTAGAGGTGGGTGTGGTCTCACCTGTATCCAAAACTCTTGAGACCAGACACCATCTCTCTCTCTTTGGATTCATCTCTTCAACGAGCAACGTCTTAGGACAGGATGCTCTCTTGGCTTGCAGCCGAGAGCGGCCCAGGTGAAGCCTGCTCCCTTATGGAGATAGCTTCACACATGTAAATACATTTATCTAAGCTAGCCTGCCTTCTGAGACTGTACTGTAACTCAGGATGAAAGCTGTGAGTAAACTCTTTTTATACTTTAAAGAGCACTGTGTTGTGTCTTTACTTTTAAGAGGGAAGAAGGGGAATATACCAGGAATATATATGTTATTCTGAGGCTTTAGCAAGCCTGTGCAACCGTTTCTGCTGTGCTTTAGAAAGGGAATGCAACTCTGCTAAGTTTGGAGCTTGTTAACACAAGCTGGGATAGGATATCTTAATCAATATATCCTCATCCACATTCCTAAACATTCCCCCAGTTTAGACCACAGCGCCACCCACTGTGTTTCTGTGCGCTGCTCTGGTTCTCCAGAAGTGGTTTAGTCATGCTGGCCACATGACCCAGAAGCTGTCTGCAGACAAACACTGCCTCCCTCACCGTACAGGTGGTTGTGAAGAGAAGGTGTTTGCCTTCACCTGGCAAGCAGAAAGTCCCCACCCCAGATAATAAGCTGACCATGATGCCCTGTGATGGGAAGTACAGTATGTGAAATGTCAAAGGAGGAAGGGGAGGGGGGCTTCCTGTCAATGGGCTGGATTAGAATCATGAGCCGTAATCTTGCAACCGTGATTGAAGATAGAGAACTGGTAACTGTGATGTGGTAAAAGTAGGAATTTCAGAATGCAAACTTTGGTTCATTTGGACTGTGGCCTGATGGGAAGGGGAAAATCTCAAGGCTTTCTGGGGGATTGATTGGCCCCTGTAATAAGAGAATCTATCTAGCCTTACTGACTAGCCTTACCGCAGCTACACACTACAGGGGAAGGTTAGTAGTGATGGGCAAGCTGTGCTTCAGAAGAGATTGCACACCATTATTTATCTAGTCTATCAACAGTGTCTCCGAAAAAATGTACACATCACTTGGGAAGACAGGCAAACTAATACCAGTGTACTGGAAGAAGCAAAGATCACCAGTGTTGAAGCAATGATTCTTCAACATCAACTTTGTTGGACTGGTCATGTTGTGCGGATGCCTGATGATCGTCTTCCAAAGCAACTACTCTATTCCAAACTTAAAAATGGAAAGCGTAATGCTGGTGGTCAACAAAAGAGGTTTAAAGACTCTCTCAAGGCAAATCTTAAAAAATAGTATAAACACCGACAACTGGGAAACACTGGCCTGCAAGTGCTCCAATTGGAGAACAGCCTTTACCAAAGGTGTCATGGGCTTTGAAGACACTCGAACTCAGGACGCAAGGGAGAAACGTGCTAAGAGGAAGGCACACTTGGCAAATCCACACCGTGATCAACTCCCACCCGGAAACCAATGTCCCCACTGTGGAAGGACGTGTGGATCCAGAATTGGCCTCCACAGTCACTTACGGACTCATTGTTAAAACCATGTTTATGGAAGACAATCTTACTCGACTTTGAGGGATCGCCAAAGAAGATGCCTTTGAAGGACCTCTAGGAAGTATCAATGCTGCAGAGTTTCACAGAATATCCTTTTGAAAATCTCTGCCTTAGAAGTCACCCACTTTTTTATTTGTGCAGGATGAAGTTGCTGCTAGGCATAAGGCCAGCGAAGCTCAGAGGAAGCACGCCTCTGAATGCCAATTGCTAAGGAATACAAGCAGGAAGACTAATGCCCTCCTCCACTGCTGGTGGGCTTCCCCAAAACATCTGCTTGGGCACTGGGGGGGGGGAAGCACAAGGACTAGATATGACTTTTGTCTGATTCGTCAGGTCTCTTTTTAATAATCAGTGAAGGCAACTGACAATTCCTTTTTGTGGACAAGGGTGGCGCCAAAAATACTGGCTTTTGGATTGTGCGGCACTTCCAACCTGAGCATTCAGCCTTGTACTTGTTTCCCAGGCCAAGTGAAATGTTTGGATTTATAGGAATTAGGTCAGAAGGGGATTCACAACCAACAGTCAGAAGCTTTGGTTGCCCAAACAATAGTTAGGGAAAACCCGGAGAGCCGGCTGCATCAATAAAAACAGCACCAAGTTCCTGCAGTCTGCAAAGAGCAATCCAGCTATGATGCTGGCATTTATCTGCCTATATACGTAGAAACGCAAGACTGTCGTCACACTGTGCTCATTGCAGGATTCGTAGGGCCACACCGTGACCCCTGGGATTTGCATGAAGTCAGGGAAGGGCACAGGACCAAAGGAGAAGGCAGGTTTTAAAAGAATAAGAGAGGCCTGAATAAAGGTACACAGGTGCTCTAAGGATATTGGACGGGGGCACTTGGAGGGGCTGGAAGGTTATGGGGATCTTGGAGGAGCTGAGAGGGGATGTGGGGTGTGAAGGGGCTGTGAGGACATGGGGGGCTTGGAGAAGCTGGGAGGGAGGGTGGGGGATTGAAGATGTGAGGGTTTGGTGGGGGTAGGCAAGGTTGGTGAGCAAGACACAGTGCTAGCAGGTCCTAGGTGTTGTGATGAAAGCAGGGTGGGTTTTTTTTTTGTCTCGGAGCAATTAGGGACAGAATACTAATTAAATAACTTTCATCACAAAGACAGGCACACATTCTAACATCTATGAACTGGATTTTAAAGAGCTATGTGTTTTTTATTTTCAAGAAAAGACTTAAAAAATAAATAAATCTGTACATATAAGCTGAATATTTGGTGGGCATAGGACGGGGTCTGGAAGCCTCAGGCCTGGAGGTCAAATATACTTTTGCATATGGTGACACCCACCTCTGCTACGTGGCCTCTCAGAAAGCTGCTCACGAGGAAATATGGTCCCTGGCCAAAAATAAATAATAATTCCTCATCCTGGATAGCTCGGGTGGTTAGAGCACGGTGCTGATAATGCCTTGGTTGCAGGTTCGATCCCTGTAGGAGACAGCTGCTTCTGTCCTGTATACCTGAAGGAGCGTCTCCAACCCCATCGTTCTGCTCGGACACTGAGGTCCAGCTCCGAGGGCCTTCTGGCGGTTCCCTCCCTGTGAGAAGTGAAGTCACAGGGAACCAGGCAGAGGGCCTTCTCTGTGGTGGCACCCGCCCTGTAGACAACTATCTGACTTTTAGAAGGCATCTGAAGGCAGCCCTGTTTAGGGAAGTTTTTAATATTTGAAGTTCTATTCTGTTTTAAGTGTTCTGTTGATAGCTGCTCAGAGTGGCTGGGGAAACCCAGCCAAATGGGCAGGGTATAAATAATAAATTTATATTATTATTATTATTGCATGGGGTTGGACTGGATGACCCCCAGGGTCCCTTCCAACTCTGCAATCCTGTGATTCTATCCCTGCTCCCAAATATGCCATGTTAGGATAGTGTTAAAACCATCTGTAGGAATTGTGCTTGGTAAAGCAAAACAAGCCGTTTTTTACGGCCCAGTAATATGGCTGATATTTTCTTTGGTGTTTCCATAGTTTGTAAGTTGTCATCATCTTAAAGCAGCCATAGTCCACATTTTTTTAAAATGGTGGGCGAAATCTCACTTAATTTTATCTGACCTCTCAATTGCACATTAAAAACCATTCAGTCTGAAGTCTTTCCAACCCCCCAAGAAGTCTCGCTTACACACAGGAGGTTACGTTTGGTTTTATTAGATAGAAGCAGCACATTTTTTTCTTAAAGGCAAGTGTGGGCGTTAAAACAAACAACAGTGTAGAAATAAACCGCAGGGATATATCTGTGCGTATCGTGTACATTCATTGACGCCACTCTAAGGAACCAGAATGGAGCCAGCACATTCTTCGGAGGAATAGAGCAGATCAACACAGTAAGGCAGATGAAATGGTTTGGTACAGAATTCTCTTAGCGCAGGGCAACGTTCTCCCAAACACGATGCCTGTGCAATCCCAATGGTCCCATTAGAAGCCAGCATACCCTTCCCTCCTCTCGCAACGCCACCTTTGGTGGCTAACCAATGCGACTCTTTCCGCATGCTCAGCCATGGCACAACATGCTCACTTCAAGGAGAAGCCCTGGCCCCTCACAGGGAGGCATCAAACAGGGGGGCCCCAACCAAGGTCCCTGGCACGCAGAGTTTTTGCTGACCTGGGTAGAAGAGAACAGCTGAGAAGGGTCGGAAGAACTTCCGGTTGAAGTGAGCACACGTGGGACATAGAGCATGTGCAGAGAGCAGTGGCAGCATGCTGCCGGGGGTCTGCACTAGGATGTCTAACGGAGTTATTCCGTGACCCGCTGTCAGCACTGGGTGGGTGGGGGGTTAGCAGCACGTTCTTCAGATACCATTCAAACGCTCCCATCTAGAAGGCAACCACTTTTGTAAAAACATAAATAAAGTTATATTTAAAAAGTTTGAAAAGGTCTTAAAAAAATATAAAAAACACAAAAATACAGTTCCAAAAATCCGTTTCTTTGCATTAAAAAAAAAATGCCACTGAACAAAGACATATCAATTCAACTGATTTACAAGATTTTGGGTTTTGGTTTCTGGTTTCCCCCCCCCCTTTCCTATTTGGAGTAGTTAAAGAGTATATGCTGTCACCTCGCCTTTGCCTTGACATCTTTGAGATGGGTGATGAGTCAATAACTTGTCAGAACTGCATACCATGACATCTTATTTTCTTGTTCCGTGTCTATAAACAAGATTATTAAATGTTTGCTAATAATTCCTATTGGGTGGTTGTCAGTTCCCACAATTAATTAAATACCCAGTCTGGTGGGCAGGTTCCACTCCTTAACCTCTACACATTTTGTGCCGAAACGAAAAGTATTAGCAGATAGAATGAAAATGTTGCGTATTTTAACCGTATAATTTTAGGGCGTTGTCATGTTCTAAAAAGATGCATCTTCTCGAACCAGCTTCAGAGCATCTGGCCGTGCCTTTAATGTTTTGGTAGCATAACTGACAGCTGCAGAGTATTCTGAAAGACAAAAATGAAAAACCAGGAAATAGAGGATTACTTCTCAATGCAGTTTAAAGCTTTAAATTGTTCAAAGCTTTATACAAACTTGTTCTGAATTATGGACAGCTAACTTCCCCTAAAATTTTACCTCCTCTTCTAAGGCAAAATAAACGAGTTCCCTTGAATTGTAAAGTAGCAAAATACTGGTTAAAAGGTAAAAAAAGTAATGGAAGTAATTTCTTTCCTAACTTCCCCCCTCACCTGCCTCTGAGCTGTGACCTCCTGCAAACCACTGTTGTAGATCTAAACTGTCTTCCTCTTCACTGGAGGGTTCAGGCGGTTGGGATTTCAATCTCTCCATTGCTGGACGTGTGATCGTTTTCATCACATGTCTGTGTTGACATTCCTTACCATTGGAGTCATGAGAATGGAAGTTCAGTTACACTGTTCCGTTATGGAGGAGGAGGAGGAGGAGGAGCCATGTTTCCTTTGTTCTTTAACACTTGCATATAGTAAGGTAAAGGGACCCCTGACCATTAGGTTCAGTCACGGACGACTCTGGGGTTGCGGCGCTCATCTCACTTTACTGGCTGAGGGAGCCGGCGTACAGCTTCCGGGTCATGTGGCCAGCATGACTAAGCCGCTTCTGGCGAACCAGAGCAGCGCACGGAAACGCCGTTTACCTTCCCGCCGGAGCGGTACCTATTTATCTACTTGCACTTTGACGTGCTTTCGAACTGCTAGGTGGGCAGGAGCTGGGACCGAGCAATGGGAGCTCACCCCGCTGCGGGGATTCGAACCGCCGACCTTCTGATCGGCAAGCCCTAGGCTCTGTGGTTTAACCCACAGCGCCACACGCACCCCTTAACTTGCATATAATAAATTAGCTGAAGAAGAAGAGTTTGGATTTGATATCCCGCTTTATCACTACCCGAAGGAGTCTCAAAGCGGCTAACATTCTCCTTTCCCTTCCTCCCCCACAACAAACACTCTGTGAGGTGAGTGGGGCTGAGAGACTTCAGAGAAGTGTGACTAGCCCAAGGTCACCCAGCAGCTGCATGTGGAGGAGCGGGGACGCGAACCCGGTTCACCAGATTACAAGTCCACCGCTCTTAACCACTACACCACACTGGATATCCACACCTCAAATGCCTAGCTACTGCTTGGACTATGCTATCAGGTTGTGTGCGCGTATCTTCGGATATGTGTCACAGAAGCGCATCGGGAATGAAGAGTGATGAATCATCCCAAGGGTCGCTTGTGGGGAGGACGCAACTCCCTGGCATTTTCCAAGTTGGTGGAGAAGCCCAGTGCGGTTTATACCAACACCGGTTCCTCACCCTGTTAGAAAGCCTCCTGGCAAGGTCCTTCTCCAGCTCCACTTTTCTGCAGTGGTACCCACAGCAAGAGGTACGAGGAGCGTGACTTCCCTGGGTCGGCGTCTCTTCTGCAGAATGCAATCTCTTGGTCTATCCATCACGAGCTTCTGACGCCAGTAAAAATGCCAGGCAAAGGAAAAACGGAGTTCAACTCAGGATTCTGTTTCCCTTTCCTGCTTTGAAATTCTGCAGCTTTTGTCTGGGCAGTCTTGTCCAGCTAGCTTTTTTTAATTTGCTGGTTTTTAGTTTTCAAACACACATAAGCATACACACATATGTGCTGTTCTCTTTCCCTACACACTAACCTTACAAACACGTTTAAAGAGTTCGGACACAAAAATGTTGGGAGGAATTAAAAATATATTACTTTTAAGTTCTGCTGGGTTTCTGCCCAGTCCATGGAACCGATCTGGGGTATAGTAGTCAGCAGCAAGCTGGTTGCCTTATTGGCGTTTTCTTTCAATGTCTTCAACACTTTATCCACCGAAACCTGGGAGGACAACAATTAAAGCAATTTCCACTGGATTAAAACAGCAACAACACAACCCACCCATATGCTTATGAGCTGATATGTACAGGATAGCATACTGGAGAAGTTTAAAACAATAGAGCTGTACCTCGTGTTGCGAACGGCGTGGGTTACGAACACGGCAAAGTTTCGCTGCATGCAGGTCGTGCATGTGCGATATCGCCTGGGTTGTGGACTTTTCGGGGTGTGAACGGCACCCCGGAACGGATCGTGTCCACAACCCAAGGTACCACTGTATTTAAATGTCTCAGGCATGGGTAGGTAAACTAAGGCCCGGGGGCCGGATCCGGCCCAATTGCCTTCTAAGTCCGGCCTGCGGATGGTCCGGGAATCAGCGTGTTTTTACATGAGTAGAATGTGTCCTTTTATTTAAAATGCATCTCTGGGTTATTTGTGGGGCATAGGATTTTGTTCATTTCTTTTTTCAAAATATAGTCCGGCCCCCCATAAGGTCTGAGGGACAGTGGACCGACCCCATGCTGAAAAAGGTTGCTGATCCCTGGTCTCAGGAAAACTTTGTGATGCATTGAATTCAATAATTTGAGTTTGCAGCTGACTGTTGAGAGAGGGGGGGGGAGGAAGAGAGAGAACATGATGCTGGCAAACTTCATGGAATAATCAAATGCATTACGGTGGAACCTGGGAAGCCAAACGCTTTTAAACTCGAACATTTTGGCTCCCAAACCATCGAAAACCAGATGTGATTGTTCCGGTTTCCGAACGTTCTTTGGAACCCGAACGTCCGACACGACTTCCGATTGGCTGCAGGAGCTTCCACAAAATGTGGCAGCGTGTAATACTCCTCTTCAGGGTTCCAGCCATGTTGTCTTTGAAAATACCCCCATTCCATTCCTCTCACCAACACACAAAGTGAGCATGCCCAGTCATCATTAGGTGGTTGTTGTGGTATGTATCCTCTTTCGGGTCCTTTCTGGATTTGGCAGGGTTGTTTTTTTGGAAAATGACACACAATGAAATGAAAAAAAGAAGAAGCTTAAACTGGCAACCCCCTGGAAGACTTTCTTTTAGGGGTAATAGGGTCAGAAACCCTCCCAAAAGATGATTAACTTATTTCTGTATGCAACAACAGCAGCTGGAATCTTATACATGCAGAACTGGGAAGATGACGAAACACAAATGAAAGAAGAATGGATTTTAAACTGGTGAAACTAACAGCAAAAATAAGAAAATGACACGAGGGACTATTCCTGGAAGAATGGAAGTCCTTTGTGGAGTATCTGAAAAAATGCCACAATCAGATGAAATCGCAAGCAGGTTTGAAATATAAGCAGTGGAAGGAAAAGGATAATACAGTGGTAGCTTGGTTGTCGAATGGCTTGGCTCCCGAACAAATCGGCTCCTAAATGCCGCAAACCCAGAAGTGTTCCAGTGGGCAAACATTTTTTTGGAAGCCGAACAGACTCCTGGAATGGATTACTTTCGACAACCAAAGTGCCACTGTATTCGAAATAGAAGACTATGTTGCAGGTGAAATTTTCTCAGAATGCAGTATGTAAATAGGATGGGATTAAGAAAGGCGGGAAGTCAAAGTTTAAAGAGAAACGTTTAACAAATTTGGAATCTGGAATTTATATGTAAAGATTTAAAAGTGTAGTAAAAATTTCATCTCTGCCAAAAAAAGGCGGAGGGGTCCCTTCTGAATATTTCCCACACTTTTGTAAAACTGGGGTGCCCCCACAAACCTGCCAGTGCCTCCCCCCTTCTGCATGTATGGCGCCATTTTTGCTACATAAGGACCCACACTTGGCAACCAAACCAAAAGCGAGAAGCAGCTGTCACTCACGGTTTCTTCGTGTTCCTTCCAGCAGTCGTAGTCTGTGGCCATAGCAATGCTTGCGTAGCAGAGACCAGCTTCCTTGGCAAGAACCACTTCGGGGACCGTGGTCATGTTGATGACATCGCCTCCCCAGCTGCGAAACATGAGGCTCTCGGCTCGGGAACTGAAACGCGGCCCTTCGATGGAGACCATGGTCCCTTTGGAGTGACACTTGATGCCAAGCTTCTTGGCAACATCCATAAGGACCTGGGCGCAAAAAGACAGGACCGTCTTTAGCATATGTGCCGCTGGGGTGCAAAGATCTGCCCAGCGCACCCAAATTTAGTTTAGCAGTCTTGTTAAGAATCGATTTTGAAATGTATTCCTAATTACTCCAAAATGTGTTTCCTGCTTAGCATTTGTCGTAAAATGAAGAAAAATGCAGCTCGCGGAATTCATAGTGTTTGCTTTAGGCGCTTTGCGGAAATGGAAAACTACAATTGCGGGCTGAAATGCATGTGTAGCAGAGCCCTAAGTACTAAGAAGTTAGTCAAAGAAAATGATGACAATTAGGGATAATAAACATTATTTTTTTTACGATTTCTCCAAATGAATCTGAACTGTAAGTGATTAAATTAAAGCAAGCCGTTGTGAATGACAGGCGCCGGTGGCGGTGCGGCACGTCTTTGGTAAATGAGCGCAAAAAGGCGAAAGTCCTTTAGTGGAACAGTAGGTATACATTTCGGTAATAACCTAGGTATATATGTATTTTGTTTTTCTAGCTTGATCAAAATTATTTATTATTTCATTACAGGTACGTAGTTAAGAGTTTAGGTGGCTTCAATCCCCCCCCCAATCCTTTTTTTTTTTGTAATGTACACAATACCACCCCTCTCTTTCTTTTGTTTTCTATATGGGTACTATTTCTTGTTTCTCCCTCTTTGCGTCTTATCTTACTCTGTGTACTTCTAATTTTGTTATTATTATTATTATTATTATTATTATTATTATTATTATTATTATTTTTCTAATAATAATAATGTAATCTGGAGGAAGGACAGGGAGGTGGCTCAACATCGATCAAGTGGCAACCCCCCGCCCTCCCCCCCATAAAAACATTAAATGAAACAGGACGTATAAACTGAGGCCGAATCTGTGCTGGAGATGTAAGAAAGAAACAGGAACGATAATGCACATGTGAACAAATTAAATTTTTTTGGATAATGGTACATGATGAAATGAAAAAGATGCTTAAAAGGCCTGAAGTGTATTTACTAGGGCTATTAGATGAAGAAATACCACAGAGAAAGAAAAAAAATCTTCCTGTATGCAAGCACTACCGCTAGGGTAGCCATAGCGGCAAATTGGAAAGCACAGAGAGTCCCCACAACTTAGGAGGAATGGATTTGCAAATTAAGTGAGTATTTATCATTGGCAGAATTAACGGCCGCAATAAGAAATCAATCCAAACAAAAGTTAAAAGATGAATGGAAATGCTATGAGGATTACATGGTAAAATATTGCTCAAAAACTAATATACTATCATGCCTTGATTAAGAGATATGAAGTAAATAAGATAGAAAATTTAGAAATGAATTAGGTGAATCAATATATAAATTAATATAAAGGGAAATCTGGAATGCAAGAGTAAGTTTACAACATTCTTTTTTGTGGAAGTCAAATTGGTGACGGAGGGAAGTCAGAGGGGTGTGGTGAGGGGATTTTGGTGGTGGGATAAAGAAAGAAATTTGTGTAAGGTAGAATTACAATGTGATGTAATTTACTGTATGATTCTGATGTATGAGAAGTATTGTAATAATTATAAGATTGTAAATAAAAATTTAAAAACAAACAAACAAATAAACGAAACAGGAGGGGATAAAGCCGGAAAGGAAAACCAGCCACATGTTTTTCTCTTTCACCCCCTTCCAATGCATTCAGAAGCACTTTCTGCTCATGGACAGGCTGTGAAGATTCCGGACGCAGATGGCGGACTTAATAAGCGAAGATCCACAAACCTCTCTAGTTTTGGCGCAGAAAGGTTCTGCCATAGGGATGTGGCAGACTCCCGGGAGGCCGGGACAGCTCCCATCATAAAAGGTGAGGTGCCTTTTGGTGGTCCTGTGGGTGCAGAAAAACATATATTAGAAATAAAAAACAACCACCTAGGGATTGGCAAGGAAAGGTCAACATGTTAAGTCACCATAGGATCAATGCCACCCACTCTTTTTTTCCAGCTTGCAAGCCGACACAGATCAGTTGAGCAGGGGTCAGCAAGGTTTACCTCGCCTGGGCCGGTTCAGTCCAGCGGAGATCCCTCCGTGGGCCAGATTTCTGGCATCTGCACGCCCTCAATTTCCGGTGTCTGCGCGCCCGCAGTTTCAAGTGTCTGAGCATGTGCAGACACGATTTTCGGCGCCGCGGAAGAGAGTTCCCGCACCGCGCTGGTTTAGTTCAGCATGTGGGGACTCGCCGAGCGGGCGCCTCGGTTTGGGGGCGGCTCGTTTTCAGCCCCATGAATCAGTACCGTAAGGTCTGTGTGGTGGTGTCTCAAGAGTAACGAGGCAGGAGCCCAACCTTTCTGTTTACAGGTTTATTGTGCAAAGTATTTACAGTGCAGAGCTACAAAATACATGTCCATCTCAGACACTAGCAGAATCCGGGAGTGGCCCCTTCCGGCTCCTTCCCCAGCATAAGAACTTCGGCACCCCAAGTCTCCTCCTACCTTCTTTGCGTTTCACCCCTCTGCGCAATTGGGGCAACAGAAATGGCGTGCCTCCCTCCTGATCAGCCAGGTGAGGTGAGCACAGGGCTATCCCTTCTTTTGCGGGAAATTCCCTTATAATAGCATTGGGAAACAGCAGGGAGGGTTGACAGCTATGGCGCAGGGTCTCTGTAGCATCCCCAAGCTGTCTCCACACCAGGCTTCCTGTTTGCCGCTCCTGGCTGGAGGAGGCACTGGGGCTCTCCGTAGCACCCCCAAGCCCTCTCCTCACCAGGCTGGCCCCTTCCCCTTCCCCCCCACTGGAGGTGTGGCTGCTTTTCACGCTGGAAGAGGTACTGCTGCTCAGTTGGAGTTGGGTCCCTCGGGTCCCCTCAGCGGGCAGTTCCCTGACAGGTATTTTCATAACAACCCCTCACCGCCCCATTAATATCACCCAATATCAAAAGCAGGGATGCTTTGGGAATAAAGTTCTAATTCAATGATTGCCCAGCCTAGCTCCTCATATAAGATCTCCATCTCTTTTTTACCTGTCTATGAACTGGTCTATTATGACAATGTCTCCAGGCTGAATCTCTTCTCTCAGAGAACCACAGGCTGTAGTCACCAGCAGATGAGTGCAGCCCTCTTCCTTCAGAGCCCACAGATTGGCACGGTAATTGACATGTGTCGGAATGATGGTGTGATGTCTTCCATGTCTACGTAGAGAAAGAGAGGGGAAAAACAGCAAAGCTAAAATTCAAGACAGAGAGGGAAAACCATAGAAACAAACAACTCGAGGAAAGATGTGCTTCGTGCTGCGGTTAGGAATGAATTCACTAAATCGTGTTTTTATTCTGTTCCACCACCTCTTTAAAAGAAATATACTTATGGGGTGAGGAGAGTAGCTGGGGATCAGGACCAATAGATCTGGCCAATCCAGAGGCTTCAATTTGCTTTCCCGTCTCAGGGACAAATGTCATACACCTTGTGTGCCAGTAGCTATGAGGGTTTTAATACATAATAGTTTCTAAGGGAGCAGGTGGCACTGTGGTCTAAACCACTGAGCCTCTTGGGCTTGCCGATCGGAAGGCCAGTGGTTCGAATCCCTGTGATGGAGTGAGCTCCCATTGCTCTGTCCCAGCTTCTGCCAACCTAGCAGTCTGAAAGCACACTAGTGCAAGTAGATAAATAGGTACCGCTGTGGCAGGAAGGTAAATGGTGTTTCTGTGCGCTCTGGTTTCCGTCACAGTGTTCCATTGCACCAGAAGCAGTTTAGTCCTGCTGGCCACATGACCCGGAAAGCTGTCTGTGGACAAATGCCGGCTCCCTCGGCCTGAAAGCGAGATGAGCGCCGCAACCCCATAGTCGCCTTTGACTGGACTTCACCGCCCAGGGGTCCTTTCCCTTTCCCTTTTTACATATAGTTTCTGGTTCAAATCCTCAGCCTTGGAATTCAAGGCGTGGGATTTTAAGGTTTTTGGGACTGGGAGATTTTATCATGTTTCATGTCTCTGTCCCAAACTCTCAACGAAGTTTACATCTGATTTGCACCTATCTGTTAAATTTATAGCCCAACCTTCCTTACAGGGCAGCAAACACTTCTGTGATTAAAAACAAAACAAAACTCCACAAATTAAAACAGAATAAAAACATATTCAAAACATTTAAAAATTTGTTCAAAACAATAAAACAAATTGAAGAACAGATGAAACGCAATCACATGTCTGCACAGGCCTGCTGAAACAGGTAGGTTTTCAGCAAGCATATGTTTTGTCCAACACAATTAACTGCACTTGGAAGTTCTAAAGGAAAAGGAACAATTTTTAAGGTAGACAACTCAATCAAGCCAATCAAGAACTATAAACCAATTATAATTTACTGAAATGCTGGAGAGAATCCTTGGCATATAGTGTGCCTCTTTAGCGGGTTAGATGCCTTGGTTTAATACATTTACGGCAAACCTTATTTTTCAGTAGAAGAGAAATACAAGTGATGCTTAAGGAATTCTTACCTGGCTAGAAGCACACAGTCAACATTTTTTATCTTCCCCAAAATCAGAGCATCTGATGGCTAGATTTAAAAACAAAAATAACACAAGACAGAGATGGAAGATGACAATTTACAGAATGCTAACAGTAAATTTTAAACAACCTTAACTGCTATTTAGGCATGATTAAGGGATATATAAGGATGTAGGGGTGCCTGGCGTGCTCTGGTCAGTGCTCTGGCGTGCTCGTGCTGGCGTGCTCTGGCGTGCTCGTGCTCGAGTCAGACACGACTGAACGACTGAACAACAACAAGGACATACGTGGCACTGTGGTCTTAACCACAGAGCCTAGGGTTTGCCGATCAGAAGGTTGATGGTTCGAATCCTCGCGACAGGGTGAGTTCCCGTTGCTCAATCCCTGCTCCTGCCCACCTAGCAGTTCGAAAGCATGTCAAAGTGCAAGTAGATAAATAGGTACCGCTCCGGCAGGAAGGTAAACGGCATTTCCGTGCGCTGCTCTGGTTCGCCAGAAGCAGCTTAGTCATGCTGGCCACATGACCTGGAAGCTGTACGCCGGCTCCCTCGGCCAGTAAAGTGAGATGAGTGCCACAACCCCAGAGTCGTCCGTGACTGGACCTAATGGTCAGGGGTCCCTTTAGATATACACACACATACACACACGCACATACACTGTATATTCTGGCGTATAAGACTACTTTTTAATCCAGGAAAATCTTCTCAAAAGTCGGGGGTCATCTTATACGCCGGGTGGAGAATCTGCGGTTGAGTATATCTCAAACTCTATATTTTAACTGGAAAAGTTGGGGGTTGTCTTATATGCCCAGTCATCTTATATGCCGGAAAATACAGTCTATAAATATTTTTTTTTAAAAAAATTCATTTATAACAATCCAATAAAAGTCACATTAATACAATACCAAATTAAAATTCAATTAAAAAAGCCAGTTATCCAAAAAGTTATTGGTACCTACCTTTCCATAAGGCGTATCGACGTATTTTTCTGTTCGTCCTTCTAATATGTCCGGGTCATCCAGACCGGTTCCTCCGATAATTCCAATCTTGCGCACAAGAAACACACATCAGTTTGGAAGACATTTGAAGCTATTACTAAATGCTACACCACAATAGTGTTTGGTTGTCACCTGCCCCCACCCCCCTCGCCATTCCCCCCTCCCCTCCTCCCCCACTTCCTCTTCTTCTTCCTCCTCCTCCTCCTACTAATTGTTTAAACCAATTCATGAGCCAAGAACTTATACACTGACCACTAATAATGAAACCTACGTTGTAGATATTTTCCCATATTTATTATGCTATATACAAATGACATGAGGAAACTTGGTATACTTATTTGTATTACATTCTTGTTTATAGACCCCCCCCTCCAAACAATGTTTGGTTCTTGCTGTTTTTAGATAAGGAGTGTGAAAACTCCGTCATGCTTGAATGAAGGCCGTGGAAATACAGAAAAAACATCTATTTGTGTGCAGTGCCGGATTTACGTATAAGCTAAACAAGCTATAGCTTAGGGCCCCAAAAAATTTAAAGGAAAAAAAACAACTGGATGTACATTTCCAAAATATAAGATAAAAACAAATAAAATAAAACCTACATGCAGCAACAGTGTTTTGTGTTGTGTAGGCTCCTATGATGTAAGTCATGGGCCCCGCCTGCTAGCCTGCTCCCTAAAATATCCCTGGTTTGCTCCTTTCTATATATAGGGTGCCTACATTCTGCATGTGCAAATGGCTTTAGATACCTATTAGGTCCATAAATTACCATATAGCATATATTCAACACAAAAACAGTGACAATTTGTTGTTGACAAAGGACAGCTGGACATATGAAGGGCCCCAGTACCTTCAGTGGCTTAGGGCCTCATCAAACCGAAATCCGGCCCTGTTTGTGCGAGACAACTTCTTACACCAGCCTTTTCCCTCCCGTTTGCTCAACACTACGTATATTTATGTGTGTGAATCCTAGTTTAGAAAACCACATGTGACAAATAAGACCACCCAAGAGCCAACAATTCTCTGATAATTCCTGCAGAAATCTCCGTGCCAGCGGTGGGAAACGTGTGGCACTGCTACCATCCTTGACCACTGGGCACTCTGCCTGGGACGGAGGTGAGCGAGGGCTGCAAAACCATCTGGAGGGCTGTGTGCAGAGATGACCTTGGACATGTCCAATGTGGTTAGTAGGATGCTGGCCAAACAGGGTGGATTTGACTTAAATCACGATTTAAATCACTAGTCTGTAAGACTTGATTTAAATATTTTTTTCACAGAAAGACTCGTTCTTGCTGGTAAAATCTTAATATTTACAACCAGATGAAGGTTTCATTTTTGGAATGATAAATTTTCAGAGTAGTTTTTGCATTTATATCAAATATTACTGATTTGGTTATACTATTAGAGATACACTGACAGGTAACTATGAAATTATTGTTTGTATTTGGACAACTTTTCTGCTGTACTTTATTGGAAGGAGAAAAATAATCATTTCCTTAATAACAATTTAAACAATTTATTTAACTAAAACAATAACATTATAACATATGTATCCATGTTTGTTAACTGATGTGGTTAAAACGATTAAAAACAAACAAACTTAGACTGAGTTTTAGCACATATGAAAAACATTTTTTAAAAAATAATTATTCCTGATGAATAGCCTTTGGACTGTAATGTAACTTAAATAGGAAACTATCTTTAGAAAAATTTTTCCCTCCAAGAGCATTTTATTTTAAAAATCCGAAGTAAATAAAGAAAAAAAAATCCGATTTTTAATTTTTTTTTTAAAAAAACCATTGATTTTTATCGACTCTGATTCCTGCAGAAATCTCCGTGCCAGCGATGGGAAACCTGTGGCACTTCCACCATCCTTGACCACAGGGCACTCTGCCTGGGATGGAGGTGAGCGAGGGCTGCAAAACCATCTGGAGGGGCTGTTTGCAGAGATATATATTTTTAAATTTATTTAATCGGTTTTTTTGATACATCAACCGCAAAAGACACATACAACAAAAACCGTAATAACAATAACAAGACGATTTGTCAATTCAGATTTGAACACACTGATATACCTATGACTACACCTTTTTAAACAATATTTTCCCACCTCTCTTCTCCTCCACCTACTTAGCTTAGTAGGATGCCGGTGGCCAAATGAAGATGTTTGCTGGGGTGCAGCAAGAGCGGGTGATGATTTTAAGGTGTTCAGCGAGCGCATGGTTAGGACACGTCTCGCGGGCAGATAGCGTCACCTTATGATGGAGCCTGACAATTTGTGCCCGAGCCCATTGAGGTCGTTAAAATGAACTGCCAGACTCAGGGCCATTGGCTGCGAGTGGGGAGGATGATTCCTCAAGGAGGCAGTGTATGGGCATCCCTGCTACAACAATGAAACCATTATTGTGCTGGGGGTTTTTAAGGCCAGGAATGGAAAAAACCAGTCACCCTATTTTTAGTCCTAGGCAGCTTCCTTACAGCTGGCAGGGATAGGGAAGGGAAAACTCTGCCACCCACACACATTTCCTCCTTCCGCAGAGGGCAGTCAGTGTGCCTGTCAGGGGCTTTCCGCCTCAACCAGATGAGAACAGAAAATAGGTATGAATGGGACCGACGGAAAACCAACAAACCCCCCATTCCGCCCCCCCCCAGCCCCTTGCCTCAGTAATTTGCTCTAGCTAATAAGGCTCTAGCTTTCTGCCCGTGAGCCGTGTCCTCCTAACCATGCGCTCGCTGAACACCTTAAAAAGCAGAGACATCACCTTGCCAACAAAGCTCTGTATAGTTAAAGCCATGGTTTCCCAGTAGTGATGTATGGAAGTGAGAGCTGGACCATAAAGAAGGCTGATCGCCGAAGAATTGATGCTTTTGAATTATGGTGCTGGAGGAGACTCTTGAGAGTCCCATGGACTGCAAGAAGATCAAACCTATCCATTCTGAAAGAAATCAGCCCTGAGTGCTCACTGGAAGGACAGATCCTGAAGCTGAGGCTCCAGTACTTTGGCCACCTCATGAGAAGAGAAGACTCCCTGGAAAAGACCCTGATGTTGGGAAAGATGGAGGGCACAAGGAGAAGGGGACGACAGAGGATGAGATGGTTGGACAGTGTTCTCGAAGCGACTGGCATGAGTTTGGCCAAACTGCGGGAGGCAGTGGAGGATAGGGTGCCTGGCGTGCTCTGGTCCATGGGGTCACGAAGAGTCGGACACGACTGAACAACAAATAAGGCTTAAGTCTTCCGTTAGTGAATGGAACATCTCCAGTACACTGGTCCCTTGGTTCTCAAACCTAATCCGTTCCAAAACCAAAGCGTTCCAAAACCAAGGCGCGCTTTCCCATAGAAAGTAATGCAAAATGGATTAATCCGTTCCAGACTTTTAAAAACAACCCCTAAAACAGCAATTTAACATGAATTTTACTATCTAACGAGACCATTGATCCATAAAATGAAAGCAATAAACAATGTACTGCAGTCACACAATCAATCAATCAGTTCCACGCAGTCACAAAAACAAAACGAAAAGAGCCGCAAAAACATAAACGCAAAATAAATAGCAAAAAGAGACAGACCTCACCGTAACACTCAAAACGGAGCACATCTGGCTTCCGAAAAGTTTGCAAACCGGAACTCTTACTTCCCGGTTTGGGGTGTTTGGGTTCCAAGTTGTTTTGAGTGCCAAGGCGTTTGTGAACCAAGGGACCACTGCAACGTCAAAAAATGAAGTTCCCCTGTAAGTATCAAAAATTAAATCAAAGCACTGGGGGGCGGGGCTTTATAAATATGCAGTGGACCCTCCGGATACAAACTTAATTCATCCCGGGGGTCTGTACTTATCCCAAAAAGCCTGTATCTGGAGGCGCCGTTTCTGCACGCGCGGCGCAATACAGTGCTTCTAAACATGCGCGCATGCAACGAAACCCAGAAGTATACACTTCCAGGTTTGCCGCATTCGTAACTCGAAATCACGTTACCCAAAGGTAACGTAACCCGAGGTACCACTGTAATAGCTTTCTGCTTGCAGAGAACCCCTTCCACATCCATTTGTCTGCCGTGGAATCCGTACATGTTGCGAGGATTTCTGGGAGGAAATGCCCAGAATTTGCAAAAGGTACATGTCAGGCCTGTTGGACCGGCCTTAAAATAACCACCTCCTTTTGCTGCACTCCACAGGGAAAGTTTAAGAGTATCGAGTGAGTTGTCTCTTAAGCAAATTTGACTGTCTTTGCTGGTTTCTTTTTTTTATTATTATTATAAAAGATCATTTATTTATCTTTTGTACATTGTTTAACTGTACAATATGCGTTTCGTAAACCAATAAAAAATGTACCATAAATGTTCCATATACAAATAAAAATAAAAACTTTGAGAACAAGAAAAAAAACATCTCTTGGTTTGGTTATTGTTCTTAATTGATATCGAATCCCTAACTAATATCCAATTCTATTCCCTTATAAGTTATTACAAGGGGATCTGTCATAATTTAAGTAGTATACACCAAACGTAACATATCATATCATTTAAGAAAACATATGTAAAACATCATAAAAGAAATAGAAAAAAAAGAAAAGAAAAAAGAAAAGATAGAATTACCCTCACCTCCCACCCACCCCAAAGTTTAGAAAACCAATACCAACACCAATTCCACCCCCATTCGACTTCCTGTCAGACCCAACCGTATAACTCACTCTTACTTGTGAGTGTATATCAACATGTCTACCTATCTTCACATATATCTTTATTTCACTACAATATCAACCAGTACCAAATTTTCACTTCGTAACCTTCCTTCTTTTCCCAAGGTTAGTCTTTGCTGGTTTCAAAGATTCTGAAGAACCCCGAGATTTCCTGAGACATAGCTCGAAAACCACTGGATTAAGTTAAACATTGCGGGGGATAAATATCTGTGTTGCCAGATAACTTACAATAAACAAATAAATAGCAACAGACTTCAAATACTCCATCCCACAATACGTGCCCACTTCTTTAAGACTGACCTCTTTTTTTATTTAAACAGATCTTGCTTCACTTTCAATTATAATCGGAACATTTATTTCATTAAGCTAAGGCTCTGTGGTTCTTGTTATCAGTCCAAAGCTCTGGTTGAAGTTCATGCCATAGCTTGGAAGAGCATGCCAAGCAACAGCAGACAGAAACACATATTCTTTCTGGTTTGCTGTCATCTTGTGGCATGGAAGTGGTAGTGCAGGCAAACTGGTTGCAACGTAAGACAGATTTGCAATTTCCAGTGTGCTCGTAAAAGCAGGGTGGGTAAAAACCAATGCTTTAAAAATATATATATATTAAAAAATAAGATTAAATTTTTTTCATTTAAATCAGATTTTTAAAATAAAATGCTTTTGGAGGAAAAATCTTTCTAAAGATAGTTTTCTATTTAAGTTACATTATAGTCCAAAGGCTATTCATCAGGAAATAAGGATTTGTTTTAAGTTTTTCATGTGTGCTAAAACTCAGTCTAAGTTGTTTTTCTTTAAAAAAAATATTGTTTAACCACATCTGGTTAACAAACATGGATACATATGCTATAATGTTATTGTTTTAGTTAAATAAATTGTTTAAATTGTTATTAAGGGAAATGATTATTTTTCTCCTTCCAATAAAGTACAGAAGAAAAGTTGTCCAAATATGAAGTATAATTTCATAATTACCTGTCAACGTATTTCTAATAGTATAAACAAATCAGTAATTTTTTATATAACTGTAAAAACTGCTCGGAAAATTTATTATTCCAAAAATGAAACCTTCATCTGGTTGCAAATGTTATACCAGCAAGAATTAGTGTTTTGTAAAAAAGAAGAAGATTTAAATCAAGTCTTACTGACTAGTGATTTAAACTGATTTGATTTAAATCAAATTCACCCTGCGTAAAAGCATCAATGAACGCTGGAATAATATTGCCTGAACGTTATCATCAAAAGGTTCCCGTGTCACGCAAGTGAAGCTACCATTCCACGCTGCAAATACCCAGCTGGCAACCAAATCCCTTCCACATAGAATTATAGAGCTGGAACGGATCTTGAAGTTTATCTGGCAACCCTCGCTGTTACGCTGGAGCCAGAGCTACCAACTTGGGCTTCTGAGCTTGGCTGCTCTGGGGTATAATTACATTATGTTCTGCTGTGATCAGCTGGATCCTGTTTTGCTGCAAAAGCAATCTATGCGCTCCCTCCAATTGCTTAGTACGGTAATGAACGTTGCACCTATGCAAAACGGAGAGAGGCTTTCATCTGGCAGGGATAAAATGCAGAGGCCTCAAGTTTTCTGAAACTGTAGGCAGCACCGAGTTCGAACTGTTAAGCCAGTTGAAGTTAATGTGATTGAATGAGCCTAACGTTGTGCTGGAGTCCGGCCAGAGGGAACACAACGTATTTTTCACGCCATAAGACGCACCTGAGGGGGAAAGCCCCCCCCTTTTGAGGATCAGTGCAAAGTTGTGCATCTTCTTTTGGAAGAAGAAAAGCCCCATTTGCAAAAGGATCAGCTCAAAGTTGTTGTGCTGCTGCTTTTGCAAAGGAGAAAAGCCCCATTTGCAAAAGGATCAGCTCAAAGCCCTTTCTACAGTTTCCAGACAGATAATCTAATCAGCCAGTCACATGTCGCTGGGGAAACCAACAGCCTCCTCTGCAGAAAGGGAGCCAGCGACCTTATCTCTCTCCCCGATCTCTTGCTGATCAGCTGTAAAGCGGCAGCCTTTCAACACCCCCTTCTCTCTTTGTAAAAGAAAAAGCTCGATCTTCTTTTGGTCCCTGGGCAATTCAGCTCCAGGGACCATGCATTCGCTCCATAAGACGCACAGACACTCCCCCTTACTTTTCAGGAGGAAAAAAGTGCATCTTGTGGAGCAAAAAATATGGTAAGTGCTCCAGATGAAGGAAGGAGAAAGACGAAGAGGAGCAGCTTGATCAGCAGGACTCATTGCCACTTCTTAGGAGGGGAGGGGCGATGCAGTGGAGAGGCCAGAGCTGTGCGGATGCCCCCGCAGAAACCCCGGATAAGCTCTATCAGGGCACCTGTGCAGCCATGATCTCACCACTACCTAGCTACTACCTGCCCCCTGTAAGCGGTAGCATCTCCATTGCAGGGAAGCTACAGCTGCAACTCTATCCCACTGTGCAGTGTTTGAAATTAGCCAGGAGCCAGGCACATTCTGCGCCTGATTATTGGCCACTTGTGACCAAGTGAAGATACATGGGCGCACTGGACTGGTCATGTTGTGCGGATGCCTGATTATCGTCTTCCAAAGCAACTACTCTATTCAAAACTTAAAAATGGAAAGCATTGCTGGTGGTCAACAAAAGAGGTTTAAAGACTGTCTCAAGGCAAATTTTTAAAAAATGTAGTATAAACACCGACAATTGGGAAACACTGGCCTGCGAGTGCTCCAATTGGAGAACAGCCTTTACCAAAGGTGTCATGGGCTTTGAAGACGCTCGAACTCAGGACTCAAGGGAGAAACATGCTAAGAGGAAGGCACACTTGGAAAAACCCTCACGGGGATCAACTCCCGCTCGGAAACCAATGTCCCCACTGTGGAAGGACCTGTGGATCCAGAACTGGCCTCCACAGCCACTTACGGACTCACTGTGTTCATGGAAGACAATCTTACTCTGCCACAAGTGACATGGGCGCAGTGTTAGGAACTCAAAGCCCCGCGCCGCTCCAGCACCACGCCCCTCATCCCCTGCTCGCCCACCCCCCCGAGGGGCGGCCAACGCGGGAGGGAGGGAGGCAGGCGGAGAGGCGGCACGCCGGGGGCGTTGAGGGATCGCAGCGCGACGGCGGCCGATCCCTCTAAGACGACCCTGATCACTGGTTTGCTCATTTCTTTATATAGGGTGCCTACATTCTGCATTGTGCAAATGGCTTTAGATACCTATTAGGTCCATAAATTACCATATATTCAACACAAAAAACGGCGTATATTCAACACAAAAAACAGTGACAATTTCTTGTAGACAAAGGACAGCTGGATTGTAAAGGGCCCAGTTACCTTCAGGAGCTTAGGGCCTCATCAAACCTAAATCCGGCCCTGCACCCACCCCCTCGCAGAATCACCTATCACAAGCCTGAATGACTTTAAAGGTTTCCCCATGAAGTCGGAAATGGTTTATACTTATCGCTTCAACAAACCCTAATTGCTGTCAGCTACATGTGACACATTCAAACTTTGCAGATTAAAAGGCACAAAAGACACAGCAGAATTTTTTAAAAAGGATAAAAAGAAACAACTCGATAAGTTCAAAAATAAAATACATACACTGAAAGCATGAAGGAGAGAAGATCAAACTTAGCAAGATCTCACTGTTTCCTGGCTTTAATAGAAAGCATTCTACCTCTACAGCTCTTCTCAAGAGGAGCTGCTGCTGTGTGTGTGTGTGTGTGTATCTAAGTGCATAGTAAAGGTAAAGGTAAAGGGGCCCCTGACCATTAGGTCCAGTTGTGTCCGACTCTGGGGTTGCGGCGCTCATCTCACTCTATAGGCCGAGGGAGCCGGCGTTTGTCCGCAGACAGCTTCCAGGTCATGTGGCCAGCATGACAAAGCCGCTTCTGGCGAACCAGAGCAGCGCACGGAAACGCCGTTTACCTTCCCACCGGAGCGGTACCTATTTATCTACTTGCACTTTGACGTGCTTTCGAACTGCTAGGTGGGCAGGAGCTGGGACCGAGCAACGGGAGCTCACCCCATCGCAGGGATTCGAACCGCCAACCTTCTGATCAGCAAGCCCTAGACTCTGTGGTTTAACCCACAGCGCCACCTGGGTCCCATCTAAGTGCATAAATTCTGTCAAAGCAACAGATACAATCACTTTCAGAAATGGCAAACTAGGGAATATCGATCACGTGGATTGGAACTATCCAAAGAATGCAAATAGGCCATTCATGGTATTTCAGTGTGCCCTAAAAAGCAATGTGGTATCCTGTATGGGAACATGTTCTGTGACTCACAGCTCAGTTGGTTAGAGCTTGCGGCCGGTAACGCCAAGGTTGCAGGTTCGATCCCCTTATTGCAGGGGGTTGGACTACATGATCCTCAGGGTTCCCTTTCAACTCTACAATTCTAGGATTCCACGATGTAAGAGACTAAACGCACTACCGTTCACCAGATTTCTAAAAGCCGTTGAATAGGCATATGGTGGAAAACCCCTCTGTGACTAATAGAGGAAACTCATCTGAATAATTAAGAAATAGAGGGTGAGAACTCAGCACATGCCTCAGACTGCAGATCACCTACAGCAGATCCATTACTCTGGATGGTCCTTTGGGGCAGCAACAAGGGGGATGGAGGCGGGGTAAAAACGCATTAACAGGGCAACTGTTTTCTTGGCCGCACACAGCTGGGGGTATTCATTCCGGGATACTTAATGCTGTAGTGTGCGGTGTTTCTAAAGCACTGGGCTTTCCAGGAAAGAAGCAGCGGTGGAGGAGGAGGAAGAAGAAGAGGAAACCCAAAGGCAAAATCCTCGGCTTAACAAAAGCCAGGGACACTTGGCCAAGTGTCTCCGAGAATGTCTGCAGAAACTCACCGTCGCCTGTGCACAAAGCCCGGCCTGTCGCTAGGCACTTCTCGCACCCAAGCGGGGCTTACTCCCGGGTAAGTGCACCCAGGGGACTGCGCGCGCGCGCGCGCACCTTTCGGGCTCCGGGGCCCCAGCGCCGCTGGAGAAGGCGCCTTTACGCACGCCAAAGGCGCACGACTCGAGCAGGCCGACGGAGATCCCCAAGGATTCTCGGCCCGCGCCCGCGCGCTCAGGCCCCGCGCGTGCCCAGGCCCCTTCCCGTTCCCCGGGAGCCCGGCGGCGAGGCGGCCCCAGGGAGCCGCCCCTTCGGGGAAAGGGAGCCGCCGAGCTGCGTCCCTGCTGCAGCAGCAGCAGCAGCAGCGGCAAGAAGGCGCCTCGCTTACCTTCACGGGCGGGCAGGCGGCGGCGGCTGCAGCCATGTTGCTCGGGGAGGAGAAGCAGCGGAGAGGAGGGCGGTCCCTGGCTAGGCGCGCCCACCGGCTCTCCGCCCCCGGCAGGAGGCGAAGCGCAAAGCGCGGGGATCCCGCCCAGCCAGCCAGCTCCCTTCCCTTCCCTTTTTTATTTTAATTAATAAATTTAGTTAGTTTTTCACATTAGAATTTTACAATCACATATCCAACATACAACTTAAAAACAAGATTCCAGAGAATCTCCTGGATTTCCCCCCTTTGTGGGTCCTGTTATCAATCATTTCCTCCTGCGTCTTTTCTAATCATCCAAATCCTTTACATCTCCAAAACTCGCCATTAAACTACAAGTGTTATTTGTCGCTCCAGTTTCGTAGGCAGTTCACGGAAACCCTGGGAAGTAGGCAAGTTAAAAAACACACACACGAGCAAGCCGACCGCAGCGATTATAGCGGGCCATGATCGTCATCCACACAATGGATCCGGCTGTGGCGCGTTAACAGCGGAAAGCGCGGTGGGGGCGCCCCATGGACTCCACAAAGCCAGCCATTCATTCTTTGATTGGTATGCCGCTTTCTCTCTCTGTCTCTCCCTCTGTCTCACACACAAACTGTCTTCGAAGCAGCTCGCAACTATAAACGGGGGGGGGGGGGAGGCACTTCCAACGAACACCGCGAAAGCAATTTCTTAAGAAGTTAGCGAAACAAGAAAAATAACAAGGGGATTGCTGAGAACCCAAGGATTGGGACTGGGGCCATAACAATGATGCAGGCCCCCGAGGCATGGATCTTTAAATGTGTCGCTGGGGTGCAAAGATCCGCCCAGCGCCCCCAAATGTTTAGCCGCCACCAAATTTTTCCTGACTATTGGAAAAACCTGCTTTTTCCCTATTTGATGCTAGGAGTGAAAGAGCAACAGAGGAGGGTGTGTGGAATTGCGCTCCCTTGCTTTTCACAGCCACCGATCAAGAGGGACAGGTATATAGTAGGTATACATTTGGCGCCCCCCCCCCGAATTCGGCGCCCAGGTGCCACGCACCCCTTGCACCCCCGGGTAAAGATGGTGAAAGAGGTCTCTTTCAATTCTAGGATTCACAGTTTCTCTTTAATCCTACGAACATCCCTCCCATGATGTTGCTCACAGTCTCCCTGGGGCAGCAGCTTCTTATAAGGCTTCCAAGGGTGGAGGCAGCGGCGGCAAGGGGGGGGGGTAAGCTGGAAACGCCCCCTCCAGGATGGACAGCAGCCCATACTGACAATAATAAACAGTTTACAGTTATACCAAAATTTAAATAACTGCCAACCCCAGTTAAACACAAGGGCCATGTATATATCAAAGGATGTCATATAGAGGAGGGTGAAAGGTTGTTTTCTGCTGCTCCAGAGAAGCGGACACGGAGCAATGGATTCAAACTACAAGAAAGAAGATTCCACCTAAACATTAGGAAGAACTTCCTGACAGTGAGAGCTGTTCGGCAGTGGAATTTGCTACCAAGGAGTGTGGTGGAGTCTCCTTCTTTGGAGGTCTTTAAGCGGAGGCTTGACAGCCATCTGTCAGGAATGCTTTGATGGTGTTTCCTGCTTGGCAGGGGGTTGGACTGGATGGCCCTTGGGGTCTCTTCCAACTCTAGGATTCTATGATTCTTAAACGTTTAACTGACAACAACCCGACAAAAACAAAACAGAGGAACCAAAATTAGAAGCGTTTAAAACATTTTAGCCAGTTGCCAAGAGTTGTTCCAGCAATGTCCCTCTGGCCTCCCAGGAGCCTCTTTTAGCTGTTCAGGGTGAGTGTGGGCCTCGCCCCCCAGGCCAGGTGGAAATGGGCATTGCAGCAGGGAGCAGCTATTCCTTCCAGCACCCACAGCAGCAGCAAAATGTGATCGTTATGTAATTCTTTTCAGTAGTAGTAATAGCAATAGGATCCAGTGGGTCGACAAATGCTTAAAAACACAAGGCGCAAGGCTAAAGTTGGTTCCTGGTAGGTGGGAATCGTAGCTCTGTGAAGAATAAACTACAGTTCCCAGGATTCGTTGGTAGAAGCAATGGCCTTTAAACATATGGCATAGATGTGGCCTAAGTTTTGGGACACCCTAAATGTCACATCCAGGCCACTGGGAGACTAGGAGATGTGTTGTGTTGCCATGCCACCTGTTGTACACACCAACACATTAGAAGGAGGGGGCTACGTATGCCCAAATAACCTGTGGGCATTCACACATTACACTTCTACCCCTGGGACACTCACCTAAAATTGCATCTGGCCTAATGCTTCATTTTACATTAGTCGCTGTCTAGTGTGCTAAGCTCATGCCAAGGATGGATGGGGTATAAATAATAAATTATTATTATTATTATTATTATTATTATTATTATTATTATTATTTACCCCACCCATCTGGCTGGGTTTCCCCAGCCACTCTGGGCTGCTCCCAACAGAATATTAAAAACACGATAAAATATCAAACATTAAAAACTTCCCTAAACAGGGCTGCCTTCAGATGTCTTCTAAAAGTCAGATAGTTGTTTATTTCCTTGACATCTGATGGGAGGGCGCCACCACCGAGAAGGCCCTCTGCCTGGTTCCCTGTAACCTCACTTCTTGCAGGGAGGGAACTGCCAGAAGGCCCTCGGAGCTGGACCTCAGTGTCCGGGCTGAACGATGGGGGTGGAGACGCTCCTTCAGGTATACTGGGCCAAGGCCATTTAGGGCTTTAAAGGTCAGCACCAACACTTTGAATTGTGCTCGGAAACGTACTGGGAGCCAATGTAGGTCTTTCAAGACTGGTGTTATATGGTGTCGGTGGCCACTCCCAGTCACCAGTCTGGTTGCTGCATTTTGGATTAATTGTAGGATTAAATCCAGGGTGGCTTGAGCAGAATCCCACCATCCTCTCCTGCCCTTGGTGGTTTTCCCAAATGCGTCCAAAGGGTCTCCCATCTGTTCAGAGCAGATTTTTTTTTGGGGGGGGGCCACACAGGACGAAGGAAAAGGATGTCCCATTGCACAAGCAGAATTCTGTTCTGCTCATGGACAGACGCAATTTGATCCCTCAAATAGATACTTATATCGATTACGAATGAGATGGGCCAGACTCTCTCATTGGTTTCAGCATTTGTTAAGAGGCTTCCCTGACAGATGATCCTTGCCTTGGAGATAGCATTCCATTTGCACACCTCTTCCTCAAAAGGACAGATTCAAAAGGCACCCCCAAATCACTAAGGTCCTTCCAGACCAGTCAGAAAGCTGAGAGGCGCTCTTACTCTCTGTGCACACAATTATTTACAATGCTATAAATTAACACAAACGAATATCCTGCAGGTGGCAGCACAGTCACGTGTTACCAGGCTTCTAAACGAAAACCCAGCCACTATTTGTCATAAAATTTGTTAGCTGCATCTTAGCTGGCATATTAGTCAATACTATCTCCTCCCCAAATAAAAAATAATAAAAACTTGTTTAAAAAATCCTATCTTTGCCCAGCATCTATAATGCTATAATGTTAAGTTCTCTATACTTTTTGGGGATATGTAAGATTTATATTTTGACAGTAAGGAACCAGATGTAACTACTTTACTTTTTTATTTTTCAAATCTCTTTCCTCTATATGGCTACGTATGTAGGATAATATCTGCCCTTGACTTCTAGCCTCCTCCCCTTTCAAATGACATTTTGTGTTAAATGATCCTGTGCATATTGCATTGAAGTAAGCTCCATTGTCTCCTTTTCAGGTAGGTTTGCCAGGTGAAGAAGAAGAAGAGTTTGGATTTGATATCCCGCTTTATCACTACCCAAAGGAGTCTCAAAGCGGCTAACATTCTCCTTTCCCTTCCTCCCCCACAACAAACACTCTGTGAGGTGAGTGGGGCTGAGAGACTTCAGAGAAGTGTGACTAGCCCAAGGTCACCCAGCAGCTGCATGTGGAGGAGCAGGGAATCGAACCCGGTTCACCAGATTATGAGTCCACTGCTCTTAACCACACCACACCACACTGGCTTTAGACTCTGTCTGGGGATTAAGTTCCCTTGGACATGGCAGAACCTATGGTTGCAATCTGTACTCATCACACTTAAATCAGGACTGCAATACCTCAAGGACTGCCTCTTCGCATATGAACCTAAACGGACACTGAGATCATCTTCTGAGGTCCTTCTTCATGTGCCTCCTCCTCGAGAGGTCCAGAAAGTCTGACAATGGAAGAACAGGGCCTTCTCTGCAGTGGCTCCCCGTCTGTGGAATGCTCTCTCCAGGTAAGTTCACCTGGTGCTTTCATTATACACCTTTAGGCACCAGGCAAAAATGTTCCTTTTTAACCAGGCCTTTGGTTGATCTTACTGACATCCAACACCCTTTTAGAATGTGGTTCTTTTTTGGGGGGGGGTTAAATTGGGTTATTGTTTTTGATTTTATATGTTGTGGTCTTGTTTGTGAACCGCCCTGAGACCTCTGGGTATAGGGTGGTGTATAAATTGAATTAATAATAACACTACTACTACTACTACTACTACTACTACTACTACTTTGCACAATTAAAGACAGGAGGACTTACATCTGAGTAAACACACATAGGTTTAAGCTAAGAGGAAACTCATCTCAGTAAAATCTAGGTGCTTTATTTATACTGGGGGAGAATGTGGCAAAAGGGAGATTCTCTCCGAGCTAGAATCATAGAATCATCGAGTTGGAAGAGACCCCAAGGGCCATCCAGTCCAACCCCCTGCCAAGCAGGAAACACCATCAAAGCATTCCTGACAGATGGCTGTCAAGCCTCCGCTTAAAGACCTCCAAAGAAGGAGACTCCACCACACTCCTTGGCAGCAAATTCCACTGTTGAACAGCTCTCACTGTCAGGAAGTTCTTCCTAATGTTTAGGTGGAATCTTCTTTCTTGTAGTTTGAATCCATTGCCCCGTGTCCGCTTCTCTGGAGCAGCAGAAAACAACCTTTCACCCTCCTCTATATGACATCCTTTGATATATTTGAACATGGCTATCATATCACCCCTTAACCTTCTCTTCTCCAGGCTAAACATACCCAGCTCCCTAAGCCGTTCCTCATAAGGCATCGTTTCCAGGCCTTTGACCATTTTGGTTGCCCTCCTCTGGACACGTTCCAGCTTGTCAGTATCCTTCTTGAACTGGGGTGCCCAGAACTGGACTAATATGGGAGAGGGCATATCTAAAACAGTGCCAATGTGGTGTTGCGCTTAGAGTGTGTGCTTTGAATGTGGTTCTACAGGTATTTATCACCGCTTAGTTTTTATTGTACCTTTGTGATTTCAATTATGTTCCCCCCATTTTGTATTGTTGGTTCACTGATGATTAGCCATCCTCTGCTAATGGGAAGGATAGGACAATAATGAATAATGTAAATAAATATGGGTGAAATAAAAGACGTGCACTAAGAGAACCACCAGGCAGGAAACCTAATCTAATTTTTTTGGTGAATATTCCGAAATTATCTTAGGTAGATATTTGAGATTAACTAAGAATAACATACATGTGATATAAAAATGATGCTATGGCAAACTGGCATTCTGGTCATAATATACATTAGTTCTTCAGCAAATGCCTATAAAGAACTTCAGTCTCAGCTTTCAGAATTGCGGTTGCTCAATTTTTTCCCCAGACAGTTGCATTTTATAGCTTTACTCAGCACTTTGTCACAACCTGGATTTCTCATGAGCTGCAAATTGGCAGTTAAAACTACTGACGCAGCAGAATATGCTCAGATGGTGACTAGATAGTCCCAGATATCTTGTTATGAGATTAACAGAGATAATCTTTTTCTCTTTCTTTCTTTGCAGATTTATAATATCGCAAGCCCCGTAAAGAGAAGACATATACTTTGTACTTGGAACCTGACAGCAAAATTCATTTATTAGAATAGTGTTTTTTTTTTTTAAAAAAAGAATACAACCTGGTACCCTGTGGATTTTGATGCCTGACCACTGGCTGTGCTGACTGGAGCTGATGGAAGTTGGAGCCCCCAAATGCCTGGAGGGCAGTAATCTGGAGTAAAGCTGCTCTAGAATACTCATGGCTATGAAACCAGGCTCTACCTTGGCCTCCAGAAAGTATCAGCACAGGAATACTGGCTGAAGAACATCTCCACGAACTCCCAGATGCCTGGATCCTCCCGCTGATACTGATTCTTGTCGACGCGACGCCTGTAAGCAAATCCCTTGCGGTCCCGTCTCCCTCACTTCTCTCAACCATAAAGCAATGAGGATAATAACAGCGTGCACCCAGATTTCAAAAGCGTGTGGATTACCCAGTCAGATGTTCCTCAGACTCTTAGAAGATGAAAAGAGCCAGATATATAATTATTAATATTATTATTATTATTATTATTATTTATTGTCATAACCAAATCAAAAGATAGTGGGGAGCTGTAATTGTACTGAGCCTTATGGTGGAATGCTTGCATGAGGGTTAGTTCAAAGCAAGAATGCACACATTAAAATTTTTATTTCATGGGAGGTGAAGAGAGACAAAACAAAGCCACAATGAGTTTAACATTTGTTCTTGCCGCTTCCAGTTTCACCGGCTCCCCTGCGTAGCGGCTGTTTAAAAATTCTTTCTGCTCTCTACTTAAATTAATACAAGTATTTCTGTAGCTCCTGTTCATCGGTTGGTTGGTTGGTGTCCGTCCAACTTGGGAGACAATGGAGGAGTGCGTCTTTGGGGTTGAAGTCAACCTTCCATTCATAGAATGTAACATGGCAGTATATCTGCAAAAAAATATAATAATAATAAAAGGAAATCAAAGGACTGGGGCAATCAAAAAATGTAAACAGTTGCAGAAGTCTGTGTACGGATAAGATACTTAAGAAGATGTCTGGAAGTCAGAAGAGAGGATGCATCCCAAATCTCTGCTGGAAGAGTTTGTTTGTTTACTTCTTTTTGCAGTCCATGGGACTCTCAAGAGTCTCCTCCAGCACCATAATTCAAAAGCATCAATTCTTCGGCGATCAGCCTTCTTTATGGTCCAGCTCTCACTTCCGTACATTACTACTGGGAAAACCATAGCTTTAACTATACGGACCTTTGTCGGCAAGGTGATGTCTCTGCTTTTTAAGATGCTGTCTAGGTTTGTCATTGCTTTTCTCCCAAGAAGCAGGCGTCTTCTAATTTCGTGACTGCTGTCACCATCTGCAGTGATCATGGAGCCCAAGAAAGTGAAATCTCTCACTGCCTCCATTTCTTCCCCTTCTATTTTGCCAGGAGGTGATGGGACCAGTGGCCATGATCTTAGTTTTTTGGATGTTACAATAAGGTTACTATTGTAACCTTACAATAGCCCCCTGATTATTTTTAATCTTATTTCTACAAGCAAGGAACTGATGGATGTATCTAATTCAGGCATCCCGAAACTCGGGCCTCCAGATGTTTTGGGACTACAGCTCCCATTATCCCTAGCTAATAGGACCAGTGGTCAGGGATGATGGGAATTGTAGTCCCAAAACATCTGGAGGGCCAAGTTTGGGGATGCCTGATCTAATTCAACCAGCCATGATTGGAGCACAAAGATTCATAACGCCACCTGTTCAACCAAAGTGCTTATCGTACGAGACAAGGAAGAATAAATTGCTCAGGGTCTGGCAGCGGATCCATAGGTTTGCTGGCATTTGTTTCAGCAGATATTGGCTATGTTTATTTATTTTGTTTAGCAAAATCTATATACTGCTCAATAAATGTCTCTCTCTCTCTCTCTCTCTCTCTTTTCTTTCTTTCTTTCTTTCTTAGCGGTTTACATAAAATGGTGAAAATTTCTACTTGAAGTTGCAATAAATAGACTTCAAGATGCATAGACATAATGAATTATCAAAATATAGATAAAAGCAAGTGTTTTTTAAAAAAATTAATGTGCATAATAAAAATTTCACGTTTCGGCTTGCCTAAACCAAAAAGATTTCAGCGGGCATCAAAAGCAGCACAAAGAAGGCGCCTGTCTAATAGCAGGAAGTTGCAGAGAACAGATTCTGCCACACTAAAAGATCGGTTTCTCTCAGGTGCAGAGTGCATATGATTTGGCCCTTGTAACAGTGCCAGTCCTTAATGCTGCTAACGTGAAAGTACTGTTTCTGAACTGTGTGGTCCTTTTTGTTTGTTGAATAGGCTAAAAGCCAGCCAGGAAAGCCAAGAACCAGGAAAAAATGAAAAAAAAAATCATTATCTCCTCCAAAGGAACCCTGCAAGGCAACTCCAACCTGCTGAGTCATGACTTTCTCCCTTGCTTTGACGTTCATGGCGCTTACATGCTGTCTCAGTCCTGCTGGCCAGCAGCAGGTAGGAGATCCGAAGCCAAGATTCCACCCTGCCATTGCCCCTGCCTGCCCTCCCTGCTCTGGCCAGGAAACAATCCAGCTTCGCGTAGGGCTGGAAGGGAGAATCTAACTTTCCTTTGCGAGGACCAAACTCAAGCTGCGATCTTCCTTTGTGACTAGCGATGGATGAATGCGTCGCTTTCGGCTTCTCTCAGTTTCTCGTTTTCCCACTCTTAACCAGTGCCGGATTTACATATAAGCTAAACAAGCCATAGCTTAGGACTCCGCTCTCTTTGGGCCCCCCCAAAAAAATTAAAGGAAAAAAACCCCTTGATGTACATTTCCAAAATGTAAGATAAAAAACAAATAAAATAAAACCTACATACAGCAACAGTGTTTTGTGTTGTGTAGGCTCCTATGATGTAAGTAATGGGCCCCGCCTGCTAGCCTGCTCCCTAAAATATCACTGGTTTGCTCATTTCTATATCAATTACTTTGATAAAATACATATTTTGTTATGTGCAAATGGCTTTAGATACCTATTAGGTCCATAAATTACCATATAGCATATATTCAACACAAAAACAGCGACAATTTGTTGTTGACAAAGGACAGTTCAAGAAGGATACTGACAAGCTGGAACATGTCCAGAGGAGGGCAACCAAAATGGTCAAAGGCCTGGAAACGATGCCTTATGAGGAACGGCTTAGGGAGCTGGGTATGTTTAGCCTGGAGAAGAGAAGGTTAAGGGGTGATATGATAGCCATGTTCAAATATATCAAAGGATGTCATCTAGAGGAGGGAGAAAGGTTGTTTTCTGCTGCTCCAGAGAAGCGGACACGGAGCAATGGATTCAAACTACAAGAAAGAAGATTCCACCTAAACATTAGGAAGAACTTCCTGACAGTAAGAGCTGTTTGACAGTGGAATTTGCTGCCAAGGAGTGTGGTGGAGTCTCCTTCTTTGGAGGTCTTTAAGCGGAGGCTTGACAGCCATCTGTCAGGAATGCTTTGATGGTGTTTCCTGCTTGGCAGGGGGTTGGACTGGATGGCCCTTGGGGTCTCTTCCAACTCTAGGATTCTATGATTCTATGACAGCTGGGCAGATAAAGGGCCCCATTACCTTCAGTAGCTGAGGGCCTCATCAAACCTAAATCCGGTCCTGCTCTTAAAGTTCGGTTTTCTACAATAAAGCTTTGGAATCCATTCTTGGGGTGGAAAGCTCACTTATTTCTACATGAGGTCCAAGTCAGGGATTCTGCTGAACAACTCTAGCATTGGATCCACTGGGACCTCAGCTGGAGTGACTGGCCTCACAAGACAGCAATCATCCGATATCCTCCAGCCCATGTGGCAGAGCTGTGGACAAGACCGTGGGATGGGCTCCTAACCATTGGGCTAACACTTTCCTTACCTAGTTTTTTCTACTTTTAGTATTCCGAGAAACTTAGCACCGGTATATACATTTTTCAAAGCAAGCACTAGGTTGTATCCAGTGCTAGCCCTTACTCAGAGTAGACCCATTAAAATTAATGGACATCCACCTGCATTCCCCTTGCAATACATTTCTATGCTGTATGGTTTGCAGAACATTCTCAGAGAAAGCACACCTGTAACAGGCTGCAGGTAGGAAGCAGCAGCCGAAAATACAAAGAGGAACTATAAAAAGAAACTTTTATTTTTTGTCAGAGGCAATGAAAAGACCTTGTGAGCACAAAGAGAGGTTGCTCTCTCTCCTCCTTATTCAAACCGTCCTTAATCTCCCCTCCTGCAGTGGGCTTTTCTCACAGGCTACCGGTAGTTTTCTGCAGGTATTTAGGTCAGCTACTGAGTACAGAAATGGACCAAAAGCCCATTGACTCATCAGGATTGTTAAAAAAAAGTACCTGAAATGAAGAAGAAGAAGAAGTTGGCAGGGATACAAAACAGTCGTGACGGAACTGAGCTGTTGGGCAGCCATAAATAGGTCAGAGGAAGATCGTGTCCCAACTTTCAGCTGTAACTCCAAGTTGTTACCTTTCACATTTTGGAAAGAGTTTTCAACCTAATACTTCTTAGGTTAGGACTGCCAACTCTTTCCTTTCCCTTTCCCCCAGTCTTGTGGGCCCGCAGTGCCAGGTTGCTCCCGAAATATCTTCTTTTTTTTTTGGAAGGGGGGCAATGATCGTTGGTGCACACGTGTCTCCAATCATGCCAGGCCTCTCAACAGCCTGCTTCCCTAAATGTTGCTATTCCTGACATAATATGCAGATTATAACTCTGATTTGCATTTTGTCCTTGGGTGTCCCAGTTCTAGGGTTGCCAGGTGTCCACTATTTGAGTGGACAGTCCACTTTTTTCACATTATGTTCACTATTTTTTTCCACAAAATAGTGGACATTTTTTTATTCAAAAGCTTTATGATGAAATGGTATTTTAATACGTGTTAAAATGTTTGTAAGAAAATATATAATTTAATTTAATTTAACCCCCCCCCCGCTTGTCCACTATTTTTTGGAAGCAGACCTGGCAACCCTACCCAGTTCTAAATAATAATAATTTATTATTTGTACCCCGCCCATCTGGCTGAGTTTCCCCAGCCACTCTGGGCGGCTCCCAATCGAGTGTTAGAACAATGCAGCATTAAATATTAAAAAACTTCCCTAAACAGGGCTGCCTTCAGATGCCTCTTTAAAAAAGTTTGTACTGTACATAGCATTAACAACAACAAACAAACAACAACAACAACAACAGTGCAATCCTATATATGTTGGTTCAGAAGCAAGCCCCGCTGCCTTTGGTGGGACTTTATACTAGCTGTGTACAGGATCACAGCTTGAATCCTTTTTAAACCTCCGCTGATTTGGCCTAGTTTGTCAAATGGAGCCATGCAGGATGGAGAAGACTGAGGGACAATCAAGAAGTTGCCAAGCCTGGCTTCTGCTTAAAACATTTTATTCTTTATTTCAATATTATATCAGGGAGCTCAAGGTGACCTATATAGTTCTCCCTGACCCGCTTTTACAGCAGGGGTAGGTGAGGCTGAGAGACCGGTTCCAGGTCACCCAGTGAACTCCATTGCTGTCTGGGGATTTGAACCCTGATCTCCCGGGTCTTGGTCCGATGCTCTAACTACAACAGCATCCAACACACGAATGAAAATTGGTGGCGCAAGCACCAGTTCAATGGTGCAAAGCCATCATTAAAAGGAGGAAAAGTTTCCACCGCTAAAGGAATATGGGCAGTGCAAAACTTCAGTCGTGGGAAAGGTCCAAGCTTTTGTGCAACTGAGCAGTGACTTAATATGGTATGAAATACTGTGTTCAGCCATAAAGTCATGCTGTGTTTAATGGGACTGACTTCTTTGGGAAATGCCTTCAGTATTGCAGCCTAAATATTCGTGGCAGATGACATGCAATACTAGATACCTCGATCTGCATTTCCTGTCTTTTGTTACTATTGCTGGCTTCGCGTTATGTAATCCAATCTTTGCTTTGGCAAATTGTTTGCCTTTGTAAAAAACAAAACAAAAAACTGGGCAGATTGGTGCTCTGAGACGTTCAGGTTTACCTGAAGAATTCTTCCCTCTGCCAGCTCTTTCAACAAATCGGTTTACCTAATCTGACCTGATCCATACCTTTTGTTACACATGGAAGAGAGCTACTTTCTGGGCTTCAGATGTGGAATTGATACCTTGTTTAGAAATGGGGGTCTGTAGCTAAGTGGAAGCAACAATAGATCAAAGCAAGTGGAATGTGTTGGGGTAGCAAATTTAGATAAAATGTGTGCCTGTGCGCGCGCGGGGGGGGTAACCATAAGAAACAGAGCTTCACCGGTTTGTGAACTGTGGGGTGGGGGAATTTTGGGCAGCGGTAATGGTGAAAGTGAAATGTATGGAAGTGAGAGCTGGACCATAACGAAGCCTGATCGCCGAAGAATTGATGCTTTTGAATTATGGTGCTGGAGGAGACTCTTGAGAGTCCCATGGACTGCAAGAAGATCAAACCTATCCATTCTTAAAGAAATCAGCCCTGAGTGCTCACTGGAAGGACAGATCCTGAAGCTGAGGCTCCAGTACTTTGGCCACCTCATGAGAAGAGAAGACTCCCTGGAAAAGACCCTGATGTTGGGAAAGATGGAGGGCACAAGGAGAAGGGGACGACAGAGGATGAGATGGTTGGACAGTGTTCTCGAAGCTACTAACATGAGTTTGGCCAAACTGCGAGAGGCAGTGGAGGATAGGGGTGCCTGGCGTGCTCTGGTCCATGGGGTCATGAAGAGTCGGACACGACTGAACGACTGAACAACAACAATGGTGAAAACCTGCGTCACTTGCTAGAGCTTTTATTTTGTATATGTAAAGGTAAAGGGACCCCTGACCATTAGGTCCAGTTGCGGACGACTCTGGGGTTGCGGCGCTCATCTCGCGTTACTGGCCGAGGGAGCCAGCATACAGCTTCCGGGTCATGTGGCCAGCATGACTAAGCCGCTTCTGGCGAACCAGAGCAGCACACGGAAACGCTGTTTACCTTCCTACTGGAGCGTTACCTATTTATCTACTTGCACTTTGACGTGATTTTCGAACTGCTAGGTTGGCAGGAGCTGGGACCGAGCAACGGGAGCTCACCCTGTCACGGGGATTCGAACTGCCGACCTTCTGATTGGCAAGCCTTAGGCTCTGTGGTTTAACCCACAGTGCCACTGGGATAAAATTTAGAAAGCATTTATTTATTTTATTTGTGGCACGCAGGGCATCAAGGAGCTCAGGGTGGCATGTATCACAAAAGAGAGCCAAGTGTGGCGCAGTGTTGGACTAGGAGACCAGGGTTCAAATCCCGACTCAGCCTTGAAACTCACAGGCTCTGGAAACTTCCTGGTGCATTTTAAAATAGTGAGAAGTGGGTAGTGTGCACATATTTGAACAGTAGGATCTTGAAAGCTACAGCACTTTTTGTTTTTAACAGTTTCTGTAATTCTGATAAGAGGACTATTACAGAACTCTTTGTCTCTAAAGGCCAAATTCTAAGGAAAAAGCTCCCCCCTCCTATTTATAGAAAGAATTTTGGAGGGTTGTGAGTGACCTATGCCTGCAGCTTAAAGCTACCTCTTCAGCTTCTACATGCTGCCAAATTATTGTTACGAAACACAAAAAATGTTTCGGTGTTAAATTCTCTTAGAGTGTTTAAAGGGGAATGTTTCAATGCTTAGAGGCGAACCATTGAAATCAGTGACATTTCAGCTCATGATTAACTTGAATTCTATTGACTTCAGTGGGTCTACTCCAGTGCTATTTTTATAGAAAAAGAGGTGCTGGTTGTTATTCTGACTGGAGTGTAATTGGAATTTTTAAGTTTTTGGAAAGCAGAGTTAAAGTAAATTATCAAATAATCAATTCTAGCATTCGGCGGGGGGCCAACAAAATAATATAATTTGGCATCTGAACAATTGACATTATTAATTGTACTATAATTTGGCATTATAATTTGGTATTGACAATGAGGCTTTTATTGGGTTATTGTAACTGAAAAGTAATAAAAAATATTATACAAAAAAGGAAAATAGGTGCTGGAACTCACCATAAATGCCTTGTTCTCTTATACTGGCAGTGGCACCCACCTGAGTTCTGGTGAGTTCTGGCTGAAAAATAAGCCCCGGTCTACTCTAAGCAGGAAACAGGCATGAATACCCAACCCGATATTTTTGCATGTTTCATACAGGCTTTGCCCGCCACGATGATGTTATGGTGCTTTTTTCTTGCAGGTTTTTGTTAAGAAACATGCCCATCGTTCTGCCCAGACACTGAGGTCCAGCGCCGAGGACCTTCTGGCGGTTCCCTCACTGCGAGAAGCAAAGCTACAGGGAACCAGGCAGAGGGCCTTCTCGGTAGTGGTGCCCGCCCTGTGGAACGCCCTCCCATCAGGGTCAAAGAGATAAACAACTACCTTACATTCAGAAGACATCTGAAGGCAGCCCTGTTTAGGGAAGTTTTTAATGTTTGATGTTTTATTATTGTAATTATGTATGTTGTATTGTATGTATGTTGGAAGCTGCTCAGAGTGGCTGGGGAAACCCAGCCAGATGGGTGGGGCATAAATAAATTATTGTTATTGTTGTTATTATTATTATTATTATTATTATTATTAAATGAACTTCAAGCAATTCAGTGTACTGACAGAGTTTGTACTGACTGAGGTTAGCTTTTTAGACTGAAAGATTGTGTGGTGCTAATGCCACCTTGAAGTTATGGACTCCACCTCCCATCTGGCACAGAGAGCAGGTCTAATGGTCAGGTATGTTGGGAGTTGTAGTTCAAAACATCTGGAAGGTACCAGGCTGGGAGTGCTGAACTAGTAAAGACAAGCTGAGCATTATCGTCACCAGCAAACACTTCCAACCAGCTACAATAATGAAAATCTGAATTCAGACTGAAAATCTGCATGCAGTCTTGGACACACATGCAAAACACACAAATGCACAGGGGGAGGCTGTGGAGTTAGTTAGGACAGGCTCCTCGAGCACCTGTAACAACAACAACAACAACAACAACAACAACAACAACAACAACAACAACAACAACACTTTATTTATACCCCGCCCATCTGGCTGGGTTTCCCTAGCCACTCTGAGCGGCTTCCAACAGAATATTAAAATGCAACAGTCTATTAAACATTAAAAGCTTCTCTAAGCTTTTATAAGTGCTTGAGTCAGGTGCCTGCAAAGGTTCGTCTCTTTGGGGGCTAAACATTGGGATGCTCATGCACCCCTGGTTCTTAGAACATCTGTGAAAAGCAACTTCACTTGTTCAGATGTTTGGGACTATCTATACAGTTGGGATGACCAACATGGTACCCTCTGTCATCTCTGACCATTGGCCGGACTGCTTGGGCCAATGATATCTGAAGAATCACACATTCCCCAGTCATGCCTTTTGCCCTCCAGATGTTTTGGGACTACAACTCCCATCATCCCTAGCTAACAGGACCAGTGGTCAGGGATGATGGGAGTTGTAGTCCCAAAACATCTGGAGGGCTGAGTTTGGCCATGCCTGCCTTAGATGCACAACATAATTTATGAACAAGCCCCTAAAGATGCCTGCTGAATAGTCCCCTTTTCAAGAAAAGCAGCAGGGTGGGTGCATCTCCAGGAATAATCGCATTATCAACAAGGAAACAGCAACAGGGAGGCAGGAGAGCTTGGGAGAGAAGGGGAAAAAAAGAATCTGATGCTGCTGTCTCCACCCGTCCCTCGGGGAAACTGAAAATTAAAATTTCAGCACCTGGAGTGACGTATTTCCTAAAATGGATAGACAATTTTCAAATGCAATTTGGCTTCTCCAAAACAGCCTCAGGTGACCCAAAGAAGGATATGCAAAACCATGCGCTTCAGAAACAGTTTAGGAAGGAAAACAGACAGCAAGGCCTTTCCAGAAAGGATTACAAAACTAAAAGACAACACACCTCCACAAATGCCATTCGTCACAGTGGGGCTTGCAGGACAGCCTGCCAAAATCAGTGACTATCTGACATAGGCCTTGTGTGAGTTCCTGGTTCCCAGTTCCTATCCTTATTCCGCATCCGTTCCCCCCCCCAAAAAAGTATGAAACAGTTTCATTAATGGAAACCTTCCTGCTTTTGCACTCCATAGCATCCATCTCCAAGACCAAGCAATGGTCCCCTTCAACCTGCAGGAATCCTTTCCAATCAAAACCATTAAATGACCCCCGGATGGTTAAGTCCAGTCAAAGGCAACTATGAGTTTGCGGCGCTCATCTTGCTTTCAGGCCGAGGGAGGCGGCGTTTGTCCACAGAGTTAGAAGCTAGAAGCAAGAATGTAGGCTGGGCAGTTGGGAGACAAAGCCACAGACTGTAGCTATGGGAGAAGCAGGACTCTCTTGGGGTGTTAGAATCCTAGAATCCTAGAGTTGGAAGAGACCCCAAGGGCCATCCAGTCCAACCCCCTGCCAAGCAGGAAACACCATCAAAGCATTCCTGACAGATGGCTGTCAAGCCTCCGCTTAAAGACCTCCAAAGAAGGAGACTCCACCCCACTCCTTGGCAGCAAATTCCACTGTTAATGCTGTGAACCCCTCCATCGTAGGCTCAGGTAGCATATCATCAAGATACCAATGCTGTACCTCATTCAAAAGGAAACATGAACCCTGGGTTCTGGAATCTTGCATGGCTTGGAGATTGGGGTGTCTTTATGACATATGGCTCACCAATGTAGGCACCCATTTGCCCTCTGGCACCAAGCCATTTCCTTCATTACCTAAATAGCCCATTACCTCATCAGGAAGCTATTCCTGGAATTGAATCCATGTTGGATGCAGGAATTAGAAGGGGGCTCGAGAGCCAGCCTACCTCCCCCAGACTCGTAACACTCCACCCCCTCCCGCAGAATAAGACATCAGTCCCCAGATGTACAAACAAACAGCAGAACGCGGCTTCCCTGCAGAAAAATAACAGACACGATAGGAAAGGCTTCGAAAAAAAGACAATAAAACACAATTACACTTTTTTTAAAAAAAACAACTTTATTTTATTTCCAAATAGTTTACAAAATTTTACAAATTTTACAAAATCTAATCTAATTCACATTACAAACAATAAAAGAAAAGAAAAAGGAAGGAATTAAAGAAAAGAAGAAAAGTAAGAAAACAAAAGAAAGAGGTAAGGGAAAAAAAGAGGTAAATTATTGTTAAAATTACAATAATCAACTTCCACCGCTGCATTTCACTACCTACGCTTATCTGAAGATTTTTGCCATTCTTTCCTACAACATCGTGTGTCATTTAAAAAAATTACCATAAATCAACTTTAATCGCTATTCTAAACACAACCAAAACCTTTCTCTTTATCCTTGTTTACTTAAATAATCATTAAAACACTTCCATTGGTCTTGAATTACCTTTTTGGCTTTTGTTTTATTATATTGGTCAGCTTTGCCGACTCCAGATATTCCGCTAACTTACTCAGCCACTCTTTCTTGGTTGGGATGTAGTTATCCTTCCAATGCTGGGCTATTAATGTTCTCGCCGCGGTTGTCGCGTATAGGAAAAAATCCACTTTCTCTTTGGGTATATCCCCATTAACTATTCCTAGTAAGTATGATTCTGCTTTCTTACTATGTGCTGTTTTTATTATTTTTTTAATTTCTTCATGAATCATATTCCAATATTTTTTAATTTCGGGACACGTCCACCACATATGGAACAGTGTCCCTGTCATATTTTTACATCTCCAGCATTTGTCGTTCTCTGATTTGTTTATTTTTGCTATCCTGTCCAGTGACATGTACCATCTGTGATGTAATTTCATAAAGTTTTCTTTTAATTGGTATGACGCTGTAAAAAAATATCCCTTGTCCAGAACCTCTTCCATTTATTGTGTTCAGTTTCATCACACTTACACTTTTAACCCAGCAGTAACAGCTTATTCATTTCAGGCAAGCTTCCAGTCCATTTTTAGGAACACTTTCTCCTCACACATGCACATTTTTTGGTTTGGTGTGCATTATTTGGTTGCATTACAAAATTCAGAGAAGTGGGAATCTCAAAAGAGAGTTGCGCTTTGGTTTACGTATTGCTTCAGAAAGCGTGAATCAGGTGGATACACATGAAAAGTCAAACCAAACAGAATTTCTCTCTCATCCCTAGAGTGGGCTCAGTGAGATTGGGTTAGGGCCAAGTGTGGCAATGTGCCCTATATTTTGGGGGGTAGCTGCTGAATAGGGCAGGGCTATTGGCTTCATAGGAAAGGAGAATTCTGCATTTAGGAAAACTACTTTCCCCAGCATACTGTCTCCTGTGATCCATCCCTGTAGTGTGTAGAGCCATTGTGAAGGTCCTTGTGTGTGGTGATGATGATGATGATGAAGCCAATCAGGAATCTACTAGAACCCAGTCAGCATAAACCAAACAATTGTAGCTGCAGCATTTTGTGCCGGGAGAGATTTGTTATTTTATATTACATGTTTTGATTTATAGGTGGTGTTCAGCTTTGTCTAAATATCTAGTTATTCAGCAGCTGGTATGAGTCAGCCGGATAGGGGATTAGTGTTGGGTTGTTGTTTTTTTATTTTAAAAAAATATGTGGTAAAATATGCTTTAATCATGAGCTACAATAGGAGAACAAGTTTGGTCACATCAAGTAATTTTGGTTCTCTGAATACTGCTTAGAAGTGCATCATCGCTCCTAGATTCCCGAAATGCAATGGTCTGACACAATTCAGCATAGAAGACTGATTGCAGAAGGCTGAAACGGGCCTTGACAGATGAGACAGAGAATCATTAGTGGTTTGAAAATGCATGTTCCATCATTCATCTTCATTTGGTTTGGATGCCTATCTTGAGCCACTGGCCAACTCCTTTTCTTGACTGGCAAGCAAAATTGTTGGAATACGCTGAAATGGCAAAGTAAATGGGGAAAATTAGAGACAAGGACAATAGAGACTTTAAGAAAGATTGGGAACCATATATGATGTACTTACAGAAATATTGTAAAGAAGTGGACTCACTAGCAGGGTTTGAGTAAACGCTTGCAATTAAGAAAACAAGTGTTAAAAGTTAAGATGTAACAATTGGGAAAACAATGTAAGATTTGATTTGCGAAATATGGTACAAAAATGATAAGAATGCAATAATATTTAGTGAAAAGATTACAAATTTCAGATAGAATAAGATAAGCAGGAGAAGCAAATATTTAAAGAGCCAGAAGATGAGGTTGAGGGAAGTCAGGGGAGGGGTGGGTGGAGATTGGGAGCTACATATTTTTCTTTGTGACAAAGATGACTGTGTTGAATATAAAATTGTGAAACTTAATAAAAATTAATTTAAAAAAAGATGTTGGAGACTAGCCTACCTGCTTTGCTGACTACAGAAGTGACTTACACATGTGGGGAACAGGCTGAAGACATGATGGGGATGGGGATATTTGCGAGCAGCAATGCAGCTTTCATATAAAGAGATGATTGAGAAGCCATAGCTTGCACTAAAACCTAGTGCTGGTTTTGAAGTGGAATAGCAAAGCATACCTTTAAGAATCTCTACTCTGCTCCCTGAATTTTGGAGCGGAGTGAAGTGGATCAGTAAAATGAAAAGTGACAGCCATAGAAGTGCAGAGCTACAAGGGAGCCCACCACCTTCTGTAGTGCAATTAACTGACAGATAACACAATATATTAATCAAAGCAATGAGTTTCTAAAATTGTACTAAACTAAAACTGGTATCTGATTTTCACTGTAACACACATTTTAATTTTTTTCAATTAATTTAGGACATCCAACTCTCACAAATATGGAGAAAATGGATTTATCAAAGCTGATCACCTATATTGGTGATATATTATCATTTCTATTGGTAACCTCACTTCTAACTGCTATCTCTTTCCCCCCCCCCCGATATAATTTCTCGGCTTCCTTCCTCTCCCTCCCCAGCCTTTTATCTACACGTCTCAAAATGTCCTGGCTCTTGATCTGAAATCAACAACTTCAAGCTCGGAGCAAATTAGTTTCTTTCTCCCCCTTATAATAAGCGATCATGCAAGGAAGCTCTGGTTCTCCAAACAGGCCTCACATTCCAGCGTGAAACCCTAAACAGAGGGGCGGAGGAGAAAGGCAAGAGTCACGAAGCACCAACAAGAGATCAAAAAGCGTAGGCAGGAGAACCAAAATTCACTTTCTGCCAGGAGGGCATTCCACAGCTGTGGCTCTGCAACCCAAGAAAGCCCATTTTGCATGGGGAGGCAAACTAAGGCCCGGATGTGGCCCAATCGCCTTCTCAATCAGACCCACGGGTGGTCTGGGAATCAGCATGTTTTTACATGAGTTGAATGTGTCCTTTTATTTAAAATGCATCTCTGGGTTATTTGTGAGGCATAGGAATTCATTCATTTTTTCCCTCCAAAATATGGTCTGGCCCTCCACAAGGTCTGAGGGACAGCAGACCGGCCCCCTGCTGAAAAAGTTTGCTGACCCCTGCCATATTGCATGCAAAGCTGGGAGCTGGTGGCTGGTCTGAGGAAGGAAGTCAGCAAAAGCAATGGTCAGTCAAGTGAAAATGAATTTAAAATGTGAAACTGAACACGCTCAGAGTATTTTTATTTCGGTTTAGTAAGCGTGGCAATGTGGTGTTGTTGTTGTTGTTTCACTTTTGTTGCGAGTTGTGAAGCTCTACAGAGCATGTCTGTGTAGCCCACAAAAGCTGAAGCCATGATATATTTGTTTCTGCAGTGCGTCTCCATTTCCCCACAACTATGCCCACATTGTGCCCTAAGCCTGTAAGAAGTCCTGGGTAACGAAAGCTCTTGAGCCAGCCCCAATAACACGTAGGAAATAGCTTGTTAACAACAAACGTGGCAGATACAGTGGAAATGAATGGCGTGTGTGTGTGTTTAGGGATTCCCACACTAGGGGAAGGGCCACAGTTTGGTGGTGCAGCATCTCCCTTGCATGGAGAAAGGTCCCGGGTTCAGTTTTCAGTATCTCTAGGTAGGGCTAGGAGCATTCCCCATCTGAATCGCTGGAGAGCTGCTGCCAGGTAGCATAAAAGAACTGAGCTAAATGCACCAACGATCTGACTTGGTGTAAGGCAGCTTCCAAAACACTGAGAGATAGGAAGGAAGGTATGGGAAGAAACAGTAGCAAAGAAGCATAGAAGATGACTAATACTGTGTACTGGAAGAAGCAAAGATCACCAGTGTCAAAGCCATGATTCTTCAACATCAGCTTCGTTGGACTGGTCATGTTGTACGGATGCCTGATTATCGTCTTCCAAAGCAACTACTCTATTCCGAACTTAAAAATGGAAAGTGTAATGCTGGTGGTCAACAAAAGAGGTTTAAAGACTCTCTCAAGGCAAATCTTTAAAAATGTAGTATAAACACTGACAACTGGGAAACACTGGCCTGCGAGTGCTCCAATTGGAGAACAGCCTTTACCAAAGGTGTCATGGGCTTTGAAGACACTCGAACTCAGGCCAAAAGGGAGAAACGTGCTAAGAGGAAGGCACACTTGGCAAATCCACACTGTGATCAACTCCCGCCCTGAAACAAATGTCTCCACTATGGAAGGATGTGTGGATCCAGAATTGGCCTCCACGGTCATTTATGGACTCATTGTTAAAACTGTGTTTATGGAAGACAATCGACTATGAGTGATCGCCAAAGAAGAAGTTATTTTTAGGTTGGTGAAGGCAACAGATGTGGGAATGAGATGAAAATGGGCTCACCCCAATGGCAGTGGGAAGGTGAACATGCAAGGCTATGCCTCCTCTCTGTCCTGCATCCCGGCATCCCTCCTGGAACTTCTGAGCCCATCCCAAATTTTCCTTTGAAGTGTGACAGGTGGTGAGTGGAGCTGGCTTGGGCCACAGGCCAAATGAAACAGAGTGGTGGCCCACATGTGACCTGTGGGCCAGGTGTTTCCCTCCCTAACACAGACAATGCTGAGCTAGGTGGACCCATGGCCCTATGAGCACACCTAGATGGCGGGCACATGTGCCACTGCAACATCACTCCCACTCTGCGCATTCACAGCAAGCACCTGAAAGGGGCTGATGGGATATTGACTTTGTCAGATGGTTACGTGAAGATGGGATGCTGCAACACCCATACGGTTTCCTACCATATTGGTCACTGAAACCCAACACCAGTAGCCCATTCTCAGAATAAGCTGCATGCTGATGGTTTGTTGGAAAACGGTTTTCTCTTGTTTAATTATAGGATCGTAGGATCGTAGGGTTGGAACTCATGCAATGCAGGAATCTTTTGCCCAATGTGGGCTAGAACACAAGATAAATAGTCTCATGCTCTTTTTGACTGATTGCAGCCCAACATTTGTTGTGGCTGTAAAGGTTTAATAGGGCATTAGTCATTTAACCCAAGGTGAAATCTTTCATAAGGAGCTACTAATGAGACGGTGCGTGTCTGTGTTTATTTTTCAACTGCTGCTTTCCTTGGGCCTATGAAATTTATGCAAGCACTGCAAAAATGCAACAGCTGTGCATGGGTAAGGATGCTGAAAGTGGCTACAGGACGCCACTGGGTGAAGTGTCAAAATATTTATTGCATTAAAACATTCTCTCTGTCTCTTTCTCTCCTCCCCCCCCAACATCACTGATTGCAAGATACTTTGGAAGAAAAACCCTGCCAAATTAACTTCATGCCGGAGAAGGAAGGCGTACAGACTTGCCTCAACTCTCTCTGGGTCTCTTGCATGTTACTCATCTGAATACAATACCGAGAGGTCTCTACACAATAATCATTCGTTTTTCCACCTTGTTAGCACGGGGTGGAGCTGGGGGAATAGGCAAACTTTGAAGCAGCGGGGTGGGGGTGGGGGGAGAACTCTGTGACTCAGGCTCTTGGCAACAGAGTAAAGAACCAGAGAGTTTGGCAAGTTGGAAAGCGAATGAATGATCAGGGAGTCTGAATTAACTGGCACCTGAGTATTTCTATTGACGCTGAACTCCTGAAGATGGAGGAAAAAAGTAGTTTGCTCCTAGACTAGGTGTGAATCAAATCCCCAGGCTACAGTCTATGCACTCAGAGCTGCAAAAGCCAGAGTTTGGGTGAGCATGCGGCAGGTTGAATGATTTTAGAAAGGGAAGCAATGAATTGATAGGCAGGGCGGGGTGGGGACACATGTTTCAGAGCAAGGTCTGACAGTCTGCTCTTGAATTTATTCAAGATTAAGGGCCAAATTAGGAGACTCACAGGATACCAGTGAACAGATCTCCTGTGTGATTATTCATTTCCAGGAGGAACCTTAAACTGTGTATCCTATTCCCTATGTGAAACTGCCTTCTGGGGCTGCTATCAGTATTTTCGCAATGGGAAAAGATGTAGGAGTGCCTGTGTGCTACCTGTCTTATCCCACAGGATAAGACCTTTGGAGCAGGCATAAAATAAAAGAGTTTTTCATGAACCGCCCTAGTAGGGCAGTAATTGTTCCTTGATAATTTGTCACCCCCTCCATTATGGAACATGGGGCAGTCTGTCCCCTATGCCCCCTTGCTACGCCCCTGGCTTCCAGCATTCCCTGCTTCCATATTTGTGGATCAAGCAAATATGACACTGTATTTTCCCGTGCATAAGACTATAGCAAAAGGTAGAGGGACCCCTGACTACTAGGTCCAGTCGTGTCTGACTCTGGGGTTGGGGCAATAGCTATCAACCTTCCCCTTTTTGCGGGAAATTCCCCTATCACTACTATAGACTATAATACTGATAGGGGAATTTCCCGCATAAAAAAGGAAAGGTTGACATCTATGGTTGGGGCGCTCATCTCGCGTTACTGGCCGAGGGGGCCGGCGTACAGCTTCCGGTTCATGTGGCCAGGATGACAAAGCCGCAGCCGCTTCTATATTCCCCCCCCCCAATTTTTTTTAATTTTAAAATTAGGGGTCATCTTATACACGGAATGTTGCAATGAAATATATAAATAAATATATTTCTTGATCTGGGGCTCAAAAAAATAGGGGTCGTCTTATACATGGAAAAATACAGGAAAAGATACTGAAGGTGTTTGGGGGTGGAGTTCGAGGATGTCCAATATTAAATTAGATTCAAAAGGGATCCTGGCAGGAGCAGAAAGTCAAAGTTCATGAATTTTGCAGAATGGGGGAGTCTCTGTTTGTAGCTGAGCCTCTTCCCTGTCAACCTCAGTTCTGTCTCTTTTTCTTTTCTACACATTAACTGCCAACTCTGCTGGTCTCCTCTCTACAGACGGCAAAGCTCTGCTCCCACGAAACAGAAAGAAAGAAGTTGTGGCTGATTGCTGAGTTTAGAAAAAAGAGCTAAGCTACTACTTCCTCGTTACCATTTGATTACAAAAGCAGTCTTTCTCTCTCTCCTAATCAGGGCCGGATTTAGGTTTGATGAGGCCCTAAGCTACTGAAGGTAATGGGGCCCTTTATATGCCCAGCTGTCCTTTGTCAGCAACAATTTGTCGCTTTTTGTGTTGAATATATGCTATATGGTAATTTATGGACCTAACAGGTATATCAAGTCATTTGCCCATGTTGCCATGCAACCAGTCCATGCAGAATGTAGTATTGCTGTTGTTGTTCAGTCGTTCAGTCGTGTCCGACTCTTCGTGACCCCATGGACCAGAGCACGCCAGGCACGCCTATCCTTCACTGCCTCCCGCAGTTTGGCCAAACTCATGTTAGTAGCTTCGAGAACACTGTCCAACCATCTCATCCTCTGTCGTCCCCTTCTCCTTGTGCCCTCCATCTTTCCCAACATCATCAGGGTCTTTTCTAGGGAGTCTTCTCTTCTCATGAGGTGGCCAAAGTAATCAATACTGTGTAATCAATACTGCTTTGTAAATGGTTGATACAATTTTCACAGTCTGTATTTTATTTTATTTTATTTATTGAATTTTGTTTGCTTCTCACATCACTACTCCCATCCGCTCCCCAACTTCGGATAACACTTCGTTCAGCTGGCAAAGTGGATTCTAGTCCACTGAGGTTTATTCCTTAGTTAATTTGCTACAGGCTTTAAGGTATTCAAAGTTTCACAAAGACTCGCTGATGTTTTTGCAGCGGCTGCTATTGTTTTTTTATGAATATCATGCCTGCCGTGCAAGATGCAGTGACTGGACGCTTCTGCTTAAAAAGGAAATACTACTAACGGCAACACTTTGAGAAATCGGAAAATCTGATTTGTATAGAGATCATGACGGATGTCCACAAAACGTAGTAAAATAATAATAATGTGAAATATTCTTCTTTTATTTGATGTGCGAGGAAGATAAGTTTAAAGCCATGCACCTGAGCTCAATTTAGTTCGGCAGATCCTTCCAGTGGATGTTTTAACTTGTCTGTGCGCAAGTTTGCATTCTTGAGAGTTTGTTACTATTTCTCCTGGGCCAAATGGCATGTGATGGCAGGCGACTGATGGCTTTAAACGGGACTGCCTCAATTATGTATTTAAAGCAGGAGTACAGTGTGTGATTAAGGCTGCAGTCCCCCCCCCCTTACCTAGGAGTAACAATGTCACTCAAGACGTGTCGGCTTCCACTATAGCTCAGTCAGTAGAGCATGAGACTCTCCATTCAGGGCCAGATTGAGGTTTGATGAGGCCCTCAGCTCCTGAAGGTAATGGGGCCCTTTCTATCTCCAGCTGTCCTTTGTCCACAACAAATTTTCGCTGTTTTTTTTGTGTTGAATATATGCTACATAGTCATTTATGCACCTAATAGGTATCTCAAGCCATTTTCACATAACAAAATATGTATTTAATCCAAATGGTTACAGTAAGAGATACACTTTTCATGGAGTTTCAATGTAGGCGAGCGTAGAAAAATAGCCCCCTGCCCACAGTCCAAAGTGGTACAGGCCATTTTACCAAACCCACACTCACCTAATTTTTAATACTCTGTTTGCATACCAGATCTGAATTGGGATAATTTAGTTTAACTCTTGAGGATTAATACCGCGAGCCTACCCAGTTTTACTTGAAAAGAAAAGGTGCTGATTTTAAACGGAACTGCGATCAAAGTGTAGGGGCTTACGGTACTTCATAATCCTGTTACAGGGCACACCAGGAATAGAGCTCAAATTAAATTTTACGCAAACACACATCATGAAATGTTGCCATTCACATTTTAATAGGAAACTCTGAATGTGAAAATTTTATTCGATATTCAAATTTGGGTACTTTAAACAAGATGGGAAGTGTGCATGCACACGAAAGCTCATACCAAGAACAGACTTAGTTGGTCTCTAAGGTGCTACTGGAAGGAATTATTTTGTTTTGACTATGGCAGACCAACACGGCTACCTACCTGTAACTGTGGCATTGTTATGAGTGCTCCAACCACCCAATCAATCAATCAATCAATCAATCATATCATTGCCACAAATAAAATTATGGCTGTATAATAACCACTACAAGTCTTTTCTGGCTTATATTGAATTTTCTTGCTTTTGCATGTAGATGTTGTATTAAAACGTACTTTGACCCATAAGGTCAATTATTAATTGAGACTGAATTTACAAATCATGTAAGGCCCCACAGCTGAATGCGAACTGCTGCAATCCTATGCAGACAAACTCAGTTTAACCCAGGCTTCCTCAAACTAGGCCAATGTTTTGAGACTACAATTCCCATCATCCCTGACCACTGGTCTTCCCATCATCCCTGACCACTGGTCATGGGAGTTGCAGGCCAAAAACATCTGGAGGGCCAAGGTTGAGGAAGCCTGGTTTAACCTTACTTGTAAGCTCCTTAACGCCATTAGTGTACCAGCATCACTGAGAAACCAGATCAATATGGCAGATCTCTGCTTTGAGGAGCTTATAGTTCAGCTATATTACATTGGAGATCCATGTTTGGAACTTCCAAAGTAATCCTATTTTTGAAAAAGCAGCACAACCCCATTTTGGATTACAATGGTACCTCTGGTTATGTACTTAATTCGTTCTGGAGGTCCGTTCTTAACCTGAAACTGTTCTTAACCTGAAGCACCACTTTAGCTAATTGGGACCTCCCGCTGCTGCTGTGCCGCCAGAGCACAATTTCTGTTCTTATCCTGAAACATAGTTCTTAACCTGAAGCGTTATTTCTGGGTTAGCGGAGTCTGTAACCTGAAGCGTCTGTAGCCTGAAGCGTCTGTAACCTGAGGTACCACTGTAGAGTCATGGCAATGGGGGCAGGGTGTGACTATTTCACAGGAGAGCCTGTTTTTCACCCCAGGTGGCGGGCCCGATAGTACTCCTAAACTGCTGCTAGCTATCTAGGGAGAAACTTGGGAAATTGCACTTATAAGATTGCAAGTTTTCCCTTCTGTGGTTCATAGCAGCTCTGGAGAGATAATCCGTGGGGTGGCTTTGTGGGAGGAGAAAAGGTGTCAGATCCCACTTTCCCCTCCATGCACATGGCAGCTTCAACCCAAGTGGGGGTTCCCCGTGGCTTCCCTTACGAAAGACTAGCTTCCACCTGAAGGAAGCTTGAAGTGGTTGACAGGACGCAGGGTGAGGTGGGCTGAGCATTCCTATGCTCTCAGTCACAATCTGACTACAGGCGCAAAGTATTCTGAGTGACTCACACACTGAATATGCCCAGACAGGAAACTGGCATGGATCCCTTGTCTAATATCATATGCGCTGTGTGGTTATCATTCTTGAAGAACTTTGCCCTCGCTTCCTGCATGCATGTTCCTGGAGAACGCAGACTGTAGACCTATTCATAAGAATTCAACACAACACAAACATTCTACGGAAACCCATTGAAATCTACTTAGTTAGACTGACTGAGAGTCAGTCCCACTGAATCCAATGGGGCTTACCTTTGAGGAGATATGCTTTGGATTATGCTGCAAAGAAGGCTGCCCCAGAATGTAAGTTAAAATGAGAAATAGGATACTCGTCCATATCACTACATTGTTTTAAAGTATTTCCACAGCAGATGTTTCTGCTACCTGGACTTCTACACTGGATGTTTTATCAGGTCTAGAGATGGGAAGGCCTGGAAAACCCCTGGAAAAATTGGGAAAAAACAGCCCCCCCATTCCCAAAGCTGTTTTTTCCTGGAAAATTTGAACAGAAAACAAAACAAAACCAGTTCGATATAGTTTGAATATTGCACACACTTTCTCCCTCTTCAATTTTCCCAAGAAAAACAGCTTTGGGGAAAAATGGGGGGAAACCTGTCCCCCCCCCCAATTTTTTTCTGGGTTTTTTCCCAGGCCTTCCCATCTCTAGACCTGATAAAACATCTCTTGATGCATTCCTGCAAAGGAAAACATTAAAATCACCTTTCTATAGTGGTGAATTCTCTTTCTACGACACAATTCTGTGTCTACTTAGTCGTATCGAATTCAATAGGGATTACTCCCAGGTAACTGGGATTAGGGCTGCAGCCTTTGATGGGAACTCAAATTCGGGAAGAGGGAGAAAGCCAGTGACAGGAAGCCCTCCTGAGTCACGTGACCACGAGAGGTGGGACATTTATCTGACCATCCAACCATCTGTAGAAAGATCCACGCTGGAAGTGGGTGGATTATTGTGCCCTACAATTTGTCCCCCAGTTTAAGTGAATGCTATGGCAGATTTGTTGATCTTTTTCTGCCTTTGAAGGAAGTTGGGAACTTGAATGATGGAACCAGAGATTTACTCCCTCTTATTTCCATGGGAGGAATGTTAGCATGAGCTCTGCTCCCCCAGTGGGGTCAACGGGACTTAAAACTATTAAACTTGGGACCAGATCATGCCTTATAATGCTTTTCTCTGAACCTCCTGGTCTAAGAAGGAACCCAAAGACTCCCAAATCCTTAAATACAAGCTTGGCCAATAAAAAGAGATCGCTTCACCTACTTTGCGTTTCTCAAACAAGTTCAGGCAGCAGTATGCTAGAGGAGGCATGAAAAGGAAAGAAAATACAGCCAGAGATGTAATATAATTACAGGGTAATAAGACTATAAACACTGTTAATACAATAATTTTATATCTGGCTTTTCTCATATTTGGCACAGCTGTCCAGAAATTTAAGTATTGTCGCTATTTGCTATTGATTTTTATTTTTTATTTTTTAAAAATGACTGATACTCTTCCACACGATGGTACATGTCTGGGTTTTACACTGGCACCATCCTCTATGACAGTCATCTGTGCTAGCTTTGTTTAAATGAATGGGACTTTAAGTGCTACGGCTTCCATTCGTAGCAATGGGGGGCTTCATCTGCAGGAGACGATCCCAGGAGATGGTGGCCTCTGGGCAAGATTAGCTGACAGAGAAGCTGATTTGTAAGAAGAATACCGTGAGCAGAGGCTTTGCAGACAGAACATCCATCATAACGCACGGCGTTCATCACCCGAGGGTTGAGAAGAAAGACTCCTGCTTGATCCAAAGCAAGATATTGTCAATCTGGGGCCGCGATTACATTTTTAAAGAACTCTTTAACTTGCTGCTCTTCAAAAAATTCCCGAAAACTATTATATTTAGAGTAACGAAGAATGTCATTGCTATTATGAAGCGATCGTTTTCGTACAGTGTTGTCTTTCGGTAATTTCAGACTCCTGTGTTATATCAGGCCTGCACAACTTTTGACCAACCGAGTCAAACTGTGTCAGTCGGACTTATAGTGCGGCTCAGTATGGTTGTTTTCAAAAATGGATAGACTGGAAAGAATCCAGCAAGGGGTGGGTTACAGTTGATACAGGGCTGTAGAAGGCACTGGGGATAAACTGTTTGCTTGCTTCAACAGACTGCCGGATTTACGTATAAGCTAAACAAGCTATAGCTTAGGGCCCCACTCTCTTGGGGGCACCCCAAAAAAAAAAAGAAAAAAAACCTGGATGTACATTTCCAAAATATAAGATAAAAAACAAATAAAATAAAACCTACATACAGCAACAGTGTTTTGTGTTGTGTAGGCTCCTGTGATGTAAGTCATGGGCCCGCCTGCTAGCCTGCTCCCTAAAATATCACTGGTTTTCTCATTTCTATATATAGGGTGCCTACATTCTGCATGGACTCTTTAACAATTATTTTGATAAAATACATATTATGTTATGTGCAAGTGGCTTTAGATATCTATTAGGTCCATAAATTACCAAATAGCATATATTCAGCACAAAAAAAACAGTGACAAATTGTTGTTGACCAAGGACAGCTGGACATATGAAGGGCCCCATTACCTTCAGTAGCTTAGGGCCTCATCAAACCTAAACCCGGCCCTGTTGATATATGAGAGGAAGAAAAACCCATGAATGTCTGGTACACAGTCTGAATCCCATTGAGGTCAATGGCAAACTATATATTCATTTGAATGGAGCTGAAATGCATAGTTGCTAATATTTGACATAGATGCCAACTAATATACTTGTTGGGTGACCAGGGTGGGCATGTGGTAAACAAGGCAAACTGCATTTCATTTTTATTTTTATTTATTGAATTTATACCCCCAGGTCTCAGGGCGGTTCACAGAAAAAAAACAGAATATAAAACCACAAAATACGTAATCAAAATAAAAACAACCACTATCCAATTACACCTCCCCTCCCCCCAATTTCGATGATATCAGGAATTATACCTTACCAAAGGTGTTTGGAAATACTGAATTCAGAATATGTATTTCTTTACAGCTCAGAGAGTGCTATATTATTACTAATTATTATTATTAGTTTAAGAAATTTACATGCTGCCCTTAGTCAAAAGACCAGGGGGCGGTTTAGTGACACAATAAACAACAACGTGCACATGTGACATAATTGCCATAAAATAAAAATAAAATAAAATAAAATAAAACAAGTATATAAATACTAGTCATAATAACCAATTCATAATAAGTACCAGCAGCAAGTTATTCTGAAGTCAGCCCAGTAATAAACACCACCACTCAACCCCTGAGAGTCTGAAAATACAAATTATTATCTCAGGTGCAGCTATACTACATAATGCATATTTAACAATAGTAGCTATATATAAAAGAAGATTCGAAATCCGCAGCAGCATACCTAAAGCGCAGAAGCAGTATGCAGTGTGAAACACACAAAGTGTGCATAGTTGTATTTGTATAGCCAGACCGTAGACTTCACTTCCAGTATATTAAGAATCTCCAAATTTAGCACACGCAAGCTAAGTCACCAGGTCCATTTCCAATATTAAGGAAATTTATCAAGGACACAACACTGTTCAGATGAAAACTGATCAAAGTGATAAGGGGAAACGTCAGCAGCCTCCCTGTGTATTAAGGAAATAGATACTGCTTGACTGGGAAAGTTGCAAAATAAAAGGTGCTGTGTGTAGGAAAAGTACAATGCTTATGGTCATAACAGGATAACCTGTTAGAAGTCACGGTGCTGGATTTGGACCTGAGAGAACTCTGCCATGTCTTGAATTACCCTAAGATAGCGAATGTAGGGGATCACATATTGAAAATATGTGAAAAGGCCAGAAAACTGGATGCAAATATATGTCTTTTTTCCCCAAGCATGAAATGTCTTGGGAAAAGCTCAGAAGCTCTGCAGGATTCATGTCTCATGTTTGTTATCTGACCTTCTAACGTATACCAGTAATTGCTGTTTATATAACACATTTTAAACACTTCATGTACATTACTTTAGGAATATGAACAACACTCCTGCAAGGGAGGCTGGTGTTATTATCCCCCAATAATGGATGGGTTGCTAAGGCTATGAGGAAATGGTTTGTGTAAGGCTCATTCTGGGGGGGAATGGGATCTGAACAAAGGATTCAAAATCTTGGCCATTGCCACACGCTTACTCTCAACTTTGGGGCTTTAGTTAACATCCTCAGGTATTCTCTGGCCACTTCCCTCTCCAGTTCTCAAAGCAGAAAAATGTTACAAATTCATCCGTTTTAGAGATGGGAATGCAATTTGGTTCAGTCTGCATTTTAATACAGACCTACCTAATTCACATGTCTCAAATCTATACTGCAACCAAAACATGGCTATCCTTTGCAATGTGCGCTTCTCCGAATTTTGTAATGTGATTCTGTGACCAAAATATGTGCTTCCATTAGTGTCTCCAGATGCAAAAGAAGACCGGGCTTTTTTTGGTGTTAGTAGTTCTGTAGAAAAAGGGATTTCAGTAGGTACAGCAGTGAAGGAAACCAGTTCGACTTTGCAAATGGACACCCTAGCAATAATCACATGGCAAACAAGAACAAGCAAATTCCTCTTCTTCTTTTTCAGTGTTATGGCAAACGCAATGCTACCCATGCAGTGCCGGATTTACATATAAGCTAAACAAGCTATAGCTTAGGGCCCCACTCTCCTGGGCCCCCCATTTTTTAAAAAATGGATGTACAATTCCAAAATATAAGATAAAAAAACAAATAAAACCTACATACCAGCAACAGTGTTTTGTGTTGTGTAGGCTCCTATGATGTAAGTAATGGGCCCCGCCTGCTAGCCTGCTCCCTAAAATATCACTGGTTTGCTCCTTTCTATATATAGGGTGCCTACATTCTGCATGTGCAAATGGCTTTAGATACCTATTAATAATAATAATAATTTTTATTTATACCCCGCCCTTCCCAGCCAAAAACCGGGCTCAGGGCGGCTAACACTAATTAAAATCACAGCAAAAACATAAAAACAATCAATTTAAAATACAGATTAAAATACAAATTCAAAAATTCAAAATTAAAACTGCAGTCTCATTTTCAAATAGCCCACCAATAAAAGAATGAAGCATAAGTATCAAACAGAAACCAACCCAAAGGCCAGGTGGAACAGCTCCGTCTTGCAGGCCCTGCGGAAAGATGCCAAATCCCGCAGGGCCCTGGTCTCTTGTGATAGACTGTTCCACCAAGTCGGGGCCAATACTGAGAAAGCCCTGGCCCTAGTTGAGGCCAACCTAGCATCTTTGTTGCTCGGGACCTCCAAAATATTATTATTTGAGCACCTTAAGGTCCTACACGGGACAAACCAGGAGAGGCGGTCCTTTAGGATACCTGTGAGGTCCATAAATTACCATATAGCATATGTTCAACACAAAAAACAACTACAAATTGTTGTTGACAAAGGACAGCTGGACATATCAAGGGCCCCATTACTGCCTTCAGTAGCTTAGGGCCTCATCAAACCTAAACCCGGCCCTGTGCCCATGTCTGTCCCAGTGTGGAGCACTGGTTAGAGTGTTGAATTAGGACATGGGAGACCAGCGTTCAAATCCCCACTAGGTCATGGAGCTCACTGGGTGACCCTGGGCCTAACCTACCTCACCGGGCTGTTTTGGGGGATTAAAGGAGGAGCAGGACCATGTACTCCTTGGGGGGAAAGTTGGGAAAGAAACACAAACAAAACTAAATGCGTAAAACTGTGCTAGCTGTAATATAATGGGTTGCATCCAACTAAACGATACTCGGAGTAGACCCATTGAAATGAATGAACCTAAGTTATAATGCAATCATAACCATGTCTGCACAGAAGTAAATCCAACTGGGGCTTACTCCCAGGTAATGAGGAGCTTAGGGCTCCAGCTATAGTCATGCCCATTCTACTCTAAGTATGACTAACATTATACAGCCCAATTATTCCCAGAATATAAATATATATGTTTAAGTTGCCCAAATAAGAACAATGATAAAAATCGTACCACCTACAAAGAGCTGTGTCTCCCAAGGAGTTTAGAATATCAACTGATCAGCATGAGCGAAAGCCTGCAATTAACTCATTGCTAAATTAAATGTTGGACGTGGTGGAAAATGTGTTTCGAGTTGAAAGGGAGAAAAGGCAAACATTCCCATGCCACGCTCAAGTTTCATTTTAATCCATCCAGGATTAAAAAGAGAGAGAAGGCAGAAAAGTAATTATACAAAATAAAATGTTGCAACAAGGTGCACTTCTTTCTCTTTAATAAGATCCCAATGTGAAGTCTTCCAATGGCTAGTCTAAAAAAGAATGGCAACTCTAAGCAACTCAGACCTGATGACATTTTCAAAGGCCATCTCCCAAAGGCAAATTTATACTAGGAGAAGAAGAAGAAGAAGAAGAAGAAGAAGAAGAAGAAGAAGAAGAAGAAGAAGAAGAAGAAGAAGAAGAAGAAGAAGAAGAAGAAGAAGAAGAAGAAGAAAGAAGAAGAAGAAGAAGAAGAAGAAGAAGAAGAAGGGGGGGGGACAAAACACACACAGAGAGAAAGGTTAATTGGGATTGTACATTTATGTGCATCCTTACACCCTCCCAAACAAAATTAAATTTCTAAAAAACCAGGGGAGATTCTCTAGTGCATGTATTTGCTTATTCACTAATAAATAACTTAATAAGCGCTCTCCAAGAGGCAAAACAGGAGTAGGGATGAGAGCAAACAAGAAGGAGTCACGTCAGAAGACAAGGACCACCTGCTTTTGCTACTATACGGAGAAGATGCCTTCGGTTCTAGTGAGGTTCCCCCCCCCTAATTTAAGGGTCAAAATCAGACAAATCTATCAATCTCAGTTTCTCATTTTTGCAGCCTTCAGTTCAGCTCTGTACATTTCTGCATCAATTTGCAGTTTGTTTTTAAAAGTCCTCACCAAACTTCATGTTTTAATGCGAATTTCTCCTAATAGGCACCCTTTCCTATGGAAATTTGCCTGATTCTCGCCAGTGTTATTTTCACTAACATAGGCACAATTCCCTTTTCCTGTGTGCACTCCTGTACACATTATTTGGTTGGCGTGCTCCACCGTAGGATTCAGAGAAATGCAGATTTTGAAGGATAGCTCTGTGTCAGTTCACATATCATTTGGGAAAGTCAGAATTGGATAGAAGTGAACCAAATTCCTCTCCCAGCCCCAGTGGCAGCAAGCACAGCTCTATAACCAGGTATATTTGTGAGATTGTGAGGTAGTCTAAAACACACACAGTATTAATCACTCCAGTGCTTTTCCTCCAACCAGCTGATTTCAAGGTTTGGATCCAGACTGGCAAGGGCAGGGGGAGTTAAAATGATATTGAAGCCTTCAAGGAAGTAAAACAGGAGAGGGAGAATGGCACTTCCTTCCTCCACATGCTCCTCTTAATGTTAAGGTCATGAAACAAATGGTTAATGATTGAACGAGTTTTCACAGGGCAAAATCAGCTATTCAGATTAAACTTCTTAGAACCCTCTCAGCAGTTCTTGATCTGGCTGTGGCAAGTTGTGACTAAGACTGCAACCTTGTGCACACTCAACCTGAGAGTAAGTCGCATGAAACACTGTCAGATGTAAATCCAAGCCAACAGGCATGGGATTGGGCTGTCCCATTGAATGTAATGGGGGTTAGACAGGTTATGACGAACATCCTCTTGCTTTCAATGGAGCATCATCTCAGCTAATCTTTATCGAGATTGAGGCCATTATGTCTCGCAAATATTCCTTAGGGAATAGCAGCTTGCGAAATGTCTAAACGGCATACATGCACCTTGCCTGTGCTTCATCAAGGCAGGATAGCATCTTTTTAATCTCTTTCTGAGATTCAAAAGCTAGTATACCTATTTCATTAAGCAATAGGTCTTTAAGTACATATTATATTATACAATCCCTTCCAGACTAAATATTGCACAAAAAACAGCGTGAGTGCACCTGATTTTATTACCTGGTTCTAAATGAGTCAGCTTATTTATCCTTCAGGGGACAACCCCCAGCACACAGGCTATTGGACACAGTGGAGTTCCCTTCCAAGCAAACATATACAAGGCAAATTGCACTGTAAAAAGTCTAATGAAAAACCTGAGTGTCTCTGTGCCAGGCACAAGCACAGCAATGCCCACTGGCTTTTCAACTCCAAGAGCAAAAGAGAAGACTCTACCAATAATATCCTAAGAGATTAGTAACGCAAAGGCAGTTGAGACTTACCTTCAGCGAAAAATCCCGGAGCCATGTGAAGAGGAGATAAATTGTGGGAACCAAAAGGAAATCATCCACACATCTTGAGAATTCGGCTCATAAGAAAATGTTGTAAGAGCCTGGGAGCTAGTTCATGCTCCAGGAGGGGGGGGGGGAAACTACCAGAGCAAGGAAGTCAGAGCTGATCTATGATTCAGCCTAACATCTGATTTGCAAAGATAATTGGAAGCCTGGCATTAAATGCATCGAGGTTTACCCCACCATGTGCATACATATGCGTATTTATATACAAATTGTGTAAGCAATGCTTTTTACTTACACACACACACACACACACACACACAATTGTATTTTATTCAGCAGGGTTTTATCATGCCTGTCAGTTTATAGATAGAGATGAACTAATATGTCTTCATTCTCAGGATCAGAGGTGCGGGGGGGGGGGAACTGGTGATCCCTGAAAGAAGCATTGTGTGAAATGCTCGTTGTGGGTTTGTATATTTTGGGGAGAAAGGGACAGATATTTTGCCAGAAGGTGCATAAATTGCAGAGTTGCACTCATGATGATAATGAGCACTACAAAGAGTCGTTTACAAGGCTGATTGCTCTAATTTTAAACCTGTTTTCAGCCTTTCCCAGTGATTAGCATTGTATGGAAGTAAAAAACAAAAACAAAAGAATACCACACAACACCAAGCCCCAAGGGAAATACAGTTTATCAACAGAAAGCAGATTGCAGTGCGATCCTATACATGTCTGTTCAGGTATAAATTCCATTGAGTTCAATGGGACTTACTCTGAGTTATTTTGGCATAGGATTTCTGTTTTAGCAGCATATTGAGGCAGCAATCCTGTCCTCGTGTACCTGGAAATAAGTCCCACTGGACCTAATAGGAATTACTTCGGAGTAGACAGGTTAGCTCAGTTGGTTAGAGTGTGGTGTTGATAATGCCAAGGTCACAGGTTTGTATGGGGTATGGGGTTCCTGCATTGCAGGGACTTGGACGAGATCATCCACCACCATGAATCTCTCTATAGCATTGCACTCTTGGAGAATTTAAAGATAGGAAAATGGAAGGTTTTCTGCTCTTCATTTTAAGGAATTTGCAGCAGCAAGTTCCTAGCTATGCTTCTGCATGATTAACAACTTTGAGACCCTTTCATGAGGCTGAAATGTCATTGCAATGCACCATGTGGAGGGCAAATGCATTTTCACATATCCCTCTCATTCAAAAACCTACGTCTGTTTTATAATCATCCACTTACATTTAACTTTCATTCCCTCTGACTCATCTCTTAATTCTGACTCATCCCTTTTAATTTAGTTGCTGGGATTTCCCCTCTTCAGCCCCTGTTTCAATAGTTTACCTGTGGTTCAGGCAGCTACAATTTTGAGGGTTTTCAAGGAAGCTTCGTTGTTGTTTTTTTAAATTAACTTTTATTGATAAATACAATACTCACAAACACAAAACAAACATATTATACACACACACACACACACACACACACACACAACTCCTTAATTCCTATGAAAGAAAACAATTAAACATACATTAACCCAAAGAAATATCAACTTAAATTACATAAAAAACTAAACATAAGAACATAAATCTTGACTTCCCTCCACCCACGTGTGGCTTCCTTGGTTTCTTTTCTTCTTTTCGCTGTGCTATCAATATTATTCTTGACTACCTCATCTTATACCCATTTCTTCTTAATTTTTTACTCTATAAACTTCATTCATTGCATATTGATATATTTATACCAGAAACAATGCTTTTTTCATAATAAAAAATAAAAAATTCCTTCCAGTAGCACCTTAGAGACCAACTAAGTTTGTTCTTGGTATGAGCTTTTGTGTGCATGCACACTTCTTCAGATACCTGAAGAAGATATCTGAAGTATCTGAAGAAGTGTGCATGCACACGAAAGCTCATACCAAGAACAAACTTAGTTGGTCTCTAAGGTGCTACTGGAAGGAATTTTTTAATTTTTTAATTTTGTTTTGACTATGGCAGACCAACACGACTACCTACCTGTAAATGCTTTTTCATGTATTCCTTCACGCAGGTGCTCTCCTCTATCGGTTTGTGACCTGACTGGCCTCTTACCACTGCTGTAAGTCTCGCTGATTCTATGTATTCACAAAATCTTATTTGCCATTCTCTTGTTGAGGCAGTTTTTTCTCCCTTCCAATTTTTTTGCTATAATCATTCCAGCTGCAGCAGTTGCATATAAGAAAACCTTTTACCTAGCGGCAAGAATGTCAGTCGATATAATATTTATTTATTTATTATTAATTTTTTTGCTTCAGACGGCTGGCATAACTAAGCTTCCTTGGGAATTCAATTTATTGTCAGGTGGCATGCAGCCGCCGTGCCACCTTCCCAGCAAGTGGGTCATTGTGGCTTACCTGAAGGGTCAAGAGGGTTAGGCAAGGTAGCAGGGTAGTCAGTCTGGTGCAAACACAGTAGCGGAGCCAATTTGGTGCTCCTGCACCGCGTCATCCTCCCTAGATCCTCTCCCCGTCAACTTTCAGTAAGCAACAGCGACCCAGCTGCTGGGAAGGTGGTGTGGTGCAGTGGTGTTGCGTCCTTTGCTGGTGCCCAGAGCGCATGCGCGCACACGTGCACCAGGAAGAGCCAGGCACTGGGCGTGGAGGATGAACAAAACCCGCTGCACCAGCCCAATGCTTGCTGCCGCCAGGTGGGTGCAGGGCATGGAGGATTCACAGGGCTGTGCTGTTCCACCTGCCCACCCACTCAGGGGGGAGCCCAGCCAGCCAATGCCGCCCTTAGCGAGCCTCTTCTGAGAACTTATAAGGGAAGTGTGCCTTTCCCAAACTGTCTTCTGTTCAAAGGGTTGTCCATGTCTGGGTTAAAGGATGATATGAAAGGAGAGCAGGGGGGCTGTTGAAGCTGCCCCTTAGCAACTAGCACTTGAATCGCCCACTCACAGTCTTCCCTACTGTAAAATAAATTATTATTATTATTATTATTATTATTATTATTATTATTATTATTATGTGGACTACTGCAATGCGCTCTATGTGGGGCTACCTTTGAAGGTGACCCGGAAACTGCAATTAATCCAGAATGCGGCAGCTAGACTGGTGACTGGGAGTGGCCGCCGGGACCACATAACACCGGTCCTGAGAGATCTGCATTGGCTCCCAGTACGTTTCCGAGCACAATTCAAAGTGTTGGTGCTGACCTTTAAAGCCCTAAACGGCCTCGGTCCTGTATACCTGAAGGAGCGTCTCCACCCCCATCATTCAGCCCGGACACTGAGATCCAGCGCCGAGGGCCTTCTGTCGGTTCCCTCACTGCGAGAAGCAAAACTACAGGGAACCAGGCAGAGGGCCTTCTCGGTAGTGGCGCCCGCCCTGTGGAACGCCCTCCCATCACAGGTCAAGGAAATAAACAACTACCTGACATTCAGAAAATACCTGAAGGCAGCCCTTTTTAGGGAAGTTTTTAATGTGTGATATTTTTGTATTTGATTTCTGTTGGAAGCCGCCCAGAGTGGCTGGGGAAATCCAGCCAGATGGGCGGGGTACAAATAATAAATATTATTATTATTATTATTATTCATATTAGAGCAACTTCATTTCTAAATTGGCACCTATGTCCACAAGGAGCATACATAAATTGTATACAAATCTGCAACCCTTTTCTTTCTTTTTTGAGGATGATACATTTTCTGATTTTTGGCAATGCGTAAGTGGCCACCCTCGCCCAACCCAACAAGGCTCCATTTATCGAATCGGCAATTGTGGGAAAGGTGATTGAAAAGTAGGGAGCAAGTGCCTTGGATCTGGACCAGGACCACAGTGGAGGGCAAAGGAGTACATGGTCACCTTAACAGGGTCTCAGTCTGGATGAGGGCATTTAGCTTCTTTACAGCCATTAACATGATTGTGTGAATGGTGTCTTGTAGAGTTTGGCCAATACCTCATTGCAGCTTTCTGGCTGTGGGACAGGGTTGGAGGAATAATATCACTGACCAGGTCTGTAGCATCTTTCTTTTCCCCTTTTCTACTTCCTCTGTAGCTCTCCATTAGTTAATATATTGAGACACAACAAACAGAAGATACTCTGCCTTTTGACACCTTTTTAAGCATAGTACTGGCGTGCTCATTTCCCTGATTGTTATCCTGTGAAAGATACCATCTTTAACATTTAGGCAGAAATCATGAAACCACTTACCTGTGTGTAATAATATTTAATATTTAAGCAACATGTTTAAATGTGCAGAGCACTTCACATTTATTACCTTCATAATCCAAACCACAAAAAACAAAACACTGTCTAAGATGGCATAATTGTAGTTTTGATTAAAATCCAATAAATTAACTGGACACAATGTATTTCAAGAAAGAGAGAGAGGGAGAGGGAGAGAGAAGGAGAGGAGAGGAGAGGTTCCAACACTGAAGTTTACTCAGCTACTTTTGATTTATCACAAACGCTCACCTTGCATTTTCTATTATCACTCTAACAACCTGTGCCTTAAGCTGTAAAGATCCTGCTTGTAGTGCCACCAACAGCTTTAGGATACCTTCAGATGCACTTGCAGGATGACATGTGTTCCTAATGCTATCAGGGGTGTCATATGCACTCCCTCATTCAAGGTTATTTGTGTTAGCAGACCTTGCAGCTTAGGTGAATTAGATTGCAACATTCACTTAAAGTTTCTGGAGTTAAAAGGCTTTATTCATGCAGGAAGTATTTACAGGATGAGTAGACGTAAAAAGAGAAACAGCAGACATCTTGTCTGGAGAGAATAAACAAAATGACTCCACTTTTAGGGGTGGAGTTAGACAACGCAAAGATTACAAGCAAGGGGTGGCTAGATCCCAGACAAACAGTGGCTTTGTGTGGTTCAAGGTAATACATGCATCAATATGGCTAACCTGATTCAAAACACCCACTTACCCCACTCACACATGGAAACAAAGCTCACCACAGCCAATCACAAATGAACAACCACACCCTAGGCCAACTGCAGCCTCTCTCACCACCAAAGGAACACAAGCAAATAGCAGAGAACCTGCACAAGTGATGCTGACACAAAACCCCACACATATATTAAATAAAATAGAAACATCGCCACCCCACCCCACCCCACTCACCTTCCCCCCTCCACCTCCCCCCCTTTTCTTCCTAATGTAACACTAATGTCTCAACAAATGAAACTGGTCTGTAAAAATTTTACTTGGAATAAAAATTTACAAAAAAAGGTAATACATGCATTAACATGCAGTTCAGGAGAAGGAGATGTCCTTGCTTTTCTTCAACAGTTTGCACCCCAAAACATTTGGGATGGTCACATCCTTAGTGAACCATGTGTGGTATATAGCCTCCTGCTGAAACCCTGTTACTTTTCTTAACACAGATGTTCCTTTTGTTGTTGTTGTTGTTCCTGGCAGTATGCCAAGTTAAAGATGTCGCCATTCCTACATAATACATGTTGCTGTTGACACCAGCATCCCTGTAATGCAGAAACAAGGGAAGGTTAAACACAGCAACCACAACATGAAGACTAAAAGTGAAAGTCCAGTGGTGACTTGGTGCGCTTTCAAAGATAGAGTGGAGAAGCTTGCAAGAAGAAGAGCGGAGAGGCTTGCGGAGAAGACAAGGAGTAAAGGCGGCTGCTGCCAGGAGATGTGTTCTCAATACAAATCCAATTCACTTGCAGGACAGAAAGCAACCTGCATCTGAGGACTTCCCCAATACATTACTTGGTAGGCTTCTCCAGTGCTCTCCTCCCTTCACACACGCATACAAATAATGCCGAGCCCTAGCAGCTGTCCGGTCCTTAGGTCAGTCCTGTATACCCTCTTCCTTCCTGGGTTGTTGCTACCTCATTTGGGGGTAGTATTCCCTGCCTGCTACAGATACTGCCAGGATGCTAAGAGTAATGAAGAACATTTTCCTCTGCACCCAGCCACAACCAAATTTCCTCTCCCACCCCCACCCCCCTTATAATTTTATTAATCTAGATTTCCAAGATGGCCTGCAAAAGAAAACCATAAAACGAATATAAAACAGATCAAAAACATCAGAGACAAAACTAAACCAAACAATTTCCTTTTCATTTTTAGAAAGAAGCTGCTGTTCTCTTTTTTTGGAAGCCTACTCACACTGTGGGGGCTGTTTCCTTATCTCTTAGTTTTTTCACCTCCCTGCAGCCAAGCGCCAGCACTTAAGAGATCAGAAAGTGGGTCAAAAAGTAGTTAATTACTCAATGTAAATCTACTCCCCCCCAAATGACTCAACCCCTCTTGATGAAGTCTCCTTCTTCAGCTGTCATGCCAACAGTAAAACAGCGCACTCATTACCTTTCAGACAATTAATACAAACTCTTAAGGCTCACAGTGTTCGGAATAAAATGACAACACCCATCAAATGTGAAGACTTGAAAAGCATTTCAGGTGATGAGAGATTTATATGATGGTGTTTCTCCTGTACTTGGCGCAGGCAGAGAGGAAGAAGGAGAGAATTTGTGCCTTTCAATTTGTTAGTCAAATCTACACACTCGCTAATTAGGGGAGGGAAGACTTCCCAGGAGGACTGTACCATTTCAGAGTGTTGGTGGGGTGGGCACAACATATCTGAATCCTTCTCTTGCTCTTTAAAAACAAACAAACAACCTCTTGGCATGTAGGGAAATATCATTATGGGTTCCCCAATATCCCAAGCAGATGTAGGTCTGATCTACACATACAGAATAGTGAGGTCGTAGAGTTGCAAAGTGGAATGTTTCACCCAGTTGGGGCAGAACTATATTGCTGCTTTCAAAAGCGCATAATGAATATTAGGGAATAATACGATGTAGGTAAAAGGTAAAGGACCCCTGGACGGTTACGTCCAGTTGAATTCGACTATGGGGTTGCGACGTTCATCTCGCTTTCAGGACAAGGGAGATGCCATTTGTCTGCAAACAACTTTCCGGGTCATGTGGCCAGAAGGACTAAACCGCTTCTGGTGCAACAGGACACCGTGATGGAAGCCATAGCACATGGAAAAAAAAAAGGAAATGCTGTTTACCTTCCCGCCACAGCGATACCTATTTATCTACTTGTGTTGGCATGCTTTCGAACTGCTAGGTTGGCAGGAGCTGGGACAGAGAAATGGGAGCTCACCCTGTCGCGGGGATTTGAACTGCCAACCTTCTGATCAGCAAGCCCAAGAGGCTCAGGGGTTTAGACCACAGTGCCACCCGCATCCAAAATAAGATGTAATGGGAAGATGGGAATCATGGTGATAACACTTTTCTACTCCTAGGCCCAACGCTACGATGTAGTAACAACTATCTTAAGGATCTGCTTTTCGTATGGTTGCGGAATAAACCCTCTGGAGGTACAAATAAATTACTCAGTGAGTTACAGCAGCACAGACAACTAACAAGTGTGTGTGTGTGTGTGTGTGTGTGTGTGTGAGAGAGAGAGAGAGAGAGAGGCCAGCCACCACAGGCAGCACATTTGGGTTCCAAGGAAACATAGAAAACTGTCTTATCCTGAGTTTGACCGTTGAATCTTCTGGCTCGGTACTGTAGACCCTGACTGCAGCAGCAGATGCTCCAGCATTGAGCCACAGCTGCTTACTGTGTTTTTACTTGATGTTATATTTTACTGCTTGTGGGATTTTCTGCTCCAATTGCCCCCAAAACCTGGCTGGCTTTGCTGCTCTGCCTCAGGCTGCAAAGTGCCTTGAGCTGCTTCTCTGTAGGAGAAAAAAATATTCACACCTCACCTTTCCATTTAATGTCCAGTATGCCATAAATGGATGCAGGTGGCGCTGTGGGTTAAACCACAGAGCTTAAGGCTTGCCGATCAGAAGGTCGGCGGTTCGAATCCCCGCGACGGGGTGAGCTCCCATTGTTCGGTCCCTGCTCCTGCCCACCTAGCAGTTCAAAAGCACGTCAAAGTGCAAGTAGATAAATAGGTACCACTCCGGCGGGAAGGTAAACGGCGTTTCCATGCGCTGCTCTGGTTTGCCAGAAGCGGCTTAGTCATGCTGGCCACATGACTACAGGGAACCAGGCAGAGGGCCTTCTCGGTAGTGGCACCCGTCCTGTGGAATGCCCTCCCATCAGAGGTCAAAGAGATAAGCAACTACTTGACATTCAGAAAATACCTGAAGGCAGCCCTGTTTAGGGAAGTTTTTAATCTGTGACATTTTAATGTATTTTAATATTTGTTGGAAGCTGCCCAGAGTGGCTTGGGGGACCTAGCCAGATGGGTGGGGTACAAATAATAAAATAATAATAATAAATAATAATAACGACCTGGAAGATGTACGCCGGCTCCCTCGGCCAGTAAAGCGAGATGAGTGCTGCAACCCCAGAGTCGTCCCCGACTGGACCTAATGGTCAGGGGTCCCTTTACCTTTACCTTTATGCCATAAATACTTATTTTTCTGCTGTTGTACCTGCGCAAGCCACCACTACATCTTTAGGAAAGAAAGACCTTTCTAAATGGGACCTGAGAAAACTCATGAACATCACTCACTTTTCCTGTTTATTTCTGTAACGTGAGGCCATTCCCACACTTTGTGACTTACCATAGCATTAAATCCCACAACCCTTGAGTTGCTGTTATTATAAGACAGTGAGTATAACTTATCAGAATTGCCATCCTGAAACTCCATTCTGACCAAGGAGAGGGGAAAAGAGAATAATTACTATCTAAGATCTTATATTTATGCAATTTTCTTCAGCCACAGATCATTTTGGAAGTCTAGACGGTCGACTGAGGCTTGCACCTTCTTTTTAGAGGTTCGGTATGAATTAAGGTCTCAAAATAACAGCATATAAATAGAAATCAATTGTCTATAAAAGCCGGGCTCCCCAAATTAGAAAGATAGTCATTATCAGAAACTGTTGTCCAGTCCCCCCCCCCATTTGGGAGACAGATTTCAAACTAAGAGTGGTTACTTCTCTTTCATTCAGCTTCTACAACTCAGCCAGCATTACCAATGGTCATGGATGACGGGGGTCATGGTTCAGCAAAACCTGGATGACCAAAGGTGTCCCATGCTTGCCTTAATATTGAAATAGTAACAACAACAACAACAACAACAACAACAACAACAACAACAACAACAACAACAACAACAATTTCCCCAGCCACTCTGGGTGACTCCCAAAAGAATATTAAAAACATGATAAATACACCAGACATAAAAAAGTCCCTAAACAGGGCTGCCTTCAGATGTCTTCTAAACATCAGATAGTTGTTTATTTCCTTGACATCTGATGGGAGGGCGTTCCACAGGGCAGGCCACCACCGAGAAGGCCCTCTGCCTGGTTCCCTGTAACTTTGCTTCTCGCAGTGAGGGAACTGCCAGAAGGCCCTTGGCTGGACCTCAGTGTCCGGGCTGAATGATGGGGGTGGAGACGCTCCTTCAGGTATACTGGACTGAGGCTGTTTAGGGCTTTCAAGGTCAGCACCAACACTTTGAATTGTGCTCCGAAACGTAATGGGACCCAGTGTAGGTCTTTCAGAACCAGTGTTATGTTGTCTCAGTTATGTTTGGTGTGAAACCTAAATGCTAAATCCTGCACACAATACTCAGTAGAACCACCCCCATGGTATGTGAGCAAATCCTTGTAATGATATCTAGGACCTGTCTTTTCCTTAAAAAAAGAAAAGAACATCAAGGGAAGACTGTGGAGGAAGTACTTTAAACTGGAAAGGGAAATGGACTTGGTGAAAGCAGACACCAAATCCCTCTACCTCTCTCAGAACACTTGACCTATTTACACAGTAGCACAGAACGCCCCAATTTCTTCTCAAGTGTAAACTGCTCGGAACCTGTCACAGAATTTGACATTATTAACGTGACTGTGGGTGTAAAGCGAGGTGTGCCCAGCGAACCCAGGATATGAGTCACTTCAGGTGGTATTTTGCATTGTGCTCTACCTACGTAGATCATTCTAGGGACGGAAAGTTGGGTGAGGGGAGAGAAATGGAGGAAGAAAGAAGGGAGGGAGGGAAGTGATGCCCGTAGGGTTGGGTTTTCCCCTCATCCATTTCTATACCTTGCCCCAATTAGCTTAGAATAACTACAAAGTGGGATTAGTAAGAAAGAGAACACAAAATTGACTGCCAATGGGGGTGTGATGACAATGACTTGGGCTGAGTAAAGATTGTGTGTCCCGCGGGGGCGGGCGGGGGCATAACTTTTCTCCCTGGGAGGATCCAGTTCCTTGACATTTAAAATTTACTCAACTCACCTGAACTTGGCTTCTTAAAACACTTTGATAGCTAGGGGGCAGGGGCGAGGGAAGGAAGGGCAGTGTACATGCAGGTGTGTTGATAAGGCTCACTTGAAGCTGAGGGCACAACAAAGACAGCAGAAAGGTAAGGGCAGAGTCTGCCATGGGTCTTTCCTCTCATGTTCTCTTGTGTGTTACGATGCCAAGCTGGTATATCCTTCTGTTCTCATGGAGGGCTGAAAGTTGCATTCAGGGTGCCCAATCGGAGATAAATATGGATATTAGTGGTGCACATTTTACTGGTGCACAATTCAACTGTTCTTTTTCTGTCATTGAGACATAGAAGTGACCTCTCCTGGTGCTTTTCCTGACCTGTGTGGCTGCTCCTTGCACCTTGGTTTCCATGCCAAGGAGAAACGGCTACGCTCCATTTAGCTCCATGTAATTTCCCTTCAGGAAAGAGGATGAGGGTCAAACTATACAGGTTTACTTTGGTCACCTGGTTTATTCTTGAGTGTCAGAATTTTCTTTCACAAATAGGCAATGCAAAGGGTCTGATCTAGATTGGGACTTTGGGATGGGGAGTAGTAGGGGGTTTCCACCCTCTGCCCACCCTGCCCGTATTGCAGGCATGAAAAATTGACTTTAGCAGGGGGCCGAATCTGGCCCCCAGACCTTAGTTTGCCTACCCATGGACTAAAGAACCACATGTGTCTATTTGCCAGGCTTGGGGCTGCTGTCCCTGACTTTGCTTTGGGGAAAGATCTTTGGGAAGGCCCCTTAAAATGTTGCTAGCACCTCCCACTCCCTGAGCCTCCCTAGACATGAAATTTTTGAAAGGAAGCAGATGCATCTTGAGCTGAGTGCTTATGCATGTAAATGCATGCACTTGAACACCGCGGGGCACCTCCGGTGTAAAGTTGCATGTGCCTTTGCTCTTAATGTACACGTGAGAAAAAATTCAAACAGCAGCCGTTGGAGGGGCAACTGATAATTATACATGCAGTTGTGGGGCTGCACCACGCGTAGATAAATTATACATGTGGCTGTTTTCCTGTTGGAACCTTTCAGGTCTACGCAGGTGATGGTTAGTTAATTTGCTTTTCCTGAGCCTGGAAGTTGAACGTAGCGCCTGCATTTTCTCGACGGCAAAGTCCCTTTAAAATGCAACTATTCAGGTTTCTGTCCTGTATCATTATCAACAACATGCGCAAATGGTGTGAGAGCAGCTGGGCTACGTTATTTTTAAATGTCATGTGTGAGAGTGTCACAAAGGGATAACTGCAGACTTGCTTGTATTGTAATCAGCAACCATCCCTGCATGAAACCAATTCGTCCCAGAGGAAGGGGTGCAAAACTGAAGATGCAAATGAGCTCCTCTTAGTCAGGGTTTCTGAAAATAGTATCTTCAGAAGTATCTATATATCTATATCCCTATATTCCATATTCTATATCTATATTAATAGCTTACATTTTTTATAAAAAGCATTGGGAAGCTCTCCCTTTAAAAGCTTTTAAAGCAAATTCCATTATCATTTGCCATCTCCTTGTTATCTCCTAGTATGGGCAAAAGATTCCTGTGCTGCAGGGGGTTGGACTAGATGACCCTCATGGTCCCTTCCAACTCTACAATCCTATGATTCCTGGAAGCCAGTGAAGATTTCCACTTCCAGAACTGGAGTAAGGGATATTAAGAGAAATTTGCACTAAAATGCTCTCATGAGGTCTTTAAGAAAACAGACTTATGTGGAAATGTGGAGAACTGAGACTAGAAACATGAGAAACTGAGAGAAACCAGAATGAACAGATTCATCCATTCATAGTGTGCAATTAAAGCTTGAATCTTGCTTTTGAAAACATATGACTTCCCACTGAGGAAAAGGATACAGTGATTGTGCACGTACAATTCACAAAAGATGTATTTAAAGATGAATGAACCTTAATCTTTAGATACAGGTAGGTAGCCGTGTTGGTCTGCCATAGTCAAAACAAAATAAAAAATAAAAAAATTCCTTCCAGTAGCACTTTAGAGACCAACTAAGTTTGTTCTTGGTATGAGATTTCGTGTGCATGCACACTTCTTCAGATACCACTCAGTTGGTCTCTAAGGTGCTACTGGAAGAATTTTTTTATTTTTTATTTTGTTTAATCTTTAGAGTCCTTGAAATCAGTCAATAAATAGAGCAGCAAAATAGTCTACACCTCAACTATTTTTAAAGGTAATTATTGTAGATAAATAGCAGCAATGTCCTACATGTGACAATGTAGAACGATTCTTTAATTCCTGATTCTTATTATCGCAGCCAGGTTTATGGGTTAATCAAGTGTGGGTAAATTGATATTTAGGATCAACTTTCTCTCCCCACACAACTCAAGATGTGGTTGAAATTTTGCATTTGCTGGCTCTTCAATATGTATCATTGATATCGGTGTGTTACATTGCCTTCATCACTGCAAATGCAGACTCAGTAACACATGGCCATCTGAATACTTTTACATCGTCTGTTCTATTTCATTGTGGTGACATTTTGTTTATTTTAGAAGACATCTGAAAGCAGTGCTGTTTAGGGAAGTTTTTAATGTTTGATGTTTCGTTGTATGTTTAAGTAGTAGTAGTAGTATTCTTTATTACAGTCACTGACCAGCATTTGTATTTTTAATATTTTGTTGGAAGCCACCCAGAGTAGCTGGGGAAACCCAACCAGATGGGTAGCATATAAATAAATTTAAATAAATTAAATAAATAAATTCATATTATTATTATTTTGCAAAATTTATATACCGCTTGGTTGGGTTTATCGGTTTTTACAGGACAAAGCTTATAGTTTGCATCTGCAGCGATGGCTGAAGGACACTAGTTGGAAACTGGTTTTTATGGCCCTTGAGGAGGAGGCAGACAATACTTACCTTCCCTGAGAATGGAAGGCAGTTTAACAGGGTCGTTGTTGTGGGCTCCACACATACTTATTCTTTTTGTCCTGCTCTGCCGCTATAATCTCTGGTTAGATAAGTTTCAACAACCTGTGACATTTCTTTGATCAAAGATGGCAGCTGAGTGGGGGGAAAGGCATGCGTATTGCAGACAGGCGGTGATGATTATTTTGCGCCACCGTCAATCCTCTGGAAATCTCCCCCCCCCCTCTCGTCTGCCTCCAGTAAGCTCCTCTTCTTAAACCAGTGCGAAACTAGATCAAATCAGTAGTGCAGGTAGACGTGACCTGAATTACAATCTTGCCGATCGGCCACATTTTAGGGTACCAGAAATATCTCCAAGACTACCATGCGGGAGATTGGGTTGCTGAAAGGCTAGCTTTCCTCTTGAGCTGAGAGACTCATTTAATTACGGTGACAAGCGACAGTGGCTCTGTATTTTTGCTTTGAATTTCAAGGCACTATCCCGTTTCACCCAAAGACCTCATCTTGTACAATTGCTCACACAGAGTTTGCACAAAAGGCATTGCTACATAAAGCAAGCCTGTCTGTACTCCCCCCCCCAACTTTTTTTGTTATGTGGCCATAAAAGAAAAACACCTGATCTTTTCCCTTCAGGATTTAATGTGGATGTAATGGCTCAACACTGGAAACTCTCCCCACCCATCTCTTTTTAAAAATTGAGCTAATGAGAGGGACCGTATGGATCTATTCCTTCCTGAATGAAACGGACAGAATGTATGGTTTGTTCTCTAAAGCCTTAAATAACACTAATTAAAAGGCTGTGCGGACTCAGATCCCGATTTGGATAATGTGTTAGGACACTCAAGGATGACTGCACACACACACACACACACCACTGTCCAACGTACCCCAAGTAAAATAAACCTGTGATATCAAAATGAAGGCTGCAATCTCAGAAACATTCCTTGAAATTGACTGTGTGATTTCAGCTGATTGAAATGAGACTTCCAGGGAATTGTCTCAATGACTGAAGTACAATCCTCATGTGAGTCATAATAATATAATAAAGATACAAACCCTAATAAAGATACAACATTATGGTAATATCAATAACAACAAAATTAACAGCCCCAACAAGAACTCCAAAACAATAGCCCATCTCAAGAGTCTGCAGGCATCCCGAGAAGCAGGTCTTGAAGCGATGATGGTGATTATCATTTACTTACTCATCATCTTAAGGTCTCGGTGATGCTCTAAGGTGGCTACTTTTGCTTTATCTCACTACAAAATCCAATTGGTCCCAAGTTTGGATAGATTTCAATTATAAGCATTATTAGATGAGCTTCTGGAGAGTACAGCTTCTCCATTTCAACCAAAGCTCCGAAAAGCAGGCAAGGGATGTTTGCTGAAATTGTTGTTCAGTTGTTCAGTCGTGTCCGACTCTTCGTGACCCCATGGATCAGAGCATGCCAGGCACCCCTGTCCTCCACTGCCTCCCGCAGTTTGGCCAAACTCATGCTAGTCACTTCGAGAACATAAGTAATTGCTGAAATTACTATCAGCCAAAAATAACCCTTTCAATGCTTTATTTTTTATTTTTTTAAAAATTTTTATACATTTCAGTAATTTTACAATCATTTTAACTTTTAAAAACTCGACTTCCTTCTCCCTCTTTCTGTGGTTCCTTAAATTAATTTGGTATATTCCAAAGTAACTTAATTTGCTCATTTATGGATCTGTTTTAAATGTATACTCTTATGAAACTGCAGGTTATTACAATAATCCTGCCAATGTTCTTATCTGTTTACAGTTTATTTGTAAATATTCAATAAACCATTTCCATTCTTTTATAAAAAGTTTGTTATCTTGATTTCTTATTTTTCCGGTAAGTTTCACCATTTCTGCATATTCCATAAGTTTTTGTATCCATTCTTCTTTTGCTGGGACTTCTTCTTTCCATTTTTGGGCAAGTAACATTCTTGCCACTGTAGTCGCATACATGAATAAATTTCTATACAGTTTGGGTAGTTCTGTCCCTATAATTCCCAAAAGGAAAGCTTCTGGGTTTTGTTTTTTACAAACATTATTTTAAACATATTTTTCAATTCATTCTATACCATTTCCCAGTAAGCTTTAACCTTACTACAAGATCACCGCATATGATAAAAAGAATCCTTTCAACGCTTTATTTTGAAAGAAACAGAAATCTGGGGCCAGTATTCAAAGAGAAGAGCTGAACAGATTCTAGATAGCAGATTTCATTACCATGTGTTTTTTTAAAAAAAATTAAATTAAATTAAATTTTCATTAATAACATTCCAATTAATAACATATAAAATCTTGCCACATCATATCCAAATTTTTAAAAAGCCAATTATACATTCTGAATTAATTAATTTAATGGAGCTTCCCATTTTCTGGTTGGTCCAGAGAATGTCTTTAATTTTTGTTCCTGCATTAGCACGTCTTTGTACCAAAGCCTGATAGGTCTGAAAGATTAAAAGTGGGCTTTTATAAATGAAATTCCCCAGTCTTCATAGATATTAAGGCTGATCTGAGAGCCTTGTTAACTTTAAGCACATTCGCTAGAAATAGGGGTAGGACAGAGTACACACAGACAGCATGTTTTTCTTTCAAAGTTAATATAAACTTTTCATATCGCAAAAAGTCCAGGTTTGCATGGCGGAGTGAGTCTGTTGCACGAGAGTGCCAGATCCACTTCAGCTGCACAACTTGAATTCATAAAATTATAGAATGGTAGAGTTGGAAGGGACCCTGGGGGTCATCTAATCTCAACTAAAGCATTCACAGATTTGGCAAAATGTCCTTGAATCCCACCCACAAGACAGCGGCAATCTGGAAGTGCCCCAAGTTGTAAGAATAAGCTTTTTTTCACAGATGAGCTGTGAATACAGTAAACCCTTTAAAATGAGGATTTCATCTGAGCACCTTTTGCATTTACCTGTGATTAAAGTTGGCATTCGTATCCAAACATTTGCCTGGGCACACAAAGAAACCGTATCACCTGAATCCCCAGGAACACTGGGTAGAAATTAAAACAAGCCCAGGCTTCTCGACTTCAATTAAATTACAGTCCCTTTCTAACTGCATTAAATCCAAAGATCCATTTACTAAGCAACAGGTTACCAAAAATATTTGGGAAGAGATTTCTGTGATTCCTATGTGGAAAAAAAAATCCTTCCAGTAGCACCTTAGAGACCAACTAAGTTTGTTCTTATGTGCAAGTTAAGAGTAGCTCTCCATAAAGGCTTTCCGTTACGGAAACTTGTATACCTGCTAAAAAAGCAGAATGAATTATCATTCACCTCCGAAAGTCTACTTTCCCCCTCGACATCTCCTCCTTCTCCTCCCCTCTCCCACATTCAGATGAGGTATCGTATTGTGGTAATATACAAAGCTCTGAACAGCTTGAGTCTGGGATATCTTAACAACTGAGCCGTTAAACCCCAGCTGGATCAATAAAACGACCCAGAGGAGCAGTTAGTTGTTCCCTATATTACAGAGGCCGGACTGGCTTCAACTGTAAACTAAGCACTTAGCATCGCTGTGGAACACCCTTCCAGAAGAAATTTGGCAGGCAACCTCGCTATTGACTACAGGTATCTCTGTGGCGCTGTGGGTTAAACCACACAGCCTAGGGCTTGCTGATCAGAAGGTCGGCGGTTTGAATCCCCGCAACAGGGTGAGCTCCCGTTGCTCGGTCCCTGCTCCTGCCCACCTAGCAGTTCGAAAGCACGTCAAAGTGCAAGTAGATAAATAGGTACCACTCCAGCGGGAAGGTAAACAGCGTTTCCGTGCGCTGCTCTGGTTCGCCAGAAGCGGCTTAGTCATGCTGGCCACATGACCCGGAAGCTGTACGCCGGCTCCCTCGGCCAATAAAGCGAGATGAGCGCCGCAACCCCAGAGTTGGACACAACTGGACCTAATGGTCAGGGGTCCCTTTACCTTTACCTATCTCTTGAAGACTATTTTATGCTAACAAGCCTAGGCAGCTGTTTTTATTTTCTCCATGAGCTAGACATTTTAATGATTATTTTCAATTCTTTTTGTGGGGTTTAATGTTTTATTGTCCGTATTGTTGTACACCGCCTTGAGATTTTTCATGAGTTGGCAGCATATAAGTATTTTTAATATATATAAATAGATAATTAAATATCGGGTGCATGGATCGTTTTGCTGAACTGTTACTCACGAGTCCAGTTCTGCTGGGAGATTGTCACAAAAAGAAAATCTGACACCAAGGGTGTGTGTGTGTGTGTGTGTGTGTGTTTACTCACTTTATAGATTTATATTATCTTATTAGTTTCTGCATCTTTATAGAATTCTGGAATATGTAGGTTTAGGGGTACTACAGTCTCAGAACCGCCATCAGATAACACTGTCCAGGATTCTTTGAGAGAAATGGTAACAATTAAACTGGAATAAAACAGATACAAGTTAATAATGTAAACATGTCCTAAGCCAAAGATAACCAACAGAGTGCCCTCCAGATATATTACTTGTTTGCTTATTTAAGACATTTACATGCTGCTTCATTGCTGAGGTGTCTAACGGGTGCACCCAGCAGTCCCAGCAGCATGGCTATAGGAAAGAGATGATGGCCATTGGCTTCTTCTTCTTTGGCTTCGTAGCTGAGTAAGATTGCCTTCCATGAATACGGTCTTAGCAATTTGTCCATAAATGACCGTGGAGGCCAATTCCGGATCCACATGTCCTTCCACAGTGGGGACATAGGTTTCCAGGTGGGAGCTGATCACGGTATGGATTTGCCAAGCGTGCCTTCCTCTTAGCACGTTTCTCCCTTGCGTCCTGAGTTCGAGTGTCTTCAAAGCCCATGACACCTTTGGTAAAGGCTGTTCTCCAACTGGAGCGCTCACAGGCCAGTGTTTCCCCAGTTGTTGGTGTTTATACTACATTTTAAAAGATTTGCCTTAAACCTCTTTTGTTGTCCACCAGCATTATGCTTTCCATTCTTAAATTGGGAATAGAGTAGTTGCTTTGGAGGACAATAATCAGGCATCTGAACAGAAAGCTGCTCTCGCAGAGCTCAGGCGATACTGGATTTCTGCATAAATGTTGGCCCTTGTGGAAAGATAACAGTTTCGGTAGGAAAAACGATTGACATTTCCCAACGTTACACCATTAAGTTGGATTTGTGGTGCTGCGGAGGGGTTGTTTTGTGCTTATTGGTGCAGCACATGGGTAGGCAAACTAAGGCCCGGGGGCTGGATCCAGTCCAATCACCTTCTCAATCCGGCCCGCAGACAGTCCGGGAATCAGCGTGTTTTTAAATGTGTAGAATGTGTCCTTTTATTTAAAATGCATCTCTGAGTAATTTGTGGGGCCTGCCTGGTGTTTTTACATTTGTAGAATGTGTGCCTTTATTTAAAATGCATCTCTGGGTTATTTGTGGGGAATAGGAAATTTGTTCATTTATTTTCCCAAAATATAGTCCGGCCCCCCACAAGTTCTGAGGGACAGTGGACTGGCCCCCAGCTGAAAAAGTTTTCTGACCCCTGGTACAGCACTTTGGTTTTTTGGATGTTGAGCAATAGGCCAAGCTTTCTGTAAGCTTCTGTGAAGATATTTAGAATGATTTGGAGGTTATCCTCCGAGTGTGCACATACTATGTGGTCACCAATTTGTCTACCAATGCCCTAAGCAAATGTACCTGTCCCTTCAAAACCTAGCTGGGAATGTGTGATATTTCTGTGTACAGTGCCATTTATGGAGCAACAAATTCTAAAGGTTTCGCCTGAGAGCATAGCAGCAAATCATCTTGAAACATTTTTGTAGTTATTTTTATATCATCTTTGATTTGCCATTTTACTCTTGGATTTCATTCTTGGGGTCCGTTTTATACTTTTGCTTGAAGGGAAACAATTTCTGCATTGTAACAGGATGTGACAAAGTTTAAGGCTGAATTCTTAACCATTTTTACCAGGGAGTAAACCTAACTGGAAACGGTGGGATTGACTTTTGACTCAACCTGCTTAGGCTTGTGCAGACGATTTCTTTCAGGAATATCGGCAGGGCTTGAAAGGCTTACATTTCTGACATTTGGTGGCTAAGCAGAGGGCTGGTAGAAGATTAAAATATAATTGGATCTGTTTATATTGGGTTAATTCCCACCACCACCAACAAAATGTGGTGGGAATTATATTCAAGCAACAAAAATTTGAAAGCTGCGTAATCCATAAGTGAATGAAAACCTTGCATTCAGGTGACTCACACCCTCTCACTTTTTTTGTAATTTATGAAACAGCCCTTAGAAATTATGAAATACAAGAACTTTGGTTTGCAGAGAGGCACTGTGTAGCTGTTAAGGATCTTTTCCTACCATATGCTTCTCATGCAACAAGTTAAAAACACACCACCTCAAGCAGCCTGATCCTGCACACGTTTACTACGAAGAAAGTTCAACTGAGCAAGAGCTGTAGGCCTGTGGCAAAGTAAAAGGTAAAGGTAGAGGGACCCCTGACCATCAGGTCCAGTCGTGTCCGACTCTGGGGTTGCGGCGCTCATCTCGCTCTATAGGCCAAGGGAGCCAGGCGTTTGTCCGCAGACAGCTTCCGGGTCATGTGGCCAGCATGACAAAGCTGCTTCTGGCGAACCAGAGCAGCACACGGAAACACCATCCCGCTGGAGCAGTCCCTATTTATCTACTTGCACTTTGACGTGCTTTCGAACTGCTAGGTGGCAGGAGCTGGGACTGAGCAACAGGAGCTCACCCTGTGGCAGGGATTCGAACCGCCGACCTTCTGATCAGCAAGCCCTAGGCTCTGTGGTTTAACCCACAGTGCCACCTGGGTCCCCTGTGGCAAAGTATCTGCATTGAATGCAGAAGACCCCAGGTTCATCCCCAGCATCTCCAGGTAAAGCAGAGAGGGACCACTGTTCTGAAGTAGCTCACCTGGTGGAAGGGAGATGCTGCACTAGCTTTACAGCAGGTGAGTCACTGTTGTTGACCAGGAACGATGGAGAGGCAAGGCAGCAGAGAGTTGGCACAGTGAAGCACACTGGCAGAGCCAAACTGGAGACACTTCTCTTGCACTGGCATCACACCTACCTCCCCATCGCATCACCGCTCCTAGTAAACAAGAGTGAGCCACTGGTTGGGAAGCTAGCTTAGTGGTTTCCCCTGCACACAACGAACCACTTTTGCCCCTGTGTGAAGCCCAGCCAACTGCTGCCGGCCAGTGTACTGAGATGGATGTGCCAACAGGTCTGTCTTAGGGTCTTCCTGTTAGATAAGTATGCACAGGATCACAGCCATGATCTCCCTCCAGTTAATATATTATTGAAACAAACAAACCAACAAACCAACAAACATTCTCTCTCTCTCTCTCTCTGTTGTAGTGTAGTATGTGGATATGAAATTTGGGGATAAGATGCTGTCAGTAGGATGATGGCACTTAGCTCTCACATCTTGATGAGCAAAGGCCAAGGCAGAGTAATAATAATAATAATAATAATAATAATAATAATAATAATTTATTATTATTTATACCCCACCCATCTGGCTGGGTTTCCCCAGCCACTCTGGGCGGCTTCCAGCAAAATATTAAAATACAATAATTCATCAAATATTAAAAGCTTCCCTAAACAGGGCTGCCTTCAGATGTCTTCTAAAAGTCAGATAGTTGTTTATTTCTTTGACATCTGATGGGAGGGCGTTCCACAGGGGGTGCCACCACCGAGAAGGCCCTCTGCCTGGTTCCCTGTAGCTTTGCTTCTCACAGGGAGGGAACCGCCAGAAGGCACTCGGCTCTGGACCTCAGTGTCTGGGCAGAATGATGGGTGTGGAGATGCTCCTCCAGGTATACAGCCATTGTAGTTACACCAGTGGCTAAAATTGTGGAAACCTTTTGGGGAAAGTGTATTTCCAAAGTTTGATGGCCCATAACACCATAATCATGATTATCAATGGAAAGATAATTTAATTCTATCAAAGGTTATAACAAAATAACCAGAAAAAGGAAGCACAACTTGCTTAGGTTGATACGCAGTAGCTTTCCATTGATATATAATTTTATGGTATTGCTAAAATAAAAAAAGTGGTGTTATGAGCCATCAAACCTCAGAAATACACTTTCCCCAAAAGGTTTCCACAATTTTGGCCACTAGTGTACATCTAAGAAATTGCTCAGTTGCCAGAACTTGGTAGGGTTGCACTTCCACTCATGGAGGAGGTTCTGAGAGACCTACGTTGGCTCCCAGGACATTTCCAAGCCCCTGCAACGCAGGAATCTTTTGCCCAACGTGGGGCTCGAACCCACAACCCTGAGATTAAGAGCCTCGTGCTCTACCAGCTGAGTTCTTCCCTCCTTTTCTCAAATTTAGATAGCAATGCCCTGTTACGTTCCTGAGCTAAAATCCATGGGCCGCCAGCGCTATGTGAGCTTCTTTTCGGTGGTCCGCAGCATGTTTGCGTTAAATATTCAACCTGATTTCTAATTGTACTTTTATTGCCCCTTTTACTTGTTATATGGAATTTTATTGTATTGCAGTTGGAAGTCTGTGGAATGCAAATGGTAACACAATAAAATTGCAATGTAGGAAATAAAATAAGCAATAAAAAGGCAATTCAAAACCATCCAATACAGTGCATTATAGTTGCTACAGCAGGCAAAAAAATCATTAAAGTGGTCTACTAATACCATCAGCAATTCTGAAGTGGTCTGTGGTGAATTTTTTTTGGGATCCGCTACTCTAGTATATTACAAGAGCAAAGGCCTGTGAATGCTGCAAGCCCAGAGACTGCGGTATCATGTACAGAATTCAGCTTTCTGATTTTTAAAAAAAACAAATCATGTTTCTAGCCCTTTACATCGTGAAGCTGCTTGAAGGCGTATTGGGTCCAGTGGGCAAAGTCTGCCGAAATCTCAAGTTGCCCTTTCCCAGAAATAGCAAACCCAGAATAAATTATTGAAAATAGAAACATGGCGTAGGAATGATACAAAACAAGAGAAATTTAATACATTTTCTTGATTTACATACTTTTGTTTAGGAAGGGTATAAATAAATTCTCATCCCCATCCTTATCCTTATCCTCATCATTATTTACAGAAATAAGCTTTTAATTGGGATTTTCTTGCACAGAATGTGAGTAGCCTCGGTGCAGAATTTCAAATTAAGTTCTATTTTAGCACAGCCTTGATAAAATGCAACTTGTAAGTAACCTGGCTGGCACGTAGACACCAGGGACTGAGACACCTAATTCAGCTGCAGGCATATGTCTGCACATTGCTCTGTTATTTCATTTCATTTTTTGTTCTAATTATTTAAAATAACCTGAACGTGGGACAGGTTATCAGCTGACACTGTCTCCAAACGAGGGAGTGATTACAGCTGTAAAGATACAATCACTGCGTCTGGTAATATGGGCCCTGAGTGTATTTACTTTGGCTATTACCTTTGGAAACTGCATTAACTGCGGAAACGAAACAGCTTGTTGATCTGATTGGGTGTGGCCCATTTGCAATCAATAGAGTCCAGGTGTGTTGAATCACTGAATGCGAGGACTGGCCCTTTAGAACAAAACACGGCGTGCATGTTGGGAATCACGTCAAGGTGCAAGCATGTGATCCAATATAATTTTCATGGAATCCTAGAGTTGGAAGGTACCCTGAGATTATATAAGGCTATGCAGTTGTCCCTTACGGGGATCAAACCTGAGGTTTTCAGTTGTCTTGAGAATGTTTCACCATAGGAACAGAGATAAATGCAATAAAAATACATGGGTTTGTGCAGGAATGTGTATAAATTGAAATCAGTCAAAATTGCAAGCTTTTAAGAGATGCCTCAGCAGTCATGCTGCATGGAAGAGTGTACAAGGTACTCCCCATGTTACACGGGAGCCAGTGAGACTGAAGTCAGTGTGCTGGACGGGAACCAGGAAGACTTGAGTTCAAATCCTTGCTCAGCCATGAATCATGGGTCAGTCATTCTCTCCGAGCTGAGACCACCTCATGGGGGTCATTGTGAGGAGAAAATGGGGGAGGGGAGAGAGCCAAATAAGGCACACATAGTCCTTTGTTGAAGGGGGCTGTAAAACATTTCATTATATTAATAAAGAATTGTTTTTCCAATGACTCTGTAAGGCAAGTCGGTATTAGTCCCCTATTGCATGGGCTGCGGATAAGGATGAGAATACAGTGTTGTTGAAGTCCATCTAGGGCCAGTGTGGTGTAGTGGTTAAGAGCGGTGGACTCGTAATCTGGTGAACCGGGTTCGCGTCTCCCGCTCCTCCACATGCAGCTGCTGGGTGACCTTGGGCTAGTCACACTTCTTTGAAGTCTCTCAGCCCCACTCACCTCACAGAGTGTTTGTTGTGGGGGAGGGAAGGGAAAGGAGAATGTTAGCCGCTTTGAGACTCCTTCGGGCAGTGAGAAAGCGGGATATCCAATCCAAACTCCTCCTCCTCCTCTTCTTCTTTTTCTTCTTGATTTCACAGCTGGGGAGACACTTGAAATGAGCATTGTTTGCTTTTCCACACCACCAGCTTGGTCTATGAGTATCTGTCTTCCTCTTCCCAGTCCAACATTTACGTGCATCAGTGACAAATGCACAGCTTAAGTGCAATAGGGAGTGAACTATGTGGTTCTCCTGAACGGATGCCAGAGGGCTTGAGAGCCACTCAGTTGAGGTTGCCTAGTCCTCTTCCAGTGTCTATGCTGCCCCCCTTCAGCGATGTCATTCTGCGTTCCTCATAGGGCAAGAAAAACACAAATTTGACATTGGCAATGGCAACATTCAGAAAGCAACATGGGAGCATTTGGACCTCCCTGTGTTGATCCCAAGGTTACAAATCTCCTACAAAGGAGTTGCAAAGAGAAACCACTAAACTGTAACTTATTAGAACATTTGATTTTATCCATTTGGAGAGGAATAAGGACAATGGTTTCTTGTCTCGCTGAACTATTTGTTAGCTTCGTGGCACTAAGATGACTCTGCTGTCGGCGTGAATGGTCACTGTGCTAATTTTTACACCCGTTTAAAATTTAAAAGTGTACCTTTTGCATTTCATAGCATTTGAACCCATGGTTACTATCCTGCTCCCTACATATCTGTGTCTATATACGGTGTCAGCTGAAGACAGCACTTCATGAATCTGGCGAAGGGGATTCAAGCCCACGCTAGGTTTAAGGTTCTACAAGATTCCTGGCGCCAATTTACTGCAATTTAATTTAAAAAGCACAAGGATATTGGAAACATAATGTAAGTGAAAGAGAGTCTAAATTAATCATTCAACACAGCTACCTCCTCCTTTGAAATTAAAGCCACAGCCCTCTTGAAGAGAGTTGTCCAAGAACCAGTTTCTGTTCTCCTCCAACTCATGCTGGACTTAAAGGAAAACACCTTGGGCATCATTGCCGATAAAATCTGATGCCCAACAGGCTAATGGCAAGCAAAATCCCAGTGAAGTGCTTTTAACCTTTAAATGTGAGTTATATTTAACCAACTGGTATTAGTGCTGTTAATTTTTAATGTTCCTTTTTTTGCTTTTTAAAGATATATATATTGACTCATGCTTACCTCTTCCTTCCCTCCCTTTTTTCCAGGGAGGCTCAGGATTTGGAAAAAGATGTATCATAGGAGACAGCACAATTAAGAGTTTGCACTCACTGTAATGTGGGTCATTAATATAATTTTCTGATATTCTTTTTGTTTTTTGGCAACACACAGCATGGATCACACATTCCACATTCTCAATTTATGCGTTTAGTTTAATCATATGTTCTAGATTTTCCTCAGAAACTAGACTTCAGAGTTCCTTTAGTGGTGGTTTTTAGGCCTTGACTGAGGGGTTGGCATGAATAGAGATGATGTGGGCAAAAAAGGGAAAAACTAGATAAATGTTTTATTTTTTTATTTAAGGAGCTGTGAATTAATGAACCGCTTCTCTCAAATCCCCTTTAATAAAAGTCATGATTTGTTCCAATTTTGTACATCAGACTTTGTCCTGAATTTGAATGACAGGCTAGCGACCTTAATGCTAGAGTAATCTGAGGACGGACGGAAGGGATCGTGCAATCCAACATTCAGAGAAAGTGAGTCACCCAGGGATCGGCATGATCAAAGCCTTTTGTTGCAATCCTGTAGGATTTACATAGGTAGGAAAGATCAATGCAACCACTTGCTCAGGCAGCTTTAGGTTGGGAGGCTGAAATATACAAAATCAAACACAAAATCAGTATCGATTGATATTGATTGAAGGCCCAGAGGTAGATCGTCCACAGAACCAGCTGCCAATTTAGCACAATGTGCCGGTAACCCCTTAAAAAGCTTATTGAATTGATATACAGTGGTACCTCGACTTACGAATTTAATCCGTTCCGAATGCACATTTGTAGGTCGAAAAATTCGTAAGTCGAAAAAAGCGATTTCCCCATAGGAATGCATTGGAAACGAAAAATTCAAAAAAATCGTAAGTCGAGTAAACCACATCTAAAATTCGTAAGTCAAGTAAACCCCATCTAAAACCACCAACGGATGTCCTTTGGATGTCGAAAAATTCATAGGCATGTGGGCAGTTTTTTCATTCATAAGTCGGAAAATTCGTATGTTGAGTAATTCGTAAGTTGAGGTACCACTGTAGATGAACAAACCAGGGTGAGGAAATTGTCACTCTCAAGGACAGACATTTGTGGTTTTCTGCCTTGGATGCCAAAGCAACCTGACCAACAAGGGGTACTATGCACTTTTGCTTTTAGGGACAGATGTGGGCGCAATATTTGCAGTTTGCAAATATCAGGCAGCAAAATGTCCTGGGCCAGCTATATTTATTTCACAAAATTCGTATAAGGCTTGACTGCAATAAAACCTCAAGGCAGTTTATAAATCTTTTCTGTGTAATGAATAGTGGTATACTAATGCAGGGAAGTGGCTGCTTATAAAATCATTAAGCACTCCTGATGATTATTGTTGTTCTTGTAGTTATTCTTTTCATGCTTTGTTGTTGTTCAGTCGTTTAGTCGTGTCCGACTCTTCGTGACCCCACGGACCAGAGCACGCCAGGCACTCCTGTCTTCCACTGCCTCCCGCAGTTTGGTCAGACTCATGTTGGTAGCTTCGAGAACACTGTCCAACCATCTCATCCTCTGTCGTCCCCTTCTCCTTGTGCCCTCCATCTTTCCCAACATCAGGGTCTTTTCCAGGGAGTCTTCTCTTCTCATGAGGTGGCCAAAGTATTGGAGCCTCAGCTTCAGGATCTGTCCTTCCAGTGAGCACTCAGGGCTGATTTCCTTCAGAATGGATAGGTTTGATCTTCTTGCGGTCCATGGGACTCTCAAGAATCTCCTCCAGCACCATCATTCAAAAGCATCAATTCTTCGGTGATCAGCCTTCTTTATGGTCCAGCTCTCACTTCCATACATCACTACTGGGAAAACCATTTTCATGCTAGCATAACATATAATCCATTGATTTTCTTAAGAAAAGCTTTCTGCCGCTTCTTAAAACTTCTGAATGAAGCCAAAGCATTCCCTACCTTTTGGAAACAGCTAGTGAGCATACTGCTTTCAGAAGCAATATATATAATTTTCTAATATAGATGGATTTATGCAAGGTGAGAGGGCCTTCAGAAAAGAGTCTTCTGGTGAATGTCTTTCTCTGGTGGACTGAGCTGGCTGTGGTGGCTCTCCAAACACCACCTACACTTTAAATTTCCCACAATTCCTAGTGGTGATGCTAGGTGAGGGAAATTTTGGCAATTTACGGGATGGCTGTTTAGCACAGTCCCTGCCCTGGCACTGCTCAGTGTGCCCGGCTGAGGGGTGCTGGGGTACTAGTAGCTGACCAAGGTTCCTCAATGCCAACTCTGGGTTGGTCTCCCTTTAAACCTGAGGTTCCCAAACTTATTTGGCCTACCACATGCTTTTCAAGAAAAAAAGAAATTACTCAGATCCCTCCTGGAAATCTACATTCGTAAGACCTGTCAGCGGACTTGACCACAGATTGGTTATAACTTACATTTTCTGTGTTTATTTGGAAAATAATCACTACAACTTTAACTCTCTGTTACATTGGAAAGCGTCATTGCACAATGTCTTTCTCTTCTTCCTTTATCCTTCCACTGCCCCCTTGTTTTTATTCAATACCTCCCAATTGCACCCAAGGCTACCACCGCCCCCCTGGATCATTCCAGGCCCCCCCCGGGTGGTGGTATTGCCTACTTTGGGGGAACACTGCTTGAAACAAACACAGTACTTCCTTGGGTAGGCAACATGGAGCCCTCCAGATGCTGTCAGACTACAACTCCCATCAGTCCCAGCCAGGGTGGTGGGAGTTGTATTCCAGCAACATCTGGAGGACACAACTTTGGCTCCCCCTTCAGCCCCCCCCCTTACTGCAAGATCTAAGCCGGGTCTCATCTGATCTGCATGGTAATTAATTTCATTCTATGAAACCTTGGGCAGAAGTTGACAGCTTCTGGCATGATGGTGCTACTGACAGCTCATCTCTTGGACCAGACTTTGCATGTTCCTAACATAGCCAGCGCCCCACCTGCCTTTCAAGCACTGCTGGACTGATACCTGGCTCAATTGATGAGAGGCAAAACCACCCAAGGTGAGAGAGGGTGGAGCTGCATACGAATGACACCACTTTATACAAAACAAAAAATTTAAAAAAAATCCTTCCAGTAGCACCTTAAAGACCAACTAAGTTTGTTCTTGGTATGAGCTTTCGTGTGCATGCACACTTCTTCAGATACCATGCACACGAAAGCTCATACCAAGAACAAACTTAGTTGGTCTCTAAGGTGCTACTGGAAGGATTTTTTATTTTATTTTTTATTTTGTTTCGACTACGGCAGACCAACACGGCTACATATCTCTAACCACTTTACACTTCATAGATTCTCTTGGCAAAAGAAACTGACCACCGCTCACCCAGCAAGCTCTGTAAAGTGACCCTGGTTGAGATGGAAGAGGTTCCGTGCTTTCACAAGCTTCTTGCTGCAGGCCATGGATTCTGGAATGAAGGTTCTCAAAAGTTGCTGTAAACCTCACTAAGCCCAAACATAAATCTTCTGTACCACCTCTGTGGCAGTGATTTTTCAATGGAGCCAGTTCATCTATGAGTCACTGGGTGTTGAGTCATCGAGTGATGAGTCATTCAGTGACGTCACAAGCATGTGAGAACTGGCCTTTGCAGTATGTCTACGGAGCAGATTTGCAGTTCAGCACACAGGTGCGCAAAAAAACTCGAAAGTCACGTAAAGACAAAGTTACACTTCTTTTCAAGTCTCCAAGTGGGTTCCGCAGACTTCTGTGTCGTGGCTGATGTCTGGTGGATCAGGGGAGTGGGCACCCCTAGACATGTGGCCCAGAAGTGCCTGGGGAGCGTTTTGCCACAAACTCTGCCAATGGGCTCTTTGAAAGAACGAGGGCAAGATGTTTTTACCTATCTCTGGTGAACTTGGGAAAGGGATCAGCAGAGAAGTCGGACCAGTTTAAGTTAGGAATGAAAACAGTAACTCCTGATAAATCCTAGTGAAATGCCCCTTAAATGAAAATCTCTTTTTACTATGCAGGCACAGCACAAAGCATACAGCACAAAGGAAACAGAATGGGGTATTTTTGGTAGCATTAGCATGCTGGTTTGTAGCATTATAAGCAATTTTTCCCCCCTAATTGAAAAATTCATTCCATCAGTGCTGCTCATAAAGACATATAAAATAAAATAAAAGAGGATAATCTTGTTTCCTCTCTTGCTACCTTCAATTTCCAAGTCAGTTATATCATCATCATTATCATTTTTACGTAGTCTAGGGTGACTTTAGTTTATACAAATATTGAGGCATACAGCCTATGGTCTACAGCACAGCTTGACATGCATTAAGCACATCTTTTAATTACCGGTAGTATTTTTTCTTCTTTCCTTCTGTCTTTGTATCAACCCTGCAGACCAGTACTGCTGCAGATACAATATATATATTTACACTTCGTGTCCAAGCAAGGGAGGTTATTGTGTATCATTTTACGTTTGTTACGTTTGTGATGATTTTAGCAGATACACTTTGACCTGTGTTGTATTCAGAGGTGACTCTCTGACAGTACTTAGTTGTTTAATCTTTGTTAAATAAATTTAAAAATTAAACAAACAAACAAACGAAAGAGGGCAACCTTGCCAGCTAATGGAAAAACAAAGGGAGAAATTAGGAAAATTCTTTTCTACAGTGCATTGTCGGGTAGCCAATGTCTGAACACATACACAAAAATAATTGTGTCCCCTTATCTCGAAATTGTAGGAATCACATCATGACAGCTGCAATAAACAGAGGTGATACAGTCTTCTTATAACTTAGTTTAACGGAGGTCCTGTGGAAGGAATCTGTTCTTTATTTTTTGGTTTCCTAGGAGAGAAGCATTAGTGGAGTTGATGGTCTGAACTTTTGTCTCTTAAAGTGCTTTCCTTCCTCCTTCAAACCTAGACTACAAAGGGTTATCCCGTATAATTAAGAGGTTTGCTCATACAAATGTAATGTTTGCATTTTTATGGTTGTCAGAAAACAAAACAGAAGGATTTCTCTTTTTTTTCTTTTTTGGTCTTCTGCATACAGGGATTTCCAGAGGTGAGCAAAATGACATGTCTTGAAAATAACTGGGGAAGGGGGTCCGTTTGAACTTCAGATCAGTGGTAATAAAATCAGGCCAGCTTCAACTGAGCACTTTTTAGCAGTACTAATTCCGATCAGATTTCCAGCAAGTGACATACTATATTTCCCCCCCCATTTTTTTAAAGTTTAAAATTGGGGGTCGTCTTATACACAGAATGTTGCAATTAGTTATTTCTTAATTTTGGGCTCAAAATAGGGGTCGTCTTATACATGGGGGCGTCTTATACACAGGGGTCAAATACGGCAAATTATACACGGAAAAATATAAAAATTGGATTAATTACAGGTAGGTAGCCGTGTTGGTCTGCCGTAGTTGAAACAAAATAATAAAAAAAAATTCCTTCTCAGCTATCTGAAGTGTGCATGTGCACACGAAAGCTCATACCAAGAACAAACTTAGTTGGTCTCTAAGGTGCTACTGGAAGGAATTTTTTTTTATTTTTTTTTTTTGTTTTATGGGCCTCTTTACACCTGCCAGACATATAAACAGCCATTCCAATACCCACATAAACTAAAGATTTGACCTATTTAAGGCGAAACAACTTAAATCAAATTGTAATCTTAAATACATATTTAGGTTGCCTTACGTTCATGATCCCCTAAGTGCAACTGGCCTGAACTCAATGGGGTTTAGCCTATGCATACACAGCCATTAACAGCCATTAACGGCATCCACTCTGCTCCCTGGAAGAATACAAATATACCCTGCTGTTTCTTTAGGAAATGCTCCATTTTGATGCGTTTCCCCCAGAACTGGGCTTCAAGCCAGAGAAAAAGAATTGGCTGCATTTTAAGCTGCTAATGTTAACACAGCTTTACTCTGACATGCAAAGTTTATATACGATATGAACTTACTATATATGAAAAGTTTTTAAGGTGATCTGGTAATGTAATAATTTTGGTAATAAATTATTCCTAAATTATTCCTATTCCTATTCATTGAGCTGTGAAGCCTTATGTAACTCTGCCAAGTTTAGAACTTTAAAGAATACCATGCTTACTTTTTAAAATTAACTTTTCGTCTACAATTTTTTTTCTGCATTACAATTTTTTTATGAACTGAGTCGATATGAACATTCAAATAAGAATCTATTGCACCCACACTCACCCGTAACAAAAGGAAAGAAAGAAAAGGCAAAAACGCAGGGTGTGAAAATAGAAAATGTTGGATTCTCTCTCTCCCCTTTTTATTTCCTTTTCTCCTTTCTATTCTTTTCTCTTTTCTTTTCCTCTTTTTGGTTTGTGTTTTATTTAGATTAATTTCTTTTACCTTTGATATTCCAAAAAGATGCTGGATATTTGATATTAACGTTTGTGTATCTTTTAAAAACTTTGATAAAATCTATGGTTTTTCTCAAGTGAGAGGTGGCAGACGCATCATCAAGCATTTAAAACACTCCCCCAAAAGAATCTTGAGAACTGTTTTTTGTTTGTTTTTTTGTAAAGGGTGCCTGGGAATTGTAGCTCCATGAGAGGAAAACTACAGTTCCATTCGAACTTTCGAACTGCTAGGTTGGCAGGAGCAGGGACCGAGCAACAGGAACTCACCCCATGTCGCAGGGATTTGAACTGCCAACCTTCTGATCGGCAAGCCCTAGGCTCTGGGCCAAATAAAAATGGAAGTTTCAGAAGTATTTCTCGTGTTTCAATAAGGCAGACTGAGCTCCAGCACTCCCTTGGCAAAACAAAATCAAAAATTCTTTCCAGTAGCACCTTAGAGACCAACTGAGTTTGTTCTTGGTATGAGCTGTGTGTGCACACTTCTTCAGATACCTGAATGGCTTGGCTGTGTGTTAGAACATCTCATTAGCTAGCAAGAGAGAGGTTAACCTTCCAGTGGTGGACCATGAATTGTTTTTGCCGCCAGTGAAGTCCATTAAACCCATTGCATTTCTTATTTAGAATTTAACACAGTGCCAAATTATTAAACGGCAGTTATATTGAGGAACACAAAATTAATACGGTGCTCCAGTTCGCGTCAAAACTCAGCAACCATTTATGGGATGCCACATCTTCCAACATTCACCCTCTTTTTTTAAAAATAAATTATTTATTAGTTTAAAAACACGCAGATTAATACTTTGAATCAAAAAGAAAAAAATCACAAAGAAAAAACAGAAAAAAACAAATGAGGATATATAGAGAAGAAAAAAAGAGGAAACAATGAAAATGAAGAAAACTACATTTTAAATCATAAGAAAAGACAACTCCAATTCTTCACATTGTATTTGTATTTTCTTTTTCCTGGAGTTGTTTTTCTTTGTCTTTGAAAAAGTTCTTTCTATATATCTTTTGATTGGAAAGCTCTCTCTCTCTCTGACCCCCCACAAGATATTCATTTCTGCCACTCTTTTGTTGGTGCTGTTTCATCCACTAGTATCCTGGCTGCTGTTGTTCCATACATTCACCCTCTGAATTAAGGTCACAGTGTGTGTGAATTAAGGTCGCCCTGGAGTTGTTTTTCTTTGTCCTTTCTCTCTCTCTCTCTCTCTCCCCCCACCTTTTCACTTTTTGTGCACTTACAATTATATTTTACTTTTTATCTTTCAATATAAAATGAGAATGTGAATAGGAGGCAGAGCAAAAAAAATAAAAATATGTTGAATCTGGCAAAGTCTGAGGTTCAGTGATGCCTCACTGAATCCACTGTCACCTTCCACTGCCAATTTCAAAGTTGCTCAGCTTGGCAGTCTTATTGAACTAGAACAGGCAGAGGGAACCTGTCACTCTCCAGAGATTGTTGGACTCCATCTCCTATCAGCTCCAGCCAGTGTGGTCAACAGGAAATGGAGAGCCAGAGGTTCTGTGACTATGAACTAGGCCAGGAGTGGCCAACTCCCAAGAGACTGTCAATCTACTGGCAGTGATCTGTCCCCCTTTTTGGGGTTCAGGTCAAAGTTGTTGAGCTTAGTTTAGGGAGGAGGAAAGCCCCATTTTTGGGGTGCCTGGCAAAAATGTTATGCTTTTTTTAGGGGAGCCAAAGTTGTTGAGTTTCTTTGGGGGGAGGGGGTGATCTACCAGTCATCTACCACAGCCGTCCAGTGATCTACCGGTAGATCATGATCTACCTGTTGGACGTGCCTGAACTAGGCTATTTGGAAAAGCAGAGCACCCTCAGCTCAAAAGTAATTTAAGGGCCACATCTTTATTTTTGCCTACTTGGATACAACAATAGCTAGAGTATCCACAAAAGAAAAAGCATTCTGAATTTAACGTCCTGCCAAACTGTGTATGTGGAACGTTGGATACTCTTGCAATGGGTGATGCTTTTTTCGGGTGGTCTGTGCAGTACTGTCACCTTTTTCTCCCCAAATCAGAGCCTCTTACCTCCTTCCCAAAGCCCAGGAAGCTTCTGCCCGGCTTAAGGAAGGAGGAGTGATGTTCTGGCAGGGTGTGAGGACCCTCCCTTGCATGATGAGTACCCGTACAATTTTTCTAGAAAAAATCACTGCTCATGGGATTTAGGTTTGACATGGCCCTCAGCTACCAAGGTAATGGGGCCCTTTATATGTCCAGCGGTCCTTTGTCTCTTGAATAAATATGATATGGTAATTTATGGACCTAATAGGTATATAAAGCCATTTGCACATAACAAAATATGTATTTTATCAAAGTAAATCCAGTTTTTCCCCCTTTAATTTTTTTGGGAGCCCCCAAGAGAGTGGGGCCCTAAACTAAGCTTGTTTGGTTTATATGTAAATCCGGCACTGCTCATGGGGGATCCAAAAGTGTGTCCTCCATCCAGTCCCAACAGTCACAGTCAGCATGATGAATGGTCAAGGGAGATGGGAACTGTAGTCCAACATTAGCAATGTCCAATCTACTTATTCCCATTTCAGACATAAATTTGTGAACTTACTAATCAAACAGCTTTCAGATTGGTTTGTAGTAAGAGCTCCAAACCAACTTTAACTGGCAAAACTGAATTTGCCTGTGACTGAATCCCAACCAAAAATCTTGGCAACCTGGAATGATTGACAACAACTTTTGTTGTCAAAAACTTCCACCCTAGAACTGAAATGAAGGCTCGGGCACATCTCACGAAACACCAGGATTCCAATCTGACCTTTTAAACCCCAAACAAATGATTTTGAAAGCCAGTATCAGTATCTAGTTACTATTTTTTGCTGTTAATTTAAAAACACACACGGGGAGAGGGAGAACGAGGAAGACCTAAACCTTGCCTCTTATAGATACGTTTTTAAGACAGCTGAGATCAACCTGCCAAAAACCGAGGCTTCTACCCTCCCTCTCTTCCATGCCAACAAACAAAACTGGAGAATTTGCCTTCTATATCTGTGGCGAGTTTTAGCCTGACCCACATAAAACCAGGTAAAGGGAGCAACCCGTGCATAACAGATACGATGATCCACTTGCCTTCCTCGGCTGGGATCACCTACCAAAAATGTACACAAACGCAGCCCTGTTTGCAGGACAGTGTGAAGCAAACAGGGCTCACTGGGATTTCAGTCCAAGTTCAGGCTGCTTCCTTCAGATCAGGGGTGCCAACTTGAATAAATTTTTTTTTTTTTGAGGGGGGTTAATTAAGTCCTCCCTGCATCATTGATCACAAGACATGGTGCACATATACCATTTGAATGGCAATGTTCATCACCTTTGGGAAGGAGGACGCCCCCTCAAAACAATTTTTTTTGGGGGGGGGGCAGCAAGAACTCCTTGGCCCCTAGGAGTTGGCTCCTATGCTTCAGATCAAGCCTGCCGCTTTGGCGGCTGTGCAGGCAGGGAGGCCTTGGGGGCAGAAGCCCGGGGCATCCTCCATGGGACTTTCTGTGCCAGGTGTGCCTGCGGAGACTGGGGTGGCATAGTAGCCAACACTTGGGGGGCGAGGTCCCTTAGCTTCCCCCACTAAAATATTTGAGGGGGCTGGGCATTGCCATTCAAATCTGTGCTGAAATGTGTGATCGACTCTGCGAGGTGGGACTCATGCGCGTAGCCAGGATTTTTGTTGGGGCAGCAGGCTTTTGATATGGGGGGGGCAGCAGAACTTTTGATATGGGGGGGGGCAGAACCTCAGATATGTATTGATTTGTATTGATGGGGGCAGCTTCCCCCCGCCCCGCCCATGGAGGGACTTACCTGGGCCCCCCAATATTTGATGCAAGTTGGCACCCCTTCGGGCTGGCCATTTGTTCTCCCCGCGGGGCACTTGGCGAGGCAGAGGCGGGCAGGAGCGCGCTGGGCTCGGACCCGTCCTGAGGCCCGAGGGGGCTTCCTCTCTCTCGCCCCCCCGCTAGGCCCGAGGGGGCTTCCCTCTCTCGCCCCCCCGCTCCGCCACTTGGCGCCAGAGCTTGCAAGAGGTGAGCGGCTCTCGCCGGAGAAGGATGCGCAGATGCATCTCGCCCGCCCGCCCCGGACCAGCCTCGCCCTCGCTGCTTCGCTGGGATAACGCGGAGCCTCCGCTCCTCCTCCGGCCCCGCTTTGCGCAAGCAGGACGCTTCTTCCTGCGCGTGTTGCGCCCGCCCGCCTGCCTGCCTCTCTCGGGGCGGGGCCTCCACTAGGGTGGGCGGGGCCACACCGGGATATGTGGGGGGGGGGGGTCCAGTCCGGTCGCCTCTCCGCCGATTGGCCTCGGCGCGCTGAAGAGTCCTCCCCCTTGGCCGACCTGCTGCAGTAGAGCAGCAGGTGGCGAGGGAGGAGGAGCGTGACTTCCCTGCGCGCCCGCTGCGCCTCGCTTCGCCCTCCCTGCGGAAGCCCCGCGATGGGGACGGGGAAGGGGGTCGCGCTCTCCGGCCAGCCGGAAGCCTCTGGAGCCCCAGGCCCGCCCGGGACACTCCGATCGCCTGGCCGAAAGGAGAGGGGTCCCGGGGAGGCTGCCGGAGCTCACGACCCCCCATCCCGGCTGGCTGCGAGGCGGAGAGGCACCGAGGAGGAGGAGGAAGCTGCCCAGGATGGAGGGGAGACGGGGCAGGCAGGTGGCGGGGCAGGGACTGGGGGGACCGGTTTTGTGCAGGTGAAAGGGGGTGGGGTGGGAAGTAGCCCCCAAAGGAGGAGGACTTTTCGGCTGCTGCAGGGGGAAAGGGAGTCCTCCTTCGCCTCGTCGATCTGGTGGTTCCGCAAGAGCCGGTCGCCTTTGGGAGCGAGAGAAGTGTTGCTTGCAGCAGGTAAGGGAAACCGATCTCGCACCTGGAGGAGGAGGGAAGGAGGGAGGGAGAAGTCCGGGCTCTTTTCACTCCCTCGTCTTCCCACCCCCCACTTCGGCGGAGCTCCAGCTCTTGCGCTCTCCTCGCTTATGTAAATCGCCGGGTGCGAAACGCGCGCGCGCACGCAGGCATCACCACCTGGCCGGGCAAGCGTCCTCGAATGGCCGCCTCACAGCCTCCCCCCACCTTTCAGTGTTTCGGGATGGCAACTCGGAGCGCCCGATCCTTCGGCCGAACTGCTCTCTGGCCCCTCGAGTGGAGCGGGATCAGTGTCTCGCTGCTGGAGCCGACGGAGCTTGTCAAGCACCTCACGTGTCAGGGGTATGGAAAGGCGGCGTACAGTGCTTTTTGTTGGGCCGGAGGAGCTTCGCAGGTTTCCCTTCGTTTGCAGCGCCGTTCCGACTCGCCCAGAAGTTAAGTCCCGCCGAGCTAAAGGCGATCCGCTCTCCTTCGCTCCCGGCCTATCTGCAAGATCCGGCTGTTAGGCTGAGCGCGGGCTAGGTAGATGACCAGGCTAGCATGAGGCCGAGCCAATGCCCAGTTATGCCAGAAAATGCGAAGTTCGCGTCCTTCTCTCTGTGCCTAAATGCAAGTTTAAGGATCTTCGCTCTTTTTAATATGGGGGAAGCGCGGGCGTGACTTTCATCTTCCGACATGCGGGTACAATGCCTTTCTCCTTAGGATTTGGAGAGGCCATCTCCAAATTGTTCATATTGAAACCTTTCCTTTCAGGGCACAGCCACCTTACATTTTAATCCTAATGCCAGTATGTCTCTTCCTCCTCCTCCTCTTCCCCTTTCCTTCGTAATGTGAGATAATGGCCTCTGCTTTCGTTTTCCTTAACCTTACCAACCCCCCTGGCCAAAAAGGATCCTTTGGGACGTGGATAGTTGGGTGTTAAGCTTTCCTATGGATTGCAAACTTCTCTTATTGAGGTGGGATTGGGCGTGCTATACATTCATGTAGCAAAAGTGTATTTTTAAGAGAGATATATCTCAGGTATATTCTTATAATAAAATAGAAGCTGACATTGATCTGGTCAGAACAAATGCAGCCAGATTAATTTGGTTATAGGCCTGCAAGAGCTGTACGGACTTTGCTTCAGTTTTTTGTTAACCTTTAATACTAAAGAATAAAGTTCATCATGCAAAGATGGATTTGAAGCCTGAATTTGTGGCTATCATGCAGCTATGTCCGATTCTTCCTTCTATATTAAAATGTTTAGCTAATACATCTTTCTCAGTGTTGTAGTAGGACTTAATTCAGTTCAGAAGAAACCAGTTTTCACTCTTGAATGAACTCAATCACCAAGTTCTGATGAAAAATGGAAGCAAGAGCAGCTGCAGGCTTTCTCTGATTGTGCAGAAATAAAATGCATTGCATAGTTAATTGATCCCGTGCATATACAGATCTTTAACTCTCTCATTCAAAATTGGCCGTGAAAGTATCATCTCATTTTCCAAACTGACGACACTGCCAGGCAAGTGGACTCTTGTTGGCACAGTCCGATCCTCAGTGCATTTTTAAATGCAAACTTCAAATCCACTGTTGTTTCCAAATTAAGGATTAAGGTTATCACAGCTAACAAGAAAATTAAAGTTTTCATTTATTCCCCACCCCCTCGGGTTAAAGCTCAAAACTAATTTGATTTGGAAAATTATGCTGTCAAAACATGCAAGTTAAAAAAACGAATGTTTGAGACTCAGCCTTTAAAGGAGAGGTTTAAATTCAGAACTTCGGGCTTTGGGTTTAATTGAGCAATTTTAAAACTGAGTTGTTCTTGTTTATTGAATTTATATACTGCCCTATACCTGGAGGTCTCAGTTTCACACCTTTTGTCAAAGAGACATAGGTGAAAAAGTTAACTTAGATGACTTAACTGAAACTTTGAAACTAATTTCCAAAATAGCAGTTTTGCAGCTTGACACATGTGCCTAATTCTTCCATTGAATGCAATAGGACTTAAATGGCCATTAATTTCAAAAACATCATGTCTTCGGTGTTTAGGATTTGAAGTTTCAAGTTTGGGGTATTTGTTCACTTTGTAGCTCAGGTGGAACAGTTACAGTTCTAAAAATACAGTTTTTAGACTCAGTATGCCTGGGGAAAGAACCCCTGACCTTTTGCTTTCGTTAAAGCATGTCTGAACATTTCTTCTAAAGAGGGCAAGATTTGATTTTGATTTATTTTTGAAGGTGAAGGGCCTAAGCAATTCTTATTTTAAAATAGGATCTTTTCCTGTGCAGGTTTATCCAGTGATGCATCAATAACCATGACCGCATGTCCCATTTTGACAACTTTCATTTTCTCCATATTTATTTATGTTTTAAATAAGCACTTTCTGTTTCTTTCTCCTTCATATACATATCACAACTGAAATGGCATTCTTGAGATACACAGGGAAATATTTATAAATATCTCTTTTTAAAATATTTTATTAAATTTTCCAAGAAAATAGCCATATGTACTCCAATAGATAGTAAATTTTTATTTTGTTTTGACAACTTCTCACCCCATATTCCATGGTGTTATATTTCACCCCCTCTGCTGCACCCTGTCTCTTCTCTCTTATACCATAACAACAATACAATAATCTCCAATTCCTTCTGTTACTCATAGTTCAAATCCTGATCGTGACTTCATCATTCTATAATGTTTCTTTAAGTAACCTGAAAAAGGCTTCCATTCCTCCATAAAACAGTCTTTTCTCTTATTTTGCCTCTTAAGCTTTGCCAATTATGCAAAGTCCACCACCTTGCAGATCCATTCTTTTGTGGTGAGAGCTTCTTCTTCCTTCCATTTTTGTGCATAAAGAATCCTAGCTGCTCTCGTTACATACACAAACAGCTTAATCATCTTTTTAAAAAAAATATCTCAATTCAGTTGCAGTTCTAATGGAGTTTTCTGTTGGAAAATAAAAGTATTTCATACTAAGTAATTCTGTCTTTTGAGAAATATGTGTGGCCATGCTTGTTTGAGAAATGGGAGTCCTGTGAATCTTAAGGACTGCCACGTTTTATTTTGGCATAACCTTTACCAGAACTTCTTTTGTAATATATCTGCTGGCCTTTTTCAAAGCGCCACATCATTCTCTGTTGTTGTTACAGGTAGGTAGCCGTGTTGGTCTGCCATAGTCAAAACAAAATAAAATAAAAAAATTCCTTCCAGTAGCACCTTAGAGACCAACTAAGTTTGTTCTTGGTATGAGCTTTCGTGTGCATGCACACTTCTTCAGATACGCTCATACCAAGAACAAACTTAGTTGGTCTCTAAGGTGCTACTAGAAGGATTTTTTTTATTTTATTTTGTTTTATTCTCTGTTGTGTTTACTTTCAAGTGAAGGAGATCAGTCATATGTGGAAATAGTTATTTACGAGATTAGCAGCAAAGCAACAGTAAAGGTTTTAACTTTTCCTTTGGCATATGAAGAATTAATTTTAAAATGGTCATTTAGTTTACATGCAAAACCTTGCGATATTGCAATGTGCATTGGCAGCCCTTCCTGTTTTAAAAATGCCAGCTTTATGATATCCGATAATGCTAACAGGTATCATATAAGAAGAGAATTGGAATATTGAAACATAATCATCTGGTTGCCTAATTGGACAGGTCAATGTGATGTCAGCCTGTGGAACACTTGTAAGTTTGAAAATCATGTGCGTGTTTGGAAAGAGCTAGATTGAATTGGTTGGAAGCGCTTATTTGCTAAACTGTTAGACAAAGTTGGAGGAAAGCATATTTTACAATCAAGGGCTGGGATCATTTGAACCAATACAGCACTCTTTAAATAGTTGCATTGCAGTTTGTTTCAAAGGCGTAGGATGGGCAACTTCTTTAAAACAGGAGCAGTTTTTTAAAACAAAATTAACTTTCAGTGATTTGCTAAATCGTAAAGTCTCATTGCGTGGATGGGTTCGATTCAACCATTCTTCTAAGGACTATAGAGCAATGTTACAATAGACCTGTGAGGTGGTTTCAGATTCCAAGTGAGGGAACGACAAATAGAGAGATTGGAATCTGAATTCATGTTGACAAACAATAATCTGTCCGATTTGCCAGAACCTGGAAGGGAATACTAGAATTTCATTCTATCAGTCACAAAGCAGTTGAAGAGAATCTGTAGCCACTGACAGTTGACAAAAAATGCAAAAGCTGCAAGATTGATTTCTCCATGTTTAGTGTATTCAAAGAAATGAACTTGCAGGCCAAATTATGCTCATGTTCCAAATCTTTGACTTTTGGGGTGGGTGAGTTTTTATTGGTACATGTTTCACTTTCCCGTGATGTTTTTCCAGACCACTGCTGGCTTCAGAAATTTTAGCTACTAGCTTCAGGTGCAAAAATATGGTAGACTGGAGCTTAGATGCTTAGATGAAGACATTTGAGGGAGGAAAAGCCTCGCTCATAATGCTGCTTTGTGGTAGATATGGCTCAAGCCACACTTTTATACTCTACAAGGGGACTCCGAGTACAGTGGAAGAAAAGACAGCTTGAAAAGAAAGCCCCTTATAGATTTCTGAATAGGGATCGGGGGAAATTCAATTCAGTTTTCATTTAAAGGCAAACTTACTTAATTCGCATTTTCTGAAATAATGTAACAACTGAAACGCAACTATACTTTGAAATTCACACTTATCCAGAGTCTGTGGTGCAGTTCTCAAGCCAAGTACCATGTACAGAAAGGCACATACTTTTAAAAAATGTATTTTTATTAAAGTTTTCCTTGATTTACAAAAGTATGTGCAATGTCTCTCTCTCTTATCCCCCCCGTAACATTTTTTAACAAATCGGTTTCATTTGTCGAGACATTAGGAAGAAAAAGGGAAAGAGGTGGTGGAGAAAGGCACATACTTGAGTAAAATATGCATTTAAAAATGAATTAAAATGCCTATTAGTGAAAATAACCTAAAAATGCATTATATTAGAGAAAATTGCATTGCAAAAAAATACGTACATTAGGCAGAATTGCATACAATGATATGTCTTTTAAAATGCTGATGAATTTTTGTGAAGGCCTTAAAAAAAAAAAAGCAAACTGATATGAGAATGTTGCGGGGCAGGAATTAGAAACAAATTGGCATTGCCCACCCCATGCCATCTTGAACTTTCTGTACCAATTTATTTTACGTGTAATTCTTGCAGACTAAATGGCAAATATTTCCCCATCCCACTGTGCAGTTTCAAGGACTCCCAAGGTGTCCCTCGTACACCTTTTTATTATTAAAAAAAAGTCTCTTCTGTCTGAACGTATGTATTCTATACTGTCAAATAATTATTGGGGACCAAAGCTGGCAGCCATAAATACGTGAAGGACCACCTCTCCCCATATAAACCACCCCGGACTCTGCGTTCATCCTCTGAGGTCCTTCTGTGTGTGCCTCCTCCACGAGAAGTCCAGAAGGTGGCAACACGAAAACGGGTCTTTTCAGTGGTGGCCCCCCCATTTGTGGAATGCTCTCCCCAGGGCGGCTCACCTGGCGCTTTCGTTATATATATTTAGGAGCCAAGCAAAAAAAAATTCCTCTTCAACCAGGCCTTTGGCTGATTAATATTCTACAGCCTGGGAAGCAGGGGTTATTCTTTTGCTGCTTTGATTTGATTGATTTACTTGTTTTTATCCTTTATTTTATTCTGTGAACTGCCCTGAGATCTGACGAGGAAGGGCAGTCTATAAATCTAATATGTAAATAAATTAAAATAAATAAATCAAAGTGGCTAGATTACCTCCATGCTTGTGACGGCATGGGTGGGGGGTGAGAATTGCCCTGCACCAGGACTTTCACACAACGGCAGCTGTTTTCCTATTGTAGTTGCTGAAAAAGTGCAGCCGCAGTTGCCGATGTCTTCCAGCTCACTGAGTGGCAAGCCTATTTTGCATTATTCATTCTCCAAACTACCAGTTGCTCACTTACAAGACTGTATGGAGAAATTTGACAATAGGAACTGACCCCCTCGTACTGGCCGCTTTTAATACCAGGCAGGGAGTCCAAACATATAAAGTCCCAGGGTCTTACTTAGGGGTCCTCAGCACAATATGCAACAGCAGTTCTGCACCCCACACAGATAATTGAGGCTCTCTCTGAATGGAAGGTGGTAAACCACTGGATCCAGCCTATTTTCTTGAAAATCAGTAGCAGGTCAGGTGAAAAAATGCTGGACAAGAGGAACTCTTAGGATGCATTCGTTCCAACATACAGTGGTTCCTTGGTTCTCAAACTTAATCTGTTCCGGAAGTCCATTACAAAAACAAAGTGTTCCTAAACCAAGGCGCGCTTTTCCATAGAAAGTAATGCAAAACGGATTAATCCGTTCCAGACTTTTAAAAACAACCCCTAAAACAGCAATTTAACATGAATTTTACTATCTAACAAGACCATTGATCCATAAAATGAAAGCAATAATCAATGTACTGTACTATAAAATAAATAAGACAGTATTGTAGATGATAAAAATTAAAATTAATTTTTTTCTTACCTGCACTGATGATAGTCATTGTTTGGATGGGGGGGGGCTTTTATCCATTTCCACAGTCACACAATCAGTCAGTCAGTCAGTAGCTGAACTGGGTTCCACACAGTCACAAAAACAAATGAACCGAAAAAGCCTCAAAAATAAAAATGCAAAATAAATCTGTTTGACTCCCAAAATGTTAAAAAACCAAGGCTTCTGTTTGGTGCAGGCGCCCCAGAAACAATAGCCGACAACCGCATCAGACGTTCGGCTTCCAAAAAACGTTCGAAAACCGGAACACTTACTTCTGAGTTTTCAGTGTTTGGGAACCAAGGCGTTTGAGAACCAAGGTACCACTGCATTTATTTAGGTATTGTGTTTATATATCATTTAATCATTAGCATTTCTAAGCAGTGTACATAGAAATAAACCACACGGCAAAAATTCCATCTGTTTCGTTGATGGAGCAGTCATTGGATGCCTTCACAACCGCTGACAGGCTAGACGTACTTTCCTTCGGCTGCTGGTACCTTGTTTTGAAAATGAATCTGTTTGAGTGCCTGATCTGATGCATGTGGACAAACGCCGTCTCCCTCGGCCTGAGATGAGCGCTGCGTCCCCATAGTCGCCTTTGACTGGACTTAATTGTCCAGGGGTCCTTTACCTTTCGTTACCTTTTACTTGGTAGCAATTTCCATTGCTTTCAGCGGGGCCCTTCAGAAGTGAGCCTAAGCCCACGTGAAGAGTTTTTTTTGGGGGGTGGATCAAAATTCCAGTCCTTCCCTCATCTCTTTTGTTATATCCAGCGTTTTTTTAAAAAAAGAAAAGAAAAGGGGGGCAGTACTCACTATGAAGTTGTTACAGCAAGTGCCATACCTTTAACAATGGGGTGGGGGGATATGGTTTCCCCGGGGGGGGGGAAGCACTGGTGATATCTATGTCTTTCGTGGGGAAATTTGCACATCCGGTCCCTTTGAATTTGATCATCTTGCTACCCTGGCAATCTGTTACTCTGAAATGAGTGCAGGGTAACATCTTAACAGTGAGCGAAGTTGGTTAGCACTAGGCTCAAAATCTCCATGGTTACTCTGAAGGAAGTCTTTCTGTTGGACTTACTTCCAAGTAAGCATGCTCAAAAATGCAACCTTGATCTGCTAATTAAGTGATTTAAAAAAACAAACAAACTGGTGGGCTGGATACAAAATGCTTCTCGTAGGCGGCTGCATGGTGGTGCGGTAGCCCTTCGAACTCCTCATGCAAAATGTGGCAAATTATATTGACAAGTGAGAGATTTTCAAGTGAGCAAAATTCAGGCCTGTTTTAATTGCAGCTTTTATTTTAATTGATCATAGAATCGTGGGTTGGAAGGGACCCCAGGGGTCATCTAGTCCAACCCCCTGCAATGTAACAAACAGTAGTAGCAAACTATATATTAGGCCCATTTCTTGACTTCAAAACAAGTCATGTGATCGCAGTATAGTTAATGGCTGACTCTTACTCTTAACACAGTTGTAAATAAATAAATAATAATAATAATAATAATAATAATAATAATAATAGAGAAAAATCACACATAATTGTAGCTGGAGGTACAGATGTCAAGCAAAAGTATTCCAGTGCTATTCTAGTTGTTTCAGTTCCACGGCTTTTCCTACCATTTTTGCATACATACGTGCAGAAATTCATTACAAAAAGAAGATTTAAAAGTGCTGGCCTAGATTAACTCTTAGAACGCAATCAACAACTCAGGGAAGTCAAAAAAGTATTTTGAGTTCAAGCTGTAGGTAACCCTGTTAATCCATACAGGCACTTCAGTGATTATTTTTATACATTAGGCTTTCTGGGCTCTTTTCCGCAAGAGTAGTATTTATTTCCAGTATTTAGTTGGTTATTCTTTTAAAAAGTGCACAGTTCATTAGGGATTCTTCAGGGACTGCAGTCCTATGAAAACTTCGCATCAGGAACATGGTTTCATGGGGAGGAGGGAGAGGGCAGTGCCGAAAATTTTGTTCTTGGATATGTTTAAGATACGTTAGAGGAAAGATTCCACTGCGTTGAAAAGAGAATTTACAACTCAGATTGCTGCCTGGTGGGAGCCCCCCAGTCCTGCTTCACACAGCAGCCAAGATGGAAAGTTAGGAGCAGGCAGACGGCTGTGACATCCTGCTGCAGCTGCAGTGATCAGATGCAGCTTGAGCCCAATTTCAGGCCGTGGGGTTGGCTAGGCATCCAATGGATCCTGGTCTGGCTCATCCCTTCGTTCTCCTCCAAACACCGACGGAGATGTCCTCTGCATATTCGGCAAGTGGAAGAGGGACGTCTCCACCACTGTAGTGATGCTGGCACCATCCTACAGGCCACTGGAGACCAGTAGGACAGAGTGGAGAGCCATCTCCAATCAATCCAGTTCCCTCACTCTTCCGCTTTGCAGGGGGTTGGACTGGATGACCCTTGGGGTCCCTTCCAACTCTATAATTCTATGCAAGAGGATGTAGATTGCACTGCCTCACTCGAGCTAGGTATTATTATTATTATTATTATTATTTATTTACAATCCATTAGCCGCCCTTTACCCCAAGGTCCCAGAGCAGGTATCAACAATTAAACAACTTAAAACGAATGTAAATAAACTGGCCCCTAAAAATATAGGTAAAAGGTCAAGGACAGTTAAGTCCAGTCAAAGGCGACTATGGGGTTGCGGCACTCATCTCGCTTTCAGGCCGAGGGAGCCGGCATTTGTCCGCAGACAGCTTTCCGGGTCTTCTGGCACAATGGAACAGTACCGTGATGGAAACCAGAGCACACAGAAATGCCCTTTACCTTTCCGCCAGAGTGGTACATCTATTTATCCACTTGCACCGGTGTGCTTTTGAACTGCTAGGTTGGCAGGAGCTGGGACAGAGAATTGGAAGCTCACCACGTCATGGGGATTTGAACCACCGACATTCTGATTGGCAAGCCCAAGAGGCTCAGTGGTTTAGGACCACAGCGCTACCTGCACCCCCTCCCTAAAAATATACCCCTCGGGTGTCAAAGGATGGGGTAAAGAGGTGTAACTTCAGCATTCACAGAAAGCTTTATAATGAAGGTGCCAGACACACATCTGTGGGAAGGGAGTACCACAACCTGGGGGCTGCCACAGATCGTGCCTTCTTCTGGGTCACCCACACCCACACCCACACCCCGAGCTCCTGAGGGTGGTGGAATAACCAAGAGGGCCCTCTCTGCTAATTTTAGCACCTGGAATGATCTGTTGGGAAGGAGGTGGTATTTCAGGTTTCCCAGGTTTGCACATTATGCTAAGCCAACCATGGTTTAGAAAGGAATGCATGTGTTTGTGGGCTCCAGAAGAGAATATTTTTGAATTGCTCATGAGACTTTTAATCTCAGGGTTGTGGGTTCAAGGCCCACATTGGGCAAATCTTTCTACAATTCTATGATTCCCCATCACCTTACTGCTGTGCTGAGATTATCCTTATAGCATGTTGTCCAAATCTGCGGTCACATTTTGGTACTCCTGGACAAACCACAAGGCATGCATGGTTGGTTTGGAGAGAGGAGAACCATGATTCTGATCACATTCCAAACCATTGCTGAGTGCAGAAGCAGGAGCAGGAAAGACCACAGTTACTGCTATCTCCTCTCCCGGGACTGACAAGTTCATGCTAAGCCATGGTTTGGCGTGATATGTGAACCAGTCCATAATGATAGACTGGAATGTAACATGATGATACGCATGTGGTTGCTGGTGAAAATAGCATCTGTTGGAAGCCGCCCAGAGTGGCTGGGGAAACCCAGCCAGATCGGATGGGTACAAATAAATTATTATTATTATTATTATTATTATTATTATTATTATTATTCCTTCTTCTCTCTAAAGGTGGATAGTATCTTGGGCTGGTAGCATGTCTGCCTGCTCTGTAAAGTGCTTAGATCAGAACAGTGAAGCTTTGCATAGATTTTTCTGCATAATGTGAAGGTGATCTTGTTTCCCTCCTCTTTTGACAGTCAGTGACAGTATTCCCCAACCTGATGCTCTTCACACATTTTGAACCACACTTCCCATAATCCTTGGCTGTTGGCCATGCCTGCTGGGGCTGGTGGGAGTTGGAGTCCTACATGATCTGATTTGGGAGGCTGGTCTTTGGCGTGTCATTTAGGTTTTTAAATGTGTTTAAATGTGCTTCTTGGTTTGTTTGGGGCTTTTTCGTTCTCACTTTTATTATGCATTTTGCGGTTTTACATAGTATTTTTATGTTGTGAACCCCTCCTCCCCCCGAAATCTACAATTGAAGGTATAGCATACAAATTTAATAAATAATAATTGTTTTTGGTTTCATGCTGGCCTTGGCCACGTAGTCTGCACCTCCTGCTTACCAACTTAGAAGGTGTGAGTTCTGGTTTTGCAATTCCTGCAAAATGCTACAACACGTAGAAAGCTGCTGGACCAACCAAGCCATACGGCCGTCTTACTATGAATGTGGGAGGAAAGCAGAACTGATTCTTTCCGGGTGGGGTGGGAGGACTCTTTAGGAAACTGGATATCTTTTTTTAAAAAATGAAAGGGTGAGCACAGAGCACCACCGTAAAATGTATGTGGAGCAATCTTGTTGCAACCCATCAAGTACTTTCAGGAAGTAGTTTCAAAGTCTCTTTCGAATGTGTAGAATTGGGCAACAACACTTGCACTGTGCGTTGCATTACGGGTTGTGTCAAGGGTGCCGTGAAACTTGTTTTTCATGATCACCAGGGTTCTTGACCTTGTTTTCCCAAACAACGTCCCATTTTCCCACCTAGCACTCACCAACTGCATGGCAAGATGTTGTGTGGGGCAAGAATCAAAAGGCTTTCACAAGCCCATTGATTGGTAAGGTTGTGGAGGATTTCTTTAGTATGTTGCCATAGTTACACCTCCTCCATCAACTTAGAATCAGATATATAGGGGGGAAGTTGAGAAGAGGGCATGAAAGTGGGTTGAATTTACATTGTGCAGTTTAGTTGTAGGAAGATGCAATGTTCGAAATTCGCCAGGCGCATTTTGCCCCTGAATATTGCCTGATGTCTCTAAACAGCCTCTGCCCAGTACACCTGAAGGAGCGTCTCCACCCCCATCGTTCTGCCCAGACACTGAGGTCCAGTGCTGAGGGCCTTCTGGTGGTTCCCTCACTGCGAGAAGCAAGATTACAGGGAACCAGGCAGAGGGCCTTCTTGGTGGTGGCACCCACCCTGTTGAACGCCCTCCCATCAGATGTCAAGAAAACATCTGAAGGCAGCCCTGTTTAGGGAAGTTTTTAATTTGTGACATTTTAATGTATTTTAATCTTTGTTGGAAGCTGCCCAGAGTGGCTGGGGAAATCCAGCCGGATGGGCGAGGGTACAAATAATAAATTATTATTATATTATTATTATGCATGCCGGGGGATCCTTGGATCTTGCCTGCTTTCACACACTCACAACACACCCTGTAGAATTTTCCCCATGATATTTTATCTGCACAGTCAGAATAAATTTCAGGAAGTTAAAAGTCGTATGGAAAAATATGATTTTCGAGCCGTCTGGCCCCCAGAATGGCAACTAGGCATTCTGTTTTGGCAACCATAACCTTGGTTTAAGGAGCCGTTTGGCGACTTGCTTAAATTTCTGAGTTTCTAGCACTGGGAAGACAGTGGTTTTTTTCCATGGTTTTCATATAATGCTCAGCAATTGCATTATATAAACACACCCATTAATGGCAAAATAGACTTCCAGGTACTTTGCAAAGTATAAAAACCAATTACAGAAACATTGAAATATAAATATCCACAATTAACGTACACAACAGAACAATACAGTTAAAACGGCAAAGCAATCAAAACGGCATCCTTGGGTCGATCACCACACTTAATGGCTTTGCTCCATGCAAGCTCTGAAGAGAAGAGTGCTCAGAACGATCAATTCTTAGTTTATTGTTTGCTTCCTACTGGGAATGAAAATCAGCACCCCAAATAGTTCTTGAGTGTAACAAGTGACTTAATGAGTTTTCCAGAAAACACTGTTTTGGGAAAATTTCCTGTGCACATTAGGGTAACATGCACCAGATTTTTTGTCTTATCAGAATTTTTTTTTTTTTTTTACGGAGTAATTGAATTTAGCATGTTTATTTTACTAGTATTTCCTAATGTTGTATTTTTGTTTGACATCAATTTATTGTTACTAATTAACTTACAAAGTGGAAGATTTTCCACCCCACAGTCTTTGGTACCAGAATTGCAGCGCCCTCTAATTCATTTAATTATCTGTTGCCCGTCAAACAGTAAGATCAATGACTGGGGGTGGTGAGTGAAAGAAAATGAGCCCTTGGATCCATCCATTTCCTCCTTGGAGTTAAGTTACTTGGGACTGGGTAAAAATGACATTCCAATACAAACAGCATCTTCAGATCAATTTGTGACAATGTGCTCTGGCATTCCATGGCCATCTATACAAGAACTGTTGATCAGGGACACTCATAATTTAAACATCCCAAATGTTCCTTAAGGGAAAAAAAAGACCCACAGAGTCCAGAAATAGTACAATTATTTCTCAAGTAAGACTACTAAGGCATGCAAAGGTATGGCAAGAAGGTCAAGTGCCTGGGGAAACCGTGGTGCTCCTTTTTCCGGAGTTTAGAAAGAGATAATCTCGGGGACATTACTTCGCCCATGGCATGGCAGCTTCTGAGCACAGGAATCTTTACATCAGATCACAGACCCTCCATGCAGGAAGAAAAACAACGAGTCACCCCCAGCTCTTTCCATTTCAGAACCTAAAGTTAGATACATGTGCAGCATGTGTAATGTTGTTAAATATTTGGGAATCCTTGGCAATCTACTGCAAATGATCCAGAGATCCACCAGTAGATTCTGGTTTCCCTTCTGCCCAACCATGATCTAGACTGTCCTTCAAGGTTAAGGGTGGATACTGGTGACCATTTTATTTTTTTAAGGCTCGTTTTTCTGGGCTCTGCCTCACTAGAGCCATGAATCAAGATCTGAGTTTACTGCCTCTCAGCTCTTCCGAGCCCAGTGAATTTCCCAAGTGACTGTAGTGCAGTGGAGCAGTCAAATGAGAGGGGTCTTCATGCCCAACCTTTCCCTAAAAACCAACAAATTGGCCGGCAATCTCAGCTGTTGATCTGAATCTGCATTGGATAAGCATTTGTTGAACATTTTATTTTCCCTGGAATCCTGCCTTTCAGGGAGTTGGTGTGGGATGTAATCCACTGGGAGCAGTCAAATACAACATGCCTTGTTTCCCTAGAATGGACATACAAGGGGATGTTGATCCAGCCAGTTGAAACTTCCTGTTCCTCCTGGCTGGAGCATTCTTCCTTGCATGTGACTAGAGGTGGGCACGGCCTTACCTGTCCAGGTAACAAAAAGGACAAGTCACGCAACTCTCTCTCTCTCTCTCTCTCTCTCTCTCTCTCTCTCTGACTTCCTTATTCGTTAGACCAGCTTTTTTAGCTAGGAATGCTATGCTAGCTTTTAGCTAACAGAAACACTGGGATTATTCCCCCAAATGGGGTAGATCCACATGTACATCCTCAAGCATAGTAAGGAACCTTTGCTCTTACGCTGGTAGCCTGACCGGCTCCAGCAACTTGCAGTTCTGAGTTGTTTCGCTGTATAGAAAATTAATTTCTCTCTTCCCCCTTCCCACTTTTCTGACTATCCCATCGTTGTGTAAATCTGTTCTAAGCAGGTTTGGACAATGGCGCCAGCGGAATGCCGGCAGCAGAATGTTAGGGCTCCCATGACTGACACCATTTATAGAATTAAGATGGTTTGTGTGTGTGGGTTTGACACTGGGGAAACTTTTCCAGGAGAGCCAATCTGGGTGCACACACAGCCTTAGGGAAATGGTTCGCCACAGTAATTATACAAGCCATGTTCTACGGTAATACGTCTGAATATGCACACTCTGTGCTAACCACTGAGATGGAACAGTCCCCAAAGGATTTTCACATCTAGAAAGCAAAAAGCAAACACCTCTGGCATTTTTTGAGGATATCACCAGTCTATACACGTGGAATCATCTCTGGTTTTTGTGCTTCCCTGAAACTTCAGAAGCTGTTGCACATCTGTAGTTTAATTAAATCTGATTTTTAATAGTTTGTAATTTAATGCAGCCAACACACAGCCTGCGGGTGCACGGTGCTCGGGAAGCAGGCAGGTGGAAATGAATGGGGCACCCAAAGTCACTGCAGAAGAGAGGCCAGAAAATATTCTCCGCTGGAAAGTGCCGTTCTGTACTGTCACCCTCCCTTGGTTCAAACTCACGCAGGTGGAAGGGCTTTCACTCAAAACACTTCTTCTCTTGATAAGAATAATTAAAGCAACGCACTTCTCTGGGAAATGTGCAGATGTTGGAAGAGAAGAGAAATCTATTTCCTCCCCAGAGTTGACATCAGATACTTCCGTATGTTCATTAATTCTTTTCAGTACACACAAAATATTTTGGCAGTTTAAAATATAGAAGGTATACTGAACTGATGCTAGGCTGCCGCAGTGTGTTTGGTTTTAGTTGGGTAACACTGGAATCCTAACCATGTCTACTCAGAGGAACGGTAAATCCTCCTGTAGGATTGGACCCTATTGTGACTTGATTTCTGTTTGGGTTTAAAATCTGTTTATATGATTCTCTTTTTCTTCTATCAGGCGTTTTTTCCTACCCCCTAGAGACTTTAAATATTTTAGATAAATGCTATTTTTCTCCCCAATTTATCTAAACAATGTTTGTGAAAATGAGGGTGAAGGGGACAGGGACTTATTGATTTCCCCATAGGTGGGGAAAGGAATTTATCGACCAGAAATGTGTTACACTGTATTAGCCTTAGAAAGCAGAGTTTGCTGCCTGGTGTTATTTTCCTAGTTGCTCTGCAATCCATTCTTAATCTTGCTTTGCTACCTCCTGGCATCTGTGCCTATTGGTGAAGCAGGACAGAAAAAAAGCCAAACTTCAATTCTGAAACTTAATCTTATAAATCTATAACCTTAACTTAGTATTGGACCTTGTGGCATAGACCTGTTTGGCAGGGAACTGTTATCAGGCTCTCAGTTCAAAGTCAGAATTGCAGTTCCTGCATCAGAACCTTAGAAAGCATCCCATTAACAGTTAATGATTAAGCCATGTCAGACACATAATTGGTCCCATTAACGCCATTTGGCTACAAACTCGGTTTGTGTCTCGAGTCTGTGCTTAATGCTTACAGGTTTGTTGGCTTGCTGTTGTATGGTAAATGTATCTTCTTTCTCTTTCTAGGCCAAGCAACCTTCAATAATGGATTGTGTGTTCCTGCCGTAGCCATTGGACAAGGATTTCCTTTGTTCAGAGCTGGAGGGGAGGCAAGATGTTGGCATAGCTGATGAGTTAGGAACCTGCTATGCCAACATATTGCCCTCCTTCCTGTCTGCTTGCTGCAAAAGCTTCCAAGGGGATTAGGTGCTCTCCAAAAGCCTTTCTGGGCACGAGTGTGTGACTTCGAAAACGGCACACGGAGATCGTCTTATTAGATGCTCTTGTTCTACATAATAAGCAACCGGGAGGTAAATTCTCCAGGTGCTCTGCGACAAAGAATGGATTTACCAAATCAGATTTTCCTGCCTACAGCAAAGTCAGCGTAAGTTGCCTGGGAATTTCCTGATCCATTTCCATTTTATTTATTAACTTTCCATCCTGCCCTTCTTCCCAAAGGAGCCCAAGGCAGCACATGTGATGGATGCTGATGTGGCTGTCATCTGCTTGCTATGCTTCAGGTGTGTGTGTGTGTGTGTGTGTGTGTGTTGTGTGTTGGCGGGGGGGGTGAGTTTAAAATGAAGGACAGCCGCTAATCTTTGCCTTTCCTCTGAAAAGCACCATTTTCTAGGGTTGTCAGCTTACCAGAAAAAACGGGGCTGGGTTGGGCACACCTGTGCAGTTTTCCTGATTATTATTATTTTTAAAAAAATACTCCTCAGCATTTTGTTTGTTTGTTTAAAGTGCCCTATAAGTCAAGAACGAGGAGCCTGTGGACCTCCCAGTTTGGTTGGATACCAATTCCCATCAGCCCCAGCCAGTGCGGCCAATGTTCAGGGCTGCTGGGAGTTGGAGTCGACAGGGTCACTTTCTCTGCTTGTAGCTGTGCTCCACAGAATTGCCAAAGACCAAGTCATGCCACGTTTATCATTTCCAGAATCTGGCAGCCTGTGTTTCCAAACACTTGCATTCTGTGAATGTGTAAATCTCCTCTTAATTGTTTGTAGATGGGCCACCTTTGACGGTGGTGGCGCCCCAATTATGCAACACCCTCCCCAAAGAGGTGAAAATGTGTTATCTGCTTAGCTTACTCTAGGTTTAGCTGTCATGCATTTTGTAAGATATATAGCAATGTCCATTGGCTGCAAATGATTAAAAACTTAGTGTGCCTGGCACCATTACACCCCTCCCCCATGCTAGCTTAAATCCCAGGCATTTTAATTTATGTAATGCTTTAGTTGGCTGCATGTTTTTAATGACTTGCCCATTGTTAACAGTATGATTTAATTGTGTATTTATGTTGTTCACTGTCCTGGAATCCTTTGGCTGAAGAATGGCACACAAATACATTTAATAAATAAAGTTACTTCTGGTGCCAATAAAAAATGCTGACCATAGACGATGCAGTGATGGTGCCCGCTGTTGTTCACATAATAAAGCTTTGATGGGCTGTTTTGCAGCTGGGATGGTAGATGGTGATGGCTGGCTTTGTTTGGCTTGTTTCTGAAACCACCTCATCGGTGTTTGTAGAATATGTTTTTAAGGAGAAAGGAAAGGGTCACCTGCAGCAACGTGTCTGCTTCTCTGCACTGCAGGGATGGGAAACCTGTTGCACTAACTTCCTTTTGTTGCAAGCCACCATTAAAATTAAGGTTACGAAAGAAACTCTACCCAGTGGATCACAATTTGGTCCAAACCTCCCTCTAAATCCATCTCAACCAAAAAAAAGGAAACTCACTTTGAAACTTACTATATTTTTTCCATGTATAAGACTATATTTTTCCCCAATTTTTTTTAAGTTTAAAATTGGAGGGTCATCCTATACACAGAATGTTGCAATTAATCATTTCTTAATTTTGGGCTCAAAAATATAGGGGTTATCTTATACATGGGAGTGTCTTATACGCTGAAAAATACGGTATCTATAGATGGCATATGACACCGAGGAAATTGGCGTTAATACATCCAGGAAGCTTACAAAAATGCTGGAGAGGCTGTACCTCCACAGGTACATACCTTCACATGTGGTGGGAATGTCCTCGGATCCAACCCTTTTCGACAGCAGTCCTACAGAAAATATGTAACATAACTAAGCAGGTATTGGAACCCGCTCCAGAATTGACCCTGTTAAATATTTCCCAAGACAATAATGTTCACTTACACCATAAAAATCCTACTCTCAGCAGCCAGAAATATCATAGACAGATGCTAGAGAGACTTGTCTGGAGTAAGTATGGACCATTGGTAACAAATTGTATGGGAAACGGCCTTATTAGAAAAGTTAACCAACAAACTGACACAAAGACAAAAGAAAGAGGATGCCTTGACCCCGGTATTTCACACACAGCTCAAACTGACAACAGTGATAGCAGGGATCTACCAACAGCATACAGATCAATATGGCTAACTTGACCTAATATTTCACCCCCCGCCTTCTGCAACCACAAGCAAAGCTCACTACAGTTCATCAGAAAAGGCAAATAACAACACCCTGTCCCCCAATCTTCTCTCAACGCCAATGTAAACCAATAAATATGCAGAAGGAAAACCTACTCAATTGACACTGACATGAAAACCTCACGTACGTACCAAGTTGACAAAGACGACAAGATAGTTTGTAGGTTTACCCTCTTTCCCTTACCTTTGCATATCATACATTTTGCATTGAACGCAACCAAAAGACTTTATAATCTGATCAAGAATGAAAAAAGGGGAGAGACGTTGCACGTTCTTTGTAGTTCATGTAAATCTTTAATAAAAATTATTTCAAAATAAAATGTAATAAAGGGATGCCATAGCAAATCACAACATTGTCTCAGAGTGTGAGTTTCCCCCTTGAGAGCTGATGGTATGAGCTACGTGTTCCTCATCTTCCTTTCATGGAGGGTTTCATGGATAGTATACCATACACCAGGGCCTCTCACAGGCATAGCCTAAGGGTCAGGGACAATGGTCTAAATTGTAAGTGGAGTACAATTCATATCATTGTCCCTGACCCTTAGGCCATGCTGTCTCAGGCTCGTGGGAGCTTGACCCCAAGAGCAGGATCCCCTTCTCTGCTGTACACACTTGCCTGGGAGTGAGCTACACTTGCTTCCAGGTAAACATGAAGAGCGCACTGCAGATCCACCAAAGTCCCGGGTTCACCTGCACATTTGCCTGTGTTTTCTGCCAGACAAGCAAAGGCAGATTTACCTCTTGACAAGCCACAGAGGGTCGGTGCGGCATATGTACAAACCCGCTCACTGCATTTCCTCCCCCCCAATATCATTATATTATGTGTATGACCAACTTTCCGATTAATCAGGATCTGCACCGACGGTGGGAAGAGCCTGCACCATAGCCAGAATGCTTGGTTGGTGCCTGAACTGAGCAAATAACTTGTGCTGGTGACGGCAAATACACAATACTGGGCTAGATGGAAAGAAAAGCACATGGCAACACCCTCTGCTTTTGTGTAACTCCGTTCCCTTGCAGAGCTTCTCACCAGGGGCACCATAAAGAGATTGCGGACATGTAATATTGCATTCCTTACAGAGGCTGGTGACACAATCTGTTCCAGATACTTATGTACTGCTACGGTGAATCAAAAGACAACACACTTTAGGAATGATTACATTTTGTTGCACTGGCTTTTGGAAGCCAAGATGGAGCGCTGCCATTCAGAACAGAAGAATCCTGTGCATGTTTGCAGGGCTGCCCCACTATTTTCAATGAGGCTTACCCAGGGGCGTAGCAACGTGGGGGCAGTGGGGGTGGAGCGCTCCCTGTGCTATGTCTCCAGGGGTGGCAAGGCATGTGGTTTGCCAGCGGCGCAGCTCCAGCGCTGTACGGACGGTGCTGGGATCCTCTGTTCACGCCTGCAGCCACAAGCAGAGGATCCTGGCACTGTTCGTACGGTGGTGGAGCTTCGGCGCCAGCAACCCGCTACGTAGCATGCATGCATGCGCTGCGTCACTACGTACAACACATGCGTCGTATGTAGCGACGCTGCACATGCATGCTACATAGCGATGCCCCGCCCCTGGGTGCACATCATGTTTGCTGCTCCGGGTGCCTGAGCATTTCCCTACAACTCTGGGTTTACCACCCAAGTAACCGTGTTTCTGATTGCAGCCTTAGGGAGTGAAGTTTTACGTAATAGATTTATGTAGCTGGCATTATTCACCCACAGATAAACTTGCGTTCCTGCTGCTTTTTCCCCATTTTTATTTGCATATATCATTTATTATTATAATTATTTATTAAATTGCACAGGGTGGGTTACAAAATAAAATACACATAAATGCACAACATGACAACGAACAAATACAGTATCACCACCACCCCACCAAAGTTTAAAAGGCCGTAGGGGGTTGGGTTTAATTATCCAAAGGCCTGGGAGAAGAGGATCACAGAACCACAGAATTGTAGACTTGGAAGGGGTCCTGAGGGTCATCCAGCCCAACCCTCTGCCACGCAGGAGTAGGCAGCTGTCCACCATGTGCTAATGGGGTGGATCTACAGCAGAAAGCGAGGAAACATAAAAGGAATTGCCAGCTGACTGTAACAATAAGGATATTCCATCAATGCTGATTTAAACACCAGAATCAATGGCACTCCATGTGGATAAACAAGTCTAATCGTATATGCTCTGTGTACAAATGCAGAAGGGCAGGAGCGAGTCCTTCCAAGGTAAGAATGCCACATAAAGGTGGTTTTTAAAGGAATTGCCAGCTTTGACTGTAACAATAAGGATATTCCATCAATGCTGATTTAAACACCAGAATCAATACAGGCACTCCATGCATCCAAACGGGCATCTAAACAAGGCTAATCGTGATATGCTCTGTGTACAAATGTAGAAAGGGCAGGGAGTTAAAGTTTGTCCTTCCAAGGTAAGTGTCTTAGGCACTATGCCATTTAAAAGGTGGTTTTTATGTGGGAGGGGGCTATTAAGGATTGTTTGAACAGATATCTTTAAGGATTTGCATGATGTATTTTAAGTGGTTTTATATCTTGATTTTATTCTGTGAACCACCTTAAGACCTCAGGTATAGGCGGTATATAAATTCAATAAATAAATAGCTAAATAAGACAAAGGCACGCAGAACCCACTTCTGCCGTTCCATCTATAACCACAGTGACATAAGGCTGAACATCCACAGATATCAAGGATTTGCCCAAACCAAAGTTAATACAAATAATTTCTGACCAGAAAGAAGATTCCACAGGACCCATGTTTCAAAGAGGGGTTTTCTGCATTGCATCAGCAACACCTATCTGAACTAGTCCGATCCTATGAACGTGCTGCGAAGTACAATCTCAATTGTTAATTTAAAGAAGCACTACTCATGGATTCTAAAGCCTCTCTCCATTGACTGAGCTTCATGAAAGACTCTCTTCCATTCATCTCTGAGATCATAAGCATCCACTTCGCAGCTTGACAATAAGCATTTGTGGCAATGTTTAGGTGACAATTGTTACATGTTTAGATTTCTGAAAAGGTGCTGTTGCTATATTTCCTCCAGTGATACAAGGGATGTCAGCAGGAGCATCCTACTCTCGTGTAGGACTGCTGGCATGTTCCCTCCCTCCTGGGCGATCTTTCAGGAGCTTCAAAAGCTTTCTTCTGTCCGAACATAAACACAGTGACTGATACCAAGAAGCATCAGCACACTTAGGGATCCGCAGAGTCTTTGCAGCATGCGTAAACAGACCTCAGCAACTCAGCATTGTGGCTAATCTACTTTATTTACATATAAACACACAAGGAGCATTGCAATATGGCTCCTTCTCTCTCTCTAGCATCAGACAGCAAAGAGAAGAGAACAAAGGACAATAGTCCCACTTCAGGAAACACAGTAATACAAGCATCCTGTCTCCGTCACTTCCCATTCTGTGGAATGAAAACACATACCGTCATGTGATAAACAATCCCATGACTGCAGGCACGGGGAATGAATCTCCAACAGGGAATTGCAGAGGTACTCAAAGCTGGTGGTTCAATAATAAGTGCTTTTAAAAGGTGTAGTAGTTCAAAATATGCCATTCAGCCCTGGCAGGTAAGTAGTAAACTGCAGAAATAGGTATAATTTTTTACATTGGTATTGAACTAGCCTGGCCTGACTCCAAAAGGACACAAAAGGTGGGTTTAAACACAAGATAAGGCTGTGCAAGACCTTTTACAGTTCACTCTCCTACATAATGAATCAAAGATGGTAGCCTTAATTTATGGTCGGAAACATAGCCTGGTGCTTTATGTACCTCCCCTCAATCCCAGCTTTGCCCTCAAGGGGCTGTGTCAGGGACTGGGCAGAGGAGGAATGGTGGAGAGCACTTGCCCATCCTGACCCTTCCAGGGCATAGCTGTCAATCCTCTCTTCTGTTTCCCAATGCTATAATAAGGGAAATTCCTGCAAAAAAGGGGAAAGGTTGACATCTATGTTCCAGGGAGGAGGAAGAGGCAGTGGCGTAGCGAGGGCAGGCGTAAGGGGCGGATACCCTAGTCGAACTACCGTAGGAGCACTGCAGGAATGTCGACAGGTGGTTAAGATCCATCCATAAAAATTCTATAAAACTTTTAAAAATCTGCAAAATTTTAATTGTAATTTTATTAAGTAGATACCAATTATATGAATTGGACTGTACAATTTTCTTGCTGGTCTTTGACCGTATTAAATATTTATTATTATTATCAGTTTAAACTGTACTTTCTGTAGTGGTGATTTGCACAAATCAGGGGCCCTTTGAGGTAATGAGACACCTGTCCTCATAGCCTCTAGAACTGTGCCAATGACATGCTATTATATCTTCAGCAACCTCATTGCTCTCTGGCCTACGTTGGCCACCTATCTCTGCTATCTGATTTCAAGTCATTTACAAAAGGCTTTAGTATTGATTTGGCTCAACTTTGTCATTTGTTAATTGCTTCCAGGAGAGGCAAGGCGGGGGGTGGGGTGGGGAATGTTAAGCCATTTAAATGGCACAAAGGTCTTGCCGATTTAATATTTAATAGAGTAGATGTTTTTAAATAAAAAACAGAGATTGAGTTTCAAGGATGCCATGCCATTATATGCTCCTAGAATATAGGCTTCTGGTGTGGGGGTGGGTGAGAACCCAAAGCTGCCCACTTTTGTAGCAGAAAAAAGCAGAGGGGCCAGCCGTCCCCTAGACAGTCTAACAAAGATGTCTGTGTTGCTCAGAGCCAGGCTTTGGTAAACAGATGTTTCTGAAGTTACAGTTTGTATTTGCAGGAAGGTAAAGTAATGGGATGGAGCTTTTGTTAGCCAAGTTGCTTAAATAACACAGATGGAGTCCAGAGATACCACTTTACGGAAGAAACTGAACAAAGCAGGGCATGTTTGGAAGAGAAACAGACGAGAGGTTTTGTCTTTCTTTCAGGCCTTCTGCGTAGCGGCAGGATATAAAACCAAACATACAGAGGAAAAGTCCCTTAGAACTACACAGCCAATCAGAACATGTGCTACCTCAGCAAAGCATGCTGCTCTGACTGGTGGTGAAGCAACTCCTCCTGTTACCCTCTTGGCAAGTTGACATAAACACTAGCAGAATTAAACCCTTAAGTTGCACACGGAATGATCCCTCAGATCATTTACTTGGAATAAAATGTGGCAAAGAAATATCACTGAGCTCGGTGCTTGTGCCTATTGATTTACATTACATTTCCTCATTTAGATTTCTCTACTTATTTTTCACAAGTCATTTCTGAATTTCCCCACAGCTGGGTATCTTTCTGCATTAGCCTCAAAGCTGAAGAACACTTCCGGCTTCACTTTCATTCTGTGGCTTTCTACTGGGACATTTCATGAGGGAAAGTAGCAAAATGGTGGGAAGGGAGGAGAAACCGGCAAGGAGAAGAGGGATATAAAGTTTTTTTTGAATCACAGAATCCAAAAATTAGTTCAGCAATCAGCAACTAATTGGCAATTAGTTCCCAATCAGGCAGGTGAACCCAATGTATTACTATGTAATTGGCAGGGGGTTGGACTGGATGGCCCTTGTGGTCTCTTCCAACTCTATGATTCTATGTAATATCATATACAACCATCTGACTTTTAGAAGACATCTGAAGGCAGCCCAGTTCAGGGAAGCTTTTAATGGTTGGTGCCTTGCTGTGTTTTAATTTGTTGGAAGTCACCCAGAGTGAGTAGGGCAAACAGGTCAGATGGGTGGCATAGAAATAAAGATTTTTTTAAAAAGGTAAAGGACCCCTAGACGGTTAAGTCCAGTCAAAGGGAACTATGGGGTTGCAGCGCTCATCTCGATTTTCAGGCTGAGGGAGCTGGCGTTTGTCTGCAGACAGCTTTCCATGTCATGTGGCCAGCATGACTAAACCACTTTTGGCGCAATGGGACATGTGATGGAAACACCATTCACCTTCCCACCGCAGTGGGAGCGCACGGAAACACCATTCACCTTCCCACCGCAGTGGTACCTATGTATTTACTTGCACTGGTGTGCTTTCAAACTGCTAGGTTGGCAGGAGCTGGGACAGAGCAACGGGAGCTCACCCCGTCATGGGGATTCGAACCGCCGAGCTTCTGATGGGCAAGCCCTAGGCTCAGTGGTTTAGACCACAGCGCCACCTGCCTCCTAGGCATGGAAATATAATAATAATCATCCTCCCTATGCAGCCGCACATATTCAAGCCCCCTTTCACTCCAATACCAAATGCATGAATATACGGAGTGGGTGGGCACGTGTGTCCCCCCCCCCCCATGTTCAATGAATGCATGGGAGAGAACAGCAATATGGGAAGCCCTTTGATGTAATATGGAGAAGGTGTTTCAGTTAATAAAACTTCTGAATTTGCCAGTGTTTTCTGCACCTAGAAAAACATGATACTTTTCTGTCTGCACCGTGAAGACTGGAAGAGAAGATTCAGGTTTAGAAAATAAACTTTGCACCATCAGCACACAATAAAGGCTTCAATTAATTCAGTGAATACCCGCTGGTCGCCTTATAGTGCAAGCAAGCGAATCCCTACATCAAAAAGCCTTGCGCCCTTAGCCGAATGAATGCTACCTGGAGAGATTCCAGAAGCTGCAACTCTAGAGCAGCGGTGGGGGCCCTTCCGGCTCGCAGGTCTAATTAGATCCCAAATTGTCCCACAGGCCTGCTTTTCCCAAACCACACTCACCTGCCACTCTGAAAACGTTCAATTCAGACCTGGCCTTTATTAGGATTTATATACTACTTAATAGTTTGAGCAGTTTACGCAAAATAGAAAACAAACAAGACAGATGCAGACAAAAGCAGGTGTTGAAACACAAGTTGATCTAATTCTCCCCCCCCCCCGAAATATAAAACCAGCAGCTTAAAAAACACACACATTACAATTTATAATTACATGTCAAAATACATGCAGGATGTGTATGTCTAGGTAGGCTTGCCTAGTGAAAAGGTTTTAGCAGATGCAAAAAAATAACAATACCAGAATTGGGTGGTCTGTCCTGTTTCAGCAGCTTGCTGAGCAAGGAGCAGAGAAGCAAAATATAAAGGGTGTCAGAACCAGGACCAGCCCAAGGCATTTTGCTGAAGTGAAGGACAAGGTGGGGTGCCCCCCCACTCCCCCACTCCCCAATGCCAGGCTCACAAACCCACTGGACACAGAGTCTCTCTTAAACACGAGGGAATTCATCATACTCTTTTAAAGCACAGCTCAGCTCAGAGAATTCACAGAGCTACAATTCCCGCACCCTTAATAAACTAGAGTTCCCAGGAGTATGCGTGTGTGCTTTAAATGTGTGTACCTTTCACTGTCTCGGTAGGGAAGAGGGAAGCTCTGCCCAGGAATTACAAACGGGCCTGGGCGCTGCGGTGCTCTGTTAAGAAAACCCCAGACTCGGGATGTCTGCTCCACCCAAGGACTATCGCGCAATAAGTCGAGGAGATGGGGAGAAATGGGTGGGCGGCTATCTAAGTTAACATGGTTAAGAGAATTAAAAGGGGAGGAGGGAATCTGGAAAAAATGGAATGCAGAGTATTACCTGCGTCTGCCCTGAGGGGTTCCTTCAGCAGCCAGAATCCACGTAGCAGAATCCACCACGGGGCCTCAGCAACCCGGAGATGCGCCCGGAGCGCAACGAACCCTCGTCCCAGCGATGTTGAGCCAACGCTGCTGCATCTGCTAGAATTTGGATCAGGATGGAAGTCCCCTAGCAACAGGCCGGGATAACTGTGAAGCATTCATTTTTAATTGGCTCTCTTTCCAGGCCACGCCCCCTTCGCTCTAAGTCCTCCCCCCATCCGCTTTTTTAAATGTGCGAGATACTATTGCATCCTCCTGGTTTTTGTTCAGTCCTCCTGGGTTTGGGTTCTTTCTTCTTCTTCTTCTTTTGGAGGCGTTCAGACGAGCTCCTGCCGCATCCGGGATCACCTGGGCTGAAAGTGGGCTGTCGACTCGCTTCCCATCTCGCACACCTGGTCGTCTGAAAAGGGGCGCCAGGAGGCGCGAGGTTTCTGAGCCAGGATCCGGGAGGACTCCAGGAAGCGAGCGGAGCCCTGCTTTTTCCCTCCAGCCTATAATACTCCCCACCCTCACCCCGGCTGCAGCAGTTGCAGAGTCAGGAGAAGGGAGCAACTTGAAGCATAACTTTTGGGGTGAGTGGGGGTGCAGGGGTGCAGCCACCTGGTGGCGGAAACAGGCACTGCGTCATTTATTGCGGGAAAACGTCATGAAGTGGCATTGCTCTCAAAGAGGGATGAGGAACTTTTTCCTGTTGTGGGGGTCATATTCCTCTGTTTTAAAGGCACAGTCTATATTTGAAGGGCTGTCTGCTTTAAAGGTCAAAAACTCTTAAGAAAGAGCAGGGGCTGATGGATTTTTCCTTCAAGCACACAGACCACTTGGTCAACGGCTCCCCCCGCTAAATTTGCATTATAAATGAAATTATGACATGCCATTTTAATGGAAGTTTATGTCCTCTTTTGTTCTCAACCCCCTCCCCACGTAGGTTTCCTCCTCTCTCTCTCTTTGACACCTCATACATATAAAGTCCCAAACTTCTGCTTCAAAATGTCATGATTTTCCCTCCTAATAATTTTGGGAGCTGTGCTAAGAGTTGTTAGGAGACACACACACCTAATTCCCTTCACACAACTGCAATCCCCAGAGATCCCTGTGAAGAGGGATGGATTCATCAATTCTATAGTTCTCTGAGACAAATAAGGGTTCCGTAACAACCCTCAGCACCCCAGAATACTTGCCTTGGCTGTTTAAAATAGTTTTTTTGTGTCTGTTTCTCTTCTTCTCCATTTTATTTCATGTTTCTTACTGGATTGTTATTTTAATTTCATAATAAAATATTGAAAATTAAAGAAAATGCCACATCCATCCTGTTTCACTCTTCCCCCAATCCCATTTATCGGTAGTAGTTTTTAAAAATAATATCAAACTGTCATTGAGTTTTAAAAGATATTTTAAAAGTCTACAGCTGGAATCCTAACCATGTCCACTTAGAAACAAGTCTTACTCAATTCTATTGGGCTTAAAAGGTAAAGGTAAAGGGACCCCTGACCATTAGGTCCAGTCGTGTCCGACTCTGGGGTTGTGGCGCTCATCTCGCTTTACTGGCTGAGGGAGCCAGCGTACAGCTTCCAGGTCATGTGGCCAGCATGACTAAGCCGCTTCTGGCGAACCAGAGCAGCACACGGAAATGCCGTTTACCTTCCCGCCAGAGTACCTATTTATCTACTTGCACTTTGACGTGCTTTTCGAACTGCTAGGTTGGCAGGAGCAGGGACCAAGAAACGGGAGCTCACCCTCACAGGGATTCGAACCGCCGACCTTCTGATCAGCAAGCCCTAGGCTGTGTGGTTTAACCCACAGTGCCACCCGCTTCCCTCTATTGGACTTACTCCTGGGTATATGGGGACTAAGATTGCAGCCTAATCCATTTTACATGTACTGTGAATGGCTACAAACAGGGAAAAGGAGACAAAGAACAAGGACATTGTTTTCCCTCTGTAATGCTTAAAACAGGAACCTCAGCATCCCTTTGGAAGAAATTTGCACGAGGGGTGCCTTCATTATGAGGTCACCCACCTCACTGTCAAGGGAGGCACAGAGTTTTCTCCTTAGACCTTACATGATGGAAACACCAAGCCTCACCTACAGACCAGTCATGCTTCCTCTGCCTATCTTCTGCAACATGACATATTAGGTCCCCATCATGTGCAGCCAAAATCTCGTTCAGAATGGCTCCCACACACCATGCCCCTCAAAGATGCAAAACCATTCCATTGACCCATGTTGCAGCTTTTAATAGGAAGAACATTGGATATTTCCAGTCGGTGAAGAAAATATACAATAAAGGACGTCAAGTAGCCAAATGAATAATAAATAAATATAAAATAAAAGTAGCACGTGCGTAGTATAAATAAAATAAATATTTTTTTAAATAACAGAAATCATGTACGTCTATAGTGCTTTTCATTTGGCACACTTCTTAGAAGAATAATTGTCCCGGTTAAGATGCTTGCATCTCTGACTGCTTGACCTGCATAAATCATGGAGTTCCTTTAGCAAATAAATTATTACTATGAATTTTGTCCTTGGTTTGGTAAAATCTGTGCTTGTACGTAGCCTTTCCAATCTAATCATGAACTTATTGCTTTTGTAGAATGCATTAAATTATGGGTACATTGGAGATTCCTTTCAGTAGCAGACCAACACGGCTACCCACCTGTAACTGGAACTATTGGAGATTCCATGAGTGGTGTTGTTGCATGGAAACTCTTGTTTATGGAAGGGGTGAAATGTTATTTTTTTTCCCCAATTCCCCCATCATTGGTTCCCCAGCCCTTCCAAACACAGATGTTTAAGAATGAAGATCAATGATTTTTTTATAAACTGAGTATTCTGCCAGGGAACAGCTACAGAAGCCTTAGAAGCTCCCCATGTTTGTGAGGATTCTGGGGCAAATCTTTGGTCTTTTTGTAGCATTGGCCAGGCCTGTTCTAGCCCCCCATGTGAACAGAGAATGCCACCTAGAACACATTGCAAGGGAAAATCAATGTAGGGAAAAATAAAGTATATCCCTCTGGCAATACGAAAGAGGATTGCGGAGGGTGGAAAAACAAGTACCGGATAATCTTCTTGTTGCACAATTTTTGAAGTCACTGCCCAACATAGTTTCCTTTTTCCTTTTGAACCTTTATCTTCCGTGTAAGGCTTCATTGTAGCATTTTCACGTTTCAAAACCACACTTCACTATCTTTAACTTAAAACAATGTAGTAGCAAATGAAACAGAAGAGGAAGCAGCTGTTTAGCTTTTGAGAAACACATTGCTGAAGGAACGGAGTGCTTTTTTTCTGCACGAAGAGAAACTCTCTCTTGATGCCGAGGAAAACCCAGACTTCCGTCCTAGAGACACCACTTTGCATCTGGCAAACAGTAGCAGGTGCCGAAGAACAGGAAGCAGCTGTTTTGCTTTCCAGGAATACATTGCTGGAGGAATCTAATGAAAGCCGAATAACTGGGATGCCCTCTTCAAGCTGCAATTCCATCCTGCTGTTTCATCCCATTGTTTTCGTTGCAGTACCGATTGAAGGTTAAGCTGGAATGAAGAAGAGAATAGATTAATTATCCAGTTTGAAATGCTTTCCCTATCGGAGACATGGCCTTTCTTTTTAAGAGGCACGCCTCTCTTCTCTGGGTGTGGTTTCCTCCTCAGTTAACTGGGAACTAGTTGGAACCTGAGTCTTCCCTGTTTGTAGCAAGTAGTATCTGCTAAGCTGCCCTGCTCTTCATAGATAAATACAACTGTTGAAGTTCTCCTGGCTCCTGCTGTTTCCCAGTGTAAGGACTGTCCGGTGGCAAGGTTTCCTTGCACAGTGAGTACACTTCCTAAACCCACCAGATGTTGCATTTCCTTTTAAAGCCGTTGTTTCAAATACGGAACACTTTGAACTACAAGCAGCAAGCTTTTTGAGTATTGACTTTTCAGAAGCTTCAGAAAACGCTGCTCTGTTTATCTGCGAAGCTTTTGGTGACCTGGTTAGAATAATTCACCTTGTTAGGACTCTGGTAGTAATTTAAAGGGTAAAACTGTGTTATTTATGAAATCTACTAATCTACGTATCTTTATTTATGAAGCATTGGATTGAGATTTACCAAAAGGTAACCAAAGTCGTTTGTCAAAGGTGTACTGAGCATCCTTACTTGATGCTCATAGAAAACATGTAAGGCAGATCCTCCACCAAGCTGTCCTATGGGTGACATCTGTCACTTAGCAGCATTGAATTGTGTGTCTGCTCCTAAACAGGCTACATCCCACAATTCAGCTTACCTTCTCACATCCTTTTCTTTCCCCAAGCTTTCTTCTTTTTTAAAAAAGAAATTTTATTAATTTTACAAATTAAAAAAGTAAACACATATCGATAAAGTAACACTATATGTGGAGATGTCTTTGTCGAAGCTACCAACGTGAGTCTGACCAAACTGTGGGAAGCAGTGGAAGACAGGAGTGCCTGGCGTGCACTGGTCCATGGGGTCACGAAGAGTCGGACATGACAAAACAACAACAATATGTGGAGATTCTCTGAATCTCGTGATTTCCCCCCATCCCGCCCATGGGGTCTTGTTTTAAAGTATCTACAACTGCATATTAGTTTGTACTCCTGTTATTATATCAAACCATATTATCCATAATATTTTTTACACTACAAGTGTGTCAAAATCCTGCTCTTGTTTCCATCTGCTTACAGTGGGCTCCTAAACAACTTGTAAATTTCCCCCATTATTTTACAAAGTTTTTATCCTCTTGATATCTGTGTTTTTCAAGCTTTCCTCTTTCTTTCCTATTCTGCCAATTCTGAAGTGTGCTCTGATTACAAGTTCTGAGTTTGGAGCCAGTGAAGAAAGAAACTCTTAGTGTAATGTTGTTGTTCAGTTGTTCAGTCATGTCCAACTCTTTGTGACCCCATGGACCAGAGCACGCCAGGCACCCATATCCTCCACTGCCTCCCGCAGTTTGGCCAAACTCATGCCAGTCGCTTCGAGAACACTGTCCAATGTAATATTGTAATTATGTAAAGCCTGCCCACAAACATGACACAGACTGAAATTCTAAAGCGACCCTACAGTCTTCATGAGAAGAAACTTCTCATCTAAAAAGAGAGATACAGTGCAGTCCTATATTGGTGTGCTCAGAAGCAATTTTCATAGATTCCAAATAGGCTTCCTCCTTGGTAAGGGTGCTTAGGATTGCAGCCTTAATAGGGGCATTGAGCCATCTTAACAGTTGTGTTTTGTTTACATAACCATAATAGTTTTAGCTATTTCTCATTCTTTAGTTCTAACTACAAACATTATTTTTAAAAGCATACAAGTACCTGCATTTACCGTCCTTTTGAGGAGTTGGTCGATCAGCAGAAAGCATTGCCGGACTTCCATCTGGACCATCTCCCAGGCGCACAGGCTGTACCCTTCATCTTTCAGGTAGTCGTTGATTCTTCTGAAGTAGCTTTTCACCCGCTGTCGGATGCTGTTGCTCTTCTCTGCGCCCAGGCACCGTCCCAGGTTCTCAATGTCCTGGTGCAGCCCAGCCTGGAAACCAGCTATGGAAGCCTCACCCCAGTCCATTTCGCTGTGGTTTTGCCTGAAGATGTGGAGCGTCTGCTGGAGGATTTCTTGGGTGGCTGCTTTCGCATCCTCCCCCTGGATTTCGTGGCTGTGGATTCCTTCGTTGTTTGAGAAATTGGCCACATGGCCGATGCATTGTAAGGGAATCGTGGATCCCATCTTGCTGTTGAGAAGCTTCAGGTTGTCTTTATTTAGCCAGCTGCGAAGTTGGCTGCAGTCCTGAGATGAGATTTCAGTGAAGCAGAGCATCACCCCGAGGCCAAAACAGAGAAGCCACCCCTTTGACATCATGGTGGAGATGCAGGAACGTGGTCCTTGCTGGAGTGCTGAGGGATTTCGTTTGGAGGGAGATGCTCTGGAGTCTGTTCCATCTTGGAGCCATGTCCCTGTATTTAAATGCCCAGTGGCTGAAGTTTTCTTTTGTCTTTTTCAGTTTTGATGGGGATGGGGTTCCTCCTTTTGAAAATACTCTAGTTTCAGGTTTTTTCCTTCCCTGTGAATTTTAAAATCACACAGGACCAAAAGTGATTTTGAAGATTTGGAGAGCAGATTATTTTTTTTTTCTAATATTTGAAATGGAACTTCAGTGAATGGACAAATAAAGGGGGGGAGCAACTGCTCAACACCATGGGAAGTGTCCCATGGTGATATTCTTCAGGGTTCCATTTTGTATTCCCTGTTATTTACCTTATATTTGAAGCTGATTCCATCCAAATCAGGAGAGGATGTACAGGACTGGATAAAGGCAGACAAATTGAAGTTGAGTCCAGATTAAAGGTAAAGGTAAAGGGACCCCTGACCATTAGGTCCAATGATGGATGACTATGGGGTTGCGGCACTCATCTAACTTTACTGGCTGAGGGAGCCAGTGTACAGCTTCCGGGTCATGTGGCCAGCATGACTAAGCCACTTCTGGCGAACCAGAGCAGTGCATGGAAATGCCGTTTACCTTCCTGCCGGAGTGGTACCTATTTATCTACTTGCACTTCATGCTTTCAAACTGCTAGGTTGGCAGGAGAAGGGACCGAACAACGGGAGCTCACCCTGTCGCAGGGATTCGAACCGCCAACCTTCTGAACAGCAAGCCCTAGGCTCTGTGGTTTAACCCACAGCGCCACCCGCGTCCCTCCATCTAATCTGAGTCCAGATTAGATGGAGGTATTATATATGCCAAGTAAGTGGTGAGGAGGTCTGTCAAGGACAGGGTTGCCCCCCACTGGAGAAATCAGGTCCAAAGTGTAAGGGTGTTCTCTGATACAGCATTGCCTACTTTGGGGCTCTAGTGATCTCACTGGCCAAGACTGTGCTGGCATGCCAGCCATGGCCCTTCATGGAACAGGATGATCTACATTCTGTGATCCAGTTGTGATCGAGGTTCTGGTACCATCCATGCTCTGGCAAACTCCAGATTGGATGGTTGTGCCCTGCCTCTTTGAAGAGGCATCAGAAACTGCAATTACTACAAAATGAAGCAGCTGGACTATTGATCAGGGCAGCCTGGAGGTCAAATTTTACACAGTTCTGTGAAAATTGCACTGGTTGCTTATTCCCACTCAAGAGAAACATACAGTCTAACTGTTGACAGATTGGATCTGGGGTCCCAAATACATGAAAGATCACTTTCTCCATTACAGACCAGCCCACGACTTAAGATTGGTAGGCAAAGCTGATCGTTCCACCATCCTCAGATGTCAGGGTGGGAGCAGCAGCACATGAGGACCTTCTTGGCGGTAGCCCCCAAATTCTCTGTTTCAGGAGTACACCTTGTCCCAACAGGTGTGTAATGCTTTATCTTTTTACCCACACTTCCAAATACCAGTTGCTGGAAACCACTGGAGGGGAGAGTTGCTCTTGTGCTCATGTTCTGCTCCCTGGTTTCCCACAGGCATCTGGTTGGCCACTGTGAGAACAGGATGCTGGACTAGGGAGGCCATTGGCCTGATCCTGCAGGCTCCTATGAGTGTCCCAAGACCTTAAGGGCACCACATTGGCTACACCTGATGTGATGGTTATTAGTCTCTGTATATGATTCTCCAGCTGATTGTGTTTTAACTGTGCAGTTGTGAACAAATTGTATTGTATTGTTTTTATTGTGTTGTGTGCTGTCCCGAGACCTTTATGTGAATGGCAGGAAATAGCTAATAAACACATACCATTAAATGACTGCAAGGAGTTTCACAAACATCCCACTTCATGATCAGAAACTCTGTAAGCAGATTATATGTTTGTATATGATTGACTTCTATTGCTTAGTATACAGTTGCTGTATGAATGAGGCATCTTAGATGAAAGACTGCAGACATGATGTTCAAATCACTTCAATTAAAAAACGATAGGGTGGGTTCACACATTCAGCTGTTGCTCACCAAAGGAAGAGTAAACAAATGATGTCCATGCATGTGGGAACCAGCTCTAAACACTGCATCCCCTGGGACCACTCCATACCTGTTAAAATTCTTCCACATGGAGCAGCCAAAGACTGATGTTGCTGGCCAGTCTATGCTACATCATGAGAAATTTAAACCGCTAAAATGAATTTGAGAAAAGGCAACATAACAATGGATTTGGGTTTTCACTATTAAAAAACAATAATAATTTCACATTAATATGAGGGTGTTTTTGGTCAAAAATGAAACGTAAAAGTAAGTTTTCTAAATATGCATATCCCAACTGAAAATAGCATTTTTGGTCCTTTGTGATTTTACAAATCATACAAAGGGGAGAAAGTGAAAGAAGAGTATTTTCAGAAAGGGGAATCCCACATAAACAGAAAAAGACAAAAGAAAACTTCTGCGACTACATGTTTAAATACAAGAGCATGGTTCAAAGATGGAACAGACTTCAGAACATCTTCCTCAAGACACCGTCTTCCAGATTCAGCGCTCTACCAAAGACCACATTCCTTCATCTCCACCATGATCACCAAGGGATGGTTGCTGCACATAGGCCTGGTGATGCTTTTCTTCTCCAAAATCTCATCTCTGGACTGTAACCAGTTTCACAGCTGGCTACAGGAAGCCAACAAGGCCAACTTGCAGCTTCTGAAGAACAAAATGGGAACAACCATTCCTATTCAATGCATAGGAGAGGAAATGGACATCTCAACAAATCAGGAAATCTTCACAAACATCAATGAAGTCCAGGGGGCGAATGCCAAGGTGGCTATACAAGAGATCCTCCAACAGACTCTGCACATCTTCAGACAAAACCATACAGAAATGGGTTGGGACGGCAATTCCACTATGGCTTTCCAGACTGAACTGGACCAGCAAATTAAGAAGCTGGAAACATGTTGGAGTGCAGAGCTGGAGCGTGGTCCCACATTTCCAAGAGGTCAGAAAACTCTGCTCACCAGGCTGAGAGTGAAAAGATACTTCCAAATACTCCATGATCTCCTGAAAGATAAAGAGCACAGCCTGTGTGCTTGGGTGACTGTCCAGATCCAGATCAGGCAATGTTTTGTGCTGACGGATCAACTCCTCAAAAGGATCTCTAATGAAGGTACTGTACACTTTTTTAAAAAAAAAAGTCATCAGAAGCCAAAAAGATATAGAAAGATTCACTTTCACTCATATCATTAAATACATATTCTCTCATGTCATCACAATCAAGAATCATAGTTACTTTAATCAGGTCTGTGAAGCATGCAGAAAACTTACCTTTCCATTTTCTGATTTTTCTGAGGAGCCCACATTAAAAATGCTAGTGCTTATGATTCATAATTTTTCATATTTTGAAATGAAAAGCAAGTTATTTCAAAATGAATGCAGAATTTTAACCACTTTTCATCTTCCTTTCAGCTTAAGCTGTCCTGGCAAGAGGCAAATGAAGCTACAACTACAACCGTTCAGCTTTCGCTCGATTCCTCAGATTTCTGGAAATCAAAACAGCTGCCCTTTCCTGTCCCTCTCCTTCTGCAACCAAGAAATGCAATGCTACCATGAAGTCTTATGCAGAAGTTAGTGATCCAAAGGAAAAAAAGAATCCACGTCGAAGAAAGATGATGTTATTTATATCGCAGAAATGTTTTTTGCTCTTTATATTTATTTGTATTTGTTATATTTATTTAGTTCACTTATTTAATGTTATTTATTGTATCCTTTCATCGACTGACAATTTCAACAGTCTTCCTATTAAAAATTCACATCTCAGCAGTTTGGGTCATTTGGGTGATTTTGCCTATTTCAATGATATGAAGTATGGGAGACATTCTATCAGAGAGTTAGGCTGTGAATGGTGGGGGCAGGGGAAGCAAGACCAACTGGGGCAAGATATTTGGTGCTTCCATGTCATGTATGGGGAGGAAATTCTATGTCTCTGGTCCCAGTGTCATTGGGAACCTCAGGCCCAGAGATCCCAGGCACCTCTATCTGGCCCTCAGGCCTCTCCCCAGACCCTGCTCTCCATGGATGAGGAGGAGGAGGAGAGGAGGAGGAGGAGGAGGAGGAGGAGGAGGAGGAGGAGGAGGAGAAGAAGAAGAAGAAGAAGAAGAAGAAGAAGAAGAAGAAGAAGAGTTTGGATTTGATATCCCGCTTTATCACTACCCGAAGGAGTCTCAAAGCAGCTAACATTCTCCTTTCCCTTCCTCCCCCACAACAAACACTCTGTGAGGTGAGTGGGGCTGAGAGACTTCAGAGAAGTGTGACTAGCCCAAGGTCACCCAGCAGCTGCATGTGGAGGAGCGGAGACGCGAACCCGGTTCACCAGATTACGAGTCTACTGAGAGCCAGTGTGGTGTAGTGGTTAAGAGTGGTAGACTCGTAATCTGGGGAACCGGGTTCGCGTCTCCGCTCCTCCACATGCAGCTGCTGGGTGACCTTGGGCTAGTCACACTTCTTTGAAGTCTCTCAGCCCCACTCACCTCACAGAGTGTTTGTTGTGGGGGAGGAAGGGAAAGGAGAATGTTAGCCGCTTTGAGACTCCTTCGGGTAGTGATAAAGCAGGATATCAAATCCAAACTCTTCTTCTTCTTCTTCTTCTTCTTCTTCTTCTTCTTCTTCTTCTTCTTCTTCTTCTTCTTCTTCTTCACCACAACACCACACTGCCGATATCTCTCATGGATCCCACCGCTGGAGTGCTTTGCTGGTGTCCTTGAACTGTGTGATAATTCCTCTTGCTTGCCTGAATACATAGGTGTGTGTGTAGAATATATTTGGATATTTATAAACCACACTTTCATTAAAAAATAATAATATCCAACAGCATATGACATGAAAACACCACACTATAATAATAACTTCAAGAAATGCATCCGTCTGTAGAGCATGACTCCCTTAATCTCTAGGTCATGAGTTCAAGCCCCACGTTGGGCAAAATATTCCTGCATTGCAGGCGGTTGGACTAAATGACCACCTGGGGTCCCTTCTAGCTCTACAATTCATAGAGATCAATAAAGACTGCTTCGTTAAAGACAAAAATACATTCCAAAGGCCTGTTTGAATGGCAGTTTCCAAAGATGTCTAAAAGAAGGCAGGGATGAATTCTGCCAGACCTCCACAGTCTTCTGATGACTGCATGGCTAGAATGTGACCTCCTGCACAAAGGCAAACATTACGTTTCCAGTACATTTTGGGGCACAATTCAAAGCGTTGGTGCTGACCTCGAAAGCCCTAAATGGCCTTGGTCCAGTATACCTGAAGGAGTGTCTCCACCCTCATCATTCAGCCTAGACACCGGGGTCCAGTTCCGAGGGCCTTCTGGTGGTTCCCTCACTGCAAGAAGTGAGGTTACAGGGAACCAGGCAGAGGGCCTTCTCAGTGGTGGTGCCCACCCTGTGGAACGCCCTCCCATCAGATGTCAAGGAAATAAACAACTATCAAACTTTAAGAAGATGTCTGAAGACATCTGGAAGCTGCCCAGAGTGGCTGGGGAAACCCAGCCAGATGGGCGGGATATAAATATATTATTATTATTATTATTATTATTATTATTATTATTATTATTATTTATTAAATTCATTGCCCTGCTCCCTTTTGCCACAGGTCCTGATTTGTTCTCTGCTCCTTAGCACAAACTAAGTTAACAGTATAGCAAACGTTATTCCTTAAGATGCCAGACAGCCCAGCCTGCACAGAGTAGTAACAAAATTCTTCCACCAGGCCACATCTGAGTCAACTTTCCATGAGCAGCCTTCTCGGCCACAGATGTTTCTCTTAAAGTGACCATATGCTAGGTATTCAGTTGATATTACTCAGTTAATATGGGATGCGGGTGGTGTTGTGGTCTAAACCCCTGAGCCTCTTGAGCTTGCCGACCAGTAGGTTGACGGTTCAAATTCCCGCGACCAAGTGGGCTTCCGTGGCTCTGTCCCAGCTTCTGCCAACCTGGAAGTTTGAAAGCACACCAGTGCAAGTAGATAAATTGTTACCACTGCGGCGGGAAGGTAAACGGCGTTTCTGTGTGCTCTGGTTTCTGTTATGGTGTTCCGTTGCGCCAGAAGCAGTTTAGTCCTACTCAGGGCCAGATTTATGTTTGATGAGGCCCTAAGATACTGAAAGTAATGGGGCCCTTTCTATGTCCAGCTGTCCTTTGTCAACAACAAATTGTTGCTGTTCTTTGTGTTGAATAAATGCCATATGGTTATGGACCTAATAGGTCCTTACACAACACAAAACATTGTTGCTGTATGTAGGTTTTATTTTATTTGTCTTTTATCTTGTATTTTGGAAATGTACTTCCAGTTATTTTCCCTTTAAGTTTTATTGGGGCCCCCAAGAGAGTGGGGCCCTAAGCTAGAGCTTGTTTAGCTTATATGTAAATCCAGCACTGTTCCTGCTGGCCGCAGGACCAGGAAAGCTGTCTGTGGACAAACGCCGGTTCCCTCAGCCTGAAAGCGAGATGAGTCACCTTGGACTGGACTTCACTGCCCAGGGGTCCTTTACCTTTTTTTCACTCAGTTAATAATGCATACATTACATTTCTTCCCCCACCCCAATAAAACATAACATGGAAATATTTCTAGATGCTTCCAGTGGGGAGGCAGGTTTAGAAGGCTAAATACTTGCTTCTATGGGGTGACCTGCTCTATCCATTCTTAGGGGTTGAGGTTTCTTCCATACCTTGAGGGCGTGTTGCTCCTGGTGCCTCTGGAGAGTCAGGTGATGACCATTCTTCCAGCTGTGCTTCCTCTGCCATCACATCTCCAGGGCTATTGAATGGCCTTGTTGGTTAGGGTCTCATTCCTCTCAGCTGCAAGAGTCAGTCTAGGAGTGAGCCTTGGTGATTTTGCCTTTGTAGTCACAAAGCCCACTTTCTGTTTGTATTCTTTACAACCTGGGATAGCCTAAAGCAGGAGTCAGCAAACTTTTTCAGCAGGGGGCCGGTTCACTGTCCCTCGGACCTTGTGGGGGGGGGCGGATTATATTTTGGGGAAAAAATGAACGAATTCCTATGCTCCACAAATAACCCAGGGATACATTTTAAATAAAAGGATACATTCTGCTCATGTAAAAACACGCTGATTCCTGGACCGTCCGTGGGCCGCATTTAGAAGGCGATTGGGCCGCATCCGGCCCCCGGGCCTTAATTTGGGGACCCCTGGCCTAAAGTCTCTGTAACAGTTCTAGGGTGCAATTGCCCATCGTGGCTTTGTATCAAATTTGAAATTCTGGAGAACAGTTAGCATTTTGGCTCTCTTTTGTATTTGTTTCAGAACAAATATTTTGTAAATACATTAACAGAAAACCCAACGTAAGGCATAAGACAATGACTGTTGTTGAGAAAATTACTGTATAGAAAGGATCGGTATGATTCACCTGACATGTAAGAAGTTTAGGGTCAAATATGGAGGAAGTTTATGGTTGTGTTTCTTTCTGGCTGAGGTAAGTATAGAACAAGTTACTTGTCCCAGATGTCCATAGCTGTTGGAGGAAGAAGTAGGTGTATTTGATGGTTTTTAATGAGATCCAAAAAGGTCTCTCCAGGCTGCCATTAAGATCCTGGGTTTGCCTTTCCATTTAGGGATCTGGTATGCCATGTAAGTTTTTTTCCTGAAGAGCAAAGTTCCAAACCTTATTCCATCAATTTGTAATACCGATATCAGAGAATGACTTACATTGTTGAGTTATAGGTAGCCTTGCTGTGAGAATCAGGAAGGTAAGTAGCTCTTTGGATTTAATGTTCTCATTCATTCCAAGAAATATCATAAGTAAATCAAGTTTTGGAGAGAACTGAATACTGTCTTTAATTTAAAACGTTTAAATTTCTAGAGATATCTCAAACTGTATTCGTTAAACGTTAGGGCATTCCCACCACATAGGAATATGTGCCCCGTTGACAACATTTTGGTTCTGTGATCATAGTGGAATTTCTGTTTTGCTTTTCCATCAATCCCAGATTTGTTTCACCTAGTGATGATCTGTTGCTCTTGGCTTCAGGAGGGAGCCTTTGGTATGTACTGTACTTTCCTGTGTATAAGATGTACTGTACTTTTTACTCAAAAAGAATGTTTTAAAACGGGGCTCGTCTTATATACAGGCAGTGCATTAGGGGACCGGGTGATTGGTTGCAGCCGCAAGCTGCAGCTTGTAAGCAATGATTTGGTGAGTGGTTGTTGGCTGTTTCAAGGACTGCCTTGGATTGGCTGCGGCGGCGGCAATTGGGTGTTTGGTTTCCGGCTTGTGTTTGCAAACGGGCAGACGCTTGTCAGCTTCTGCGACGCAAGCGATTCTGAGCTCTTGTCTTTGGGGTTAGTGATCTTCTGTATTCCCCCCCAAAAAGCTGAAGAACCTTGGACAACACCCCCCCAAAGCCCAACAACTCTGTGCAATCCTTCCCAAAAGCAATTCCCCCCCAAGCTCAACAACTGTGGGCAATCCTCCCCCCCAAAAGAGCTCAACAACTCTGGTAATATAGCCATCTCCCCCCCATTTTCTAAAAGTATAGTCCCCCCAAATAGGGGGCATCTTATAGATGGAAAAGTACAGTATATTGCATTCGGGTCTCCTGCTCATTAGCACTTGAGCAAGCAAATATCCTGGTTTGATGGTTGTGTTGTAGTGGCATAAATCATAGAATCACAGAACCATAGAGTTGTAGAATTGAAAGGGCCTTGGACAGCAGAAGCATAGTGGGGGGTGGGGGGCATGGCCCTGGACGCACAATTTTGAAGGGGGCGCAATGGGACACCCCCACAATAGGCACCTTCATCGAGGCCTATGGCCCTGCCCACCCCAACATCTGGCCCCCAGAATGTTGCCCACAATGGAATGTGGTCTTTGGGCTCAAAAAAAGTTCCACATGTCTGATATAGGAGGGGCAGACTTTCCTTCTTACAGAAGCCCAAAAACTCATTCACAAATGCGCCGTGTTTCCTCCGTATACCTTCTGTGTAATTCAACATCTTATGTCCCCAAAATTCACAGCTGTACTCTCTTTCAGAATGTCTCCCATACTTTGCCAAATCATTTTTGTCAAATCATCCAAAAGAACCATGTGGACAGGAGTTGCAGTCTTTAATAAAAACATTTGTAATAAACATAAAAAACAAATGAATGGTAATAATAATAATAATAATAATAATAATAATAATAATAATAAATAATGGTTGGCCAAAGTATACAATAAATAACATTAAATGGTGGCACTTATAAATATAATAAATAAAAATAAATAGTAACAACACTTCCAAAATATACTTCACAGCATTGTAAGATAAGAAATAATTTTAAAACTAGCATCCATTTGTAGACTTCTAAAGTAATAATGTGAGTTGGAATGTTGCAGCTTAATGCAATCCCTTCCCCCACCCTCAGATTTGGAAACTCTGTCACCACATTCAGCCTTCCCCAATAACAAATCGTGAACTCTTTGCTATTATAAGGTATGTCAAATTATGGAATTGTTTCATAGATGGCGAGCCGAGTTCTGCCCATGGAAACTCCAACTCTTAGAGGGGGTCTGGAAAGCGATTTTCACACCTTTCCTCATCCTGTGCCCCACTCTCAAATCTCCAGTCCCCCTCCAGATCAGGATAGGAGGTGACAAGTGGGAAATGGGCAAATATCACTTTAAGGAACTGATGCATCCATCTAATGATACTTGAGACGAGCTGCAGTACAAGGAGAGGATGTGTCAGAGACTCTTCCAGCTGCACAATTTCTGGGGCTTTCTTCTACTTTTTAACTGTTATCTACTCTGCGAGGCTTCTGCATATTTAAAAGCTGCATGCCTAAGAGATGATGAAGAAGAAGAGGAAGCAGCTCTTTTGCTTTTGAGGAATGCGCTGATGATGAAAGAGAGTGAAAGCTGAAATATTTGGATGCCCTCTTCAAGTTGCAGTTTCATTCTGCTGCTTTCATTGCATCACTGGTGGAAGGTTAAGCTGGAACAAAGAAGAGAAGTGGTTAATTAAACATCCCCTGTTCAGTTTGTGATAGTTTCCCTTTAAAAGCCTTTATTTCAAATATGGAACATTCTGAACCACAAGAAACTAAATTGTTGAATACGGACTTCTCAGAGCATTCGGAAAACTGAACAATGGTTTTCTGCAAAGCCTTTAACGATTGATCCTGGTGACCATTTAAAGGAGAAAATATTCCTCTTGTCGCTGTGAAATTGATGCAACTCTCTAACTTTATTTAGATGGTGTTAAGACTTGATATTGAATTGCCCCTAACAGAAATGGATGCAATGCGTCAGGATTGTACTGCATTCCTTTACGCAAGACCAGATAAAACATTACATGAAGATTCTGGGCTAAGCTGCCCTATGGATGATATCTGTAACTCAACAGCATTGAATGTTCTGTCCTAGCAACTTGTAATAAAACTTTCTTTTCCCATGCCCTCTGTTTCAGAAAACCAGCCCTTTTGCAGCCAAATGTACTTCAAGCTAGCAGAAACAAACTATTCTGTGTGGAACAAAAGTTTTCAAGAAATTAACAGAGAAACTCTTGCAAAGCGGGGCACAACTCAAGCAGTGGGGAGAACTTGACCAGGAAGAGAAGTAGTCCTCATTCTACATGCTCCTGTGATGTGATGAGAATCATCCTTATTGCTTGGATGCACGGGAATTGTATTTTTGTATGCCTCACTCATTTAACTGGAAGCCTTTGAAAACTACAATTCTCATCAATCCCAATACCAATGGATACTCCTGGGCATTACTCTGAAATCTACAAATTCTCATTGTTTGTTCCTAAATATAGTAAATTATTTTCTTAAAGTACCTGCATTTCCCGTCCTTTTGAGGAGTTGGTCGATCAGCAGAAAGCATTGCCGGACTTCCATCTGGACCATCTCCCAGGCACACAGGCTGTACCCTTCATCTTTCAGGTAGTCGTTGATTCTTCTGAAGTAGCTTTTCACCCGCTGTCGGATGCTGTTGCTCTTCTCTGCGCCCAGGCACCGTCCCAGGTTCTCAATGTCCTGGTGCAGCCCAGCCTGGAAACCAGCTATGGAAGCCTCACCCCAGTCCATTTCGCTGTGGTTTTGCCTGAAGATGTGGAGCGTCTGCTGGAGGATTTCTTGGGTGGCTGCTTTCGCATCCTCCCCCTGGATTTCGTGGCTGTGGATTCCTTCGTTGTTTGAGAAATTGGCCACATGGCCGATGCATTGTAAGGGAATCGTGGATCCCATCTTGCTGTTGAGAAGCTTCAGGTTGTCTTTATTTAGCCAGCTGCGAAGTTGGCTGCAGTCCTGAGATGAGATTTCAGTGAAGCAGAGCATCACCCCGAGGCCAAAACAGAGAAGCCACCCCTTTGACATCATGGTGGAGATGCAGGAACGTGGTCCTTGCTGGAGTGCTGAGGGATTTCGTTTGGAGGGAGATGCTCTGGAGTCTGTTCCATCTTGGAGCCATGTCCCTCTATTTAAATGCTCAGTGGCCAAAGTTTTCTTTTGTCTTTTTCAGTTTTGGTGGGGATGCGGTTCCTCCTTTTGAAAATACTCTAGTTTCAGGTTTTTTCCTTCCCTATGAATTTTTAAATCACACAGGACCAAAAGTGATTTGGAAGATTTGGAAAACAGGTGCTTTGTTGTTGAAAAGGAACTTAAATTAATGTGAAATACATTTTTCTTGGTACCTTACGCTGTTAACAACTATTGCATCAAATTGATAGAGTTGAAATGTTTCATGATGTGAAAATGATTAGGAACCTGGCATAAAGAAAATTTTTACAACCCCCCACCCAATGGTTGTGATCTGGAGAAGGGGGACGCATGCTTGCAATTTGTATTTTACGAAGGCACCCTGCACTTCAAGGCACAGATGTGTAGCTAATGTTTACTTTGACCCTTGACTTGTAGCTGCCATTTTGCACTCTGTATGTTTATGTCAGGTGTCTTCTAGTTTTTGTTGATTGAGGCAAAATAAATGGGGCACATTATAGTAGACTCAGAACTAGGGTTGGACGGAACCCAGTGCCCTAAATGTTGTGTAGATCACTCCGTCTCTCAGTAATCATTTGAAGAGTGGAAAGGACAGATTATTTTAAATCCATGGTTTGTATCTTGCATATTCTCACTCCATGAATATTGAAATTGATGTCAAATTCAACCTTTGTTATTCAGTTCCTGATCATTATAAAATGTGTTCAATTTCTCTCTCTCTCTCTCTCCAGTTATAATGCTATTCTTATGTCATTTAAACACAGTTTTTATAAAGGAAATATATTATCTATTAATTAATTGATCACTTCCCTTGAGTCATTTCATTGCCCATTACACTGTTTAAGTTGCTTTCATAATATCACCTTCTATATGAAGAGAACAATATGTCTTAACTGAAGTGTGGTGCATCAATAAACTGATTGAAACCTTTCAACTACAATCTTGAGTATGGTCTTTTTCACTGGCTAGGCTTTTCTCCCAGTCTTGTTGGATTCCTAATGAGCAAATCTGAACTCTGATTTGAGGACCCAATTAACATTGGCTTCGGTTTTAATCTTGTTTTAAATGTATTTGTTTTTGTATGTGTTTTTAACTATATTTGTATAATCTTATGCCTAAATAGCCTTGAGACAGTTGTTCAGAAGGCAATTAATAGATTATGGTGGTGCTTTGGCTAGAATTAACGATCCATAAAGAGTCCCCAATAATTCAGCGTATGTGCAATGGGCTCAGATATCATGGTCATAAGCTCTGCTTTTCTGGGATTTCCAAAGGTAGGTAGAGAACCCTACACCCATAAAGAATGCAAGTTATATGGAAAGGCTCAACTGTTTGTGGCCCAGTCCCCAGCCATCTTGCATACACTGTAAGCAGTTTAATTGTCTGCCTAGGGTAACAACTGCTTATGGTATGGGGGCTGTAGTGATGCAAAAAGAAGACACCATAGATCAAATACCATAGACAGGATATTCATATCACTTCAAATACAAAAACAATAGAGTGGAGCCAAACATTCAGCCAAATGATGAACCAAATGATACCCATGTATGTTTTAACAAGCAGTAAGCATTTGTGGGAGCAGTGTGTGATCACGTTCTTCCACATGGGTTAGCCTAATCTTTCTGGTGGTATGCAAAATTCAAGTAGTTTGCAATTTCTAATACAAACTGATAAAAAAATTATTTTTAAATTACTCTACTGCTTTATATTTTTAATAAAAACCTCAAATTTGAAAAGAACAGAGTCAACAGGCAAAAGATTTTGATTTTTCACTAACATCATAAATCAATATCATATTAATTCTAGGTCTTTTTGGTCAAATATGAAAATAAAAGTCAGTTTTCCAAATACTAACATCCCAACAGAAAGCAGGATTTCTGGTCCTTTCTGCATAATTTTAAATTGTACTTGAAAAGTGAAAGTAGAGTATTTTCAGAAGGGGTAAAAAACCACAAGGAACTAGAAAGCACAAAAGGAAACTGCATTCCCCAGCCATTTAAATACAAGAGCATGGTTCAAAGATGGAACAAACTTCAGAACATCTTCCTCAAGACACCGTCTTCCAGATTCAGCGCTCTACCAAAGACCACATTCCTTCATCTCCACCATGATCACCAAGGGATGGTTGCTGCACATAGGCCTAGTGATGCTTTTCTTCTCCAAAATCTCATCTCTGGACTGTAACCAGTTTCACAGCTGGCTACAGGAAGCCAACAAGGCCAACTTGCAGCTTCTGAAGAACAAAATGGGAACAACCATTCCTATTCAATGCATAGGAGAGGAAATGGACGTCTCAACAAATCAGGAAATCTTCACAAACATCAATGAAATCCAGGGGGAGAATGCCAAGGTGGCTATACAAGAGATCCTCCAACAGACTCTCCACGTCTTCAGACAAAACCATACCGAAATGGGTTGGGACGGCAATTCCACTATGGCTTTCCAGACTGAACTGGACCAGCAAATTAAGAAGCTGGAAAAATGTTGGAGTGCAGAGCTGGAGCGTGGCCCCACGTCTCCAAGAGTTCAGAAAACTCTGCTCACCAGGCTGAGAGTGAAAAGATACTTCCAAATACTCCATGATCTCCTGAAAGATAAAGAGTACAGCCTGTGTGCTTGGGTGACTGTCCAGATCCAGATCAGGCAATGTTTTGTGCTGACGGATCAACTCCTCAAAAGGATCTCTAATGAAGGTACTGTACACTTAAAAAAAAAAAAATACCTAAGACTTGATTAGAACTAGGTGAGAAAAATAGCCAGTTTCTCAGCAACCTTTTCAGGATTTCTAACCTGCACCCCCTTGACACTAATAAATTTTCATAATTCTTATTGAAGAACGTTGATTTCCTCAGAATTCTGGTGTTTTAAGATTTCTTCCTTGTTGCTGCAAGAAATATACTTTATCTGCAAGGTGATGCTATGTGGATGGGGACACTCTGCCCAAAAGAACAACGTGGGTGGGGCAGATTGTGTGGGTTTTCACATACTACCCACCCCCTCTTAGCATCATGGAGGGATCACCTGTGTGCTCCACAGCATTGTATTCTCAGGCAGGACCAGCAACAGGGGAACACATCTAGCAAAAGAAGATTCATTGCAGATGAACTGGTTGACCAATCTTTAATCCAGACTCACACATTTCCCACATGTATCTTTCAAAAGCCAATCTGTACCTTTTAAGGAAACTATGGGTCAATGTTCTGAATCATCTCAACCTTGGGTTTCGGTTTATAATGTTCCCTTCTTGTCATAAGCAGCTGAGCACAGAAACGTTTCAAATGTGTGAGGAATGTTAATGTCTTCTCTTCTTCCTTTCAGCTTGACCTGCCATTGATGAGACAACAAAAATAGCAGAAGGAAACTGCAGGCTGAAGACCGTGACCAGAAGATTCCACTTTCCCTCCATTGCCGCAGCGAAACATTGCGAGAAAGCCCAACAGCTGCTGTTTCCTGCTCTACGTCATCTGTTACTAACTGCTTCCCTGAAACTAGCAGAAAATGATGAGATGGAATTTTGAAACACTCAGCCCCACAACGAAGCCTAACATGGAATGAAAAGAATGGAATTGGAGAAATAGGGAAGAAATTGTAAAGCCGGAAGTTTCTCTGAATCACTTTCCCCAGCATCTCTCACTGCTCTCCTGGTGCATTGAGTGCATGCTCTGACAGGGTCCAAGAACCCTCCCTCCACCTTCCCAAAGTCTGCCCAGCTTTGGGAAGGAGGCAGCAGGGCTCCAAAGTCCTGTCAGAGGCATGGCGCCTTCTTCCCAAAGCCCAGTAAACTTCTTCCCCTCCACTGTCCATTTTTGATCGCCCATTTTTGACATTGTAGTCATGTTGCTGGTCAACTTTGATATATGCATTTATTTATTGCCTTTATTTAATAAATTATTACATTTATATTATTATTATTATTATTATTATGTTGTTGTTGTTGTTGTTTGGGCACAATTCAATGCAAATCAAACACTATTGAAACAGATACATAGTTTAGCAAATGCAACATGCTGATAATTCTCATTGCAACCCCTAAACAAAGTCAGTTATTCTAATCAAATCACCAGAAAGCTGTGTAGAAAAATATGCTTCAATTTTCTGTGGTGTCTGTATCAAAAGTCTTAGTCAGGCATAGGCAAACTTGGCCCTCCAGATGTTTTGAGACTACAATTCCCATCATCCCTGACCACTGGTCCTGTTAGATAGGGATGATGGGAGTTGTAGTCCCAAAACAGCTGGAAGGCCGAGTTTGCCTATGCCTGGTCTTAGTGCTCTATTTTAAAAATAAAAATAAAAAATAAACCAACAAACCACATATTGGAGTTGGAATAATGATTTTAAAAGATAAAGATTTCAACATAAATATGGAATGTTAATTATTTATTTTCCTTCAGCTCAACTTGCAATCAGTGATGCAATGAAAGCAGCTGAATGAATCTGTAGCTCAAAGAGAACACATGAATCATTCAACTCTTGCTGGATTCCTGCAAGGACCTTCTCCAGAAAGTGAAACAGCTGCTGTTTCCTATTCGGCTTCATTTGTTTCTGAATTGTCTCAGAAAGTTAAAAGCAACAAGATGCAATGTGACAATAAAGCCTTACTTAAGAGATAAAGGACCAAAAAAATATACTTGCAAAGAGCTAAAAAAAAACCCAAAAACACTCATTCCCAACAGACCCATCAATTTTCACTTACATCACATATAATCAGTTGTTTCCAGCTGCTTAAAACTTTCAGCAAACACACTAACATTAAGTTAGTTGTGCCCATCAATTTCAGTGGTTCTGCTCTGAGCACAGATCTGTTCTCCTCTAAGCTGTTAACTTTACCAACTAATGCAACAATCTCTGAACTAGCAACTGAAAACTAACAAGAACAGCCTATGGAATGTTGCGAAATGCAGCTCTTAACTATTCTTCATGGTACTGTCACCAGATGGTCAAGAGTGGTTGCCTCTCTCTCCTGCCATAATTACATACCTGAAGCATTTGGGAGCCCAACTAAACATGCCACCATTCATGCAACTAACCCTTGTATGAATGGTTTTTGAGTTTGAATAGGACACCAATCCATATAGGGAACTTGGTAGCAGCAGAGGGCATTTAAGTCTTTGCCCTCCCAGTTTGGTTCCATCTAGATCACCTACCCAAACCTGCTATTCAGACTGGAAGGAAAGCTTGACATGTTGCAAACAGCACAGTGCTCAAAAGAGCACAGGTGTGCGTTAGGAACCTTCCACTTCCAATCTTTGCAATCAATGTGGAAACAAGGGGGTTGAGGCTGGTGTTTGTGCACATGACCCCACTGCCCTCTTCCTGCCTTTACTTTGAATGCCTGCAGAAGACTCTGGTCTAAATGCAAATCTGGGAACAAGGGTCTCTCTTCCTTTTACCAGATGCTTGCTCAGGCTCACTGTTGGCTTGACCCAACAGGAAGGTTTATAACCGTCTGGAGTTCTTGGCCATGGCAAAAGCACTTCCTTTTGCCACTAACAAATTCTGACTCCTGGACATAGCTGTCAACCCTCCCTTTTTTTGCCTTCCCTTCTGGGGAGGCGGTCAACCATCCCTATTCCAACTATGGCTGGAATAAGGGAATTTCCTGCAAAAAAGGGAAAGGTTGACAGCTATACTCCTGGATAGTTTCCTGACTCAAGTCAGCTGAGGAGGTACACTTTCCCATGCTCAGTTGGGGTAACCAACATCTTCTGAACTGGTGCAGTTCCCATGTCATTCTTTGCTTTACCGTTCCTCTACCTTCAGCGATAGTATTTTGTTTGTTTGTTAATTATTTTATTGACCAAAGACCAGGGGTGTTTCTAGCCCCTTGGCAGCCCGGGGCGGGAAGCCAAGAGGCACCCCTGGGGGCGGGGCATCGTGGCGCATGCGTGCGTCATGATGCATGGGGCGCGACGCCCCACCCCAGGGGTGCCGGGCGACGGCTTCGGGAGAGTCCCGAAGCCGCCACCCGGTAGGGGCACCCCTTCATGCCGCGGCTGTTCATGCATGCGTGAGCAGCCACCGCACGAAGGGGTGCCGGGCGGCGGATTTGGGAGTCTCTGAGGGCTGCAAAGACTCCTGCAGCTGCCATCCAGCGGCGACACCCCTTCCTGCCGTGGCTGCTTGTGCCCACGCAAGTAGCCGCTGCACAAAGGCGTGCCGGGCGGCGGATTCGGGAGTCTCTGCAGCCCGCAGAGACACACTAAGCCGCCGCCTGGGCTCCCTTTGCAGAGCGCAAGTCGGGGCAGGGAGAGGGATGGGCCAGCCCCTCTCCATGCCCCGGCTCCGCAAGCCAGCCAGTGGCGGAGTTCGGCATAGAGGCAAGCGACGGGCCAGCGAGGAGGGGGTGGCACCCCTGCTGCTCGCTGGCCGGCCCCTTGCCTCCATGCCACAGTGAAAAAAGCCGCTGGAAGGGGGGACTATTTTCAGTGCTGCTGGGGTGGAGCTGCAGGGGTTTATTTTTATAGCCTTAAAAAAAATAAAAATAAATTTAAAAAAAGCCCAGGGGGCAGGGCCACCGCCCAAAGTGTCACCCCCAGCAGGGTGCTGCCGGGGCCCCCCACCCCCTTGGTACGCCCCTGCCGAAGACATTTTGCTGCTTGAGGCAGCGGAAATCTCTCAAGCTGTGGAAATTCCACAAGGCCTCCCCAAACTCGCAACTGACAAACTGAAAGTGAAATTTGACCAGACCAGAAAGAAATTAAGCACAGTCAACAAGTATATGGACTGAAGCAGTGAGAAAAACCAAAACTGACAAGCAGAAAACAGAAATGATGACATCTCACTCTACCAGATGACAAATGCTTTTGTTCTGAAAACACATTCTGTGAGTCATCATCTGAAACACGTGCGGAAGAAACTCTTCAGGCCACAGCTCCCAACCACACAAATGTGGGCACATGGCTCCCTGGATGGATTGTCTAATAATTTTGCGGAGATGGCGCAGACAGAAAAACTAATAAACACCTAGCCTTGATAAAACACTGCAAAACATTTTGATTGTTTTTTCCTAAGCTATATGCATACCCTATTTATCGAATTTTCTCTGGGGTGTGTTGTATTTTAATTTGCCATTGCCAAATCTCAATTTATTCCGTCAAGCATAGTGGGAATTTACCATTCCTAGCTGAAAGAGAAAATGCTTTTCTTCTACTCTTCTGATTTTCCTGGCTCCGTTACCGTTAAATGTTCCTGGTTTTCAAATGTTATACAAATACTTTTTAAAAAAGTGATGGAGACAACCCTGCAAAGCCTTGTTGCAGGATTATAAAAGGAAAGTTAAACTAACTACAGCAAGCAGAGCATGTTAAACTGGTTGGATTAGTTTGCCTTTCTAAAACCACATTGCAAGAAATCCAAATATGAAAGAATAAAATCTCAGAAAGAACATAATGAGGGAAGTAGAAGTAGTTGGACATAGTAGCATACAGAGCTTTTTTCCCCCAGCCGGAACGCATTGGAACTCCAGTAGCTCTCAGGTGAGCGCCATTGTCATTATAAGAGAACAAGGGGGGCATTCATGGCGAGTTGGGTTGGGAGGTGGGGGCACTGTTATACAGTGGTTCCGCTCCTTCCTCCTGGGCCGTGTTCAGAAAGTGGTGTTGATGGGGGATGAGTGTTCAGACCCCTGGGCTCTCACTTGTGGGGTGCCTCAGGGTTCCGTCCTCTCCCCCATGCTTTTTAATATCTATATGAAGCCGCTGGGAGAGATCATCAGGGGGTTTGGGCTGGGTGTTCATCAGTATGCGGATGATACCCAGCTCTACCTCTCTTTTAAATCGGAACCAGTGAAGGTGGTAAAGGTCCTGTGTGACCTTCAGTATACCTGACTGAGCGTCTCCATCCCCATCGTTCTGCCCGGACACTGAGATCCAGCACCGAGGGCCTTCTGGCGGTTCCCTCACTGCGAGAAGCCTGGAGGCGGTTGGAGGATGGATGGCGGCTAACAGATTGAGGTTGAATCCTGACAAGACAGAAGTACTGTTTTGGGGGGACAGGAGGCGGGCAGGTGTGGAGGACTCCCTGGTCCTGAATGGGGTAACTGTGCCCCTGAAGGACCAGGTGCGCAGCCTGGGAGTCATTTTGGACTCACAGCTGTCCATGGAGGTGCAGGTTAATTCTGTGTCCAGGGCGGCTGTCTACCAGCTCCATCTGGTACGCAGGCTGAGACCCTACCTGCCCGCAGACTGTCTCGCCAGAGTGGTGCATGCTCTAGTTATCTCCCGCTTGGACTACTGCAATGCGCTCTATGTGGGGCTACCTTTGAAGGTGACCCAGAAACTACAACTAATCCAGAATGTGGCAGCTAGACTGGTGACTGGGAGTGGCCGCCGAGACCACATAACACCAGTCTTGAAAGACCTACATTGGCTCCCAGTACGTTTCCGAGCACAATTCAAAGTGTTGGTGCTGACCTTTAAAGCCCTAAACAGCCTCAGTCCAGTATACCTGAAGGAGCGTCTCCACCCCCATCGTTCAGCCCAGACACTGAGGTCCAGCGCCGAGGGCCTTCTGGCGGTTCCCTCACTGCGAGAAGCCAAGTTACAGGAACCAGGCAGAGGGCCTTCTCGGTAGTGGCACCCGCCCTGTGGAATGCCCTCCCACCAGATGTCAAAGAGAAAAACAACTACCAGACTTTTAGAAGACATCTGAAGGCAGCCCTGTTTAGGGAAGCTTTTAATGTTTAATAGATTATTGCATTTTAATGTTCCGTTGGAAGCTGCCCATAGTGGCTGGGGAAACCCAGCCGGATGGGCAGGGTATAAATACATCATCATCATCATCATCATCATTATGATTATTATTATTATTACTACTACTACTACTCCAGCACCTCTTTTTTTCTAGAAAAATAGCACTGATGATGTACACACAAACACACACACACACACACACTTCCCTGCCCAATTAAACAATTGTTAAGCATACTTATGTCTAGTGCAATTTTTCTGAATGGGGGCAGTTGCTGTTGTTTTTTTGTATCTTTCGTTTAGATCTTGTGATTTATGTAGAAATTGTTCAGTTTTGGATGTATATTCTTTATTTATTATAACTACTTTTGTTAAGTTGCAGTCATATGTTTTTTCATGTTGTAAGCCACCTTGAACACAGTTTGACGTGTGGAAAGGAAGCGTGCAAATAAAATTATGTATGTATGTATGTATGTATGTATGTATGTATGTATGTATCCATTGCTTTTTTCCCTGGGGGAAGCCAGGGGATGCATACCCCTAAACTTATTGTGACTCTAAGATTGGCCTTATTGAGGGGCAGTTTTTCAATATGAGTAGTACTCCTAAACATTTTTTAAGAAAGAAAGAAAAAAGTACTGTATGTGTCTATTTATGTAATGGTGCCCCAAAGTGCCCAAAAGTACCAGATACTTTTTAAATACAAAATGAAAATGGAAGTTTCAGGAAATGAGGTAGAGAAACTGTACTGCAGCACAATACATAAACTCACAGGCATGGCTCTACAGCACAATGATCTCAAGAAGGTCTTGAAGGAGCTCTAGCCCTCCAGCCTCTCCATACAGCCCACCAAAGGAGACTTGCAATGGCCACCATGGGTCTGCAACAAGTTGGCCTCTTGATTCTGCTTGCCTCTGGAGCTGTAACTCTGAACTGTGATGAAATTGTGCAACATCAAAAAGGTGAGATAAGGAAGACCAAAGAGCTTCTGGAAGCAATGAGCGGAGGACCAGCGTCTCCCCCAGAGTGCCCAATTATGCCAGGCTTTGGCTCCCCCATAAGAAGCACTTCCAGACCCAGCAAAGAGGATGCAAGGATGGCGATAGGGCTGATCTTCAAGGAGACCCTCCAAGTCTTTCAGCTGAATTTCACCCAAGCCAACTGGAACACAACGGTCACAGAACTTTTCCAAATGGACCTCCACCAACAAAGTCAATGGTGGGAGAGGTGTTCTGTTGCACACACCGGGAGAGAGGCAAGACTTCGAGATCCTCGTGTAAAACGAAACCTGATGATATACTTCAGGAAACTCCAAGCGTTCCTGAGAGACAAAGAATACAGCCTTTGTGCGTGGGAGGCTGTGCGAAAGACTATTTCGGTGAGCAACTTGATTGTTCTTGATCAACTGCTCAAATCTCTCTCCAACTAAGGTAAGGTAGGCACTTTATATACAAAAAGGATACATTTCATGAAAAAGTAATGTCACAGGTGCATGTAATTCGTTTAGATTAGCCTGTAATTTGGGGTCATTTAACCATCTAGTCTTTTCAATGATTAATTCAACATAATTATCCTCTCAATCTTTTTGGACTCCAACTCCCATCAGCCTCAGTCCCCATGACTAGGGCTTGTGGAAGTTGTCGTCTGAAGCAGCTGGAAGACACCAGGTATTGTTTTTGACTAACAATATCTGAAGCCTCGTTCCTCTTTAAAATGAAGGCAACTATCATGACTGTACAACACAGGCAAACCATTTCTTTGTGAGTTGTCTTAAATCCATTGCCTGATGCAAGGAATTTATTAATGCCCCAGTTGGAACCATCTCTCCTTTGTACTAAGCCCCACTCTTTTCAGATGGGGTTTAATTCCTGTTAGCTTTGCACAGGGGCACCAACTCTAAGGGGCACTGGGAGCCCAGGCACCCACAATTTTTCCCCTGTGGGTGCCCAGCCTCCATGCCCCGTGTTCCTGCAACAGGAATTGACACCCCCTGGCCCCGCCTGCCATGCCCCACTGCCGCCACTAAACTCAGTGGGAGCAAAGCGTGCACCGCTGCTCAGTGGCATATGTGGTGGGGTAGATGGAGGAGGAGAAGGGGTAGTTGGGTGGGATGCCATCTCTTGCATTTCTGTTGTCTGAGGCAGGAGCTTCAATCTACATCATGGGTGGGCAGGCTCTGATGGAAATAGCTTCCTGTTCTTTGTGCCCAGTACCTCCTAAATAATAGAATTGTACGGTTGTGGCTTGGAGGTCATCTGGTCCAAACCCCACTGAGTCTGGGGTTTCAGCATCCTTGACAGATAGCCTTAAAGCCTCTGCTTAAATACCATCAGTGATGCAGAGCCCATCATCTCCCGAGGTAGACCATTCCATAGACAACAGGTTATTGCTTCCTTGGCCTGTGTGTTCAGAGTTGTCTTGTAACTTCTGAAATATGAACAGTAAAAGAGCTCAGAGCTGTAAGATGTGTCCTCACCTCAGGGAAGAAAATTATTACTCTACGGACAATGGTCTTAAAAGTTTCCTTTTTTCCTTTTTAAATAATTTTTGTTGTGAGTTTATAGATAAAAAAAACTTAATATCAAATATCTTTTTATGCAACATTAGTCTAAATAAGATATAAACGTAGCAGAAAAGGAAAAGGAAAGAGAGATAAGAAGAAAGAGAAAGAAAATGTTTAAAAGGGAAAAGAGAAAAGAGAAAGTTCAGAAACTAAAGAACTTCTGGTTCTTCATCTGTTCGTTATATAAAAACAATATTCACTTCATTCACTCCAATATAACACCTAACAAAACCATTTTCTATAAACAAACACTACCTTCAATCCCCAAATCCAAGTGTGATTATTTCTTTTTCTTTTTCATGCAAAAAGTCTGAGAGTTTTCCTATCTTTAATCAATGTTGACAAGGACTTTTCTCTAATTAAACATGTCAATTTTGCAATCCCAGACAAGTCTGTTAATTTTAACAACCATTCTTCCATGGTTGGTAATGATGAATCTTTCCATCTTTGTGCATATAATTGTCTCGCTGCCGTAATCATATATTGAAACAAAGTTCCATAGTGCTTTTCTAATTGTATATCCATTCTGGTTTCAGTTGAAAGGTAATCTTAAAAATTCTCTGTATCACTGTATGTATTTGTATCCAATCGATCGATCAATCAATCAATCAATGCTTTTTTACATGTCCATCAAGCCTGATAAAATGTCCCACTTTCTTTTGCATTGCAGGCAGTGGTTCAAAGAGGTCTTTGAGCTGCTCAAATGCACAGTCTCGTCTATGGGAAGTATTCTTCTCACCCTCTGCTTATTCTAGCAAAATAAAGAAATGGATAAGAAGGGAAAACTTGAACGTAAAATTTGCACTTTTTATCTCATCGGAAACATTCTTGTCATCTCCACACATTCTACGATTGCTTTCACAAATTCAGAAGCTGGAAGGTCCAAATGGAGATTCTGGAACTGACTGAATGTAGTATCTCATCAAGTCACAGAAAACAGCAGCATGGAAGGCCACCGGAAAACCCACCTTTTTCATAGAAGAGCAACTTCATCACCTGTCAAATGTCAAATCTCAAATGCTTCTGACTGTAAAGACAATCTCTCACACAAGTTCCATCAATATGAATCAGTTTTATGTGCAAGGTGGACTTGGACCTGGGAGAATGATTTGCCTAGGAAGGTGGGGGAGGGGGGAACCTTTCCCAGATGGAAATTTTTGAAGCCCATCAGACAACTTTGAGGCTGCCATACAAGAGAGACTCTGTCCACTCAAGAAGAGATGTCTTCACAGTCCATTTCAGCCTTCCATTCAATTCAATACAAGCAGGATCCATTGGCATGGAAGCCAGCCTAGTACAAGATTCAAGTTACCTTTGAGAAAAATGTTACTTGATATTTATTTAACTGTTACCTTCTTAGAGTCTTGCTATATATTTTTAAAAAATATTTGTCAACACCTCTATTTATTTGTTTAAATTATATTTTGGTTAAAAATGTATTTATTAAACAGGCATTTAATATTCAGGTATTATTTATATAGGTGTTGTAGCTTTAACTCCTCAAATGCCTTTATTTTTCTATATGTTTGTGTGCAATAAATGTTTTCTTATGAAATGGAACCCCAATTTCCCCCTGGTTGACTTTTGTAGCTTCTGGATGCTCTACAGAGAGCTGCAGTTGATGCTTTTCTCTCATTGGAAATTGTTCTTTTGATAGTTCACCTGATCCTTCTTCTTAGTTTTGTTTCCCTATTATTATTTTATTGGTTATACTCTTCCCAGTCTCAAAAATATTTTATTGACAAGCAGGCTACACATTCCTTCCTTCCTTCCTTCCTTCCTTCCTTCCTTCCTTCCTTTCCTCCTTTTCCTTCCTTCCATCCCTCCCTTTCCAACTTGATGAGATATTCTATATAATAATAATAATAATAAAATAATAATAATAATAAATAATAATAATAATAACATCCATCCCTGGTGCCCATCACAGCCATGCTAATAATAATAATAATAATAATAATATTTATTATTTGTACCCCGCCCATCTGGCTGGATTTCCCCAGCCACTCTGGGCGGCTTCCAACAGAAATCAAATACAAAAATATCAACATTAAAAACTTCCCTAAAAAGGGCTGCCTTCAGGTTTTTTCTGAATGTCAGGTAGTTTTCTGAATGTCAGGTAGTACTTCCCTATCCAGGGTTGCCTTTAGATGCCTTCTAAAGATTGTATAGTTACTTATCTTCTTGGCTCGGGGGTTGCATAACTCCATACTGGCCAAGATTTCTCCAATGAAAATAAGGACATCCTATGAAAAACCGGGACATTCCAGAATCAAATCAAAAACCAGGATGGCTTCTGTAAATCTGGGCTGTCCCTGGAAAATAGGGACACTTGAAGGGTCTCTTCATCTTCCACATGCCACTGCCATGAATGTATGCAGTTGAAACAACAGAAGCAGAGATGCCAACTTGAATAAAATACTGGGGAGGCCCCCAGGTAAGCCTTGCCCCACATAATTGATCACAAGACATGGTACACAAACACCATTTGAATGGCAATGTCCATCACCTTGGGAGGAGGCCCCTTCATATATTTAGTCCCTTCAGGCCCTAAGAATTTTCTCCTATGGGCAGAGGCTATTCAGATGTTATCCATAAAGGGCCCTTGATAGATGCATGAAATCATGTGTGGATCAGACCTCTATGGACCAATAAAGACTGTGTAGCTCAAAGGTGGGGAACTTCTGGCCCTCCCTATCCTGTTGGACTCCAATGGTCATCTACACCTGTCAGTTTAGTCAGTGGTCAGGATGATGGGAGATGGGGTTCAGCAACACCTGAAGGTTCCCCATTTCTGGTGTAGACCACCAAAGCTTCTTACTTCAATTGGGAGATATACAAATGTCCCCACATGAGCAGAAATGAAGTAGCTTACTAGGATCAGCATTTGCTGCCAAGGGCACACTTGGGGATGGGCAAAACTTTGAAGCTTTGCACCTGCGTTTATGGAGGGAAGGCGACACGGATCCAGTGTTGTTACAAGTTCATAGTAAGAGATGCAATCTCTGAAAACTAGAGCGAAACAGTCTTCATGCTCTATCGCTAGAACATGCAGTCAATTAAAACAGTTATTGTTAGTCAAATAGTAGGGGTTTTTTGGTGTGTGTGTGTGTTTTTTAATGCTTCACTTCTAGTAAAGTTATTTTCTGGTGCTAAAGAAGTCCTTTCCCAATGGGTTGTAGATCTTGCTTGCAATTTTGTACAATTTTCACTTGTGTTCCTATACAGGACGCTAGAGGGCAACATGAGACTACAGCTACTCTTGCTGAAAATTTGTATCGTAGCGTGAACAAATTTGAAAGGGCAAGTAGGACATGTAACAGAATGTGGTCTTGTGGGGTGCTGCTGTTCAGGGTTCAAGCCAGCTAGCCATGGTCTGTGCCAGGCTATTCCATTCTACTGCCCATTACCAATTTTCTAGTCTCTTTCCACCACCCCAGACATACACGCCACCTTCTGTGGTCACTGAGCCTGTCCAGTATCCCCTGGTGTGTTTTGCAGCATGGGAGGGGGAACGCCCTCTGAGGGCTCCCCACCAAAAAAAAAACACCCTCTCATTGCATTTCTTGTTTTTCAGTGGCCTTGTTTGGGCCACAGTCCTGTTGGCACTCACCAAGAGAGTTCCTTCTTGAAGAGAGGAGACCTGGAGACACCAATGGGAATCCAGCTGTTGAGTTGAATGCAACCTAAGTGCTCGCAACATTCTTCCAATGGCACACACACAAAAAGAGAGCACATCTTCTCAATTCTCCAGTCCAAGCAATCGTCAAGTGGACACAATAGCTATTTACTGCCCTTGCCAATAGCCACTGCAGGACAGCGGTATGGTTGCTGGTGGAAATGAGCTCAACTGGCATATAGAAATCAAATTATTTATTTAAACAATTACTTAATTACAACGGCCTCTAAGCAATTTACAAGGGATACAATAAAAAGCTAAAAATAGAATAAGACTATGGTATTTACTTGTTTTTATCCTGAGATCTTATGATGAAGGACAATATATAAATCTAATGAAGAAGACAAAGACGAAGAAAGAAAGAAAGAAAGAAAGAAAGAAGAGCTATTGTTCTACAACAAGAGGTGTGCTGGAACTCACAATGGATCCTGCCCTTGTTCTCTTAAAATGGCGATGGCGCCCACCTGAGATGTGCCAGAACTGAATTCAGGTGAATTCCAACTGGAAAAAAGCCCTGATAACAATACTAATGAGAACAGCTCACAACTATTTCACTGTCTCAACATAGTAATAAAAATACAAGAATATTAAAAGAAATAACTAGCCATTTGCTGCCTTTTCTGAGGCAGCCGCTGCCTCATAGTAGGCCCTAATCTAGCTTCTGGGGCTAACCAGGTTTGTGTTGGGGGCAGGCATTCAAGAGGATCCCATGGGGTATTAGGCTTGGAGGGCTACACCAAGGAGCAGCCATCCAACAGCTGAGACAAACGGTACAAGGAGTTCATTTTCACTTGTAAAACGGGTGTCACGGGCTGGTGCTGCATTCATATATGTCAGACCCTCCAAGAGTCATCCCTATTTTCCAGGGACAGTCCCGGATTTACAGATGCCATCCTGGTTTCTGATTTAATCCCGGAACAGGATATCCCTATTTTCATCAGAGAAATGTTGGAGGGCATGGAGTTATGTGACCCCCGAGCCAAGGAGATAAGTAACTATACAACCTTTAGAAGACACCTGAAGGCAGCTCTGGATAGGGAAGTTTTTTAAATGTTTTAATTATGTTTTTATATATGTTGGAAGCTGCCCAAAGTGGCTGGGGCAACCCAGTCAGATGGGCAGGGTACAAATAGTGGAATTATTATTATTATTATTATTATTATTATTATTATTATTATTATTATTAAATAGCACATCCCTATCTTCATCAGAGAAATGTTGGAGGGCATGATATGTGTCAGAGGCGTGCATGTTATTTTTAGAATTTGAAATAGCTTAAACGACAGGGTTGCCACATCTGCAAATTGTGAACTGGGCTCCAAGCGCAGTTTAAAACAAAACAAAAACCCCGAGGTATTTAAAAGATGAGCAGAATGGAAAGGGAATGCCCAGACCTGACTTTTAAGCAGCCTATCTTCTGGGCAGATTTTTACAATTCCAGGGATGTATCTCCACAAAGGACTCTTGAATTCTATCATTATCAGCAACTTCCTGTCAACTCTGGAAAGTGCATTTTGGAATGGAATAAAACCTTTTTCGCTGCTGAACTTGGATGTTGTTTCAGAAAGCATCGCTATGTGACATAGCTGTCAACTTTTCCCTTTTCTTGCGAGGAATCCTATTTGGAATAAGGGAATTTCCCTTAAAAAAGGGAAAAGTTGACAGCTATGCTATGTGAGTGTGTGTGTGTTGCAATGCTGGCCTGACGTGGTGAAGAAGGGAAGGCAAGGAGGAGGGGAGATCTCTCTGCGCTCAGCCCAGCTGTTGCAGCTGTGAGGAAGAGGAACACACACACAGCTCAGAAGATCTCGGCTCACTTGAGCAGCTGGATCAGGGGCAACTGAACCAGGTAAGGGCAGGACGGTAGAAGCAATGCCATGCTGGGAGATGGCTGTCGTCTAGGCAGGAATCTCCTCAGCGTCCTCTTGCTGTTGTGGCGAAGGCAGAGGCTGCCCGATCTACAGGACAGAGGCTTTCATTCCAATAAGCTCGCCTTGCACAGGAAGGGCAGTTCCTCTTTTCTGGTTTCGGTGGAGAATTACTTCATCGGCGCTTTGGCACCGAGATCAAGGAAAAGGAGCAAGGAGCTTGATCTCAGGGGCTCAGGAGGACAGCAAGCACTGCCTTTTGGTGGTGGTGGTGTTGAGATCTCCAGGAGGGTGAAACCCACCCGCCAATAAGCTCAGGCCAGAGCATGTAGGCAAAGCCCCGTTGTATCCTTGCAACCACCCCGGGAGGTAAGTTAGTCTGAAAGAGAGGATCCCAGAGGAACCCTCCTCTTGGAACCAGCTCTCCCCACCAGGAGGCAAAATGAAGGAAGCCGCTTCAGAGGGCACCATAAAGTGGGGGATGAAGAGGCCAGAGATAAAAGCATGAATTGATGTCTCAATGGGACTTTTCAAAGTATTGGTCCTGGCAGGGGAGGAGGCACTTTGACCCTTTGGGTAGCAACGTGTCTCAGACCAGTGTGAACTGTCTGCTACCCCAGATTATGAAGAGCCACAGTGTGGTATCTTACAATGGACTCAGAAGTTCCTGTGCATCTTTCTTAAGCCATTTGAGAATGCCATAGCAAACTCCTGAAGATATTGCTGGTTTATAGAAAGTACCGGTAGTCGTGTTGGATGTTATATTGGAGGGGATGTGTTGAATAATGTTTATATAGCTGACAAAGACATGGAAGTTTCCTTCCTTCCTTCCTTCCTTCCTTCCTTCCTTCCTTCCTTCCTTCCTTCCCCTTCTTTTCCTCTGGATCTCTGTTTTTATTTTACCTAGATAAATGTCTTGGTTTGGATTAAAAAAAAGATAATCTTTGTATCTCTCTTTATAAAATCTAATACAATTTATTCAAAAGAAAGAAAGATAATGCCATAGCAAATTCAACAAACAGGTCAACCTCAGTCAGTTCACTTGGCGTTGCCTTGTTTTGGCTTTGGGGAGATTTCTATTGATTTATTTGGTTTTGTAGTTTTTCAGTTTCATTGATGCATATCTATATAGATGTATCTCACACCATCATGTCATACCATATTCTATCTCCATCTTTCTGTCATGTTTGTTGGTTTTGTTAAACCACTTATATACTGTCTTGGCATTAAATAGTATATAAATATTTGCAATGGATATAATAATAAAAAATAGAAACCATGCCAAGCAAATCTCTTTGCTTAAAGAGGGGAAATAGAAAATGACTGTTTGACACTGTTTATAATGTTGTTGGTGAAAACTGAAACGTTAAATGCAATTTTCATTGGCCTATAATGGCTGAATGGGCAGCTTTGTACAGTCATTTTTAGGTTTGTTCGTTTTGTGTGCTGCTCCCACCACCATGACGGAAAAAGGCCCACATATGAACAGCAGTGATAAAACCACTGTTTTGGCCAGCTCAGTTCCAGCGGCAATAAAGTGGGCTATGGCTGCTTGCGTTCATGGGTACTATAAAGGGAAACAGAGTGGTAGAAAACGACCTTGGCATCCTCTTGCACTCACCTGCCTCCCACCTGTGATGAGGAGCAGGCAAGGGGATTACTCTGCATGCAAGGCTCTCTGGATCATGGCCACCAAGTTGAACAAAGCAGAGTGGATCCCATCTGTGCTTGATTCGCTTTTACAGAGATTGCTCCAAGGTTCTGATATGCGATTCCAACAATGCGATCCCTTTTCTATCCTCTTCCTAGGTGTAAGAGGTTTATCTTGTCTAGCCAACAGAGAGCTCTTGATGCGGTCTAGTAGCAAAATGCCCATTGCTACCGTCGTTCCAGTTAAGCTTTGCTATTTGAATTCCCTGTTCTCACTTTTACAGCTGCACAATGAACCCCTACCTCTTCTGCTACTATTTAATCCAGTTCTGCGGACATTCCTGGATATTTATCAATATGATCATCAGGTTCCTGATTTTTGGGGAAGGTAAGTCTATGCTGTTTTGTGATTTGATCGATTGAATTGCAACCTCTCCATGGAAATGGGGTCTGACTGAGAGAGAAGTGAGCAGCAACACACATGGGCCACAAATGGGATTTCTTCTGCACAAGCTTAAGTTGGACTGGAACCACAGTGAAGGACTAGTGCTAGAGGGCTGGGTTCGAATCCACCAATGACTTGAGAAAAACCGAGGCCTGTCAGCTTTCAGTTCCATTCTGTAAAATGTGGAAATTAGTGATCTAAAGACATAGTGCGGTATGCTATAGAAAGAAGCAGTCTTCAACTGCATTGAAACAAGATAAAAGTTTAGATATTTCATAGAATCATAGAATTGTGAAGTGACTACGAGGGTCATCTAGTCCAACTCCCTGCAATGCAGGAATCTTTTGCCCAACGCGGGGCTTGAACCCACAACCTACAACCCTGAAATTTAGGGTCTCATGCTCTACCAACTGAGCTATCCCCAATGATGTTCTATGAAGATGCTTGACAATCCCCTGTAGGGGCATGGAGTCAAAAGGTACCCCTGACTGCTAAGTCCAGTCACGGATGACTCTGGGGTTGCAACGCTCATCTCCCTTTACTGGGCGAGGGAGCCAGCGTACAGCTTCCGAGTCATGTGGCCGGCATGACTAAGATGCTTCTGGCAGTAAGAGCTGTTCGGCAGTGGAATTTGCTGCCAAGGAGTGTGGTGGAGTCTCCTTCTTTGGAGGTCTTTAAGCAGAGGCTTGACAGCCATCTGTCAGGAATGCTTTGATGGTGTTTCCTGCTTGGCAGGGGGTTGGACTGGATGGCCCTTGTGGTCTCTTCCAACTCTATGATTCTATGATTCTATGATTCTATGATTCAAAGCAGTACACGGAAACGCCGTTTACCTTCCCGCCGGAGCGGTACCTATTTATCTACTTGCACTTTGACGTGCTTTTGAACTGCTAGGTGGGCAGGAGCAGGGACCGAGCAACGGGAGCTCACCCCGTCACGGGGATTTGAACCGCCGACCTTCTGATCAGCAAGCCCTAGGCTCTGGTTTAGACCACAGTGCCACTTGTGTCCCCTGTAGGGGCATGGAAAAGGAGAAGATAATTAGCAGTGTCTTTGAAGGAAAGCTGTATTCTTCTCTCTCTTCTATTTTCTTCTTTCTTTTTCATTATTTTTGGTTTAGATTAGTTTGTTCTTTATCGTATTGGAGAAAGTCTTAACAAAACTGTACCAGTAAAAGAGACCGGGGGGGGGGATCAACCTCATTACTTGGACCACATGCGATCTCACACGTAACTACACCTGTTTCTGCAAAACATGCTGCCTTCATAGCAGTGACCTGACGTTTACCAAAAAAGAAAGATATCAGGAGAGAGAAAGAGATTGAAAATCCAAAGGGAACGTTTATTTGAGTCTAGTCTTTGGTCTAGAATTGTCTGGAGATTTAGTCAAAACACATAAGGCAACGCTGATTCTAGATTGTCCCTGTGCTAATTTTCTGCACCTTTTGCAAATCAAAACACCCAAATGCTGTTCCATGGAAAAAGAGGCCACTGCCTAAAAGCAGCCCATTTCCCTTCAGAAAGTTTGCGCAATGTTCTTTGTTATAAATAGAAGCTCTGCCACTCAGTTGTGGTCGGAGCATGTTCAGAATGCACACATGCAAGATTTTATTTGTATTTCCATTGCCAAAATCATGCTCAAGGTAGCTTACAACATGAAAAAACACATAAGCACAAACATAACAAAAGTAGTCATGAAGAAGAGAAGAAGAAGAAGAGTTTGGATTTGATATCCCGCTTTATCACTACCCGAAGGAGTCTCAAAGCGGCTAACATTCTCCTTTCCCTTCCTCCCCCACAACAAACACTCTGTGAGGTGAGTGGGGCTGAGAGACTTCAAAGAAGTGTGACTAGCCCAAGGTCACCCAGCAGCTGCATGTGGAGGAGCGGAGACGCGAACCCGGTTCACCAGATAACGAGTCTACCGCTCTTAACCACTACACCACACTGGCTCTCAATAAATAAATAAAACATGAAAATGTACACAACCACATTGTCCACATAAATCACAATAAGATCTGAAATAAAGATATAAAAATTTAAATCAATGACAGAAACAACACCACTCTCCCAGCCCAAGAGTCTGTTCCGCAGCCTCAGCTTTTGTAGCTGGAGTCAGTCAAGGTCCTACCATCTAGGTGGAAACAGCGGCCGTTTTATTTCCCTGATCCCTTAATGATGAGCGGGAGTGAGAAAGCCAAATATGAAGAGGCTGCAGCAGAATGATAATCCAGTGTTTTCTCTTGCTTTCCGTGGGGTGAAGATTCGGTTGCAGATACTTTCTATTCCATTGGGCTTGTGATGCGCGTTTGCCAGTCTTCGTCTATCCTGGAACTTTTGCATATTCGGCTCAGCATTGCGGAAGACCATTTTCTCCCGAGGCTTTTGCAGGTACCGCATAATTAATAATCACGTGAAAGGAGACAAGGGTCAACACTTGAATCACCATCAGTTTAGGGGGTTTAAATCCCACAAGAAATTCCGATTCTCAGATTGGAACATTTGCTAACCTTGCGAAGTGAGGTAGACGTGGGGTCTATGTGTATGAAAGAGAGAAAGGGAAAGAGGGAGGAAACGCAGGTGGGTGGGTGGGAGAGGGGGGGCGAGAGAAGTTGGTATGTGCTCCTTATTTTTACCATCAAATTACACAGTTGACAAAAAAATTCAAAAGGCAACAAGCAAAATAGTAAAGTTTGTGTTTTCTTGTGCCATATTTGTTATAATTTGTTTTAGTTTAAATGGGTGGGGTCAAGAGGGAGGCCTGTGGTTTGAGGAGGAAAGGGGGGGAACCAAGGGCCCGCTGATATCCTGTGCCCAAGGGTCCCCAGAAACTTGGAGCCAGTCTTGGTCAAGGTGGCCAGCTTCAGAGATTTGGTTATTACCTGTATGTCCCACCTTTCCTCTTAGGAGTAGGAGATAAGTTACATGGTCCTCCTTCTGTTTTATCTTCACGGCAACCTGTGAAGTAGGCATCACAGAGAGGGTTATATTCAAACCTGGTGGAAGCAGAGCTCCACACATGCAACAGGATTTCCCCTTCCTTTCCTTGCATGCCCCCAAAATCTGCTCTACATGTGAGCAGAGAGGGTACTTCCACTGCAGAAGTCTGCTGCAGGAGTGGAACAGCAACTCTAGATACAACTCAAAACTGGTGATTGACCTATAAGGTCACCCATGGTCCTAAAACTTGGCTGAGTAGAGATTTGAACCCGGGTTTCCCACTCTACTCATCCTGTCACCAAATCATTCAAGAGGGCAACTATTTGAACACCGGTTAGCAGAAAAAGAGACCTGGGCATATTTTGAAAAGAACAATAAACTAGACAAATATCACGCACACTCTTGGCATATATACCAGCGTGCTACTCCTGGGTCACTGCAAATCCGCCTTTCGAAATACTGGCTAGAGACCAGCAAGCCAAATCATTCAATGGAATAAGAATTCGTGGGCTAAAGTTCATGTTTGTTAAAATACTCTGGATGGGTGATAGGATCAACATTCCACAAGACTGAACGAGTTCTGACCTTTCAGAAGAATTTTAGGAATATACCCTTCCTCTTCAATGAAAGAGAAATTAGAAAAGCTTAGAAGGTTTCCCGTTAACACCCCCGCTGCTGGTTGGGTGCAATCCAGCAAAGAACAGCAGCAACAAAAACAGCAGCAAGTTGCCCTGGATTCTAAACCACTGAGCCTCTTGGGCTTGCTGATCAGAAGGTCAGAGGTTCAAATCTCCGCAACGGGAGTGAGCTCCCGTTGCTCTGTCCCAGCTCCTGCCAACCTCGCAGTTTGAAACCACACTAAAAATTGCAAATAGTCACCGCTCTGGCGGGAAGGTAAACGGCGTTTCGGTGCGCCCTGGTTTCCGCCAGGGTGTCCCGTTGTGCCAGAAGCGGTTTAGCCCTGCTGGCCACATGACCCGGAAAGCTGTTTGCAGACAAACGGCGGCTCCCTCGGCCTGAAAGCAAGATGAGCGCCGCAACCCCAGAGTTGCCTTTGACTGGACTTAACCATCCAGGGGTCCTTTACCTTTAACTTTTAGCATGGTCCCTTCCAACTCTATGATTCTATGAAAGCCATTTCAAGAGTATGTCGAGATGGCCCAGTTGACCAGTAGCTTGAGAGGAAATAATAGACAGGCATTTGTGAAAAAATGGGAGAGATATACAAAATACCTGCAAGGCATCCAAAATGGTATAAAGTCCGTGGTGGCCTTTGAATGATCCTGGAGGAAAATACACTAAGTCAGAAAAAGAAGCTGTGTTTGGTTTTGTAGAAGGTTTTGGAATTAAATAAAGGACAAATGAAAATGTTATGTACTTTCAAGAGCAGAAAAGGAATGCTTATCAGGAAAGACAGGAAGTCTGTATGTGTGTATATGTGTGTTTATTTATGTATGAAATTAAAGTTTAGTTAAGGTTAATAACTTATGTTTAAGTTAAGAATTAAAGAAGAATTGTAATGTTGGTGGGTGTGGGTGTGGGTGTGTTGGTGGGTGTGGGTGTGTGTATAAAATAATAGAATAGTCGTTTTATATAATTTTTTATATGTTGTTATGTGTTAATGCTGTTATTGGTGCTATTCTCGGCTGGTATTTTATGTTATATCATTATTGTTGTGCTGTTTGTGTTTTTGTTTTTTTGTTTTTTGATTTTGTATTTTTATTTTTTATATTCAGTATGATGAGTGTATGATTAAGTATTGTAAATAAAAAACATTTTCGTAAATAAAAAAAAACAAACAAAAAGATTCTATGAAAGCCACAAGCAGCAGCATTCTCACCACTTGTAATTTGCAGCAAATGTCATGCAGAGGCACATTGTCTTCAACAGTGAAGTTGGAACACAGCCATCACAGCTAGCATCCACTGATAGCCATATTCTCCCCAAATTTGTTCAATCCTCTTTTAAAGCCACCCAAGAACTATTTGGACTATCTGCCTCAGGCACCAAAATTTATTGGGCTGGCCTTGATTTTCCATGATTCCGGAAAGGCCCCTTCTCTCCCTACAAGAAAGGCTGCTTTGTTTATATCCTATCCCCTTTAAAAGATGTCATTTGTGGATTACACCGTGTCTGGGTTTCATTTTTCATCTTCGGGGAGCAAGGGAAAGAATTCTTTGCCGTCTGGAGCAGAACATGGCGCACACATCTGTGATCTCCTAGAGAAGCTGAGATTTGGCAATGCACTTTTTTTTGGTCCGTGGATTTAACTTGTGTTATTTCACAGAAACTGAGCTGCTGTCAAGTTAGAGGGAGCGGAGAGAGGAGGAGGAGGAGGAGGAGGAGGAAATTCCACAGAGCACAAATGAAAAATAAAACCTCCTTGTTTACATTTTGTAAAATGACTGCACAGGCTTTCAATTTCTGCTTTCGGAAGAGAGGGCACGGGCTTTCGGACTTAAATTTATTTTTGACCCAAGAGTAAAGCAGAGGAAAACTTTAGAGACCACATCCTTTCATTACTTAAGCAAAAAATCTCTTTGTTCTAGGCTATATGAACATTTGCATTGTAAAATGCAGTGAGGTTCTTTTCCCCTGCTGTGTTTCAAGTTGCATTTACAGGTTTCTGTACACACCAAACAAATGGCGGGAATACCTTTTTGTTTTCTGCACTCCTGGAGCCCTCCACCCCCCAAAAAAACTATTCATGAAGCTGTCATCCATGGATGTGCAATTGCTGTCTCAATTTTATACACCTCTGCTTAACTGCGGAGTCAACATGGCGCAAGTTTTCCTTTTGAATTGAAACTACAGGATAGCTCTGGATTGTTGGTAAAGCCATGTGTACACAGATGCCAAACATGCTGGTGGGAAGACCCTACATCGCCTACAGACAGCCACCCAATCTCAAACAGCTCCTCACCCACAATAATACTACAACAGGACTCAACATGGACACTGGTACCAGAGCCTGCAATAAACCCAGATGCCAACTTTGCTGCCACATAAACCCGGACAACACCATTACTGGTCCCAACAACATCAAACATACCATCTCAGGACTATTTAATTGCTCATCTTCCAACATTGTGTATGCAATCAAATGCCAACAGTGCCCTTCAGCTCTCTATATTGGACAAACAGGCCAAACCCTACGCCAAAGGATAAATGGACATAAATCTGATATCAGGAATCACAAGACAGAGAAACCAGTAGGAGAACACTTCAATCTCCCAGGACATTCTATAAAAGATCTCAAAGTAGCTGTCTTAATACAAAGGAATTTCAGAAATAGACTGGAAAGAGAAGTGGCTGAATTGCAACTAATCACCAAACTTAAAACCACGGAGAAACCTGGTCTGAACAAAGACATTGGATTCTTATCTCATTATACATAACAAAGCTATCTTTAGCCATCTCACCACTTGCCTTTCCCTGCAAGACTAATTACAGCCATTAAGAGTCGTCAACAGGTTTTCTACACCTATCAGCTGATCACCCATTCCCACCACCCTTCTGAGCAATACCCCTCCCCACTCCCTCACTATATTTAAGGATCTGGTGACTTCTGTTTCAGTGTATCTGAAGAAGTGTGCATGCACACGAAAGCTCATACCAGGAACAAACTCAGTTGGTCTCTAAGGTGCTACTGGAAAGAATTTTCGATTTTGTTTTGACTATGGCAGACCAACACGGCTACCCACCTGATGCTGGTGGGAGTGTGCTGGAGCAAGAGTAACAGGAAATGTGTACACAGCCTTATGGGTTGAGGGTTTTGCTTTCAGGACTCATCTTGTGCCTCATTTCAGTCTGCAATTTCTACAGGCCCAAACCATAAATCAGAATATGGAGTGAGAAGAGATCTTGGCTATCTGGGACCTCCTGCCCCCAATTCTTTTGCCACTCTCACTGTTCCACTGTCAAACGGCTCTTACCGTCAGAAAGTTCTTCCTGGTGTTTAGTCGGAATCTCCTTTCTTGTATCTTGAAGCCATGGGTTCGAGTCCTACCCTCCAGAGCAGGAGAAAACAAGCTTGTTCCCTCTTCCATGCGACAGCCCTTGAGGTATTTGAAGATGGCTATCAACATCTCCTCTCAGTCTCCTCTTTTCCAGGCTAAACAGACCCAGCTCCTTCAACTGTTCTTCATAAAGCTTAGTTTCCAGACCCTTAATCCTCTTGGTTGCCCTCCTCTGCACACCTTCCAAATTGACAATAGCCTTCTTGAATTGTGGTGCCCAAAATTGGACACAGGTGTGGTCTGACCAAGACAGAATAGAGTGGTACTATTACTTTCCTTGATCTGGATGCTATTCTTCTGTTGATGTAACCTAGAATAGCATTGGATTACCAACCTTCCAGTGCCCATGATTTGGGAGTTCATGCCCCAGAAAGAACTGTAGCTCAATGGTGAAACACAGTTCTTGCATGCAAAAGGCCTCCAGTCCTGACATAGATGAGGGATACATTCCTTTATTGAACGCTGGAGAGCAGCTTCCGCTCAGTTCAGACAATACTGAGTGAGATGAAGTGACTGAGTCAATGTGAAGTTAGATTCCTGTGTTCCTAAGTTCAGAAATCATACAGTAAAGAGAGATACAGAAGCAGAGAATGTTCTGTGTCCCTTTCAAGGAAGACAAAGGCCACCACCCTCCCCAGTGGGGGCCTCTCGAAGGTTAAGGTGAAGACATCAAGGGTTAAGACACTGCACCCCTTGGCTCCACATTGTCAACCCCTGCACTAACCTTTCTTGAGTCGTTTTTCTTCACCCATACAGTCCCAAAATGTCAAGGGAGTCTGCAATGCCACTGGAAATACTAGCAGAAAGTACTATCCAACTCCTAGCCCTAAGTGGCACAGGTAGACAGAATCACTGGATTGTGTCCCACCTGAGCACCCTAGGTGCTGTTATTCACTCCCCAACTCCCTCAAGTAGCAGTGGCTGCACAATGCTCTTAGTCCCCGGCACCAGGGCTCCCCCCCCCCAAGCTGGAACTCACCAGACCACCGACCCCTCTCAGGTGGGCACCACTGCCGTTATAAGAGGGTTAGTTCTGGCACCTCTTTTTCTAGAATAAAATAAGATTATTATTATTATTATTATTATTATTATTATTATTATTATTATTATTACTATTATTATTATTAATGCCCCACCCACCTGGCTGGGTCTCCCCAGCCACTCTGGACGACTCCCAATAGAATATTAAAAACACAACAAAACATCAAACATTAAAAACTTCCCTAAACAGGGCTGCCTTCAGATGTCTTCTAAAAGTCAGATAGTTGTTTATTTCCTTGACATCTGATGGGAGGGCGTTCCACAGGGCGGGTGCCACCACCGAGAAGGCCCTCTGCCTGGTTCTCGCAGTGAGGGAACTGCCAGAAGGCCCTCGGAGCTGGACCTCAGTGTCCGGGCAGAATGATGGGGGTGGAGACGCTCCTTCAGGTATACTTGGCCAAGGCCGTTTAGGGCTTTAAAGGTCAGCACCAACCCTTTGAATTGTGCTCACAAACATACTGGGAGCCAATGAAGGTCTTTCAGGACTGGTGTTATATGGTCTCGGCAGCCATATAGCTCAGCCCAGCAAACACCACCACTTTCAAGTTGCAATTAATCCTTGCTTCATTTTCTCCTCCCGAGGAAGGTTAAGCTGAGACTATGCGGTTTGTTGAGGAGAGACTCCTCCAGGGTCATATCTGAGAGGAAATGTGAGTTCTCCAAATGCATGTTTCAAGCCTACTTTCCTCAGCTGCAACCACACTCTCTGTCCCCAACCGCTTTCAGGCAGCTGTTAATGCGTTGAAAGTTTACAGAAAGTCCTGCACACTAAGAAGCAGATCGGTTTTCCGTGACCTAAACCTTTTATCTTCAGGAAGTGGTATGAATTTCTTTCCATCTAGCAAAGTCATTTGACAAAGGAAATCCTGCCTTCCAGCAAAAAATGATAAACCAACACATCCACAAACCCCCAATTTTAGAATATCTAATTGTTTTGTGGTTACGGCCAGTGTGGTTTACTAAAATTACAGCTGAATACTAGAGGATCTGAAATAGCAAAAGCAACTTCCTTTTTGGTGTGAGGGAGGGAAAAAATAGCAAGACCCCCCCCAAAAAGCTGATAGGACACACATCTAAATGGCATGGCTCAGTGATTTCTTGCTAGACCATTTTTTGGGGGGGGAAGCAGCAGGCTAAAGTCAAAAGGGACGTGGGTGGTGCTGTGGGTTAAACTACAGAGCCTAGGGCTTGCTGATCAGAAGGTCGGCGGTTCGAATCCCCACGACGGGGTGAGCTCCCGTTGCTCGGTCCCAGCTCCTGCCCACCTAGCAGTTCGAAAGCACATCAAAGTGCAAGTAGATAAATAGGTACCGCTCCGGCGGGAAGGTAAATGGCGTTTCCGTGTGCTGCTCTGGTTCGCCAGAAGCGGCTTAGTCATGCTGGCCACATGACCCGGAAGCTGTACGCCGGCTCCCTTGGCCAGTAAAGCGAGATGAGCGCCACAACCCCAGAGTCGTCCGCGACTGGACCTAATGGTCAGGGGTCCCTTTACCCTTTACCTTTAGAGGACAGGCCAAATGAGTTGTGATGTGCACATGTTGTCGGGTAAGTGTTGCATGTCGTGAGGAAGGAGATGGTGTTCCTACTCTGGGGGCAATGGGTAGGAGACATTGCAGATGGCAGGGGGCGGGTAGGAGGCATTGCAGATGGCAGGGGGCGGGGTCCAGATGGCAGCAGGTGACAACCTCTCTCCAGTCCTCCTCCCACCTTGCAAGTGGCCAGGCTGACTAATCATTTCCCGGACATTTTTGAAGCATGCTGCCATGTTTCTTTTTCTTGGGGGGTGGGGTGGGTGGGATTTTATTGTTTCATCTGGCAGCACATTCTTTTAGCTCCATCATATAGATTTATATGTTGCTGGCAAGGGGGCGGGTATTGTTGCTATTTCTTCTACCCTGCTTATGGACTGTTTTGATAACAAGCGGTATATAAAGATGCAAAATAAAATTAATTCCAACGGTATCGTGAGAGTCTGCTGAGCATGCAAATCCAGTGGCCAAGGGCAACAGTTGTTGCTGTTGATGATGATGGAATTTATATACCACCCTGTACCCAGAATAAAATCAAAATATAAAACCACAAGATACCTAGTAATAATAAAAACAACAACCCAATAGTGCCCCCCCCATTTTTTTAAAAAGGGCATAGGATGTCAATCAAATCAACCAAAGGCCTGGTTAAAAAGGAACATTTTTGCCTGGCGCCTAAAGGTGTGTAATAAAGGCGCTAGGTGAACTTCCCTGGGGAGCCACTGCAGAGAAGGCCCCGTTCTCGTGTTGCCACCCTCTGGACCTCTCGAGGAGGAGGCACACGAAGGAGGGCCTCAGAAGATGATCTCAGGGTCCAGGTAGGTTGATATGGAAAGAGGTGGTTACAAAGAGAGGCTTTTGCCTAAAATACTGGGTGGCGAATAAGGTAGGAGAGGCAGGACCACATAACACAGCCGTAAAACACAAAATGTGTGGCTGCCTGTGTGGGGGTATCTGTACAAAATGCTTCTATCACCTTGATTCTTTCTGCAACACGGCTGCTGCCATGCGAGCTGTTTCCCTCCTTCATTTAAAATAGGCTGCTTCTAGATGATCTGTTTAGTGAGGATTCAACCTGATTTTTATTTGCAGGGAGATTAGATGGTGCTGGCTATTTAATGAGCTATTTCTCCTGATTTGTTTGTGGGGAGGTTAGATGTCATCGTGTTGAGCCAAGTGTCATCTTTCCAGGGCATTTTGCTGCCCTCGTCCCTGTCGCAAAAAGTTGAATCTCTTCACGAAATGGGTTTCGCCTGTATGTGGTTGAGTCCCATCCCAAAATACCAGCAATCCGGAATCACCCAGAATCTCACACATACCTTTCCCGTCACACAAACCAGAGGCTACAGCCGCTGAAGCAGAACCCAACCCATTGCCTTATCCTCTGCTCTTCCCTCGTTTTCCAGATCGCAGAAAGAATCATCATCTTATTTGTTGTGATTGCCAGTCAAGAAGAAATTCAAGGGAAATGTGTTGTGTGCATCTTATTCTTCCTTTGGAGTTTCCTTGATGTGGTCAGGTAAGAACTTAACACAGGCGTGCACATCACCCCAAAGTAAACCAAATGGTTTTTCCTTCGGCCTTTCCATATCTACATGCGGCAGGCAATTAAGTTTCATTATCCGGTCTGCTTCTCCTGCAAAAGCAAATCCTGGGAAGACTCGAAAGGATAAAGAGTGGGCACTCCCTCACTTACTCCCAGCATTACTTATCGCTTTGGCCTTGCTGCTAGCTGCAGTCTACGGATTGTGTATTTTCCTAGATTTTTAGAAACAGATAGAGAGATACCCAGAAACCGTCTGGATTAAATTGGTTGCTTTCGGCCATCAGTTGGGACCCCCCAACCAGGTTGTAACAGCAACTTTATCACCATACATGTACCGGTATATATGGTAAGAAGACTAAGAAATTGGTCCTCATATGCCTGTTTGGGATAAAGGTGGGTCCCAGGTCTGATACAGCTGAGGACTACAGCTTTAGGCTCCACTGAGAGAAGGGGACAGGAAGAGCAAAAAATGTGAGCAAACTGGTTTTTCAAGGTTCCTGCTATTTACCTGAGGCAACAGAGACTAAGCAAGCACAAGGCAACTTCAACTACCTAGTAAATCCAAGCAACACAGAACTCTTGAGAGAAGAGGTGGGTGCTCTTGCCTTCCAAATAGAGATTCGAGTGGTTATCTTTTATGTGGACAATCAGGTTTAGACATTGCCTGTTTGCCTGTTTCCTACTGGGAGAGAGGACAAGATCATTTCAGAAGCTCGAGAGTTCGTGGGTCATTTAATGGCAGCTGAAATGGATAGAATATGTAGAATCGGCAAGTTTGACGTGTAAAATTAGAGATCAGAAAGAGACTGATTTTAAAGGAGACTGGAAAATGTTTGTAGAAGACGCAAAAACTCAGTGTAAATATGTTAAAACACAAATAGGATTTGAGTAAGAACAGCACCGGGGGAGAACTTTTTCTTTTTCTTTTGTGAAGGCACAGAATAATATGCAGCGTAAATTGAATTTTTGAGGGAATCAGGGAGGGAGGGAAGTCGTTGGTGGAATGACTAATTGTCAAATGTGAAATGTTGTAGAATTGTTTATTTGTTAATTATTATTTTTAAATTAATGTAAGGAGTTTTCAGATGGCTAACTGCGCAGTCTCACTCAGTTGTAAGTCTTACTGAATCCAGTGGGGCTTACCCCCATGCAAGTTGGGTTGGGATTGTGTGATTTAGCTTGCAAAAAAAGCAGCAGTACAAAAGAGCAACGCTGTGTCTCTGTGAAGTCCCAATAAACACTGGCTGTGGAAACCAAAACAAAATAAAAAAAATTCCTTCCAGTAGCACCTTAGAGACCAACTAAGTTTGTTCTTGGTATGAGCTTTCGTGTGCATGCACACTTCTTCAGATACACACACGAAAGCTCATACCAAGAACAAACTTAGTTGGTCTCTAAGGTGCTACTGGAAGGAATGTTTTCTTTTATTTTGTTTTGACTATGGCAGACCAACACGGCGACCTACCTGTAACTGGAACTGGCTGTGGAGCCCACTAACATCTCGAGGCACCACAATGGCTCTACTTGTTCTTTGGCTTCCCATCTTCCTCACATTTTCGGGATTGGGTTCGGTGAAATGTTACCTTCGAAGTTCTACCAACCCTGCTATCTCAGAGGTCAAGTTTCTGCTTAAAAGGAGACTTCAGCTATTCAGCTTCTTCAGCAGTGAAAAATCAGAACGTGGCTCACCCTCTCCTCACCTGCTTTTTATTCTAGATACACTTACTGTATGCTGGCAGTGACAGGAACATACTTTCGGGAATTGACGTGGCTCCATTATACGCTATGGATTCCTTTGTATCCTCTGTCGCTTTTGGCTGAAGGTAAAGGAAGAGGGGAGGGATGCGGGTGGCGCTGTGGGTTAACTCAATTCAACACACATTTAAAGCAGAACCTTTGCAATGCCGCACCTTCGGAAACAAGATGCAAATTGCAACAGAGCTATCCTTCAAAATGTGCTCTCATCCTTTGTGATGCAGTCTCCAAACCAATGTTCACAAGCCCCAATCGGGGTGAGCAATGGCTGGCAGAAATGGGAGCAGCAATTCGGCAATATCTGAAAAGACACTGTCGGCTGCAAGGAGAAGGAACACCATCAAACTTTCATTCAGAATGGTTAATTGTGTACTAAACACTGAAAAATCTTGACAGAATTGTGATTATTCAAAACCTGCTAATGAGTTCAAATCTTTGCACTGATTCTGTGTGCAGGCTGAAAATGGTTCCCAGTCTTTCTTGAAGGATTTTTTGTCCTTATTTTGAAGTCTCTCTAACAGCAAAAGTTATATAATTTATAAGATAAAATATAAAAAAGGAGGGGGAAAGGCAATACGCAGGAATAATATTGTGAAATAAACCAGAGAAGGAGGTTGAGGGAAGTCCGGGGGGAACGGGGAAGTTTTGAAATTGTGAATAATAATAATTGTTATGATGTAATATTGGAAAAAATGGAAAATTGAATAAAAAAATTATATTTAAAAAAATCATGACAGAATTTCAAATATCTAAATTTTCCATAGAGCACACCTGTGACAAACATGAAACCATTCCCACCATGGACTGTGGGCCATTTTTTGCCTCCCAACTATCACCAACTTCCCTCCAGCTTTCAAACGGGTTTTGAAAGACTATAATCTTCTCGCCAGAGCAAACCAATGGATTAAGCATAAGCACTGCAAGCAGAGAGCTCTGTGTCCCTCCAGACATGCTCACAGAAGGTCCCACTTTCACCCTCTAGCATCCTGAAGCTCCGGAGAGGCTTTGGTGCCATTGGTCTGACTCAGTAGAAGAAAAAACAAAAACAAAATAAAATAAAATAATCCTCCCAGTAAGGATTTTTTATTTTATTTTTTATTTTGTTTTGACTATGGCAGACCAACACAGCTACCTGTCAGTGGAAGACAGTTTGCTATGCTCCTATTTCTGGGAACCTGGGCTGAATGGAGGCTTTGTTTATTGCGCTGTCATAGCTGCAGATTAATGCTTTATTGAGAGGTCTGGAAGGTGGCAACACGAGAACAGGGCCTTCTCTGCAGTGGCTCCCCATCTGTGGAATGCTCTCCCCAGGGAAGTTCGCCTGGCGCCTTCATTATACACCTTCAGGTGCCAGGCAAAAATGTTCCTCTTTACCTAGGCCTTTGGGTGACCTGATCAACATCCCATGCCCTTTTAAAATGTGGCTCTTTGTGTGTGTGTGGGGGGTATTATTGGGTTATTGTTATTGTTTTTATTTTATTTTATATACTGTGAACCTTTTATGTGAACCACCCTCAGACCTCCGGGTATAGGGCGGTATATAAATTTAATAATAATAATAATAATAATAATAATAATAATAATAATAATAATATATGCATTTCAAGCACTAAACCTTTCTGTTGACTACAATACACTCCATGCAAAGTACAGAGTATCTGCCCTGCTTAAAAAATGACTTTTATTTGCAGTTGGAAACCCCCCTGTCCATTGTGCTTGACATGGAACAAAGGGCACCTCGCCTGCGATAATTATAGATGGGCTTACGTTATCCATTATAGTTATCCATTATACCTTTTTATCATAAAGAAAGGCCTAAGACCCTTAATTTTGCTCTTTTGGAGTTTTTTTTTTTTACTTACAAGCCACTAAATCTAATTTTATCTATTCCCCCCCCCCCCATTCCAGAGTTTGCCATATATGAATCGCTACCTCACTTTGAAACCTACGGCACTTACTCAACCCAGCTGCCCTTACCATTTGACATACCCGTCTACTTTCCCTACATACTAAAAATATACATGGCGATGTTGTTTGGAGGTAAGTTTTTAGTTTCTTGGCAAAAAAACAAAACAAAAAAAACTGAGTTTGGCAAGCCTGGGGGTTTTGTCTAGCCCAAGTCTCTCAGTAGGGAATGAATTGGGAGTTGCTTGTATACACCCCTCTTCTATTTCCTGGGCCAATTGTGCTGCTGAGAGCAGCCCGCTTTTCTGCCTGGGGAGTGGACCTGAGGGAAGACTGCATCCCCCAGGTCCGCTCCCCTAGCTCCGCCCCCCCACACCGCCACGGATTGGTCAATTCAAACCGTGTGGTTGGCGGTGCCCGTGATGCTCTGTGACGGTTGGGAGGGAGCGGCGACGGCCACAGCACAATGGCGAGGCTCCACGGGGCGAAGGAAGCAACCGCCGCTCACCGCGAGAGGGATAAGCGGTCAGAATCAAAAGAATACAGTCTGCCACAAGTGAAGAAATGGGGCTACATAATGTAACAACCATATCTGGGCATCTGAGAATTATTATTATTATTATTATTATTATTATTATTATTATTACAACAGTGGTACCTTGGTTCCCAAACGGCTTAGTTGTCAAACAAATCGGCTCCTGAACACCGCAAACCCGGAAGTGTTCTGGTTTGCGAATGTTTTTTGAAAGTTGAACGTCTGGTGTGGCTTCCGATTGAGTGCAGGAAGCTCTTGCAGCCAATCGGAAGCCGTGCCTTGGTTTTCAAACTGTTTCAGTAGTCGAATGGACTCCCAGAACGGATTAAATTTGAGAACCAAGGTACCACTGCATTACTATTACCGTATTTTCCGGCGTATAAGACGACTGGGCGTATAAGACGACCCCCAACTTTTCCAGTTAAAATATAGAGTTTGAGATATACTCGACCGCAGATTCTCCACCCGGCATATAAGACGACCCCCGACTTTTGAGAAGATTTTCCTGGATTAAAATGTAGTCTTATACGCCAGAATATACAGTACTTATTAAATGTATTAAGTTTGTAAACCACAGAGCCTAGGGCTTGCTGATCAGAAGGTCGGCGGTTCGAATCCCCGCGACGGGGTGAGCTCCCATTGCTCGGTCCCTGCTCCTGCCAACCTAGCAGTTCAAAAGCACATCAAAGTGCAAGTAGATAAATAGGTACCACTCCAGCGGGAAGGTAAACGGCTGTTTCCGTGCGCTGCTCTGCTCGCCAGAAGCGGCTTAGTCATGCTGGCCACATGACCCAGAAGCTGTATGCTGGCTCCCTCAGCCAGTAAAGCTAGATGAGCGCCGCAACCCCAGAGTCGTCCGCGACTGGACCTAATGGTCAGGGGTCCCTTTACATTTACCACCCTATACCCACAGGTCTCAGGGAAGTTCACAATAAAACTACAACTCTAGCCCATGTTTTGAGGGGAAAAGGGCTTGGAAAATCCCTAGAGGGACCTGAATGGGCTTCATAAGAACAAGATGCCGTTGCGTTCTCCTTATTGGTTTCTACCTTCTTGTACTGGTTTGAATTTAGGTGCGTACCTCATTCTCCGATGCCTCTACATGGAACGAAAGGCTCAACTGGGAAGCTGGACCATCAAGGCAAAAAGTAGCTAGCTTACCTTTTCCTCCAGGAGTGAGGGAAGCGGCTCGAGGAGGCCTGCTGGTAAACGCCCTTCGGGAAACTAAGTGCCATGACTTTAAAACCAGCTACCATGAGACAGCAATTCGGATAACTTTGGCTTAAAGACGGCCACACACGTTCTCGATACGTAGATCCCTTTACACACATGGCGTGAGAAGTGTTGGTGTGTGCAGCAGAACCATGCATCTGGTGCAGAACGGTGATTTTTAAAGCACATTTGGGATTGGGATTGTGGGGGAAATGGCGCCACAGTGCACTCAGCTGCAATAGAGCTGATTCTGAGGGTTTGCCCTCCAGGTGGGGGACCGTAAAGGGGGCCCAGAGCAAAAATCACCAGCAGCCCTGCCTGGGTCTTGGGAGGGAGAAGGGCACTAAGCCCAGCCATCTCTGCCCAACACACTAGTTATTTATGTACACAAATATTTCTGCACCCCTCCCCAAATGGAGAAACATCGTAGAGTGTGAGCCAGACTTAAGAGTCAGACTTCGATTAACATCCTAGCAAAAACTGCCTCAAAGGCTATCTAAACCAACAAAAGGTATTGGTGCAAATATTTAAGATTTGGAATGTTTGTCTTAACTTTCCCCACGGAATTGGAATTTTCAGTTAAATCATTCACGAACCTCTAGCCACTGGAAACATATTTTTTGTTTAAATGTACAAAAGGATTATCTTTGTCTCTTTCAATGCATTTATGTAATGCAACCTAGAAGTTCGAAGATTTATTATTACATATGCAAAATGAAGCAGTGATTATATCTAAAACCAAGAGAATATTGATGTTCCATAGTGCAAGAGGACTTCTGCTTCCACTGTGAGAATGTCCAATTCATCTTCTCCCTCTGTGTGGTCCCAAAATCTGTTACAGAGGGTCCTGCAACCTCCTGGATCAGTTTAGGGGGGGAGTAGGGCAGTACTTTTGTTAGAGATGCATAAGTCTGTTGTGCTAGTGGAACAGTAGCATTAGATACAAACCATGTGATATTACAGGTGAAATTCAGACTTTGCATTTCACCTGTAATACTGCATGGCTTGTATCTAATGCTGCTGTTCCACTAGCACAACAAACTCTCACTAGTCCATTGAAATTTCTGCTTTTCCCCGCTGAAGCCCTTAAAAACTGCTTCGGGGCAGGAGCAAAGTGGTGTGTAAAAGTCAAAGGTAAGGATTGGGGAAAGGGCAAAATACTTGAGCTGATAAAACACTGTTAATCCTACGGTCCATGGGAGCCTCATAAATAAAATCAGGCTGGAGAACATGTAAGCTTCTGCTCATTTTCCATTCTGCTATGTGTGCCTGGAAGGCCTCTAGAATTGGTGGTTTATTCTCTTTTGATACTCTCTTTTCCCATATGTTCAGATACACCCCCCCAAAACCCCCCCAATGTCTCTCTCTTATTGGTCTCTCCAACCACAGCAGGTGCTGTAATCTTTCAACAGTTTGACTTCACCCCCAAAGGCACACTCCATTGTCTCCCAAGACAGAAAGGGTGCCAACCAACACCTGCTATAATCCAGAGGTCGGCAACCTAAGGCCTATGGGTGGAAGCAGCCCATGAGGGTCGCTTAACTGGCCCATGAGCCGCCCCCGAACCAAGCCACTTGCTCAGCGATTCACCGCACAATGCGCTAAACCAGCGCAGGGACTCTCTTCCACAGCTCCAGAAATTGCTTCTGCGCATGCCGAGACGCCAGAAATTGCGTCTGCGCAGGCACAATTTTCGGCGTCTGGGCATGCACAGAAGCAATTTCCACTGCCACGGACATGCACAGACGTGATTTCCGGCGTCGCACTGCGTCGGCCCGGCCCACGGAGGATCTCTGCAGGAGTGATCTGGCCCATACCGGATAAGCCTTGCCAACCCCTGCTATAATCCATACACATGCATATATGAGCCAGGATCCAACCTGCTACTTTAAGAGTGCCCAAAGGCTTTACTCGTTACCCTTCAAAAGCAGGACCCCGATGAGTCCCATTTTCCAACTGTTTCACAGCGGATGGGGTCTACCATTTGAATAATACATACAAACCTCAAGTAAATGGGTGCACAGAACTAGTTATTTTCTTCGGATTCAAACTCTTTGCATTTATTAAATACCCTGTAGCATATTTTATGACATGTATTCCAAACAGGCAAGATTTCCAGGCAAACTTTTTAAAGTTTTATCACAAAGTTGTAGACAATTTCATCTAATGCATCACAGTACCGGGTTGCACGGTCTACTCTTTCTGTAATGGAAACAATCTCTCTGGAACAGGTGATTCTCACCCAAACGTATCATGAAGCTTTTGTTACACTGTTAAAACCTTCTCTCCGGGTACAATCTTTCTGGAACGGAAAGCACGCAACACACCTTAGTGTAACCACATAACACCTCTTGGGCACCTTGTGTCTCGACAACAGCTCCATGTGCAAAGACAACACCCGGGGGCTACCAGCCATAAGCCTTTGTCCATACTGCCTTCTTCCTGAACTCTGGGAGAGACCGCAGAGCCAGCAGAGACGCTGAGAAAATAAGGAACATTCACAGCATTAGTCAACACCGCAATTGCTTCTCCACAATTATGTTTTTAAGCAGGGGTCGGCAAACTAAGGCCCATGGGCCACAAGCGGCCCACGGGGGTTGTTTAACTGGCCCACGAGCCACCCCTGAACCGAGCCGCCCGCTTGGCGAGTCCCCCCATGCTGCGCTAAAATGGTGCGGTGTGGTGCAGGGACTTGCTTCCGCAGCACCGGAAATCGCGTCTGCACAGACACTGAAAATTGCATGCGCTCCCGTGCAATCCGGCCCACGGAGGGATCTCCGCTGGACTGAACCAGCCCAGGTGAGGTAAACCTTGCCGACCCCTGTTTTTAAGGATACGTTGATGGGGGGGGGGACATCCCCCAAAACTATTTCATTCAGACTCTCTGTGCAATTTGTTAAACAGATGAATGTGCAGCAGCGGCAAGGTTGAACGCTAACAAGACAAAGGAGGAAAACGTAGAAGCATTCCATTTGCCAATGCTAAAACCATCCACGTACCTCTTTACGTAAGACCCAAATCAAGGTACTGTGGGTATCGGAACCCAAGTCACTATGGGCTGGACTCGACTCAATCCAACTTGCCACTGAAAGTGGATCTAATACATCTTTTTAAGACAGGTCCCTTTCTAACCTAAGCTGATAGATGAATCAATACTTTGCATATGGGAGAAAGTTGTTGACTGGGATGTGAGTTGTTGTTTACGTGAAGTGTGCAATTACATCCCAAATACTGATCACTAAACAAAGCACGTTTATAAATGTCAATGGCGCAACCCTCCTGCTGAAACGTAATGTTGATATTTATCCAGTTTGAAAAGCTGTAATTACTCAAATGCAACAATACCTTTCAAAAGATTCCTAGAAGACTGGGATAGCACTTCGTCTGAGTTCTCCATCAGGTTAAATAGCCAGTCAATGAACTAGGAAGAAATCAAAAGTTAAAATGCTAGTATGATTTGCTTACCGGCGTACCTTAAATCAGCATTGGCAAGTAAGTTCAGGTTGGAAAAAAAAACATTACCACCGTTAAGCTTACACCTGCTCTGATTGGAAGCCCAAACTATACAATACATGCAGAGACGTGTAATGGTAACCCAATGGCAAGTGCCAATGGGGTAGAGAAGAAACACCAGAATGTACCTTTTCCACATTCCACTGAAACGTGGAAAGCACTTTTGGTGAATGATGCAAAATAGATGTGATGATCTCATAATACATGTTATCGTGCTTCACACTTTTGCCTCCCTGGAAACAGAAGGCTTAGCTCTAGCTAGCACACCAACTACATTTCCTTGTCCTAGTCTGGTAAAACTTGCAAATGTTCAGTGGAACTTGTAAGCTACACAAGTGCCAGAGGGCATGTCCAGAGGGCCACCAGCGAGATCTGCTTTGCAATCTACTTCAAATCCAAGTCCTGGTTTGCAGCCAATCCTTAAGCACAATCCTTAACCTTAAGATATTCAGGCTTTGAGCTGGTTCATATTTGCAATGCTTACCAAATCATGGCTTAGTATAAATGCACAGAGGCGGCAATTTACTCCCCAGGTTAGGATGACGGAGAGATTAGTTGCAGTTTGCGTTTAAATGCAAATTTGCCTAATTCACACTTGGCCAAACAATATGCAAACTGAAAGAGAGCCATTCTTTGAGTTTTGCACTTCTCTGAATTTCGCAATGCAGTTCTCCAGACAAGAACAAAAATTCACATCCGATTGCATACGTTAGTGGAAATAACAAATATTACGGGGAAATATTAGCTCAAACACAGGCGTAAAAAGTCGTGCAAGCCTTCATTTCTACTATATATGGTATACATTTTCTATTACAGCACAATTTTTATCTGAACGGGTACTTTTTATGCAATCTCAGTGCAAGAAACCCCAGATGCACAGAAAACAGAAGGGAAAGTCAGACCCCGGAGTTATAATGCAATGAAACTTTAGTGTAGTGATAACTATATTCAAGGAAGGAAATAGCTAATTTCCCTTCTCCACACTTTTGATCTGTTTTTAAGCCCCGTTGCTTACGCTTGCTTTGTCCATTTGACAAAGAAATAGCACCATGACTAAACGTGAAATTTCCCAAACATTCTCCGGAGCTTCATGCTTGCATAGATGGCTTTGGAGACAGCTTCATTATCCCATTTTGCTCGCATCTGACAGAGTTCTCATTTATATTTATGAGTCGTTTTTAATAATGTCTGTTTTTATGGCATGTTTGCTTCCAGGTAATAATTCTGCATGCTGATTTTATGCAAATATCACCTTAAGTGCGCTGAATAAGACACAGGCTACAAATTGCCAAAACAGCTATGTACAAAAAGACATAATAATAATAATAATAATAATAATAATAATGACACATGGACATGTTCTGTCTGCACAGTACTCACAATCACATTTACATTAATCCAATCAATAATAAATACGTAAGTCTCAGTGTGAGTCCACTGATGACAGAAAACCCTCTCACCAGGACGCCAGCAACCTACCTTCTGTGTCTGTTCCTTCCAAGGCTCTTTAGCCAACAGACTCTGCAGGCTGCCTGGGAAGAGAGTGAGGGTCTCCTGCGCAGCCAGATTATCTCCTGGGCGCCTGCCCAAATAATTTGCAGGCAGCGCTGGTCTTTCTTCCCCTTCCCAGCTGGCACTGAGGCCAAGCAGCAGCGGCGCAGAGTGGTCAGCCCAGGCCACCACGGAGGCAGCAAAGATCCACAACAGGAAGCTGACCGCCTAGACAGGAAACAGATGCAGATTTTGCTAAGGGGCTCTTGCAACGCCTGGAAAGGGCTATAGAGCCAAGGCAGCCATTGGGAAAGAAAACTGAGTTCAGAAGCTCAAAAGGATTTCAGTGGCCTTAAGGAGTAGTAGTAGTAGTAGTAGTTTTATTTTGGAATCTGGCCATGGTTCAAACCTCAACTCAGCCATGGAACAGCACACCTGTAAAATGGGCACTGGAGAGGCCTGTTAGTGCACAAAAGTTAGAGCACACAAAAGCTGCATCCCTAAGATTTGCTACGACAGAACTGCCTTTGAATCGGGGATTTTATTGTGCGTCTCTCCAGGAGCTTCTGCTGGTGTACAGCATAGGAATAGCAAGGAAGCAGCTCAATCCATCTCAACTATTTGAATCTAGCGAATTACACAGATGGCTTTGTAAGTGCTCAAAAAACTTTTTTAAAAAAAAACTGCAGTAGATGTATATCCACAGTGATATTTTCTTTTGAGATTCCATCACTGTTTTTACATTCAGGCAGGCCAGATGGTCAATTTCCAAATTTTAAGCATGTGTTCTGAACAACCATTTTGATATATTTTGTCAGCAATCTGACATTTTCATTACGAAAGTAATAAGATGACTTTTACGAGGGGAAGAAATCTCCACATGTTCCGCAGGAAGGGGCATATATCATGGATAAAGTCATTTCCCCACTGTTATGAAAAACAATATATATATATATATATTTCTGGAATGTACCTCTTTTGGAGCCACATTTTGTATGGATGTTGTCTTCAAGGAAATGTTTTTAATATATCCCATCAGTTCCAAGAGCCACGCCATTCTCTTTAAGACTCCTGTAACGGCAAAAGCGCGCATGCATTTTGAAGCACTTTAAAGATAACAAGGGAATCTTCCCCATCCTTATTCCGCCCATGCTCTCAACTGAGAAATAGCGAAGGCATTCAGAATTAGAGTTGATGGGTGCAAAAACACAACTGTATAAACAGAAGAATCTTTTCACCATTTCACCGTCATTGTTTCCACCCCGCCAAAAAAGAGAGACCTGAAATAATTAATAATAATAATAATAATAATAATAATAATAATAATAATAATTTATTTATACTCCGTCCATGTGACTGGGTTGCCCCAGCCACTCTGGGAGGCTTCCAACATACATAAAACATAATAAAATATCAAACATTAAAAGCTTCCCTAAACAGGGCTGCCTTCAGGTGTCTTCTAAAAGCACCGTATTTTTCGGTCCATAAGGCGCTCCGGACCACAAGACGCACCTGTTTTTAAAAGGGGAAAAACCAGGGAAAAATATTTCCCTGGTTTTCCTCCTCTAAAAGGCAGGGAGGGGGCGCTGGCAGGGGACACGGAGACGAGGGGAGAACGCAGGGTGGTGGAGAAAGCAGCAGCACCCCCCACTGTTTTCTCCGCCACCCCGCGCCTTGCACCGATCCCAAAGGCCTGCTTTTGGGATCGGTGGGCAGCGCGTGGGGTGGTGGAGGAAATCCTCCACCAACCTCCCTGCCGCCCACCGATCCCAAAAGCAGGCATCGCAGCTCCCTCCCCCCACCTCTCGTCGAACTTGGCGGGGGATGGGGGGAGGCAGTGGGAAGCACAGAGGATGTTGCCGGATCCTGCCAGCACCTCCGTTCGCTGAAAGAAGCTTCTTTTGGCGAACGGAGGTGCTGGCAGGATCCGGCAACATAGCCGCTGCCTCCTCCCACCGAAAGTGGCGGGGGATGGGGGGAGGCCATGGGAGTGAAGCCTTCGCTCCATAAGGCACACAGCGATTTCCCCTTCATTTTTAGGAGGGGAAAAGTGTGTCTTATGGAGCATAAAATACAGTAATTTAGTTGTTTGTCTCCCTGACATCTGGCAGGAGGGCGTTCCACAGGGCAGGTGCCACCACTGAGAAGGCCCTCTGCCTGGTTCCCTATAACTTCACTTCTCGCAGCGAGAGAACCGCCAGAAGGCCCTCAGCGCTGGACCTCAGTGTCCGAGATGGACGATGGGGGTGGAGATGCTCCTTCAGGTCTACTAGGCCAAGGCTGTTTAGGGCTTTAAAGGTCAGCACCAACACTGTGCTCAGAAACGTACTGGGAGTAGAGATGGGAAGGCCTGGAAGAAACTCGGAAAAATTGAAAAAAAAAACTGGTTTTTTTCCAATCCCCCCCCCAAAAAAACCAGAAAAAACTTGGGTTTCCCCCCAATTTTTCTGGTTTTTTTCAAGACTTCCCATCTCTAAGTGGGAGCCAATGTAGTTTCAGGACTGGTGTTATATGGTCTTGGTGGCCACTCCCAGTCAACAGTCTAGCAGCCGTATTCTGGATTAGTTGCAGTTTCCGGGTCACCTTCAAAGGTAGCCCCATGGAGAGCTATATGAATGATATAGACATGGGATTTACACTCTCACACAGGGCAAGCCTACACAACTTGTGTCCCATTGAGCAAAATGCAGTCCACCAGCAGCTCGGTAAACCTCTTTCCCCCCTCCATGCTTTTTGCCTGGGAAAACTACAAAAATTGGTGGGTTTCCTTCAATTTCTGCAAGCCTCTCAGAGAAGAACTTGCAAGCGTGCAGAGGACAAGCATAAAATGGGGATAAAGAGATTTTATTACTGGGCCCTTCTTGTACGGATAGCAAGGAAGAGAGCTTGTGGGCCACACAATCTCTTTTGCCGCTAGCTCTTACCTGTGTTTTCGTGGCTCACAATTCTGGCATGGTAAAAGCTCTGCAGCAACATCCACACAATGGCTTCTTTCTGCTGGCACCCGGCGGCAATGCTAATCACATCGTTCCATCTCAGCAAAGGAAATCTGCCTTGGGAAACTATATAAACTTTGACAAATGTGACCTTTTCCAAATTGTTCTGCAAAACAAGCCAAGAAGTGGATGAGGAATAGGAAACCGGCTCTCTGGTGCAAACTTTCGCTAGCTATTATGTGAAGAGGAGAAGAATTCCCTCACGCTGAAGTAGAGACATTTTGCATTTGCGTGGGCAGGCGGAGTCCCCCCCGATCCCAGGCGACCCCTGAGCGGAATAATGACTCGAGACAACGTGCTATGGGATTAAAATAGGCCACAACTTTATTAAGTTTCAGATGTAGGGAGACCTTGGCTCAGGCATTGGGGATCTGGGAGACTTCAGGGTTATCCAGAACGTGTGGGGATTGGGCTGGCTCTGGAGAACATATGTTCAAGCAGAGAGCCCACCCCCATGTTTCACCGCTGTTGTCAGAGGGGAGAGCAATGACAACCTCTCAGTGCATATGGCCAATGCCTCCCCCCAAGACCCCTTTAATGGGGAACCCTGGGATCACCGCCACAAGGGGGGCATGGGTCACCGCTTCACACACTGCCCCCCCATTTAGGAAGATAGACTAAAGGATTCCGCCCAAGGCCTGAAACCACCAAAGTTGTGACGTTTTGCTACAGGAAAGGCAAAACCTGCCAATGCAGGAAAATTCCTTTCTGGCCCTTCAACAGTGACCATGACGTAGCAGCGCCCGCATACCTGTGGAGAAGAGGTTAACCTGCAAAAGAAGGCTTAACTGAGGGAGGGCAAGGGTGGGAGAAGCTCTGGAGCCAACTGACGCTTTGCAGGTAAGATTCACCTTCTGTTGTGTGGGCAGGGCGGTCCCTCCCCTACCTGGCCAATCCCCTGGCAACGCCTCCCCAGGCGGGATTGGGCGATTGGCTGAGGTAGGCGGAGACCTCCAGGTATCCAGCCTGGGGAGGGCGAAGCCAGCCCGTAGTACCGGGTTTCGCACTGGGTTCTGGGGGGCTGCACGCGGCCACGCAAAAGGCGCCCCCCATTTGATGTGGGGAGCGGTCATTCTGGAACAGAGGTCTCTGTTGATCTTCTTTAAGGCTGGATATAATTTGATTTATTCCATAGTGTCCACAAGTTTCACTTTGACAGGGTGTAGTTGTAAAGAAAGACTTTTGCAAAATAAAAATAACTCCTGGGAAGATTAAGTCATGGTTGCATGTGCAGTCTGCCCCGATGTCTTGCAATGCCAATGCAGTCTAGAACATTACAAAGAAAGGTTTTACGTTCTATTTCTGGGGAAAAGATCTAGATAGCTAGACTGCAGTTACCTTTGAAACCTGGGTAATTCGGTCAATTTCTGTGTCTGCCATTTCCGAGAGACATTTTGCTGCGTGTATATACATCTTCACTTCACTTTGCTGCAAAGATAAAAACAAATGTGTGCTTTAAAACCAGGCAAAGCCAACAGCCTGAGTAAACCATAAAAGTAGCACTCCCCCCCAACACTTCCTTTTTCAACGTTTCTAAATTCAACTTGGAAGGCATATATATATTCGTTCACCCTAACCACCAACTAAACACTTTCAAATACTGTTGTACCTCGTGTTGCGAACGCTGCAGGTTGCATTTGACACAGGTTACGAATCCACCGAACCTGGAAGTACCAGAACGGGTTACTTCCGGGTTCGGCGGTTCGCACATGCGTAGACGCGTCAAATGACGTCACGCGCATGCGCAGAATTGCCGAATCGCGTCATGCACATGCGCATGTGCTTCAGGTTGCACACGTCACGGGTTGCAAATGGGGCTCCGGAACGGATCCTGTTCGCAACCAGAGGTACCACTGTAGATGCAAATTGGAATTACAGCCACCTGTCTTTTCAATGACAGATTAGCAGAAAGCATTTCACTGTGGATAAACTTATGAATGGAAAATTGATCCCCCACAAAAGTATCATCACTCTCAAGTGGACCAAGAGATCAAATTAAGCCTCGCCTACAGTAAATAATACGTAATTACTGGACATGAGTTAAGCCCATTTCCCTTCTTGTACTACCCGCATGGGGTCCCAAAGGAAACTTGTTTTTTCTTTATTCACCCTGTGCTTCAGTTTCTAACATGAACTAATTGCAGTGTGTAATCTAAAAGTGAAACGCAGTAAAGCTAGCTAACGGCAACATTGACATTTTGCCACAACGGAATCCAGATTTTATCGTCTATTTCAACTCCATAATCATCCGTGAAGCAGATTCCATTCCTAATGCTGTTTAAATTATTCTCAAATTGGTCACATTTCTTTAAAAAACCAACAACAATCCACTGTACCACAACGCAGTATTTCTGTGCACAAGCCCTGTTTTTAACTCTCCCGTACAGTGGTATAGCGGCAGATTTCACGGCCAAAGCTTTTCCCCTGTAGCTGTCCCAGTTCCTCAGTCATTCTTACCATCTTAAAAGGAGTCCCTTTTCCAACACAGTCCCAATACTTTAAATATTTACTTTCCCTACCCGAATCCCATTTGGCAGAAGTTCAAATATCCTCTCCGCAGTCCTGCAAAGGCAGCTCCAGCTGTATTGGGCAGAGCTAGGCAGTTTCATGGCTTGGCTGAGTCCTTGCAAAATACTCCAGCGAAGATCCAGGTCTGGCGGCTGGTTTTTTGCTTCAAAATGCTGCACCATGAAGACTTCTGTGAAAGCCTGCAGCCTGTCTTCTGCTACATGTTTCATCCACACAGATAAGGACGTGAAAAGGTATCTCTTGGCTTGTGCCTAAAGGGCAGATATTAAGGTATTAGGGAACCCCAACAAGGACTGTCTCACAGCATTAGGAAAAATGTTATTATAGACCCATGGCTTTACTTTTATACTCTTGGCAAACGTCCTGTTTGTAAGAATACAGTCAAACCTCAGTTGTCAAACGTAATCCATTCTGGAAGCCCGTTCAGCTTCCGAAATGTTCGACAACTGAGGTGTGGCTTCTGATTGGCTACAGGAACTTCCTGCACTCGAACGGAAGCTGCATCGGACTTTCGGCTTCCAAAAAACATTTGGAAACTAGAACACTCACTTCCAGGTTTTCGGCGTTCGGGAGCCGAAACGTTCCAAAACGAGGTGTTTGGGAACCAAGGTTTGACTGTATGCATACCTCACGTAAATGAAGGTGATATTCTATTACAGGAATAGTAATTATGGTAGGTAGCTGTGTTGGTCTGATGCAGACGAAATACAGGCGAACCTCCGTTTACATAACCCTCGGGTTACATAAACTTCAGGATGCGCGCATGGCAAACATGGAAGTATTTTACTGGGTTTCGCCACGCACGCAGAAGCAGAAGCAGTCCTCAGGTTGCGGAAACCTCGGGATCCAACTGGAACTCCGGAACAGATCCCGTACGCAACCAGAGGTACCACTGTAAATTTAAAATTTTTTAAAATTGTCCAGTAGCACATTAGAGACCAACTAAATTTGTTCGGGGTATAAGCTTTCGTGTGCATGCACACTTCTTCAGATACACTGAAACAGAAGTCATTAGACCAGTGACTTCTGTTTCAGTGTATCTGAAGAAGTGTACATGCACATGAAAGCTTATACCCGGAACAAATTTAGTTGGTCTCTAAGGAATAGTAATTATGAGGAACTTAGTTGGTCTCTAAGGAATAGTAATTATGAGGAACGGCTTAGGGAGCTGGGTATGTTTAGCCTGGAGAAGAGAAGGTTAAGGGGTGATATGATAGCCATGTTCAAATATATAAAAGGATGTCATATAGAGGAGGGAGAAAGGTTGTTTTCTGCTGCTCCAGAGAAGCGGACACGGGGCAATGGATTCAAACTACAAGAAAGAAGATTCCACCTAAACATTAGGAAGAACTTCCTGACAGTGAGAGCTGTTCGGCAGTGGAATTTGCTGCCAAGGAGTGTGGTGGAGTCTCCTTCTTTGGAGGTCTTTAAGCAGAGGCTTGACAGCCATCTGTCAGGCATGCTTTGATGGTGTTTCCTGCTTGGCAGGGGGTTGGACTGGATGGCCCTTGTGGTCCCTTCCAACTCTATGATTCTATGATTCTATGATTCTAATGTTGCTAAAGGGTTATTTTTTAAAAACAAACCAACAACCACACAACTTTTAATGATATTTTTGTGAGTGTTAAGTACCTACAAATCCATAATCTTTTCTCAGTCATGTCCACAGAAATTGGACTGATAATGCTCCCTTTAATATGTTCAATAATAAATTATTATTTGAAGGAGGGGAGATAGGAAAAGGCACTGGAGCCAGCCCCAAAACTGCGCCCAGGGAACTGCACCCCGCCCCCCCCCCGACCATGCTTCTGCTAGGAAGGGATCTCTGCAAGTGATTTCTAAAAAGCCCTGTGCTGTACATTGGACTCCCTATGAGAGCCAGTGTGGTGTAGTGGTTAAGAGCAGTGGACTCGTAATCTGGGGAACCGGGTTCGCATCTCCACTCCTCCACATGCAGCTGCTGGGTGACCTTGGGCTAGTCACACTTCTCTGAAGTCTCTCAGCCCCACTCACCTCACATAGGGGGAGGAAGGGAACGGAGAATGTGAGCCGCTTTGAGACTCCTTCGGGTAGTGATAAAGAGGGATATCAAACCAAACTCTTCTTCTTCTTCTTCCCTATGATCAGCTGATTATTGGTTCTTCTGAATCCCTTTTCGATCCCGTCCACCTGCCTTTCCACCTGCTGGCACCCGACATCATCTTTGACATCCGGTGCTGGCAGATGGACATGGCTTGACCAAGATGATTCCCCTCACCCCATTTGTCCGGGACCTTAGACACCCCCTTTTACGGAAACATGTATGTGCCTGGCAAAGAGAAAGGAGGGCAGCCATTGGGTGTGGCAGCAACAGAGTGATGACACGTACGCTTAGACTGCAGACGAGAGGTGGGGCCACCCACATCCCCAAAAGCATGGCAGCGTTCTGCGACGTCTGGGCCTGGGTGACAGCTACTTCAAGGCAGAGCTGCTGTATCTCTTCTCCTAAAAGACACGAGGAGAGCAAAGGTTGACGTCAGAGGGGAGGAAAAAATTCAGAATAGCAAAACTAAACTGAAAACCACCATTCACCACAATGGACGTCACACAATTTCCATGACATTCCTATACACTTTGAATTGGGAAAACATAGAAGGTTTTTTTTGGGGGGGGGGGGTTGCACCTGAAGCAGCGATAAAGTCTCTGCTGGGTGGCACTGTGGGTTAAACCACAGAGCCTAGGACTTGCCAATCAGAAGGCCGGAGGTTCGAATCCCCACAACGGGGTGAGCTCCATTGCTTCGGTCCCTGCTCCTGCCAACCTAGCAGTTCGAAAGCATGTCAAAGTGCAAGTAGATAAATAGGTACCGCTCCGGCGGGAAGGTAAACGGTGTTTCTGTGTGCTGCTCTGGTTCGCCAGAAGCGGCTTAGTCATGCTGGCCACATGACCGGAAAAACTGTCTGTGGACAAATGCCAGGTCCCTCAGCCTATAGAGTGAGATGAGTGCCACAACCCCAGAGTCGTCCGTGACTGGACCTAATGGTCAGGCGTCCCTTTACCTTTACCTGGGGTGATTTACTGCCACCCTTGGTTGAAACCCTCCTTCAATCAGGAAATAAAGAAAACTGTCTGCAGTAGAAGATCACCTCTCTTGCTGTGGGGCTGACCTGCCTCAAAATCTAAAACAGATTGAAACTGCTGAACGGAGAAGACCTCTGTTGCTTTCATGTATTTCTATTGCAGGGGTATATTTTGTTTTGTTTTGTTTTTAAAGCTCTATCCTCAAGGATGCTTACTGTTCTGTAACATAACAATAAAACTCAATTTAAGTTGAAACCACAAAATGTAAGTGCTAAACACTGTAATGGAAACAAAACATAATTACTGGAGCACTCTGCGCTGCGTATTGGAGGCATTTCACAAATGCAGTCGCTAGACACAAAGCCTTTGCAACAAATTAAGTGATTCATAACCACAAAGATGTGGAGTTTTACAAATAGATCTTATTCACAAAAGGAAACACAGACAGAGACTGGAGCACTTTATTTCTTTCTTTTTATTTTTAAAATGCTTTTTAAACAACTTACCAAAATTTAGTCTCAGGAGAGGGGAAAGAATCGATGCCCAGTTCACAGGTGGGTACTGGTAGCTTGCTCCATTCAATGCTATGGGAGCCATCACTGCTTTGACCAAGTGAGGCCGAATTTGTTCAGGGCCTGCAACAGAATGCCAAAACACAACACAGTTGTCTCAACTAGAGGCACCAGAAGAACAAATACCAGCAATGGAAGCTTTTTCATGGAATTTTAACTAAATTTTACTGATTGGGTTTTTTGTTTTGTTTTTGAAAACTGAACCATTTTGTGCCCAAAAAGCTAAAAGGAAGCAACCCTTTACTAGAATTAAGAAGTAAAAATATGAATTATCTGTGCATTGAATGAATGCAACCCACCTCAACCCTCAAAATAAACAAGGACATTTAAAAAGCAATGCAGAAGTTTGGTGTACTAGAGGTAATATTCTAACATATAGTAATAAAATAAAATAAAATACCAAAACAGAATTTTAAAAGGCTTTGATCTGTTTTTATAAGCAACCCAAAGAAAATATTATATTTTTTAGCAGCCAACCAAAAAGGAAGCAAAACGGGGGATGTTAAGTATGGTGAGAGTTTCCCTCTCAAATGTGTGTGAGCTTAGACATTCTCAAAGTCCACCAGTACAAAACGATCGCACACCTTGAGCTAAACAACTCAACAACTTTGGCTAACTCCCCTCTAAAAAGCTCAATGGTTCAATAAATACTGATTTCTTAATTTGGGGTTCTCAAAAATAGATGGAAAAACGCGGTATCCCCAATATTGACACCGACTGTTTACCTTTCTTCCCACTTTCGATAACAAAGTCGATGGCTGCCCTCAGGAAACTTTTCTCAGGCAGGTAGCTAAAGTCTGGCGGAACTGTGAAAACAAAATTGTGCCCATCGTGTCAATCTTGTGCCATGTTGTACATTCAGAACTCGGAAGGTGATAGGAATCTGCCTTGTGTACCCAGTCAAACCATGGATTCACCTAGCTCAGTGTGTATTGCACTGACTTCAGTGGCTCAAGATTTCGGACCGAGAACATGCCCAGTCCAAATGTGAGGTGCTGAGTCTTTTGCATCTAAAATTCATGTCCTACCACTGAGCAACAGACATTTCTCTTTCTTGGGCAGCTTCTAAAGGATGGGTGAAATTCTATTTTCCATCTGCCCCCATCACCACAAACACCTTTTATCAGTGACATCTCAAAAGTAGACTGGAATCACCACACTTGTTTGTATAAGCACAGAAAAGCCAAAGGTGGTTGCCCTGAAGTTTGAAATTCATGTGGCGAGTTTTGCATTTTGCAGCCCTAACGTTAAGCCACGTGAGTCAAATAAATTAATAATAATAATAATAATAATAATAATAATAATAATAATAATAATAATTTATTTGTACCCCGCCCATCTGGCTGGGTCTTCCCCAGCCACTCTGGGCGGCTTCCATCAAATATTAAAATATATTAAAATACATTTAAAATATAACTATCCTGTCCTGAATTCTTCCATGTCTAGTCTCCTGATGGATGCGGGAAAACAACTATATGATAGCTGCTTCGATTCACTTGAGAACTCCTGCTAAACATTATGAATAGGGCTGGTGGAGAAGACGCCATATGGTTGCAGATCACTGTAGCGATTGTATTGCAAATCCAGACTCTGTTGCTACAATCAAATGAGGACTATTTGTGCCAGTTTTAGATTTGATTTTAGACAGACCTCAAGAATGGATGCCTTCGAGATGTCCAGGAATTGCAATTCACCTTGGCACCATGACAAAGTTTCAGAAGTGGATTGAAAAATGAGGTGGCGGCATGTTATTTGGAAATGTGCTGAAAGAATCCAATGCCTAGTTCCTAACTCAGGTCAACTTCATTGCATCAGAATACGACCCAAGATTTTCATTTGCCAATGGACCACCACTTGAAAGAGCAAATTTAGCAAACATATTTGTTCTTTTGAATGGAGGCAAATGGTCAAATCAATCTTGGACCCATATTTGGATGCAATCAATGCAGTCTGGTGGACTTTGCAACGACATCTTCAGCATCTTTGCCACCCATAATAGAATTCTCTGCAAGAATGCTTACCAGATGTTCGACTGTGGGTTGCGGACACAGTGGAGAGATGCAGGTGTCCCAACAGCCATGCTGCGTTTGTCTGAAGGCCGATCACCCCAGAAAAGCTGATTATCTGCAGGTGCAACCATCACACATGAGCCAACGGTGTAATTTCCATTGCCTGAGCAGGCATTACTGAGCAACGTGTCAGTAAGATTACAAACTTAATTTATATTTTGTATTCCCTATAACCGGAATGGGTTGGCTATACAAAGCCGCAACATCCACAACCCCCTCCTCCCTTGCCAAGAGGTTATTGCTCTGGATCAATCCCAAGAGGCCAGCAACTCCTGCTTTTAACGGAAGACCAAGGAGGACAAATTGCTCCCAGGTTAGAATCTTAGCTGGAAGGAAGCCAAGTGTCAGGATGCTGTCAGAGGCTCCCGGCTGGTTGCCCAGGAAAGTATAAATACAAGGGTAAGTTTCTTACAGTCCTTTTTCATTTCATACTTTACTATAGACCCCAGCCTCTTGGATAATGGCGTTGTCCCGAGTGAATCTCCACCCCTGTCTCTTCCACTTCCTCATTTGTCATTCTCATCACCTCCTCTACATGTGCCGCTAAGTGCCCTCTGTCTTCGAGTTCTTTGATCTCCTACTTTTAAGGCCCGCCGGGTCTTGGGAGATGGAGGGTCTGGAATGCTTTCTCATGGCAACGTGTTGTTCTGGCTCTCTTATGATTTCCCAGCATTTCCCCTCATCTGCCTCTGAGCTGCGACCTCCCTCAAACCCCTGTTGTAGATCCATACTGTCTCTTCCTCTTCCTCCTCCCTGGAAGGGTCAGGATGGGGGGGGCGGTCTCCACCATCCCTCTTTTGCTCGGTCCCTGACACCAAGGGTCATCTACTCCAACCCTCTGCAATGCAGGAATCTCGGCTAAAGCATCCCAGAGGTCCATCCTACCTCTGCTTCAAAACCTCCAAGGAAGGAGAGTCCGCCACCTCTCGTGGGAGTCTGTTCCACTGCCAAACAGCTCTTACTGGCAAAACGTTTTCCTGAATGTTTAGTCGGAATCATTCTGGGGAACGTGCCTAGCCCTCTCGTCCACTGATTGCACGTCACCGCAGTATCCCACTGGTTCTGGCCGTTCCGCTAGGTTTCAGTTACGCCCACTATACCAATGTCATCCTCTAAGACCAAGCACACCTGTTCAGCCATCTTGGCTTGCGTATCGATGCGAAAAGGCCAACGGAAGTCTCTCACCTGACTCAGGATTCTGATGACCTCATTAAGTTTGCTCTGAAACTGAGAAGACTGGATGGCCTCAGATTTCAGCTGTCAAAGAAAAAGGGGAGGTGGGTGGCAGGCAAGAAACCCTCTATAAGCAACTGAAGGCAAAGCCTAACAATGATATAATTGCTAAGGAGCTATAGGGTGGGAAAAGGCAGGTCAGAAAGACAGAGATTGATGGACAGATACACATACACACACCGGAGGCCACCAAGTTGGCCTCTCCAATGCTGATAAGCATGACCCAGAAAATTGATCTCAGGATACTATAATTCCCATAGAGACAGGCTTGATTCCCAATGGCAGGGATTACCTCCTCATTTATACTTTGTGGGGAAAATGCAAGACTTGAAGACAACCTTGCCAGAAAGGTAAAAACTGCTCTCCATCCCTGAGGGGAGTTTGTGGGAGCTGCCATTGATGAGGGCGCCACAAGGGTGCCAGCAACAAGTCAGGTAATTTGAACTGCCGACCTTCCAATCGGCAAGGTCAAGAGCCTCAGAGGTTTAGACCACAGCACCACCCATGTCAACCCATGCCCAGCCGCCATTTTACAAAACAACAGTGTATTAGAACAGGGAGAACTTTTCAGAGTGGCTGGGGGGACCCAGACAGATGGGCGGGGTACAAATATTATTATTATTATTATTATTATTATTATTATTATTATTATTATTATCTGTTTCGAAGGGCTGTGAGGAAATGGTGCTAACATATTCAGGTTTCCATTGGCTGGGTATGAACGTTGGCAGCACAACATGATTGCAGAAATTCTTCTGGAGCAAAATAATCTGCTTACAAAGTGGCCTCAACTACACTTAAAAATAGACACATTCCATGCATGAATCATCGAGTATTTTACCTGTATCATGGCTCTTTCAGAACCCACCACAGAAACCAGCCCATGGATCGCCGCCAGCCTTTGCATTGTAGGACCTCCCTGAAATTGAAACAAAACACAAATGTATCGCGCAGAACGCTGTGCAGAAGGTATTTCTTTTCCAGGCATTTGTGGAACGTTGGTAAGTTAGTGGGTGCCCAGGATGGAAAACATCCTGCATAGCAGAGATCGGGAACATGTGGCAATACAAAGGTAACTTTTTTTAATTACAGGAAATCTATAGCAGGAATAATCAATGCGGTGCCTTCTAGGCGTTTTGGACTACAGCTCATACCACTCCTGACCACTGGCCATTCTGTCTGAGGATGATGGGAATTGTAGTTGACAACAACTGGGCACCATCCTGTTTCTATCTAAGGAGTCTATTCAGATACTGAAGGACTACTTGATATGACATGAAAGAACAGAACTATTAGAAATGGGCAGGAAAAAATTAAGGTAGGGTTAAGGAACCTATAGCTCTCTAGATCCTCCGCCTAGGGGCACAATGGGTCAGGGCATCTTGCTGTTAACCAGAAGGTTGGTGGTTCAAGCCCACCCAGGTTTGGCTGTGGGCAGTATTCCATTTTATATAATTTTTTATTGGTTTTACAAAGTAAATCACACAATTAACACAATTAAATTTTAAAATGAAACAAGATTCTTCCGAATCTTAGGACTACCCTCTCCCCTCCGCAAGTCCTTTAAATATCTTAATCAACTGCATATTATAGTTCATCGGAATTATAGTCCTGTGTCCATAGTCTTTGTAACATTGCAGGAGTTATTCGAAGTCTGTCAAAGAGTTCAAGTGTTCACAGTGTTCTTTTAAATACAATCTATATTTGCCCCATTCTCTGTTGAAGTTTTGATCCTCCTGATTTCTGATTTCCTAGTCAACCTGGCCATCTCTCCATAGTCTAATAGTTTCATCTGCCAGTCCGTCTTTTGTTGGCATCTATCTCCTCTTTCCATCGCTGGGCAAGCGGCATCCTTGCAGCTGTAGTTGCGTACATGAAGAGTCTTCTCAAATCCTTCGGTATGTCTGCACTTAAAATTCCTAAGAGTGGCTGTGGGCAGGATTCCTGCATTGCGATGGGTTGGACTAGATGACCCTTGGGTCCCTTCCAACTGTACAATTCTATGGTTCTACGTTGCTAGACTACAACTCCCATCGTCGCCTGGTCACTGGCCTTGCTGGTAGGGGCTGATGGAAGAGCGATATCTGGAGGACTACAGATTGAAGAGATGCCTAACAGGAATGGAAGGAACTTCATATTTGGCCTTTTCTAATGGTGAGGTACAACCAAGTAGGTAATAGTTCAAACTACTAGCTTCTTTTAAAAAACAGGGGAGACAGTGATTTCTCTGGTCAAGTAAGATACTGCAGTTAATTGGTTAGGATTATGAAATGGCTAATTCCATTGTTCTATCATCTGTGCTCACTGGAAGGAAAGATCCTGAAGCTGAGGCTCCAAGACTTTGGCCACCTCATGAGAAGAGAAGACTCCCTGGAAAAGACCCTGATGTTGGGAAAGATGGAGGGCACAAGGAGAAGGGGACGACAGAGGACGAGATGGTTGGACAGTGTTCTCGAAGCTACCAACATGAGTCTGACCAAACAGTGGGAGGCAGTGGAAGACAGGAGTGCCTGGCGTTCTCTGGTCCATGGGATCACGAAGAGTCGGACATGACTAAACAACTAAACAATAACAATGGCTTAAAGCAGCGAATAAAGTTGTTTTCCAAAATATTTACAGCGTCTAAAGCTTGGTCACCTATGAAGATGGTCCACCCTATTCTCAGGTGATTGTTCCCTGAAACTGTCAACAGCAACGAAACGCAATCCCGTACCTCTGCAAGGACAATTTTCATCCATGCAGGAAACAGCCTGTTGCCGAGGTCTTCCGCTTTGCCATGTCCGCTCGCAGACAATCCGTGAACAATGTTCCCCAATGCTAAGGCAAACCCAGGCGTCTGAAACAGAACCAGAAACGTAAGCCAGGCAGGCGTTCAGAAAGGCCAGCTGCAATTGTATGTATTGCGTTAAGAAAAATAAATCCCCTACTTTTCAACTATAGTGCTGCATGTTCTTGTTTTAACATCAGGATAGAACCAAAAGCTGCAAAAAGCACAGGGCCAAACAGTAGGTCTGGGGCAAGCTTTAATAATTATTATTGTATGTTTACTTGACACAGATTGTTTCACCCTATTCTTCTACTTGCATGCTCATTACAGCATAAACATAAAATGTAAGAAAGGTAGTACAGCTGTACCTTGGTTTTTCGAACAGCTAAGTTCCCGAAAGTTTTGGCTCGCTAATGTCGCAAACCCAGAAGTGAGTGTTCCGATTTGCGAACTATTTTGGGAAGCCGATCATCCGACAGCTTCCTGCAGCTAATCAGAACCCGCTGTCAGGGACTGTCCCTGGCTCAGCGCAGGGTGGTGGAAGGGCTCTTGGGATGCTACAGAGAGCCTCAGCCCCACCCGACCAGCAGCACCTCCTCGTCCGGCGGAGGGAGCAGCGAGGTCTCCAGTGGGGAGGGGCAGGCAGCTCGGGAGCTGGAGAGCCGAGGCTCTGGGGATGTTGGAGAGACCCTGCACTCCTCTCGCTCAGTGGGCGAGGAGGGAGACACGCTATTTCCGTTGCCCCAAGTACGCAGAGGGGTGAAACGAAAAGAGGGGAGGCGGAGATTTCGTATACCGAAACTCTTATGTTGGGGTCAGAACCGGAAGGGGCCACTCCCGGATTCTGCAGACGGTTGATACAGACATGAACTTTTTAGCTCTGCACTGTACATAGTATGCACAATAAAACTACTAAAGAAACGGCTGGAGTTTTGCCCGGTTACTCATGAGCAACCATCCAACGACCTTACACCCGCGATTTGGTTTTTGAATGTTTTGGAAGTCGAAAGGACTTCCGGAACGGATTCTCTTTGACTTCCAAGGTGCAACTGTAGATAGTACGTGATAAAAGCATAGCACCCTGAACACACCCGATCTCGTCTGGTCTCAGAAGCTAAGCAGGGTCAGGCCTGGTTAGTACTTGGATGGGAGACCGTCTGGGAATACCAGGTGCTGTGGGCTTTTGGGACGGGCCTTTGGTCTGATAGCTGTCGGCAGAGCTTGAGACTCCGAGGGTGGCGGGTTTGAGCCCCACGTTGAGGAAAATATTCCTGCACAGCAGGGTGTTGGACAAGATGATCCTCCTGGCCCTTCCAATTCTACGACTCCAACACTATATAATTGCAGAAACTTCTGTTTGTGAACAAATGCAAAATGGATGGCAAGCTCTCGATACAACCTGCTGATTAGTTTCCGCTAATTTCTGCAGCTTGTTCATGATCTCCTCCGCCTCCGTGGCCTCGATGATCTTAACACTAAAAGCAGAAATGCAGACACAGGCGACCGCATAGGCAAGAATCTGGATAACAGGAAGAGTAACACAGAATTTTAGAAAGAGTCGGTGAGATTTTTTTTTTTTTAATGAATGACTGAACTGCATGTGACTTCGGGTGGGAGGTTGGGAGAAACTGGAAACTGGAGAGTGTTACCTCCTGAAATGTTCTGCTTTGGTCTTCTGCATCATCCAAGTATTTGCTCAGTTTATGCAGGGAGGCAGAGATGTCAGCCTGGCCTTCGGATGGGCTGCTGCGACACATCAGCGACAGAACGAGCCCAACACCCAAGATGCACCCAGTGCTTAAAACAGAAAGGCAGTAGGAGAGTTTAGTAAGTCTAAAAAGTATTGGGAACTGTACGTTAGTTGTATACACAACGGGGGAAAGGTTTTTTACAACTCATGAATACAGCCACAAAACATTTCTGACTATAAACGGTACATGAGAAATTCATATTATGGACACTTTCAGATGAGTTAATGTTACAAGAGGCACAGAACTTTTAAGGGCAAGTTTACATGCTATATGTGTGTGGGTTTTGTTTTGTACAAACACACAAAGTTTAGAGTTACTCATGGCTGAATGTTGGAAGCAGCTTCTTGGAAAAGCATTCTGCATTTGTGAAAAATCATACTAAAAAGTGGGGGTCGTCTCATACATGAGTAGTGCCTAGGGTGGACGTCTGATTGGTTGCTGCCATGGCTGCCTACGGCTATGGTGCGTGTTACTGGTTGCTGCGTTGATTGGGTGGTGTTGATTGGCTGGCGCTCCGGTTGGGCAGGCAATTGGCAACTTTTGCTGGTGATGGGAGGCAGATTTTGTGAGTGAGTGATTTTTGGCAACCCCGCCTAAAAAAAGCTCAACATCTCTGTGCCATCTCCCCCCCCCCATTTCCTTAAATATGAGTCCCCCAAAACAGGGGACGCCTTATACATGGGGGCGTCTTATAGACAGAAAAGTACGGTATTTCCCTTGCTGTTGACATATCCCACATATTCACAGCAAATGTACTACGGAGCAATTTGTGAATGAACGGGCTTTTAGACAAAATGCCCACTGGCATAACTATTTCATCGCGCAGCAGCACAAAAAAATTACCACTGCACATTGAAAGTTCTGCCCCCACCAGATGGCAGCAATGCATCTTAGATGGCTCTTTTGCCCATTGTCAACAGACCCCCTGCAAACCAGGGAGACAAGTATTTTAGGCAATCAGAAAATTCCTTGGGGGTTCTGCAGCTAATTGGCAGATTAAAAAATATCAATTCATTGGCCAAGGATGTTTGAAGAACTGAAAAATGTGAGCTGTTGGAAAAAAAACTCTCTAAGGGGGAATCCCTGAAATGTCCCAATGAGGACTGAGCATGCTCAGTAGGCATGAAGTGCTGAGGTTTTTTTTGGGGGGGGGAGGAGAGAAACTAGGATGGGATAAGGTGGGATTGAAATAAGAGTGCTCTGCAAGAGGGCAAAGCTGGATGACTGAAGCATCTTGGTCTCTTTGGCTCTCAAATGCAGAATGATGCTTAAAGTTTTGGATGTCTCCTCTTAAAAAAGATCTTGTAGGACTAAAGAAGGTGCTGAAAAGGGCAAGTGACAGGATCAAGGAGGATAAATTCCACAGGTCTTTTAGTTTAGAAAGACAGGCAACAAAGGGGGAAAGGCAGAAGATTATGCCAACATATTATAGTGTGGAGAAAGGGGGTGTTTCACTCTTAACGCTGTAGATTCAGGTCGGACAAAATTAAAATTACACAACACATAATTATGTTACAGAATCTGCTGCCAGAGGACGAGGTGGAGGCCAGGGACAGAAGGAATTAGGGAAATTCACTTGTAGCGGTGGTGAAATGCTGAGCACGGGATGGTTGTGCAACTTGGACATCACACTGCAAAGTCAAAACACTGGCGCTCTCCTCCCCTTTCAGAGTGTCAGGGAATCCACAGGTGAAACTCGAAAAATTAGAATATCGTGGAAAGGTTCATTTATTTCAGTAATTCAACTTAAAAGGTGAAACTAGTATGAGATAGACTCATGACATGCAAAGCAAGATATGCCTAGCCTTTATTTGTTATAATTGTGATGATTATGGCAAACAGCTGATGAGAACCCCAAATTAACAATCTCAACTTTGGGGTTTTCATCAGCTGTGCGCCATAATCATCACAATTATAACAAGCAAAGGCTTGACATATCTCGCTTTGCATGTCATGAGTCTATCTCATATATTAAACTCCAGTAGCTAATGAAAACAATTGCTTACATAAATGGACTTTTCCACGATATTCTAATTTTTCGAGTTTCACCTGTACCTTGAAACGGGAAAAGAAGTTCCGAAACTAACAATATTTTTACACCTGGAGATGATGCCACGCCGTGTCCATAGTAACAGAGGCATTATTTGTCTCCCTTCTTCCCACACTTTCATCTTTCATCTCTGCACCATTGTCTCAGTCCTTCCATCTGCTCTTGGCTGGCAGGGGAAGCTAATTTGGCGAGGGCCGCGGGGCTTTCATCTCAGGCTGCGGAGGAACTCCGACTTGAAGCAGGGGCACTGCAAAGTGACGCGGCCGTCGCATGCAGCTTCCTTTTGCCATATGCGCCTTCCACTTTGCCAGGCGGGAGCAGAGTCGTGCCAATCCAACCCCAAACCCAGCTTTTCTTGGATGACAGCGAGGGTTGCAGATACTCGGCGACAAAGACAAATCTAAACCCTGGACCAAGGGAGCACAGAATCTGCATATATTTGCATGCATTTGCATGGCTGGATACTGTACTCTGCTCCCAACGAGGTTCAGATTTTCAGCAAATTCTAAAGTGGCCAAAAAGCAAGATGAAATAATTTTGCGCTGCAGTGCCAGTTACTCCCTGTTGCACCAAATAAGGCAGCCTGGTGGAATCAACACTCTTGAAAAGCGGGGAATAAGTCAAACTCAATTTCAAAGGTTTGATTTCCCTCTGCCTGGCTTGGCAGTAGGCTTACTCGTGAACCAAAAATAAGAGTGTCTTGCTTGAAGCACATTTCCTGATCGGTGTGCTCATGGCAAAAAGGGGTATGTGTCATATAATAGGGAACACGTTGTTTTCCTTACACTTCAGTGTGGGTAAATGTAATGGGTGAAGCAGCCCAAGGTTGGTATGGATGCAATTTCCCACACGCTGCATGGAAATAATGGCTTCCATGAAGTGCTTCCGCTGCTGTGAAAGGCAGCGAAAGCCCTCATCTGAAAAGTAATCTTTACTGGCCAAAATAAATACATCCGATTCCCTTAAATGAAGATTGCAAGGATCGGTGCCTGAACTCCAGACTGTGTGGCTGAGCTTGCTTGCCTGCCTGCCTGAGTCGCTCCACAAACCATAGTTTTAACAGGTACTTATTAGAGCTCACCTTGTAATATTTTGGGCAGATATACATACTTGTTTCAATGCACCTGTACCCTGAAAATGCATGTACATGTGGGTGAAATTGAAACATGTATACAAAGAAAAGCAATTATATTAAAACAAAAACAAACAAAAACAATAGGGGTGTGCAAGCCCCAATATTCACATTAAATCTGCATTTGTGCATTTTTAATCTGTTTTTGAGTGTGTTCTCTGTGCTTCAAACTACAGTGGTGCCTCGCAAGACAAAATTAATTCATTCTGCGAGTGCTGCCGTATAGCGAAAATTTCGTCTTGTGAAGCACCAACGGGGGAAGAGCAGTTTGACGAAAAAAAAAAAAAAAATCGGCAATTTTTTCGTCTTGCGAGGCAAGCCCATAGGAAAATTCGTCTTGCGAGGCAGCCTTCCGCTAGCGAATGCCTTTCGTCTAGCGAAGTTTTTCGTCTAGCGAGGCATTCGTCTAGCGGGGCACCACTGTAGTTTTCCTCCCATACCAGTTTTAAGTCTTATGTGTTCAGTTTATCCGTATGTTCTATCTTATGCTGGTCTGTGACGGAAATAAAGTTTGAAACTGATTGATAATTGAGAGGTGGCTGAGTAGTGTGTACCCTTCCTTTTACATTTTTAAAGCTTTGCACCGTCCTTTTTCTCGGGAGTTGCCTGTGTCTGGCCTCCCGAGAAGCTTTTACAGGTCTCCAACGGGCTTAATAGCGTGAGGCTGTCCAGGACACTGGTTCAGAGCTCGGAAGAGCTGTAGTCTGTTGCTGTTGTTGATCAAGTGGAGCAAAACCCTTTTTTCAAATAAAAATACACCCCACTGGTGAGCTTTAACTAAAAGACAACCCAGAGCTCCACAGGTAATATTTTGCACAGCCTCACTTCTTCCAAAGCATGTGGAGAAGAAACCCAGAGATATTTGGAAATACAGAACAACCCAGAAGCAGGGTAACACAAGGCTGACTGGAAGTTTAATAATAATAATAATAATAGAGTAGACCCACTATTAAAATACATTAAAATATCACAGAAATTCCCTGAAATGAACACAAGTAAGTTAGGTCCATTCATTTCAGTGGGGCTACTATGAGTAAGACACAAACGCCAGCCTTGGTGCCCACAGAACCCTGCGCTCCGTGGTCCGAGTCCAACACTACTAACCCCTGTAGTACTTCACAACGCAGCCAGTCAAAGTGCAGGCAGCTGTACAACATGCTTACTTGTACTCCAGGCTTGTGTCAAAGCAGCAGCCCTCTAAGGCACCCAAGGACTTCATCAGCAGCAGATCCATTTGTTTTCCAGAGACATCACTGGACCAAACCAAAAGAGGAAGAAGAAAATACTTGTGTGATACAAATACGACACTGCATTTCCTTTTGCTTTCCTTCAGGGTGCTCTGTAAGTGGCAATTATTAAGGCGCATTTGTCCAGTGACAGCCGCTGGGCTACTAGGATTGATTGACATATCCTTCTATTGTCGTTGTTGAGTCGTTTAGTCGTGTCCGACTCTCTGTGACCCCATGGACCAGAGGATGCCAGGCACTCCTGTCTTCCACTGCCTCCCGCAGTTTGGGTATCCTTCTATAAAAGGTAAAGGGACCCCTGACCATTAGGTCCAGTCGCGGACGACTCTGGGGTTGTGGCGCTCATCTCGCTTTACTTGGCCGAGGGAGCCGGCGTACAGCTTCCGGGTCATGTGGCCAGCATGACTAAGCCGCTTCTGGCGAACCAGAGCAGCGCATGGAAACGCCATTTACTTTCCCACTGGACCTGTACCTATTTATCTACTTGCGCTTCATGCTTTCGAACTGCTAGGTTGGCAGAAGCTGGGAACAAGCAATGGGACCTCACCCCGTTGCGGGGATTTGAACCGCCGACCTTCTGATTGGCAAGCCCTAGGCTCTGTGGTTTAACCCACTGCGCCTTCCAAACCTTCTATGCCCCAGCCTAATTTACACACCGAATGTGGATACAAGTCACAGGATGGATATAAGCAGCCACCGGGAATGGCAACCTCACTGGAGGGGCTAAACTTTGCAGGGCTAGTTAATGCCTCTTTAACTTTGGCCCTGCATCTCGGTTAGGAGAGGAAGGTTCACTGCCTTCTCTGTTTTCTATACTGGGATCAGGTTGGAAACGCAGAGCCCTGATTTGCTTCTGCTTTTTAAGAGAGAGGCTTGAGACAAGTGCTGGAAACGCAACCAATGCTTTTTGGGGGTGAGGTGTGGGGGGTGGAAACCAGGTATCTTAAGGTGAAATCACCTGAAGGTTTGGGGTGGTATCCAACTAACTAATTCCCTCAGAGCAAAAATTTCCACTTAGGAAACAGAACGTGCCCTGTTTGCTCCTGCCACATGCACCCAGCACCCTCTCTAGGAGAGCTGGTGGGAGACTCAAAACACATTTGGCGGGGGGATGTAGCATTAACAAATTAATTCTAAGTGTTTCAGAGAGGAAGAAGGTCAAGGAAGCCAAGAGATAATGAAATCGTCTTGCAGAGCACCTTGGGAGTCGTTAAGTGCAGAAATCTAAATATGTTGCTCTGCATAATTTAAATGTCTCACATGGGAAGGGGGGGGGAGGAGGTTATTTACACACCTGCTGTACAAGGTAATCCATACCTGACTTTCTCTTCACATAACCGCGAGACAAACATCCCCAAAGCAAGGCCCATGTGAATTTGAACAGCTTGAGAGTCATCTGCATTTGGTTTCCCAGGTAACATGGCAACCAGCAAATTCAGGACTTCCTCAACCTTTTCCTTGTAGGATGCAATAAAAACCGGCACCAAGAGAGACAAAGCAGTCGCTGCGCAGGAACGAGCAATAACACTAGCAGTGTTTTCACCAGAGTAGGATTTCTGGAGACAAAACAAAATCCCCAAAAGTTATTGTCTCTGCCCTTTACATCATTAGGAAATCTTAAAAAGGAACAAAACTGTATTTGCACTTCATCTGGCAATAGAATTATCCACGGCTACGTTTACTACTGTTTTGTTTTTTAGACCCTGAAATAAGCAAATAATATGCTATTTACGGAGAAAAGACATGCAAATCTGCACTTGGAAAAACAGATGGGACTGTATGACCCTGCTCCTTATATAGATATATAACTGTGGATGTTAATTAATTCCATAATTACAGCTTTATTGGAATTTCCCATGAAATGATTCACCAATAACAAGGACTGAAATATTTGCGAATCTCACAGAATCGTCTACAATGCAAGGAGATTAAAGCTTGTTGAAAATCATTTATGCTTAAAATTGTAAACCCTTCCGTCAACTCCCATGAACTCAAGGCAATTCACAACAAATAAAACACAGTTTCTACATATATATAACTTGCTTTCCAAAGCTTAGATGCAGCAGTGCTGAAATTTGAAAACCCACATTGCAGCACAAAACGATGCCCCCTTCTGCAAAGCAAAACCACAAGAGGATTTCAGAGACAAAAACTTCACAACAGTGTACAACTACATAAATATCCCACATATATAAAAAATGTGGGAAACATACTGTTTGCAATGGGTTCATAAAACCACAGCGTATTTCGGATTCAAGTATTCCGACTGCGTACAGTGAGTCAACCTTTGGGAACCGACTGGAATACAGAAGCCTCAGACAATTAACAACCAGATGAGAATCTCTGGCAGCAACTCACAACTTCTGGCTTTGACCCATCAATAAAACACAGCTGCTGCTGTCCAGGCCCACAGCGGACCCTTGAGCGACAGCTGGCGGCAGCCCAACTGTAAGGTAAAAGGTAAAAAGGTAAAGGACCTCTGGACGGTTAAGTCCCGTCAAAGGGGACTATGGGTTGTCTCGCTTTCAGACCGAGGGAGCCGGCGTTTGTCCACAGACAGCTTTCTGGGTCATGTGGCCAGCAGGACGAAACCACTTCTGGCGCAACGGGACATGGTGACGGAAACCAGAGTGCACGGAAATGTCGTTTACCTTCCCACCTCAGTGGTACCTATTTATCTACTTGCACTAGTGTGCTTTCAGACTGCTAGGTTGGCAGGAGCTGGGACAGAGCATTGGGAGCTCACTCTGTCGCGGGGATTCAAACCGCCAACCTTCTGATTGGCAAGCCCAAGAGGCGCGGTGGTTGAGACCACAGCGCCACCTGCGTCCACAACTGTATCTGTGGCCAGGAAGCCTATACTGATAGCTCTTTCACAAAAATGTGCAATGAGCCACTTGCCTGGCCTCCAGTGAACAGAAAACACTTTGAGATTTGCAATTCTCCCAAGTTTGGCGAGGCACTTCTCCAGCCAAATAATATGCATATACAAAAGAACCTCGGTTTTCGAACAGCTTAGTTCCCGAACAACTAGGAACTCGAATGCTGCAAACCCAGAAGTCAGTGTTCCGGTTTGCGAACTTTGCTCCGAAAGCCGAATGTGCTCCGTTTTGAGTCCTGAGCTTCTGTTTTTACTGTTGCACTGCTAATTTGCGTCCCGTCCCCCCTTGTAATTCATGTCTTCCGTTTCCGATTGCAGTGTTCTGAGGTGATATTTGGAGCTTATATTTGGTGCTTTTGTTTTTGCTATTTATTTTTTGTTTTTGAGGCTCTTTCGGTTAATTTGTTTTTGTGACTGTGTGGAACCCAGTTCAGCTACGGATTGATTGATTGTGTGACTGCGGAAATGGGTAAAAGACCCCCATCCAAACAATGACTATCATGAATTCATTTTTATCATCTACAATACTGTCTTATTTATTTTAAAGTACAGTACATTGATTATTGCTTTCATGGTCTCCTTAGATAGTAAAATTCATGTTAAATTGCTGTTTTAGGGGTTGTTTTTAAAAGTCTGGAACGGATTAATCCATTTTGCATTACTTTCTATGGGAAAGCGCACCTTGGTTTTGGAATGCTTTGGTTTTGGAACGGACTTCTGGAACGGATTAAGTTTGAGAACCAAGGGACCACTGTACTAAGGTAAGGTATGCATGAAAACGCATATGCTGATGAAAATAAGAGAAAAATGCACTGTATTATTTTGCAAAAAGAGGTGCATGTTAGGAAACAATTGCATACAAATGAGAAGAAATTCACACTAAAGTATGGATAAATTCTCACGAGAACTTAAAAAAAAAAAAAGCAAAATGAACTTAAGGTTGGAAACATGAGAAATGGAGAGAAACCAAAGCATACACGATCGCCCATCCTTAGTGGCACAGGAACATTCCTTCACTGCTGTGACATACCCTCCAACATTTCTCAGATGAAAATGAGGGATGCATTACGGAGATTATGCAGTGAGCTCCGTTTTCCTCCCATTCAGACTTAAAGGGGAAACAGAGAGTGTGTTCCATGCTTGGCTCCACATACCAGAGATGATAACAGATCCAGATCTATTCGTGCCCCATCCATAAAAACGTACAGGTCTGATCATTTCAGCCTTTACTGGTTAAATATACTTGGGCCTACCTGATAGAACCACGGGAAGACTCGACCCTTGGGGCGATAGCGACTGTCTATGATGCTAAGAAGGGTATCTATCACCATGCAGATCCAATGTTTTGTCAGAAGAAAGTCCACCTCGGTCTGAAGCAACAGAAAGACTGTGAGCACTTGCAAGACCAAGACCAATGAAATATTTGCCACCTCCTATGTTAAGCTTGAATAGGTGATTCAGGAAAGGCAGACATACGTGCTCAGCCCGAGAAACCTTTTGCTATCTAAAACGAGAGCAATTTTTAAAGCTAGAAATTATTATTAGGCGTGCTAAAAAGAAAATCCTCTGAGCTTCTGTATAAAAGGTACACACACACACACACACATAGACACGCAAATAAATAAATGTTCCAAAAGGAGATGTGTTCAAACAGCAATAGAGAGCATCATCCGTGATCAGATATCATGGGAGTTATGGTCCAACATATAACTCCTCCACCTTCATTTCTCAGCAACGAAGAGGTGTAAACGCCAGAAATTCTGTTCGAAAGAGATTAACGGAACAAACCCAATCATGTTGCTCAGAAACAAGTCCCACTGTTGTCAGTGTGACATAATTCCAGATAAAAAAATATTTAAGACTGCCATTTTAACTGAACAAAATGTGTTGTTTTTTTTAATTGATTAGCCTTCCAAGTTTTGGGTGGCATTCAACTAAGTTTTCTTCAAAGGAGACCTATTTAAATGAATGGACCAAACTTAAGTTCCTTTAATTCCAGTGAGTCTACTCTGGGCACAACTTAATTGAATGCCAGCCTTTGTTCCCCCCCAAAAGTCAACTGACTTCTTCCAATGAGATTTCATACAAATTAATTTTGAACAGAAACATCTGAAATGGTGAAGGTAAACACTTCTCATTAGGGGTGAAATTTCCCGAAAATCTCCCTGTTGAGCTTATCCGTACAGATCTGTTCTGATTCCCATCTAACTCCCTGATGTTGATGAGAAACTGTTTTACCAGTTCTGCTAAAAGCACAAACAATTATCACATATTTTATGTATTTTTATACCCATCTTTTATGCATATACACATCAGGTTTCCTCAAATAACCAGCACAGAAACAGTAAGGAATATAAAAAATGCTTCCGTATTAATACTTACACAATTATGTTGCAGAAATATGAGGGAGTTCCCCCACACACACACCCATAATTTTGCATATAATTAGTCAGGTTTTTTTTTAGAAAAGAAAAACTAACAGTGCACAAGGTCAAAACAAAATAAAAAATAAAAATAAATCCTTCCAATAGCACCTTAGAGACCAACTAAGTTTGTTCTTGGTATGAGCTTTTGTGTGCATGCACACTTCTTCAGATACCTGCACAAGGTGTCTCAGACATCAATGGGCACTTGATGTAAAAAGCACAAATAAAATATTACCAGGTGAGAACTGCCAGATTCCAGGTACAGATTCCTTTAAAAGGCGTTCCTCCTCCTTGGCGCTCCTTCAAGCGCACTCATTGAACATCATGACAAAGCAGTCAAATAGTTTTAACTCACATTGAATTGTTCTTCGCTGTCTGAAGATAGCCCTTTCTCGTGCTTGGCTACCGCAACTGCAAGACCTGTTAAGGCTAGAATGCAATTTCCCTTGACCACTGGACTTTCCCTGTTGAAAATGATTGAATCGGTGGTGAAAAACAAACAGAAACATGGCGGGTGTGTGTGGAAATGATCACATAGCTCTGAATTTAAGGTCACGTGTCCAAATTAAAGGGGAATGGACAGTTTCACGAACTATACTCTAAATTTGGTACTGCGACCTACAAGAATTACTGTTTTGCCTGAATTATTAGGTTCTGTGAGACTCAAAAACATGTGAGAACAAGCATTATTTTGCGTTCGTTAGTCATAAAGCGGAACATTCATGAATACACTTTCACAGAGAGGTGGATTCTGTGAATACTTTTCTAAAGGCAAGCTTTTCACGGGGAAGGGGGTGGAGCAATGCTTTCTGTGAAGGGCACCCCGATTTGGATTAGCCCTGGAAGAAGAAGAAGAAGAAGAAGAAGAAGAAGAAGAAGAAGAAGAAGAAGAAGAAGAAGAAAAGCTGGACAAAGGGTCTTTCCCCCTTGAGTTCACAGACCTAAACTCAGAAGAAGAAGAAGAAGAAAAGCTGGACAAAGGGTCTTTCCCCCTTGAGTTCACAGGACCTAAACTCAGAAGGAAATCTTCAAATTCCCAACACCTTCAGAAGATGCTGTGTAGCAAGACATGGGGGGCCAACCCAAAGCAGGTGGCCACAGTGGCATAGCATGGGTGGCCCCATAAGGGCGGTTGCCCCAGGTGCAAAATTGTTAGGGGGCGCAAAATTTCAACAGCCGGTGCTGCCTCAATACAACTATGCACTTCCATCTCTGGGCTCTGTTGAAAACAGCTATTCCATGCGAACCAGGAAGTGACCTCTCCAGACAACAGAATGTCTGTTCTTATCTCTGTAGCTACGATCTCCTGGGTGACACAGACACCATTGGGCAGTTGAATGCACATGCATTAGCCTCCCACCCACCCACCTCTGAGCAGCCCCGGGGGCTGGCAACCCATGATACACCACTGGAGGACCATAATACTCCCCACAGCGTAAGAAAGAGCACCCCACGTAAATAATATCTTACTTGGAAGCGCCCTTGATCACATCCGTCAGCATATCTCTGACCCTGTTGAAGAAGGCGGCGAGGGGAGAAGTGGCATCAGCTTTGGAGCAAAGTTTGAGCAGATGATACGGCCGCATCAATTAAATAAGAAGTGCAGCTCCTTCACAAGCCCTTGAGCAGCTCCTGAGAGTACGCGCTAGATGTATTTTATCTGGTCCATGGGGTCACGAAGAATCGGACACGACTAAACAACAACAAATTTAGTGTTGTTTCTGTTTAAACAAAACGAAACTCAGAAACCTCAACACTCTTTTTGCACTATGAAGGAATTTGCTGCCAAGGAGTGTGGTGGAGTCTCCTTCTTTGGAGGTCTTTAAGCAGAGGCTTGACAGCCATCTGTCAGGAATGCTTTGATGGTGTTTCCTGCTTGGCAGGGGGTTGGACTGGATGGCCCTTGGGGTCTCTTCCAACTCTAGGATTCTATGATTCTATACATTAATATAATAAATATTCTGTTTTTTTTATATACATGCATAATGCTCCGGTCGTAATGAAAATAAAGAGATCCCTCCAAGGAAGCCAGTGGTCACTTTATTTTAATTTTGCCCCTGGGACCACATAACATCGATCCTGAAAGATCTACATTGGCTCCCAGCACGCTTCCGAGCTCAATTCAGAGTGTTGGTGCTGACCTCGAAAGCCTTAAACGGCCTTGGCCCAGTAGACCTGAAGGAGTGTCTCCACCCCCATTGTCCAGCCTGGACACTGAGGTCCAGCGCCAGGGCCTTCTGGCAGTTCCTTCATTGCGAGAAGTGAAGTTACAGGGAACCAGGCAGAGGGCCTTCTTGGTGGTGGCACCCGCCCTGTGGAACGCCCTTCCAAAAGATGTCAAGGAAAGAAACAACTATCTGACTTTTAGAAGACATCTGAAGCCCTGTGTAGGGAAGTTCTTAATGGCTGGTGTTCTATTGCGTTTTTAATATTTCGTTGGGAGCTGCCCAGAGTGGCTGGGGCAACCCAGTCAGGTGGGCAGAATTCAGTCCTGGCACTCTCTGGCGGGCACCATTGCCATTCTAAGAGAACCAGGGAAGTGTTTGTGGTGAGCACACCTCTTTTTTTCTAGAAAAATAGCACTGGTAAGGTCTATTGCTGAAAGGATAGCCTTACTTTCAACAGCTGCTCCACACATCCAGACACACTGGGCATTTCTTGGTAGTAATAATAATAATAATTAATAATAATAATAATAATAATAATAATAATAATAAAGCATGGGTATCAGCAAATCACATATAAAATTAAATTTCTCTGCATAAGTTCACTGCGTGCTCTGGAAGAGGTTTCTACGCCAAGGCAAAGCAACCGGTTGTCCCATGCGCCACCCTTCCCCACCACCACCATCTCCCAGCCAGCACGTAAAAAGAAGAGCTACTGGTAAACGAAGTCGTTCCTACCTACGCTGCCTTGTCTTTGCCGTTTCCCTTCAAGCTGAAGGCCGTGTCTGGCTTTCATCAGCGGCACTTGCACAGTCAGTGCAAACTCGCCACTTGGAAGCTTCTGAAGCGGCCTCTGCAAGGCTCTTCCCCATTTCCCACCACTGCTTTCGAGGGGTGGGGAGCAGGCAGTCGTTTGCTTACCAGAGCCAGGCTGTGAATTGCTTGTACTGCACTTCTTCGGGTCCCTCCTTCCCGTGTTTTAGCTGCATCTCCAGCTCGGCTTGCCTTCCCTGCAGAAGCACAGCATAAATCAGCGGGAGACCTTACACGGGGAGCAACCCAGGGGTTTCTATGGGGAGCGCTTGAACAGCAGGTGTAACCTTTCCCTCGAGCTCCACTCTGCTATCAAATCAAATTGCCCTTCCAGCGTAATAAACTATGTGTTAAGTCAGGGGTCAGCAACCTTTTTCAGCCATGGGCCGGTGGACCATGTGGGGGGCCAGACTATATTTGGGGGGTGGTGGTGAATGAATTCCTATGCCCCACAAATAACCCAGAGATGCATTTTAAATAAAAGCACACATTCTACTCATGTAAAAACACGCTGATTCCCAGACTGTCTGTGGGACAGATTGAGAATGCAATTGGGCTGCATCCGGCCCACGGGCCTTAGGTTGCCTACCCCTGTGTTAAGTGATGGAATTTTAGTTTCTTACTTTTGAGGAAAGAGGGTGCATCTATGCTGCAGGTCAGGATGAAAGCTTGTCTCGAGGTAAAGGTAAAGGGACCCCTGACCGTTAGGTCCAGTCGCAGACAACTCTGGGGTTGCGGTGCTCATCTCACTTTATTGGCGAACCAGAGCAGCGCACGGAAATGCCGGTTACCTTCCCACCGGAGCAGTAACTATTTATCTACTTGTACTTTTGACGTACCGGTACTTTGGAACTGCTAGGTTGGCAGGAGCTGGGACCGAGCAACAGGAGCTCACCCCATCACGGGAATTCGAACTGTCGACCTTCTGATCGGCAAGCCTTAGGGTCTGGTACTTCCCTAAAAACCTTTAAAACCCTTGCAACAACTGGATGATTCTGCAGGCGTGCATGTTTGGGCACTGGGAATGCAGCAGTGTAGGGAAAGCAAAACCTAGCACCGAGCAAGAATTTGCTGTGTGTTCCTTCTCTTGCAGCGCACCTTACAGTAATATTTTATTTTTATTTTTTTGGTTTAAGATCCTGCTGAAATTCCCTCACAGGAGTTTTTTTTATACGCTACGCTTCTAAAATCTGAAAGAAAGTTTGCAAAGCAAAGACAGCAGGGAAACGGGAAGAAACAATTTCTTGGAATCTATTCAGCATGTAATGCTGTGACCTACAGGTTAAACACGACTGTTTTATGTGCATTATTAAGTCTTTGTGGGAAAGCACATGCGAATAAGAATCTTTCTCTGTCATACATCACACTTAATTAAGTAGGATGTTCATGAATACCATGTGATACTGCTCTAAAAACCAGATTATGCTTTCCATTATGGTGCAAGAGATTTATGGTGAAATCACACCAGCAACTTTCCCTTCCAATCAACGAGGATTGGGTATTCTTGTGCTAAACCAAATCTTGTGAAGGCTTGAACATGTGCTGACCTTATGATGAGAGCTGGCCCATTTTCTGAAGATTAATAAATGTGAATTTCGCCGCAATCTAGTTCTATTTGAACTGCACACAAGAACAAAATAAGTGATCTTGCAAATCTAACCACAATACTCTGAAAAGTTAATTTTGGATTATTATTTGTTACGGGGAGAGTGTTCAGTCATGTTAAACTACCCACAATTTGCATGAGAAACAGATCAAACCAGAGTTTGGTATTTGAATTTTTTGGGTTGTGTTCAACTAACTTTCACCTCTGAGTAGACCCATGGAAATCAATGGTCATGGCTGAGATCCAGGAATTTGAATGGGTCCCCCTGAGGAAAAGTGAGTGGAAAACTGCTTCTTTGCCAGTGATGAAATGTCATTCTTGGCTAAATCTAACTGGGGGAAACTATGAAAAAAGGGCTTTTGTTTTTGTTTTAAGAAAAACAGCTGCTTTCTGTGTATTTGACCATTGTCCCATAATGTCAGGGTAATTATGAACTATGGTTTGAATAAACAATGACTTTAATTTTGCCAAAGGTATGATTAACTTGGGTCCTAAAGTTATTTCAACTTTCAGAAATTGGATCTAGACTAGGATATTTGAAATTAGGTGCTACTGAGATCAATGGGGTTAAGACTGGAACCTACACATAGAACAGGGGTCAGCAAACTTTTTCAGCAGGGGCTTGTCCACTGTCCTTCAGAACTTGTGGGGGTCAGACTATATATTTTGGGGTGTGTGTGTGTGTGTGTGAAATGAACAAATTCCTATGCCCCACAATTAACCCAGAGGTGCATTTTAAATAAAAGGACATATTCTATTCACGTAAAAACATGCTGATTCCCGGACTGTCTGTGGGCCAGATTGAGAAGGTGATTGGGGCGGATCCAGCCCCTGGGCCTTAGTTTGCCTCCCCATGACATAGAAACTAGCCTACTTAGAAACTAAAGCTCCGTTACTCCAGAGTTCATCGGCTAGCAAACAAACAACGTAGCAGGTATTAACTCTCCTGAAACCTATATATGAGAACTTAAGCCGTTTCCTCACTTTGTTTCCTTTTGATCTTATATATGGCAGACACATTCCCATATTTACTGCATGCTGAGTGTTGAGATCATGCAACAAAAGAGCAACACTCAGACCACTCCACTTACTTGTAGAATTGCATGATAGGTTCTCTCCATGAATCCGGCCCAGGACTGGGGAAGCAGCAGGGAGCGGTGCCACTCCGAAGGCTGGATGTTCACCTGCATGGAAAACATTTCACACTCACATATGAAACCACAGAACAAAATTGTATGTTGCAGTAAAAGAACTCACATGAACACACATTGAGAATGGAAGTTATCGCCGACCGATGACACCAGAACCTCTGCTTTTGTACTCTGAATTACAATTTGGACTGTGCAGTTTCAAAAAGAAATTGCACAAATAAAGATGTATCTGATTTTTCACTTCCATAGGCTTTGTGGATACAGTGAGACCCACCCAAGAACTGTGGGGAAACCAGCCTCATATAACCAACATGCTCAAGTCTAATTAATGCACGAAGGGGTTAATGCCATAGAGTAAGCTGTCCTGACGGGCTTGGCAAGCTCCTATCCCCCTCACCTTGGGAGAGAGGTCATCAAGCCTAGTGTCTACCTGAGAAGCTCAGCATGTAAAGAGGTCTGAGCTGGTTGTTCCAAGCTCTAACAAGCCTTTCTTGTGTTGCATGGCAAGGCCCTGCGCCCTCCCCCACCTCTTGGATAATAAAACACACAGACACCAATATTTTGGGTTAATGGGATAATTAAGGCCACAGCTTCACTGGTTACAGATGTGAGCGGTATTGGCTTAAGCGTTGGAACTGAATCAAGTATATCTGACTCCTGCCCACCGTCGCGGGGATTCGAACCGCCAACCTTCTGATCAGCAAGCCCTAGGCTCTGTGGTTTAACCCACAGTGCCATACTTACTTGGAAGTAATTTCCATTGAACTCAGTGGGATTACTTGTGAGTAACTGCACCATGAGAGGCCTTACAAAAGCAGTCTGTTCAAAGTTTTTAAAAAATCAAAAATCTCACAGAGTGTGTCTAGAGCCTTGAGGGTACCTAAAGCAGCTTTTTGGATTCCAGCCAGAGCTCACATAGTAAATACAATTTATTTAACCTAGTAGATTATGCTGGAATTTGACCTGTAAGTTACAAAGAGCTTTTAACAGTTTAAAACATAATCTATATTGTGCATCCAACAAGTTATCCAACAATGAAAACAAACAGAAAACTCTTCTTAGAATATTACTCAAATCCTTGGTTTTGGCTGAACACAGAATTACCAGGTGATTCTCTCATTACATAACTTAAAAGATAATAGAAGCACATTAACACACACATTCATAATACACACACAACTCCACATTTCATCCTGGCTGTTGTCATTATTATAGCAATTTAAAAGAAAACCATCGCTCTGGATCATTTCTGTTTGCAGTGCAACTTCAAAGCCAACAGCTTAAGAAAAAAGAAAACGAGAGAGAGAGAGAGAGAGAGAGAGAGAGAGAGAGAGAGAGAGCACTGTAATTAAAATGACTGCTGTGCACTGTAATGTCTCATAATATTCTATGGCAGCCAAAAGAATTAGTTTTTTGTTTCCAGTATCCAATTATTTCTACTGTTGGCCTCAACCAAAAACATCGAAAGTTGTCATGACAGCCATTTGGAGCCTATTAAAAACAAGTTATTAGATCTCAGCAGTTTCCAGGACAATATTACTTCAATACATTGAAGGGGTGGGACCCAAAATATTCCAGGTTGGCTTCAGATGGCCTCTCTCTCTTGTTCTTCTGCTAGGCTAGTCGTTTAAACAACAACGAAAGAAAGAAAGAAAGAAAGAAAGAAAGAAAGAAAATGCCAGAGTGGGTTGCTATTAAAATCTGCCTTCTTATCCCTGTTGGATGTTTTATCTGTTATCTTTCCAATTTTTACTTCTATGCTTTTGTCTAGTTTCTTGGGCAGTAGTTAAGTTTTCACGGGAGCCATCTTTTGGCTCTACTCACCAACTTACTCCCTTGTGAACTGAGCTAGGATTGCCATGCGTCTGGAAATTCCCGGGCCTAGCCGGATTGTGTCTTGAATGAATGAATGAATGAATGAATGAATCTTTAATTGCGTCAGCCATCGGCCATAGCAATAAAACAACAATACGATATACAAAGAATAAAAATTAAAAAGTCAATTATATAAAATACATTTCAGGGTTCTGAACCAATAGTCAAATAGTGGACCTTATTCTGATTGCCCCAGCTAAAAACCTTGCCACCTTTGCTGTCACCTGCTCATCTTGATCTGCCAAGAGAAAGGACACTGGGGCAGTGGCTGGGTGACCCGGAATGGACAAGAAAAGAGGGATGATAACCTCATTCCTCAAGTCTTTAACCTGATCGTGTCTGGATTTTCACTTTTTGAAATATGGCTGCCCCAACTGAGACTCATTTTTTTCTCTTTTAACTACATCTCCCCTAGCAAGTGCGAGCAGACACAGCATCTTTTCCAGAGTCCTCCCCTTATCACCCTAGGCGCTCAAGTCCATTTATCAGCTCCCAAGAGAGAAACTGGCTAACAAAGCAAAGAAGGATGAGTCCTGGGGATTGCCATGGGGTGGGAGGCTGGGGGGGGCAGATGGAAATGTTCCTGGAGGTCAGACTGAACCTCAGGACAACCAGAAACCTATCCAGAACCTGGGATTTAAAATTATAACACTCTGCTGTCCATCACCCTGTCTGACAATATTTGCACTTTTTATGCTTTTTACAATTCCTAAACAATTTCACCATTCAGAGCGAGTTAGCATTATTATCTTGTGGACTCTATTATGCTTTGATCTAGACATTTGGTTGGATGAATTTTGGTGGTTAAGGCAGGAAAATTGCAGGAAGGACCTCCTGAAACATTTATAGGGCGTCTATCAATTACAATTAAGGTATCTCAACAAGGATAGGAAGGACTCAAACTTCATGATCCATCCATATGGTTCTATGATTGGCTGGCTGAGCCACACATTATCAAACAATGCACATATGGAATTTGACCATAGTACTGACATGACGTTGTGAAAAACCCAAATAACAACATGTTCAGACATAATGCTAAACCAACTAAACTTTAGTTTCACGTCACGAAGCAAGCCTTCGTAAGTCAAGGAGCTCGCAAATTTTTCCCCATTACTTCTCCTTTGCCACAGCTATGGAAAGATCAGAAGTTTGGACCTGAGTTTTAGATTAACTGAAGTTTAGTTAGTCATCATCTGAACCCTAAACTGTACTTAACCTTAACACAAGAGTTTCATAAACTATGGTTTGAACTTGGCATGTTTCTACTAACCATAGTTAAGATTAACCACATGTTTTGCCTAGGGTTGGGTAACGTGATACGCTATAATATAATAATAATAATTTATTATTTGTACCCCACCCATCTGGCTGGGTCTCCCCAGCCACTCTGGGCGGCTTCCACCAAACATTAAAATACATTTAAAATATCACAGTTTAAAAACTTCCCTAAACACGCTGCAATTAATCTAAAATAGACGTGAAACATTCAGCACGCCCCTTCGTGGACATGTTGGGAGGGGAGAGAAAACAAACCATAGGTTCATTACAGCTTCTGCTCATAACGCTAAATTATATTATGTCTGAAGCAGCCTCATTGGTCCCCTTAGGGCAAAACCCCACAATGCTACAGAACCTTCTTCCGAGTAGTCCATTTAAGAGGAAAGTCAGAGACTACTTCTAACTGCTGAAATGCCTAAAGATAATTGTTGCCTAATCTGGTCCAGACAGCAGTGCCCAATCTAAAGAACGTTCTTTGGGTGGGTGTTTTTTTTCAAAGATCCTTTCCAGACACCCCCATTTGAATAGCTCATCCAAAGGTCTACGCTACTGGAATGTCCTTTCAAAGGCGATCTGCCAGGTCTTATTTACCAAACAATAAAACAGCACGCTGCCACTTCAGAGAGAGTTAGAGATGAGCTGGTTGGTCTCTCTTCAACCATTATAGGAACTTGAACAATACACAACTTCAAACAGACCACCATTTATTGAAACCATCTTTATCTCTCTCATAGGAAACCATAAAAAATGTGGCAAGTGCTCTATATCTTTCTCTATTCATGTTGACAGATATTAAACCATATCCAGGGGACCTCTCCTGAGGAACACAACTGTTACTGACCCAAGTTGGTACCCATCCCAAAACTTTGGAGGATATGCATGCTCTCTGCTCCACTCTTGTTTATTCACGTTGGTTCAGCTCAGATAATTACTTGGCCCTAGGATCCCTAAAATGATGGGAGTGGGTGGGGACTCCTGGCACATGGATTGTTTGTAAGGAAAGACCACATGGCACACTGAGCATCGTGGAGCTGAAACTAGAGATCCCTCAAAGGGTCTACCAGCTCCATTTGGTACGCAGGCTGAGACTCTCCCTGCCTGCAGACTGTCTCGCCAGAGTGGTGCATGCTCTGGTTATCTCCTGCTTGGACTACTGCCATGCGCTCTACGTGGGGCTACCTTTGAAGGTGACTCAGAAACTGCAACTTAATCCAGAATGTGGCAGCTAGACTGGTGACTGGGAGTGGCCGCCGAGACCACATAACACCGGTCCTGAAAGACCTACATTGGCTCCCAGTACGTTTCCAGCACAATTCAAAGTGTTGGTGCTGACCTTTAAAGCCCTAAATGGCCTCGGTCCAGTATACCTGAAGGAGCGTCTCCACCCCATCCATCGTTCAGCCTGGACACTGAGGTCCAGCTCTGAGAGCCTTCTGGCGGTTCCTTCACTGCAAGAAGCAAGGCTACAGGGAACCAGGCAGAGGGCCTTCTCGGTATTGGCGCCTGCCCTGTGGAACGCCCTTCCATCAGATGTCAAACAAACAAACAAACAAACTATCTGACTTTTAGAAGACATCTGAAGGCAGCACTGTTTAGGGAAGTTTTCAATGTTTGATGTTTTGTCATGTTTTTAATATTCTGTTGGGAGCCACCCAGAGTGGCTGGGGGAACCCAGCCAGATGGATGGGTAGGGTATGTATTGTTGTTGTTGTTGTGTTGTTGTTGTTGTTGTTGTTGTTGTTGTTGTTTATTGGGGCTGCCATATACAAAGACAACAACTATGGCCAACTTCTTTATGTGAGTGGGGGAGCCAGACACTCCCCAATGCAACCTGGTTGAGGGCTAAATTCCACATTGTGCTGTTTAGGAATTGGGAGGTGATGTCTTCAAGGCTGTCAGGATGTAGGAATGGTGCTGTGCTGGATTCTGCGACGCTTAAGAAAACTTTTATGCTCAATAACCATGAACATATTTTCCAAGGAGATTCGTATAGCAAAATTAAACATTGCTCCAGAGTTCCAATGGTGCATTCCTGTTTCTCCACATGTTTGGATTCCTTTTACAATCCCGATAGACATTTTGCTCTTCAGCATGGCATGTACTAGCTAAGCCAGGTTTTCTTTTCTTTTTTTAGGAATGTTTAACATTCTACAGACATACGAAGTCAGGCACTGGGGAATAATATTCTGTGCAGCAAGTATGTTTCAAATTAAGCATTTTTAGAATTAAGCACATCATTTGATGTCCATACCAACCCAATATTATATCTACATTTCAAAGAGGTTTGGGCACTGAAGTGTTTAAAAGAAGCACATTGCTATATATATAACACTTTAAAAAAAAAACATATTACATGCGTTTGGAATTCAACTTAAATGCCCTACTTCAAAATACCAATCCAACAAAAGCAAGAAGTGGGAACAATTAATTAACACAGGAAAGAACAGCTGTAATAACCAAAATAAGCCTTATCTGTGTTTTCTTGAAATAAGAAACTTTTCCAGCTCTGTGTTCAAAACAGTGATTGCATTATTATTATTAATAATAATAAATTCTCTGAAGTCTTCTCAACCTCAGAGAAAAGCAAGAGGAAATATAAATCTAAACCATGACACCAAGGAAGGAAGGAAGGAAGGAAGGGTCAGAGAGTGAAGAAACACACACGTGCGCTCTTAAGTGTGTGGAATAATCCCAGCGTTTAGAACCCGTTCCATTATAAGGTGGTTACACATTTCACGTGAGCTTTCCGCCTTTGGGACAAAAATCAAGAGTGGCTCCGAAGAACGACAAGGTCAGGCAATGAGTCCACAGCTCTCGTAGCACAGCCATGCTCACGTTGCAGAGCGCATCAAAGAAGGCCATAAATCATGATGTGCGCAAATACTCCCCACCAGTGCAGTCCAGGGACACATCCCCATTCGTATCGGGACTATTTTAAAGAAATCTGGCTGAGGTGAGCTCGAGCTAGACATTGCAGAAGATGTATGACTGTCATTGAAAACCGCCAGCCCTGACTCTCTCCTCCTTCCTCTCACAGCCAGTGCAGGACCATCTTTGCAATGCAACTTTCACAACCACCACAAGCAGCAGCCAATGGAGAGGGAATGGCCAGATTTCACACATCGTGCATTCTGGGCGAGAGAGAAGACAATGGAGACATGGGGCTACTATTTTCAGTAGCGGCCATGCGGCGTCTAACGTCTAAGGCAGGCTTCCTCCACCTCGGCCCTCCAGATGTTTTTGGCCTACAACTCCCATGATCCCTAGCTAGCAGGACCAGTGGTCAGGGATGATGGGAACTGTAGTCTCAAAACATCTGGAGGGCCAAGGTTGAGGAAGCCTGGTCTAAGGGGTGCTACCGATATCATTAGGGTCCATTCCAGAGAGCTCTGTCCTTGGGTTGAGGCTCCATATGCACCCAAACGGTCTCCAATAATTTTTAAATTGCCTTTCGAGTACCCATTACTTGGATACAGGCAAATGGGTGTCAAGGGAATAATGAACTGGAGCTGCTTAGCTTCCATAATATAGCTTCACCCTGAAGGCAGTTTCAATATACAGTGGTACCTTGGTAGTTGAACAGCTTGGCTCCCAAACACCGCAAACCTGGAAGTGAGTTACAGGTAGGTAGCCGTGTTGGTCTGCCATAGTTGAAACAAAATAAAAAAATTCCTTCCAGTAGCACCTTAGAGACCAACTAAGTTTGTTATTGGTATGAGCTTTCGTGTGCATGCACACTTCTTCAGAAGAGAATGTTTGCAAACTTTTTCCGGAAGCCAAACGTCTGACATGGTTTCTGCGGCTTCCGATTGAGTGCATGAAGCTCCTGCAGCCATTCGGAAGCCGCGCCTTGGTTTTCAAACCGTTCCGGGAATCGGACGGACTCCCGGAACAGATTCAATTTGAGAACCAAGGGACCACTGTACTGAGCTTTCAATACAACCCCTTCACGGAAATATTAACGAAAGAGACCCTCCGTGAAACAGAAGAAATATCCCTGCTTTGCCGTTGAGGACGCCTCACAAATGGCAGAACAGACATAAACGATCGCATCGCCTTTATCTATGGCGTGTGACCCAAGATATGCCACTGCCCATAATGCTATAATGCAACTGTATTAACTCTGATGCATTTTGAGAGAAAGGCCGACGGGTCTGCGCTTGCTCTTACAGGTTCCTCTGCTGGCTGCGTTCCTGCTGTTTACAGCTTCTGAAGATCAATGGCCGTAAGAGCTATAAACGCTCTATTTAATGAAAATATTTGATAACAAGGCCGTGCTTATATTCTACAACGATTAATTGGACGCTCATTTCTAATTCCTTGCCTCCTTCTGCCCCCGACCCCAACTCACATTTCCTACAGGAGATTAAAGCTTTGGTTTACAAAACCTTTAATACACAAAATCAGCTACATTAATGCAATATCCCAGGGTGCTGGGAACAATTAAGAGATATGCTGCGTTGTTATTATTACAGTAACAAGGAAGTAGAGTTCACTCCCCAGGTTCCAATCCCCTAATTGTTTCTCAGACAAGCCCAAATCTGACAGGACTGTAACCAGATTAGGCAGAGTTGAAGGGGAAACGTCAGCCTCGATTTACTCCGGCAAACTTCGGAGAAAACATTTCAGCGCAGAGAGCATTTTATTAGATGTATTTATACGTCCTGTTCCCCTTAATTGTTCTTCGCAGCAAGTTTACTTAATTAAGAGTAAATTACAGCACCACACACAGCTTGCAGCTACCATTTCCTAATTGGAGCAAAGGCCAGATGCAAACTCAGGTTGGGGGATGAAAGAACGCAAGCGGGAGAGAAATGGCAGCGCTTACCTCGTGGAGAAGAGCGGTCAACATCTGGTGGAAACTGCGTCCCCTACTGGCTAGGAATCGGCTGATAGGCTTCCCATCCTTCCCCACGTGGATTGGAAGATCGTAACTCAGCAATATGCCAGCTAAAGGGAGATTAATACAGAGGCACTTACACTAAGATGGCTTATAACAATTCAGTTATGTTTTAATATGACTGCAAAACAGCAGGAGCATAGCAAGGTAAATTGGTTCTCGGGGGCAAAAAATTTTTGTCACCCCCCCCCCCCGAGGCATGGGAAGGTCAGGTGGTACCCGGTGCGGAAAATTTCTTGTCAACCCCCCCATTGATTCCCCCCCCCCGCAAAAATGGTTTTACGTTATTTCATATTTTCTTACAAAGGAATAATAACAAGTAATAATAATAATAAAACTTTTATTTATATCCCGCCCTCCCTGGCCGAAGTCGGGCTCAGGGTGGCTAACATCAGATACATAACATTGGTATAAAATCAAACAATAATTAAATTACCTCCTAAAAACATCTCAAAATCAAATTAAAGTCTAATTAGATGGCTTTCCACAGGGTTAGGGTTGGGAACAGTAAGTGCTCCACTGAACTGAAATTTCAGCCTTCATGACATAGGAAAACAGCCAAGTGAACAGCTATTTTGGTGGAGGAGGGTCAAGATATTAACCGATATGCATGAAATTTCATATATAGCTATATAATCCCTAGTATAGTAAGATAAGACCTTTGGAGCAGGCATTTTCAAAAAAAATAAAAAAAAAAAAAAAATTTCCCCCCAAAAAATTGTTCCTTGATAAATTTGTCACCCCCTCCATTATGGATCCCGGGGCGGATCGCCCCCTGCCCCCCTTGCTACGCCCCTGCAAATCAGAGAATACTGAGGTTCGAGAATCGAAAGAATGCAATTTTGTAGACGTTCAAAAATTCATCCCTGGAAAAGAAAGAAGCAGCTTCTGGTCCATCTCAGGAGAAGTCGGCTTCTACACTAGACTGCCGCAACTGCTGGTCAGACCCTGTCTCAGGTGAGTCCTGAGTTGCAGACAAAACTGCAGGACCTGCGTTCCTCCCTTTGCTTGTATCAAGGGGTAAGCTGCTCCCCAAAAACTTCACAGCTTTGGTGCTGAGCTTCGGCTCATTTATTCAGCCCCTTCGATTCAAAGGCTCGGAAGCTTGGCTTTCCTTTCTGCATGGAAGGGAATTCCAGCACATGGAAATTAAGCTGGCCGTGATACATAGCGGGAGTTTGAGAAGTTGGCTTTCCCTGTCGAAACTTCTCCCATGCGCTTGCTGCATGCAATAGTTGCCAGGCGCTTAAACGCTGAGTGTTAAGATAACCGGACAGCTATGATTGGATGCCAATGGCCACCTGAGCAGCAGAAAAATGTGTGCGTAAGGGACAGGGTGGGGGGGGGGGAAGTATCAGAGGGCTGGTGTGAAAATAACATCACTGAGTCCTCAATTCCATTCAATTCCATCCAGGCTATAAATGCATGATTCTTGAACCTGCCGAATTTCTTCTGAGGTGTGGATGTTTAAAAGGAATGATGGAATTAAGAGCTGGATAACTTAAGAGTGAACACAGTGAAATGGGATTCATTGCTGGTTTGTATGTGAAAGTGTTGCTTTTAAAAAAAAGTGTTAGAAATTAGCCAGGCGCCAGGCGCGTTTTGCGACTGGCGTGGGCCCAATTGTGACCACGTGGAGTCTCTCTCTGGGTGGCAACTTGACTGGGGAAAGCAAAACGTCACTTGGAATTTTCTTGAAGCTAGAATTTGTCTTATTCTGGATCGTTTTGTATGACGTTTCGATGTGTTGTAAACCGCTTTGAGATTTGTTCTTTAAAATATAAAGCAGTATAGAAATGATGGTGAAGATATCAATACCTGGAGGATTGCCTCTTCCCATGGATCTGGAACCTGAGATCTATTTTGGAGATCTTTCTCCTATTGCCCCTGAGCAGAAAAGGATCCCTGTTGTGGCATAGTTTTCTCCACAAAGGCACAACAACCAGCTACTTCTATATCTTTATGGGATTGGACATATATCTCTTTTGGTCCAGGTTTTTAAATCTTGTTGTAGTTTTTTGTAGAGGCACACAGAGAATTGGTACACCTTGACCATGAAAATCTAGCTGAGGAAGAATTAGCGAAACAGGGCCTTGTCCTGGAATTTATTTCGACTGGAATTTGCTTCTATATTAATAAAACTGTTTGAAGACTTTAAAATTGATCTCCCACCTGGCCAGAGTTCTTGTATTCTTTAATTTTTGACTTCTGGGTATTACCAAGAACTCCAATTTCTACAGTAGTTTTTTTTTTAGCAATTATTCTCAGTAATGTTCTTCTGCCCCCCACTTTTTGCTCTTTTTAATGTTGCTTTGCCTCTCAGAAGTTATTTTAATTGTGCATCCTTACAGCTATTCTAGCACACATTTTATAGTGCTTCTTTTTAAATTGCTGCTTTCATTTTATGAACTGCCCTGAGGGCACTTTGTTATCGGGGCAGCATATAAAAAAACCCATAAGTCGTGTCATTCACCCATTCCGAGATATTCTACTACGACATGAAGGTCTCTCGCCTCTCTCCAGGAAAATCTCACCTGCGAGGCCAGGCTTCAGCCCGGGCTGCTTGTTTCTCTCATACATTTTCAGCATAAAGCTTGGCACGCCTGACACCGTCTTCCCTTGGTCCGACCGCACAGCACCGCCTCTCAGCGCGGAATGGTATATTCCACGAGGCATGCCGGTCATCTCCTGTTTCACGAGCGAAGCTGCAAACTCTTCAAATGCTTGAGGGGAGTGTGAAAAGGGGAGAGAACGGGGCAGACAGAAAGAAAACAAAAGGTGATTGACTGAGGAAACCAGAACCGCCCAACCAATGTAGAACCACGGCCATTATCCGGGAATGTTGTGCTGACATAACTGGTAACTCCATATTCAGCTGACAGCTCCAAGGTCATGGTTTCCGTAACTCCCGGAGAAACCTTTGCAGCTCCACGCTCGCCTCCCACTCAAAACGTCACCTCGGGAAACCTTCCATAAATGGTGTCAGATGTTCGTGCTTGGGAGGAAAAACAAACAGCCAGAGCTGCTTTCTATGTTGGTCAATGCACCCTTTGTTTGGCCACAGGTATGGGACAACGGGAGCAGGGGTGACCATTTCCTTGGCCAATACAGCAGCCTTGCCAGCACCTCCATGAGGATTCTTGCCACTCTCAAACAAAGCAATCCAAAAATGGTTACCGATATGAGGGTAAACCATACACGGAACGAGTCTGCCCCTTGATGGAGGTAGAAACTGTCTCTCATGCCTTGTTACACTGCCGTTCCTACGGGGATATGCGCTCGGTATTTATTACCCCTGCTATGCACAAATCTCCAAACGAATCTGAACTTCAATGTCTAAAATCCCTGGTAGGGGACAAGGATCCTGAGATCATGTTAAGGGTAGCCAAATTCTGTGTGACTGCCATGAAACTTAGGGGACAAGCTGTGCTATCATAATGATTAAGGCCTTAAATGATAATTTTAGGTTATATTTCAGTGACTAAGTTTTAATTTATATATATTTTTAACTGTTAGGTAAAGGTAAAGGGACCCCTGACCATCAGGTCCAGTCGTGTCCGACTCTGGGGTTGCGGCGCTCATCTCGCTCTATAGGCCAAGGGAGCCGGCGTTTGTCCGCAGACAGCTTCCGGGTCATGTGGCCAGCATGACAAAGCCGCTTCTGGCGAACCAGAGCAGCGCACGGAAACGCCGTTTACCTTCCCGCTGGAGCGGTCCCTATTTATCTACTTGCACTTTAATGTGCTTTCGAACTGCTAGGTGGGCAGGAGCTGGGACCAAGCAACGGGAGCTCACCCCATTGCGGGGATTCGAACCGCCGACCTTCTGATCAGCAAGCCCTAGACTCTGTGGTTTGACCCACAGCGCCACCTGGGTCCCATTTTTTTTTTAACTGTTGCTATATCTTCAGGGGCGTACCCAGGATCAAAACTGGGGGGGGGCAAGCCATGGTCTCCCCCCCCCCCGTTTTCCCAGAGTTGTCGACCTTTTGGCTGGCGGGGTGGCATGACATGGGCCCAGGACTCCCGTGATGCAGGGGGCAATAACCAGAGGCGTAGTAAGGTTAGGTGCAGGGGCATCTTAAGCATATCCGGCGCCGGAGTACAAAGATCCCTCCGGAGGGCGCCTCCCATTTCCCACATCATACATTCAACACACATTTAAAGCACATGATTTCACCCAGAGAATCCTGGAAACTGTAGCTTCCCACTCACAGAGCTACAGTTCCCAGGATTCTCTAGAGGAAGTCACGTGCTTTAAATGTGTGGTCTACTCTAGAACTGGCGTCAGCAGCTGAACATCTGCTTGACATGCGGAAGGTCCCTGGTTCAGTCCCTGACATATCCAGGTATGCTGGAATAGGACTGCATAAAAATCCCAGAGGGCTGTTGTCAGTCAGTGTAGACACTATGGAGCTAGGTAGGCCAGTGATACAACTCTGGTTAAGTTATCCCTCTATAAAAGTAATATTTCATTTCCTCAGGTCATGTGTCCCTTGTTAAACTGGCAGAAAAGGAGGGGCCCCACCCATTTTTTGCACCTGTCCTGCCCACCACTAGTATGCCACCCCTGAGAAATGGCCCTTCATGGAAAAGGTTACCCATTCCTGGTTGATATGGTTGACTACCTTGATATGTTTTATGAGTAAAAATAATCCTAGCTTCATTCCAGAATTACAGTATCTGATGTTTACATAAACATTTTGGAAACAGATTTGTCAAGGGTTGGCTTCATAATTTCTCAAACTTTTTGGAGTCCTCTGTCCATAGGAAGCCCAAGTGAGCCAGTAGTATTTACTCAAGTTTGCTTGGCATTCTTCTTCCTCACTTACTGGAAAATTAAGTGTCTTCCTTGTATTTTTGAAGTAAAAGGTAAAAGGTAAAGGACCCCTGGACAGATTAAGTCCAGTCAATGGCGACTATGGGGTTGCGGCGCTCATCTCGCTCTATAGGCCGAGGGAGCCAGTGTTTGTCCGCAGACAGCTTCCGGGTCATGTGGCCAGCATGACTAAGCCGCTTCTGGCGAACCAGAGCAGTGCACAGAAACACTGTTTACCTATTTAACTACTTGAACTTTGACGTGTTTTCGAACTGCTAGGTTGGCAGGAGCATGAAAAAAATAGGATTAAGCAAATAAGAGAGCCAGGGAAGTATAGCAGTTAAGAATGTTGGGCTAGGTCGGACCTGAGGCCCAGGTTCAAATCCCCACTCAGCCAAGAAGCTCATTGCATGACCTTGGACCAGTTGTCCTCTCTCAACCTTGCAAAGTTGTTACAAAGATGAAAAGAAATCATGTTTACTTCCTTGGACACCTTGGGGGAAATGGAGGAGTATAAATGTAGTAAATAAAGAAAACAAGCAAACAAACAAATATGGACTGTGTTACTGGAAAGGTACTTTTCCCCAAGTCAAACCATCTAGCTCAGTACTGCATACACTGACTGGCAGCAGCTCTCCAGGGTTTCAGGCAGGGGAGATTCTTAGCCGTACATGCAGATGCCAGGGAGGAAAACTTGGGTGCAAGGTGTTCTAACCACTTAAGGGGATGACCCTCCCCTTAAGACATAGATACATTGGAAGCCACATTATGCAAAATCAAACTCTTGGTCCATCTAGCTCAGTATTGCCCACACTGACTGGCAGTGGCTCTTCAGGAGTCTTTCCCACTTCCCAGCCCTAACTAGAGATGCCAAAGATTGAACCTGGGACCTTCTGCATCAAAGCAGATGCTCTGCCACAGAGCTATGACTCCGCCCCCTGCTTTATTTGCAGATTAAATAAATAGCTGGAATGTTGGGAATTAGAAAAAAATGAAACAACCAGTTATTCCCAGCCTAGCTGGTGGGGGGGGGCACTCCAGCCATCCTTAGGGCCATTTGCCCCTCTACCCGCCTTACCCAATTCCCCCTTCCCTACCTGGCTGACTGGGGAGTGGGCTCCACTCTGCCAAGGGGGGATGCGACAGAGGTTGGCACCCTCTTCCAACAGAGCCAAGTTTGCTCATCTAGTCTTCTCTTGTTTCCCCCACCTGGCATGGACCTGGGCTGGGAGGGATGAGATGGAGCTTTACTTCCCTCCTTCCCCTCCCTCTTTGATTCCAGGTTGTTGGGAGGGGGGTGTTTCCCCCAATGCATTGCCTTTTTAACCCTTCTCTGGCCCCTTCAGCCACTATGTAGCATCTTGGTCAATGCTGAGGTTCATGGACAGGAATTTTGAAGTCGTTTTTATATCTTGCAAACCCCGTTCTGCCCTGTTATGCCTTGTTCCTGCCCCGCCACTGTTCCACCCGTTTTGCCTTTTTCCAGGTCCAAAAGGATCTATGAGTTGGCAATTGCCTGAAATGGTCTCCGGCTGTACAGTTTCACAATATGAGTATTTATTATCATCGCCAGCCCACCTTTTATTATTTTCACAATATGAGTATTTATTATCATCGCCAGCCCACCTGGGAAATCCTTCCCAGGAAAGTAACATTTTTAAATGCATTGAGAAATTCATTAAAAAAATTCCTTCCAGTAGCACCTTAGAGACCAATTAAGTTTGTTCTTGGTATGAGCTTTCGTGTGCATGCACACTTCTTCAGATACACTGAAAAAGAAGTCACCAGACTTGAATGCAGACTTGATAAAGACTTGAAGGCAGGAAAATGGAAAACAAAGGGTTAAATGCTGCTGGGCAAAACAGCAACTAAGGAACAGGGAGAAGCCACAACAAGGAGACCTGGTGGTTTTAACACAGCAAAAGGCAGGGAGGGGCTGAACAACAGTAATTACTAGCGGCAGGTAAAAGGATGCTGCGAAACACCAACCCAGGAGATATTTTTGCTAGCAGTAGAAAAGCAGGGATTTTAAACAGCTCAGAAAAAGGGGGGCAGAGGGAAACACCAACTTCAGAGCAGTAAAGTAACTTTAAAACTTGGGGTGAAGGAATGACAGACAACACAACGCCAGGAACAGGCATGCCCTCCAAACGTGTTAATATTCCCAGAACAGCGGGAGGGAGGGAGGCTGAGGGAGTCCGCCGCTGTGAGCGTGCTCCTCCTCCGCCTCCGGGACAGGAGCTGCCTTGGGCAAGGGGGGGGGCAAAGGGAGGAACTTGGGCGGCAGGGACAGCAGCCTCCTTCTTCTCCGCTCCTCTCCTCCTGCCCCGCTTCTTCCTCAGCCTAAATGGATGCGCCGGGCAGCCCGGGCTGCGGCTCCTCTTGCCCGGCGCCGATCATTTTTGCTTCTGGGGGGGGCAGCTGGCTTCTAGGGGGGGCAGCTGCCCCCGCCTGCCCCCCCTTCGGTACGCCCATGTATATCTGTATTGTCCCTGTTATACCTAATTGCAAATTCAAATGTATCCCTATCGTGTTTTAGGACTTCCTTGATAGTGTATGTGAGCTGGAACTGGTCTCTGACCGAAATAATAAAATTTGATTCGGTTACTGATACTCAGCAAATATTGATCAAATACCTTAAAAAGCTCTCCGAGATCTAGAATTAATCTTGGAATACTGAGAATGTATAGAGCAAAAGTTTACTGATACTAAATGAGAAAGTAAAATAAGAAGAATGAAATGTGTATAGCTCAACAAAGCCCAAAATAGCACAATGAGAATAATCGGAAGTTAGTGTTTACGGTGCTTATGGTGCTGTGTGTATTGTCTAAGTTATATGTAAATTAACGTAAACAGATGCATAATAAAGGTTGTTTTTAATATTTAAAAAAACCGCTCTCCGAGTTCATTGCTACAGTTGTAAAGAATTCTCAACACGCTGAGGCACTTCAGAAAGCAAAATGCAGCAGCGCGGACAAATTAGTGAGAGAGTCCACAGCAGGTTTACTCTTTCACTATTATGAATTGCCAAAGTTTGGCAACGCTTGGTCGGTTTAACAGGCCACTAGCGCTTTTTACTATACAATGAAAAGTTGTTGCTCCTCGAAAGGGGAGCTTATAACAACTGTTTCAAATTAGCCCTGTGGCTTTGATGCAGGTTTTCCCTGTACCAAATACAGCGCTGGGTTTCCTGCTCAACTGCAGCAAGCATGGAATAAAAAGAGCATTCACATGCTCACTCGGGGAAACCAGAAACATGCAAAGTGTCACAGAAACAGTTAACAGACTCTGGAACACCTTTTGATTTTGACCCCCAGTCTTTCCTCATCTTTTCTCCCTCTCGCCCACCAATATGTTCTCAATTCCACCCTCCCTTTACATTTCTTTAAATTTGAGTATATAATAGCCAGCAGGAAATATAATGAAAATGGCCCCAATATTTAACAGGAAAATAGGAAAACTTTCCTACAGATATAACGCAGGATCCACTAAAGAGACGAAAAATTATTTAACACAACCAGAGTACAAAGTGTAGGTTTGCGTTGCAGGATAGCCTGTTTACAGATTTTGTCGTTTTCGTCTACACGGTACACAAATCTTGCATTGTCATCTTTTTGCCTGCATCAGCTACAGGAGCTGGGCAATTTACGCAGCTTAACGCCTCAAAAGATACTTTGTTAGCTTACACTTCTGCATAATTTAAAGAGAAAAGTCCTGGGCTTCCTCTCCCAAACATTCCAACCAGCTTTCAGCATGATGTAGCATATATTCTCTAAGACTTTTGCCCAGGTTCATTAAATTTTATGTATTCTGCTGTCATTCTTTGAGGCTAACTCATTAGCAGTATAAAAATGTCACAGTCTGGTACAGGAATATAAGCACACCTGCAAATGTCAGAAGGAATGCATTGGCCCGTTACAGTTAGCAACATCCAGCTTTGGCCATTTACTGAAAAACAGCTTAAGAACCAGCTCACTGGAGCAGACCGAGGTCTACCATGCTACCATTTTGTTTTAGTACGTTAGATGCATCTGCAAAGGTGAAATCCACCACCTCCAGCCATTTGTCCCCTTAGGGAGCTGGGTATGTTTAGCCTGGAGAAGAGAAGGTTAAGGGGTGATATGATAGCCATGTTCAAATATATCAAAGGATGTCATATAGAGGAGGGAGAAAGGTTGTTTTCTGCTGCTCCAGAGAAGCGGACACGGGGCAATGGATTCAAACTACAAGAAAGAAGATTCCACCTAAACATTAGGAAGAACTTCCTGACAGTGAGAGCTGTTCGACAGTGGAATTTGCTGCCAAGGAGTGTGGTGGAGTCTCCTTCTTTGGAGGTCTTGAAGCGGAGGCTTGACAGCCATCTGTCAGGAATGCTTTGATGGTGTTTCCTGCTTGGCAGGGGGTTGGACTGGATGGCCCTTGGGGTCTCTTCCAACTCTATGATTCTATGATTCTACGTTAGAGATCGAAGATGACTGCTTAGTACAACATCTGTATGTCTGGCTCCTGCTTCTCATCACTTAGCAGCAATTTCAAGGAACTCCTCATAAGGGAAGCAATGTTATACAAAGGTCTGGCCAGAAATCTGTTCGTTTCTGCATGCATTATACCTGGTAGAACAGGAGGAGGAGTCAGCATCAACAATTTGATATAGGAGGCACCAGGAACAGAGAGATCCACCTCTTCCTCTTCCTCTTCCTCCTCTTCATTTATATCCACCTCTTCTGTTTGGGGCAATTCTGGTCTTGCCTATATGAACAAGGAAGAAATGGAGCAATCCAAGCAAGGGCAAGACATCCATTAAATGAAAACATGTTTTCTTTTATTTATGATTGTTAATTCTTGATAGCTCTCTATTAATTTTATTCTTCCACATTATCTTGCTCTTCATTCCATTTCTTTGCATTTCTTACAATAAATTGTTTTGGATTTCAAGAACAACAAAAAACTACAGTAATTTGTCCAGTGATACATCATTACAGCCATACTTCGGAAGTTGAATGGAATCCATTCTGGAAGTCCATTCAACTTCCAAAATGTTTGGAAACCCAAATGCAGTTTCTGATTGGCTGCAGGAAGCTCCTGCAGCCAATCGGAAGCTGTGGAAGCTGCATCGGACGCTTGGCTTCCAAAAATAGTTCACAAACCGGAAAGCTTACTTCTGGGTTTGCGGCGTTTCAGGAGCCAAAACGTTCAAGAACAAAGCTGTTCGAAAACCAAGGTATGACTGTATTAGGTTTCGTATGCAATGCACAGTAGACAAACAATATGTTTATTTACGCATTATCAATTCAAGTAACCTCTCCAGAGAGATTCTTGTATTGTGGGTGGAATAAAAATATATTCCGTCTCGTTTATAAAGGAAAAGAAAATAAGCCAAGTCTCGTCAAAACTGTCTATCCTTGAAATGTCTTTAATTGCCCTTCTGCAAGGCATTCCGTTAAGAGCCACATTCCAAATATTATTTAACCAGATTTCAGTGGGGATTCCTATAGGTTGTTTCCAGTAACGGGCTATTGTTAATTGGGCTGCCGATAACAGGAAAAATACTGAATCTCTGCATTATTGTTTAAATTCGAGCCTGAGAAAAGGATTGCTGTGTAATTTTGGAAAAAACATGAAAACGTCTTTCCCCAAAGGTGTAGACCAATGTGCAACTCCACCATGTATGGAAATATGAGCCTATCTCTCCGCAGCCTTTTTAGCATAAGGAGTTCTTTGCATTTCTGACAAATAATCACTTCTCCTCTACGTTTGAAGGAAAGGAGGGACGTGTACCTGTTCGGGAAGATGGAGAATGATGTGTTCTTCTGAGCTAAATTCAGAGAGAGATTTGTACGCCGATGTGGCTACAAGTGGATCCTGGAGACGAAAGAAGTCACGATCACATCATACTTCCCTGTGGTACGAGGTCAGAGAGTCGGAAGGAACCCAGCTGTCCTCCTTTCTTAAACTTAAGCAGCCAATCAGCAGCGGAGCAAGCCGATTGGGTGCCTGGGGCGGTGCGCATGCCCTGCGCCCAGGGGCGGGGCCAGCGGCCCGCAGGGCAAGCCAGGGCAGGACGCTCTGGGGGGCCTCCGAGGAGTCTGCCTGCCTCCTCCCACTCAGCCTCCCTACAGCTGAGGGGGAGGCGGTAGGAGGACCGTTTGGGGCAGCGCGGAGCCTGCGGGCACCCAAGCCGTGTCACTCCCAGGAGAGGCGTGTGGCTCGGGTGCGCTGCAGGACCGGTGGTGAGCGCCACCTGGCATTTTGCCACCCCCCTCAGTGATGACACCTGGGCGACCCGCCCCCACCGCATCCCTTCCTCCGCCCCTGCATCCCATAAAAAATGCAGATGGGAACACAAACCAAAAATGCATGCCGTTGCTTTCATTCTCGGTGGAGAAGTGTAGCATTACGTGGAAATCCAGCTGTCCTCTCTCAGCAGTTCAAAACAACAGAGTTCATCTCTACCAGGAAGGGATTTTGAGAGACTGCTGGGCTAGAACTCTCATCGTCCCTGACCATTGGGCATGCTGGCTGAGGCTGATGGGAGGCGGAGTCCACAGATTCCCTATCCCTGTCTATACCTGACCCTTACCATGGGGCTTGGCAAGGTAACTGTTTTCCGGCTGCATCATTTATTTGAGATAAAACGTAAATCAGGGGACTCGTGCCATGATTTTCACAGTTCCAGCCAGCAAATATGGGCTGCCGGTCAGTAAAGTTATAGCGATTTGCACCAAAGGATATTACTAAAGCCCTGAAAACCCACAAGATGCTGATCTCCATTGCAAGGATAACCTACAGACCCGGTCTCAAAGTATCCTGCCTAGGCAGGGAGAAGAGGAAAGCGGGCATTTGAAGGCACATCTTCAAATTGCTCACCACTGTGAATGGCACTCCCCCTTTTAAAATATGAGTCAGGAGTCAGAAAGAAATACGGAGGACATTCTTAAAAAATAATAACACAAATAGGGGTCATGCTGACGTGATTATCTATTTATCTAAGCTATTTCTACTTAATGGCCAAAGTTTCTAAGTGCCGGGGAGCCTCTAGGAGTTCTTTTCTGCCCTGTAACTATTCCAAGATGCAGTGCTGGATTTAGCTGCTGTGCCTGACAGTTTAACATTCTTCACACGCATTAGATTTAAAGTGTAGAACAAAAACACACCCCGAATGGAAAACATATGTCAAGAAGCAGCGTGCCATCACAGATCCAATTCAGGCATTACCGAAGTAGCGTTGCAAACCAAAACATATAAATGTATATACTAGCACGGAAGCACAGGTGCTGGGTTTCGCCTGACATTGTGTGTGTGTGTGTGTGTGTGTAACACGCATGACGTATGTGGGCTTGATGTCACACAATGCATGCATGACAACTGTCGCATCAGGAGAGGCCGATCAGGCCTTCTCCCAATGCAAAATTCACCCACACGGCCGGGCTACTCAGCGTGGCGTCTGCTAGGGCTGTGCGGCCCGGGGCGTCTTCCCACCTGGCCACATGGCATCAGGAGCCGTGCCAAGTCTGTGACACGCATTTTGCTCAAACGACACAATCCTCATTTTCCCGTGCCTCACCTTGCTCTGTGTGTGGCTCCACAGGAAGCTGACGACTTGAACTTTGAATTTCTATAAAAATTAGAAAAAGAGGTTACCACGCCAGAATACATCCCTATCTTATTTAGGCAATACGAGCCAATAATAATATCTCAGCTTTCTATTACGTTTCCCTCAGAGAATAGGTGTTTGTGGCTGGGCAGTTTCTTCAGAATAGCAGTTAAGGGCTCGAAGTTTCCAAGGGTGTTTTTTTCTGCTCAATTTACGGTAACTAGAACGGTTCCAGCAATTTAGCTGGGTTAAAAATGCAGACCAATGGACCTTAGCATAGTAAGGGAGAGAATTTCAAAAGGTCAAAAATTACTCTCAAAAGCCAATATCCAATGATGTACAATAAAAATGCAGACAAGTGCCATTTCTGTGGGAGGAAAGGGAATTGACCTTTTAGTGCTCCGAAAGGGGCAATTCGTAGACCAATTCACATTGTTTGTAGTCTCAGTGACATTAACGGACTTTAAAAGATTTTCTCCCGCTAAAAGCATGCAAGTCACTTATCAAAACATTGTTCTCAGCTTCTCGCCAGAACCAGGAGGTGTGATCGTTTGTATTAAGTATGTGGTGAGCTCCACAGTGCAATGTGAAAAGCAGATATTGCACTATAAAATGATGTTGAGGGAGGGGTTCCCAGTACAGCTGACCTGTGAAATAATATGTGGCCGAGGGAGCCTGAGACCTCCCTGCTCAAATGTTAAGAATAGATCAGTCCAATGGCCAGGGCCGGATTTAGGTTTCATGAGGCCCTCAGCTCCTGAAGGTAATGGGGGGTAAATGGGGTTTATATGTCCAGCTGTTCGTTGTCCACAACAAATTGCCACTGTTTTTTGTGTTGAATATATGCTACATGGTAATTTATGGACCTTATTATTATTATTCTTATTATTTATTTATTTATTTATTTATTTATTTATATTTATTTGTACCCCGCCCATCTGGCTGAGTCTCTCCAGCCACTCTGGGCGGCTTCCATCAAATATTAAAATACATTTAAAATATCACAGTTTAAAAACTTCCCTAAACAGGGCTGCCTTCAGGTATTTTCTGAATGTCACATAGTTGCTTATAGGTATCTCAAGCCATTTGCACATAACAAAATATGTATTTTATCAAAGTACTTGTTGAACTGAAATACAATTAAAAAGAAGTATATTAATAGTGAAATAATTATTAAGCTCTAACTTAAAATGATTTTTTTATTCATAACAAACTTAATAATGCAAACACATTGGCATTTGGCAATAACAAAAGTTCCTTTAGAAACACAATTTACAAAGAGTCATAATGAGCAAGTCAGTGATATTTTAGGGAGCAGGTGAGCAGGTGGGGCCCATTGCTTACATCATAGGAGCCGACACAACACAAAACACTGTTCCTGTATGTAGGTTTTATTTTATTTGCTTTTTATCTTACATTTTGGAGATGTACATCCAGGTTTTCTTTTTCTTTTAATTTTTTTGGGAGCCCCCAAGAGAGTGGGGCCCTAGGCTACAGCTTGTTTAGCTTATACGTAAATCTGGCAATGCCAATGGCCCATCTAGTCCCAGCATTGCAGTCTCACAGTGGCCAACCAGATGCCTGTGGGAAACCGCGTTGAGGTTATTCCTTGCAATCAAGTGGTATAAATAAGCAGGGTTCGAGCAGAAGAAGACTCTCCCCAACTGTGATTTCCAGCAACTGGCATTCAGAAGCATTACTGCCTCCAGCTGTGGTGGCAGAGCAGACCCTGCCTGGCCACCGGACGTCAACAGATGTCTTCTCCATGTTGCTGGACTCCAAGGGTCAGGGATGACTGTAGTCCAACAACATGTGGAAGGCTGAAGGTTCCCCACTCCTGATACAGCAGCTCACAACTGCTGATTTCAGGTTTTCAGGAGCATAGGCTATAGGAACGACCCTAAAATACTAGACTCGAGTCCATCACCCATTCCCACCACCCTTCTGAGTAATACCCCTCCTCACTCTCTCACTATATAAAAGGGTCTGGTGACTTCTGTTTCAGTGTATCTGAAGAAGTGTGCATGCACACGAAAGCTCATACCCAGAACAAACTTAGTTGGTGTCTCTAAGGTGCTACTGGACAATGTTTTAATTTTTAAAAAAATTATTCCTAAAATACTAGACAGCATCTACCGCATATCCGAAGAAGAGGCGTCCCTCAAGGTTAAGGCACTTAGAGTTGTAGAGTTGGAAGGGACCCTGAGGGTCCTCTGGCGTACCTCATACTCGGTTGAGTTCACCGTTAAGGAAGGCACAAGAGAGAACAGTTCGCTCAGGGTTTTCAAAATGAGTGGCCTGGTGTCGCAGCTCAGCTTGGGCGAGAGGGCGTTCCACGTAGAGCGAATGCAGACAACCTGGAAAGAGAACAAAGGGTAACATGAGCCCAACGGCGCCAAATATCCGTATCAGAGCAGGGGATGGTGTACTTCTGATGATCGTCTTCCAAAGCAACTACTCTAGTCTGAACTTAGAAATGGAAAGCGTAACGCTGGTGGTCAACAAAAGAGGTTTAAAGACTCTCTGAAGGCAAATCTAAAAAAAAAATGTAGTATAAACACCAACAATTGGGAAACACTGGCCTGCGAGCGCTCCAGTTGGAGAACAGCCTTTACCAAAGGTGTCATGGGCTTTGAAGACACTTGAACTCAGGACGCAAGGGAGAAACATGCTAAGAGGAAGGCACGCTTGGCAAATCCACACCCTAATCAACTCCCACCCAGAAACCGATGTCCCCACTGTGGAAGGATGTGTAGATCCAGAATTGGCCTCCACAGTCACTTACGGACTCATTGTGTTTATAGAAGACAATCTTACTCGGCTATGAGGAATTGCCAAAGAGAAAGAAGAGAGACTTCTCTATAAATTTTCTATTGCTCCAGGGATTAATAAATAGGTTAGCAATAGAATAAAGCACTTGATCACTGAGTGCCTTATAGAACAGGAATGGAACCAGTCAATGAGGCTGTTGTACGACTCCCAATTCACATCAACCCCGGAAATGGGATATTTGCCACTGGGTGGTTGTTGTTTAACACTTCTGGGTCCAGAGAGGTCTCCTTAAAGACGGGGTGCATCTTTTAAGGCAGATGGTTCCTCCTCCGTCTCCAAGGAAGCATTAACCCCTCCCAAAATCCAGACATAAACTCCTCTTGCAGAAATAAAATTTATTAAATATGCAATTACGAGTGAAAGTCATGAAACCAGTGGCTGTAAAATAAAGGATCAAGTTCAGTGCTGTTGTAACTGGAAAAATCAAGATTATGGAAGCAGAAAGAAATAAGAACTTTGTACCCTGAAATCCGGCACACGGGAAGTCACCCAAAATTGTTTGATTTGGTATTTGAATAATTAGCTATTTAATTGCATTGTATTCTGGTATTGTGATAATATGGCTCAATTGGATCACTGTAATTAAAAATTAATAAAAATTATGGGGGGGAAGAGAGAGAGAGAGAGAGAGAGAGAGAGAGAGAGAGAGAGAGAGAGAGAAGCAGGCACTGTTTCCTTCTGTTCCCAGAATTATGGAATGGGCAAAGGGGAGGGGGGAGGATGAGAATTAAGAACATGTGAATGTTTGTCTCTTCAAGGACAAAGAGGTAAATAGGCAGGAATATGCCCAATTTATACTAGATTACAGAAGGAGGAGGAGGAGGAGGAGGAGGAGAGTTTGGATTTGATATCCCACTTTATCACTACCCGAAGGAGTCTCAAAGCGGCTCACATTCTCCTTTCCCTTCCTCCCCCACAACAAACACTCTGTGAGGTGAGTGGGGCTGAGAGACTTCAGAGAAGTGTGACTAGCCCAAGGTCACCCAGCAGCTGCATGTGGAGGAGCGGAGACACAAACCCGGTTCACCAGATTATGAGTCCACCGCTCTTAACCACTACACCACACTGGCTACACACACTACAGCAGGCCATGGGGCCAAGGATTTACAGGAAGGCGCGCTTTTAGGAAGGATTTGAAGGTTTTGAAACCGGGAGCATCATCACACGGGTGTCCTGGGAGGCAGCGTCAAGTAAAAGGGAGCAGAAGACCTTCTGAAAGCTGAAGGTTGTGAATCGAGAGCAGCAAAACTCCACAGGCAAGGACCACCCAACCTGCATTGTGCTACTTTAGAAGACTCACAAATTTATTACAAAGCTTCCAGGGGCTAGGATCTCCTTCATCAGATGCAATATGCCTTGTAACTCAGTCTTTCGGAACAATGTGGCATAAAACAGTGAATTCCCAAAACTAAATGGATCTCAAAGCGTTGTAAGTACTTTCCTTGTTTTGTTTTATGATCACTGTTTAGTAAGAGACCCTTAAGCAGCTAACATAATCTAAGCAACATTACTGAATTCCCTTGCTTAATGTGAACATTTGGATGAAGAACTTTAACTCAGTACCAATTCAACATTTTGAGAGTTCTCTCCCCAATTTTCTTTCTTTCTTTCTTTCTTTCTTTCTTTCTTTCTTTCTTTCTTTCTCTCTCACACTCTCTCTCATGCTAATGTTTGCTCTTGAAGGTTTCATGTTGTTATCAGAATTAAAGCACCAATGCCTTCTCTCCGTAATAGCAGAAACAATGCTAATTTTAGAATTATAGACATTAGAACTAGTGAAGATAGGCTTGTTTCTATTCCATCTTCCATTCATGCCACAAATAGTTGAACCTTTCAAGGAACACAAGGAAGTTTACAGAGCTGCCAGACCGATCCATTGCAACGAGCTAAGTCTACCACACATAAGGTCATAGTAGGAATGAATGAATCTGACAATCAAATCTTTTGCATCACAGACATGAATGCTGAGTTCTCCCTTCTTCTCTCTGATAAGTGTGTCTCCTGGTTTTCCAAGATCCCCAACTCTGTAGGGAGCAAACCATTGTAATGAAGACTTCAATGGATTCCCCTGTGATCCATCTTTGACATAAGTGCACAAAGTTCCTTTCAAGAATTTCAACTTTTCAGACATCGCTCTATATTCTGCCAGGATTAGTTATCTGCTATTGCTCGGCATTGTTCGAGTTTACATTGCAATGGCAATGGGTGCCTAGATGGATGGTGAGTAGAATGCCGCAGAAAATAAATTCCTTCAACAGTTGCAAGTCCTCAAGTCAAAGGTCAAGCCAAGATTTACCAGGGGGCCATGTTACGAGTCTCACATCTGCTTTATATTCAAAACCAAGGAAGTCAATGCTGGAGAAAGTTTCATAATGTATACAATGTTAGGAGCAAAGCTGCAGATGTGCCTTCGCCAAATGGATGAATCAAGTATTTATTCGTGCAGAGAAACGAACTGACAGCATCCCTGTGAAGCTCATTCCATAACGGGGATTGCTTGATGAAATTCAGTGTAGCAATAATATATATATATATGGCGGGAAATAGAATCATCAGCATAGCATACTGGGCATCAGAAAAGTAATTGCCGAATTAAGCAGCCACTTCAGAGGTTGTGAAAACACTTTAGGGGACCATTTCAAAAACTGTAAAGAAAAACCTTTCAGGAATGCCTATTGAGTTAAATCCTTTTAACGAACAGGCAGATCCATGAATACAATTCCAGAGTAACTAATAATGACAGCTACTGAAACTTAATCTGATTATATGTTGAGTGAAAATGACACTTCTCCACCCCCACTTTCAGGAATACTATTCTCAAGAATTAGAGAGAACGATTCATCTGCAGAAGAGAGAGAGAGAGAGAGAGAGAGAGAGAGAGAGAGAGAGACCCAGTGTTTCAGAGGGATCATAAATACACATTTACAAATTAACGGGAGAAATGATAGATCAATTTACCCTGTGACAGGGGGGAAAACAAATGCTGATTGTCTGAAATGTTCACATTCTCTGACTTTATACTACAGTTGAGAAAGATATAAAAAAATCAATATGGAAAAGTAATGTGCATTTTCCAAATGTCTTTACTAGGAAAAAATTAAGCTGGTGAGGACCACAGGCTCAGGCTAGCCATGTTATGACCGCTGTCCTGAAAAAATGCACACTTTAGATTACAGGTAGGTAGCCGTGTTGGTCTGCCATAGTCAAAACAAAATAAAAAATAAAAAATTCCTTCCAGTAGAGACCAACTAAGTTTGTTCTTGGTATGAGCTTTTGTGTGCATGCAAGAAGTGTGCATGCACACGAAAGCTCATACCAAGAACGAACACTTTAGATTGTTAAGCCTCAAATGCTATTGTATTTTATGTCAAGACCAAACACAGGGTTTAGAAGGTCTTTGGATTTAATGTGCCAAAGAATCAAAGGAACTTGTTTCTTTATGCAATGACTGTAGCGAGAGAATTATATGCCCCCAAATGGCGAGAGGGTGCAGTGCCTACGAAAGAGGGGGGGGGCAGTTGAAATGGATGGAATATGTCGAATTAGCAAGTTTAACTAGCAAAAATGGAGAACAAGAAGAGACAACCTGCAAGGAGGATTGGGAAACGTTTGTAGATTATTATTTTTTTTAAAAAAATTGTAAACATGTTAAAATGCTAGCGGGTAAAAGGGATTCTGAGAATAAGTTTGAGTAAAGGAGGAATAAAGTAATTTTAATATTCAGCAGCAATAGATAATTTAAGGAAACCGTGGAAGGAAAGTCGACTATCAAGGGAATGTACGCTGGAAAATGTTTGACCATTTTTTTTTTTATACAGTCATATCTTGGTTGTCGAACGTTTTGGCTCCTGAACTCCAAAAAACCGGAAGTGTTCCGGTTTTTGAACATTTTCCAGAAGCCAAACATCCGATGCGGTTTCCGCTTGAGTGCAGGAAGCTCCTGCGGCCAATCAGAAGCCGTGCCTTGGTTTCCGAACCTTTCTGGAGTTGAACAGACTTCCGGGACTAATTATATTTGGGAACCAAGGTACAACTGTATTTGGAAAATTCATAAATAAACAAACCAATAGAAGGTCTTGGAACTGAGGTGGCCATTCACACACCACCTAAAAGAAGAAAATGCATACTGAAAAGCAGGACGAAAGCAGCAGAGATTTTCATAAAATGCTAATTTATATGCTAAATAATATGCTAATTTATATGTCTTAAATACGCATTCAGAAGTAATAACTTAAATAGAAATGAAAGAGTTTCCATCGTAATGGGCAAAACCCAGACAAGGGGCCCGTGTTTCTGCTTGCCCAGGAGCCAGCTATCAATCGGCAACTCCAAGGCCTCCCCAGCTGTTCTCTCCTCGTGTTCCTTTACACACCAGACAATGCTTGAAAGAAAGTAACCTTTTGTTATTATCTGAAGATGAATTAATTGGTTGTTGTTGTTGTTGTTAACAACTACAAAACGGTTAGGTTCATTTGCGAAATGTTTTCAAAACCATTCAGAGGCTTTTTTTCAAAAAGAATTTTTTGATTTCCTATTGTTAAATCTGGCAAAACTTTGTAAGTCGCAGAGAAAATTTGAAACACCTGACTGCTTCTTTGGAGGTTTTGGCCGAAGGATGCAGAGCTTAGATTCACAAAGAGCAGCGCAAGCGAATCAAAAGGACATCTCAGAAGTCCTTCACTTGGACCAGCCTTCCCCCAACCTGGTGCCCTCCAGATGTTTTGGACTAGAACAGCCCCAGCCAGCACAGCATGTGGCCCCTCTGTTTGCAATGTATTGTTGCCCCCCAATCTCCAAGGAGTGTGGGATTCCACAGGTTCCAGGTGCTTCCCCAGGGTTCGTGTTTCCTTTTGGGAATGAGGCACAGCGGAGACTGTAGTGTCTTTAGAATACAGCGGTACCTTGGTTTACAACAGGGGTCAGCAACCTTTTTCAGCCGTGGGTCGATCCACCGTCCCTCAGACCATGTGGTGGGCCGGACTATATTTTTTTTGGGGGGGGGGAATGAACAAATTCCTATGCCCCACAAATAACCCAGAGATGCATTTTAAATAAAAGGACACATTCTACCCGTGTAAAAACACCAGGCAGGCCCCACAAATAAACCAGAGATGGATTTTAACATTCTACTAATGTAAAAACACGCTGATTTCCGGACTGCCCATGGGCCAGATTGAGTAGGTGACTGGGCCATATCCGGCCCATGGGCCTTAACTTGCCTACCCCTGGTTTACAACCATAATCCGTTCTGGAGGTCCGGTTGTAAACCCAAACAGGTTGTAACCCAAGGCACGCTTTCGCCAGTGGGGCCTCCCCCCCCCCAAAAAAATTGGTAGTAATAAAAAAAGGTGGGAGGGGGGTTGTAATCCAAAAGAAGGGACACGCACTTCCGGGTTTGACATGGTTGTAATCCAAAGCGGCTGCAAACCGAGGTACCACTGTATGCGGTTGACTGACCCCTATAGACAACCTGAGCCCACAATGAAGGGGTTCACAGCACCAGCACCCCAAAAGGGTTTTGTTTCTCCCATAACCGCAGCTTCGGATTCAGACAGAGATCCGGCATTTGTCCCTCTTTGTCTCTCCGCTGGGCTGCTTTTCTTCTAGTTCACATCACCGCAAACTCAGCTCTAAACTCAGGCTTTGTCCTTGTAACTAACTGCGAGACGAGTGTTACAGTGACATTTCGGGACTCCATGTTTTCCAAGTTCAAACACTACCCCAAGATTAACGTCCTTTACAAAAGGAAACCAGAAAGCTAAATCAAGACTTGAATTCACTAAGGTAAGGTAGCCCATTATCGTACTTTGTGTCACGGTTACTCTTTCCAGCTCTGCGGTGGTCGTTCGCCAACAATGATTTGCAGCCAGTGAGCCATGCACCAGAACCTTGGCTCCCCGTTTGTAACTGACAGAGTCAAGACTTCCCTAGTCTTCAAAGCTAAGTGCCCTTGGAGTTTAGCAGTGACATAGTAAATCACTGGCATTATCTAGAACTTTTTGTTGTTGTTGTTTTTAAAAAAACGGCTTTTCTGCTCTCACAACCACTGGCAATAAAAAATTCTTTCAGTAAAAACATGTGATTAAGTAACAATTAACGATTTGCTGATATGCTGATTAAAAAAGGTAAAAAGGGGAAAGTACCCCTGGACGGTTAAGTCCAATCAAAGGCGACTCTGGGGTTGCGGCGCTCATCTCACTTTCAGACCAAGGGCGCTGGCATTTGTCCGCAGACAGCTTTCTGGGTCATGTGGCCAGCAGGACTAAACCGCTTCTGGCGCAACGGGACACCGTGACGGAAGCCAAAGCGCACGGAAACGCCTTTTACCTTCCCGCAACAGTGGCACATCTATTTATCTACTTGCGCTGGCGTGCTTTTGAACTGCTAGGTTGGCAGGAGCTGAGACAGAGCAACGGGAGCTCACTCCGTCACGGGGATTCGAACCACCAACCTTCTGATTGGCAAGGCCAAGAGGCTCAGTGGTTTAGACCACTACACTACACACCGAAGACACTGGCAAACAGACCCATTTATCATATAGTTTTCCAAGGAAATACAATACTGTATGTTTAAAGCAAGAGTGGTTAACCTGTAGCCCTCCCAATGTTGCTGACCAACAGCGCCATCTCCTAGGGGCCGAGCCCTTTTGGGCCCCCACAATACTTTGGGGGAGGGGGCTAGGCCCCTCCAATTTTCACAAGTGGAGGAGCAGGCCGAGCTGAGCATGGCTTCAATGCTCCTGCTGCCACAGAGGAGAAGGAGAGGAAAAACAGCCCCGGCTGATGGAGGTGACAGGAGGAGGGGCGGCCATGGTACAACAGGTACAACAGTTTGACCTGCATTCAACTGTGCTGCATTGCAGTCTGCAGCTGCATGCTCCATGTTGCCATGCAAGCAGTGCATGCAGAATGTCGGCACCCTATATATAGAAAGGAGCAAACCAGGGATATTTGAGGGAGCAGGCTAGCAGGCGGGGCCCATGACTTACATCATAGGAGCCTACACAACACAAAACACGGTTGCTGGATGTAGGTTTTATTTTATTTGTTTTTATCTTATATTTTGGAAATGTACATCCAGGTTATATTTTCCTTTATTTGGGGGGGGGCAAGAGAGTGGGGCCCTAAGCTGGAGCTTGTTTAGCTTATACGTAAATCCAGGCCTGGTTGTGATGTACTCACTGCTACTGAAGCTGTTCTACCCACTTCCGCTCCTGCCTAGCAGGCAAAAAAGGGGGGCTCTCCTTCCCTCCTGCCCACGAGCAAATTGATCTAGATTAGAGTGGCATTAATCCCCAAAAAACTATTGTAACTGGTGTTCTTGGCCAGGCTTTCGTCATCCAACTCTGTGACTGCTTTATTTTGCAGGGCAGAAAGTGTTAGCCATCTGGGGGGCAACCCAGCCAAATGGGCAGCGTAAAAATAATAGAATTGTTGTTGTTGTTGTTGTTGTTGTTACTTTTTAAAACTTTAAACAGTCTTCTACATCAGCCAAATTGAAGGCACTTTCGTCCTGCAGTGAGATGGCTCATCATGTTTCCAATGCCTACATTAACAAACGCCCCAAATAAAAACTCTGTAAACTGGAAATGAAAGTGCAGTCTGGGCAATGTGAAAAATACGGCCACTTTTTAAATACGGCATCCTTGCACACGGTCTCTCCCTGCCCCCCGCCGATTTAAGTGCAACATCGCTGGAATGTAATGCGAAAATCCACACTTGATTTAAAAAAATCACTGTACACAGCTGGCCATTCTAGTTAGCTTCTTGGGGGCTCTCGGCTACACTGGAGAGCATTTCCATAATAAATTATCTTTATACCCTTAACAGGAGTAAAATTCTAGACATCTGATTGGCTCCTTGTGCAAGAAACGAATTCTCTGGAATAATGAAACGCAGCGGCGGCCCCATTGAGAGCCGGCTACCCCGTAGCGTTGCAAAGAAAACCACAGGGAAACAAAATTATGCTTTCCTCTCAACCTAAGTTTTTGAAAAAGTAAACAAATGCAAGGGTAATAACAGCACTAATGATCTTGGCATGGGGCATTTCCGGGGGAACAGCCGATTCTGCCTTGTGATAAACGGCCTGCGGTGAACTCTTTCCCTCGGTCATGAATCCCCAGGAAATGCCCCGAGTCCCGATAGTTATTGCTCGATTGTATATTGCTGTTATCCGAGAGCACAACACCCTCTAGGAACCGCAGAAGATGAAAGGGCTTTGGCTCCACAATATGGGGGGCGGGGGGGACACCGATTAGCTTTGACATAACAGAGCAGTTGTTGATCAGAACGCATCTTTGTAGCTCCAGACAGTGTTCAAAGGCTTCGGGTGCAAGCCCTCTTTGTAAGTTTGTTTTAAACTCTGTGCCCATTGTCCCGTCCTTTGTTGCTGTTTTGGGATGAATAGATCATTTCCATCTCTAAGGATTAACAAGGTTTTAACTTCGCCAGTCTCAGGGCGATTGCCGGTCTCCTTTTGAATGCTTCGATGCACGATTTGAGGTATGAATCATTAGAAGATTTATTTACTTTATCCAGGGTAAACTGATTGTGTCCAATTCTCAGTGCTAACGCTGGAGCATTTGTTTCCAGGAGCAATTAACCACTGGTTCTGTCACGGAACTTGCTTTGCATCCATTTCCCTCCAATACATGGCAGCTACACAAACTTTCCGCTCGTCTGGAGGTGCCGAAAAAGGCTTTTTTCAAGTAGCAAGGATGCGGAGAGTGAAGTATTGCGAACCACCTGACGTTTCAAATGGGGGGATCTGGAAGCAAGGTCTAGGAACCTTACTCTCAGCTAGCAGGAGAAATAAAGAGCTGGCCTTATCTTTACTGTTCCACAGCACCATCTTGACATTGTCCTGCAAACCCTGCTGCATCCCAATAAGGTTACTGCATCAGGCAAAGAAATTCTGCCTTCTGTCTAACGGCTTCTGCCCTTCCAGGTTCCAAGCCTGAATCTGAGAAATGCAAGGTATCAGTCACAACTTTGATCTGTAGCCAACTTCCAGCCGTTGTGGCCTATGACTTCCACTGACTTTTACACAGGTAAGCTTCATTCTCCGTTCTTAAGCTTATTCGGATGGGCTATGCCAGTAGCGGGTGGCACTGTGGGTTAAACCACAGAGCCTAGGGCTTGTTGATCAGAAGGCTGGCGGTTCAAATCCCCGTGATGGGGTGAGCTCCCGTTGCTCGGTCCCTGCTCCTGCCAACCTAGCAGTTTGAAAGCACGTCAAAGTGCAAGTAGATAAATAGGTACTGCTCTGGCGGGAAGGTAAACAGTGTATCCGTGCGCTACTCGGAAGCGGCTTAGTCATGCTGGCCACATGACCCGGAAGCTGTATGCCGGCTCCCTCGGCCAGTAAAGCGACATGAGCGTCGCAACCCAAGAGTCGTCCGTGACTGGATCTAACGGTCTGGGGTCCTTTACCTTTACCTATGCCAGTAGCACACACAGGTCTTATACTGCATGCCAGATTTTATCTAGCCCTTTGCATCCCCTCTGGTCCATCAGCTGTTTAGTGGGAGCAGCTAAAAAGGGAGAAAGGCTTTGATGCTCTGCAAAGAGTGCAACTCCAGCTCCTTTCTTTGCAAGAAAATCTACTGTAAGAAGATTGAAACAGAGGGGCACACAGTCCCAGCAGAGAGATCTGTATTCCTGGACATATGCAATAACTGCCCATGCAATTTGCAACTGCATGCATTCTATTTTCAGGATGCAATTGCATTCTGAAGTTGGAGACACTGAATAGCTGTAAAGCGAGGCTTCCAGTTCCGCTTCACTTTGGGGGAGGAAAGGGGAAAAGATACATCAATATCAGGGGAAAGATCCACAGCAAGTTCAAATGCCAACTTTACGGAGCAAATGCTGTGGGGTCATTTTGCATGCTTCATAATAATCAGAAATATTGGGGTTCCCAAAGAACGTGGTCTGAGGCTGCTACCCTCCTTAAACAGCACACCCAACCCTGCTCAGAAGCATAAAGGAATATAAAATCTTGCAAGGCTGCATTGTAAATCCTCGGAGGAAATATTTTCAAGAAAAGGGGGGAGAAACAGCTGCATGTCTGCTTTTGTATGTAGAAAAAAACACAACACTTCAGCTTTAATAGCCAAGTTATTTTAAGAATGCCCAAGGAACCATTTTCTTTTAGTTGTCAAATTCACTAACCGGCATAATTTGTCATCTTCATAATTTCCCCTGTGCTATTCTGCTCCGCAAGTTCTCTCTCTTTAGTCAAAGCCTAATAAATGTGGAATCAGGGAGTATACGGCACAGAATTGCTTCCAGAGAAAAAAGGACGGAGCAGAAACAAAACAAAACTCCTTCCAAACTGTGCTGAGTCCTTTCATCTTTGAATCTCACTTGGCTTGCCTGACGCATTTCACACATGAAATCTATTATGAAGCAGGATGCATAGGCTCACAGAAAGTATGCTGGCTTCTGTTGAATTTTGCTGGGGGCGGGGGCAAAAACAAAAGATTTGCCAAGAATTAGTAGATGTGGTCTTGGCAAGAGCTGCGGTGTATAATATCCAGGCCTGACATGCAAGCCAGTGAGCACTGTAAGTCTCATTAAAAGGTTCCATTATACAAAAGCACAAAAAAGATTTCGCCGTCTTCATAAATCACCCCAAAGCAAGCCCAGTACTCGGGAGCAACATGAGTAATTCATCTGCTGTGTTTCCTACTTCATGTAATCCATTATATTCTAATATAGGACAACCATTATATTTAACTCAAGCCGAAAGTTACTCTGTGAGTTTGCTTTTTAGATCTTGTGCTACGAATGTTCTCCAAAAAAGCTCCAAGAGGCAACTCTTCCGGTGTACCTTCTTAAGTGGCAAGGGTTTATAAAACACCACGGCATCCTTTTATGATTTTAGCTTCAGCATCTCAGCTGCAACGCTTCGCTGAGTATAAGGAACTTGAAAATTAAAACAATGATGTCTTGGTTTTTAGCACACTTCTTATACATGCAAGTATGGCCCCCCCCCATATCACCATCTAGATCAGTGTTTTGCAAACTTGGGTCTCCAGCTTTTTTGGGGACTACAAATCCCATGATCCCTAGCTAGCAGGACCGGTGGTGGGAAATGTAGTCCAAAAGCAGCTGCAGACCCAAGTTTGCAAAACACTGATCTAGATCAAGGATAGCAGGGAGTCATATTCTTCTGTGTCATCAGTTCCTTCCTCCTCAAACGCAAGGGTAGTCCCGTCTCAAACAACGGTGCCTTTTAGGATTGGGAGGGGCTGTTGTTCCTGAGCACCCTGCGCTCCTTAAGGAGTGAATGAGCCACCCAGCGACTATACCATAGTTATCACCAACCTTGCCTTCATCCAGTCCCTCATCTTTTGTTCTTGGGCTTTTTCACGGTGTCAGAACTGGCTGCCTAAGGCACTGCCTCTGGCCACCACAACAACAATAGCATCATTGTAGCTGTTACTGTTGTTGTTGTTCCGCCCATCTGACTGAGTTGCCCAGACACTCTGGCCGGCTCCCAACAAAATATTAAAAACTCAATAAAACCTCAAACATAAAAAAAAAACTTCCCTGTACAGGGCTGCCTTCAAAGGTCTTATAAAAGTTGTGTCGTTCTTTATCTCCTTGACATCTGATGGGAGGGCTTTCCACGGGGCGGGCGCCACCACCGAGAAGGCCCTCTGCCTGGTTCCCTGCAACCTCACTTCTTGCAGGGAGGGAACCGCCAGAAGGTCCTCAGAGCTGGACCTCAGGGTCCTGGCTGAACGATGGATGTGAAGACGCTCCTTCCGGTATACAGGGCCAAAGCCATTTAGGGGTTTCCCCAACACCTTCTGGCCTCCCAGTGTTGAATTCCAGTTGGACCATCAAGAGAAGCAGTTGCTGTGGGGTCCTGGCTGTCATGGCACCTCACCAAAAAGCCCTGTTGGCTGGTCCCCACTGAGGCTGGTAGGGCAGAAGGACATGCAGAGCTAACTAATGATAGTTTGGGCCTCATCCACTTGCCTGGTGAGTTCTACAAGGGTGAAACTGAGGCTAAGGAGGAAGAAGCTGACAGCCAAAGCCACTTGCTGGACTGGAGGTATGGAAGAGCCCAACATACAAAAGAGTCATCCATGTGCCTTGAATGTTAAGATGGGAGCAGAATCATTATAGTCATAAAGCACATCTTGAGGACAACACTTTCCACAAGTAGGACGTAAGTCATTCAAATGTGTTCTTAATAATAATAATAATAATAATAATATATAATTGTATTTATACCCCACCCTCCCCGGCTAAGACTGGGCTCAGGGCGGCTAACATCAGATATAAAAACAATTGATTAAAATACAACTTAAAAACAGGATTAAAATACAACTTAAAATTCAGCCTCATTTCAGTGGAAGCCCAGATCAAAAACTGTTTGGGGAAGAAAGCGTCAAATCTTCACCAAGGCCAACTATCCAGGCTGCTCCTACGTGGGCCAGGAAAAAAAGCCAGGGAAGTCCCCAAACAGGGGTTTCATCACAGAAGGAAAAGGAAAGAGGGGAAGGGGATCAAGTTGATTCCAAGCCGAAGGCCAGGCGGGACAACTCTTGTCTTACAGGCCCTGCGGAAAGAAATCAGATCCCTCAGGGCCCTGGTCTCCTGAGACAGAGCGTTCCACCAGGTCGGAGCCAGTGTTGAAAAGGCCCTGGCCCTGGCTGAGGCTAATCTGACTTCCTTAGGGCCCGGGGACCTCTAGGGTGTTGCTATTTATGGACCTTAAGGTCCTCTGCTGGGCATACCAGGAGAGGCGGTCCCGTAGGTACCCTGTGGGTGGTCTGCAAAGGAATCAGTCAGCAGAAAGGAGGGGGGGTGCCATTTTTTTCCAATTCCCCTTACCCGTGTGTGCTTCCGCCCAATATACACTGGAGGGTTGGAGGAACCTCCAGAGCAGATTTGGGGGTGGGAAGGGATGCAGAAACCTAGAGGAGGGGAAATTGCCCAAAAATCGTCCCCTTTCCCCGATTTGTTGCCAAATTACTTTCATCTGCAGGCAGCCAGCATTGGGTCCCACCCTTCATCTGCAGAGAATTAATAAAACCAAAGGGTTGTTCTTAATTCAGGTGTTTTAGAAAAACACACCTAAGCTTCAAATGTTTTAAATGTGACTAATTTATTTGAAGAGAGACAGTGAAGATAAATATATATATATGTTGTGCCAAAACAAGTCCTGCTATTTTGGGCACTGTGTTCTGATGCCTTTATTTGGAAGGCTGTGTCCATCATGGGCACATCAAAGTCCACATACTGTCGGCTTTGCAAACCATCCACACAGAGGACAGAGGCAAGAGCTGCAGCTATGAAGATAACAGCTGTTATCCCCCCAAAAAATCTTGGCCTCAAAGATAAGACATTCCAGGTAAATAAGAAGAAAAGGAGGGGGGTGCCCTGGAAGTACAGATGACAACAATAACAGTATTTAGATAATAAGCACCAGTATACATCTCTGCAACAGACATGCTGAAAAGATCTTTTTGTTTACCTTGTACAGAGAATGGAGAGAGGGAATATAATGCTCTGGGAAGAATTTTGTCTCCTCTGAGATCTATAAATTAGTCATAAAACGACAATCACGTCGTTGGCAGGTCTCAGTGCAACTTATTATCTGGAGAAGTACAACGGCCACATTGCATGCCTCTGCGGATGACTAATGAATGAGGAAAACAGAGAGGCTTATTTTTTAACCAGAAGGGAATATGGCATTCTATCCCAAGGGCAGCTCCTCGGAAGCCAAGGTGAACAAAAACATGGAGAGCGAAGGAGGAAGGACAATCTGCGGAGCTCTGGGAAGCTTACCTCTGCCTGACAAAGGGCGTGGAGACCTTGCAGAACGAGGACGGCAGGAGTGGCTTGGTCCGGCTTCGTGCATTCGTTCAGCACCTGGGAAATTGCAGCCAACATATCCGCTCCATGTTGGTAAGGCCTAATCAAATGCAAGAATTACCTTTGGTAGTTACAGAATATTCCATTAGAAAGAAGGGGGGGGGGAGCTTGACTTGGCTGAGTTCCACATCTTAACATTCTCCAAACAGCAAAGATATTTCCTTTCGCCATAAAGAGGGAAAGCAAAAAGTCAGATGCATTACAGTGGCACCTCGGTTTTCAAACAGCTTAGTTTCCGAACAACTCGGAACCCAAACGCTGCAAACCCAGAAGTAGGTGTTCCGGTTTTCGAACTTTGCCTTGGAAGCCGAACGTGCTTCTGAGCTTCCATTTTCACTGTTGCGCAGCTAATTTGAGTCGCCTGCACAGTAATTAAGGCTTTTTTCCTCCCGCTTCTGCCCTTGCGCCACTCATTTGAGTCCCCCCCCCATCGTAATTAAAGCCTTCTTTTTGTTTTATGATTGATTGATTGACTGTGTGACTGCAGAAATGAATAAAAGCTCTCCATCCAAACAATGACCATCATGAGTGCACCAGGCTCCAGGTTCAGCATCAAGCATCCAATGAAGCACACAAATCTCTGCAGATCTGGGCAAACTTAATCCTAAACAACCACTTTTTGGTTACCTTTGCTTGCATATATCTCTGATAGAAGCAGCTTTGGCAATCACTTTCTCCCACTGAGTATTTTTGCCAATGGATAAGGAAGCCATATCCGACATCGCCATGAATCGCTGCAGTTCTGGGTAAACACGATCCTAAACATAATTTGATGGAAGGGGAAAGGTTTAGCAATTTAAATTTACCAGGATAATATTCTATTTTATGCAGTTCCCTAAAGTCATTTACATTGCAAAGTGCCGTGCCCCCTGTTGCAAAGCATATTAAGATGTGATTTCATGTACACCTGTAGTTAACATACTGCAACTTAAGCAAACATAGAACGACAGCAAGCGTCCACAGAACTACGGTTGTAAAGTGTTGAAAGCATGTCACACAGTGGCAGAGCTTCATGCTCCGGCACCGAGGGGTGGAGAGCAGGCGGGGGCGTGGCGTATGTCCCAGGGGCATGGCATGCCACCCGCAGGGGCATGGCATGCGTCCTGGGGGCATGGCGCCCAGAGCAGGGGGAGCCAATCACAATGGCACCCAAAAGGGATCGTGGTGCCAGGGGCGGTGCGCTCCTCCGGCCCCCTCTTCCTCCGCCAGTGATGTCACAGGCAGTATTTCATTAATCCTTACAACCTGAGATACGTCAGTATTTTCTAGGCCAGGCACGTCCAACTCCCAAGATTCTAGTTACAGGTAGGTAGCCGTGTTGGTCTGCCATAGTCAAAACTAAATTAAAAAATTCCTTCCAGTAGCACCTTAGAGACCAACTAAGTTTGTTCTTGGTATGAGCTTTCGTGTGCATGCACACTTCTTCAGATACACTGAAACAGAAGTCACCAGACCCTTATATATAGTGAGAGAGTGGGGAGGGGTATTACTCAGAAGGGTGGTGGGAATGGGTGATTGGCTGATAGGTGTGGGAAAACCTGTTGATGCAATTGGTCTTACAGGAAAAAGCAAGGGGTGAGATGGCTAAAAATAGCTTTATCATGTATAATGAGATAAGAATCCAATGTCTCTATTCAGACCAGGTCTCTCCATGGTTTTAAGTTTGGTAATAAGTTGCAATTCAGCAACTTCTCTTTCCAGTCTATTTCTGAAATTCCTTTGTAATAAGATCTTGTATAGAATGTCCTGGGAGACTGAAGTGTTCTCCTACTGGTTTCTCTGTCTTGTGATTCCTGATATCAGATTTATGTCCATTTATCCTTTGGCGTAGGGTTTGGCCTGTTTGTCCAATATAGAGAGCTGAAGGGCACTGTTGGCATTTGATTGCATACACAATGTTGGAAGATGAGCAATTAAATAGTCCTGAGATGGTATGTTTGATGTTGTTGGGACCAGTAATGGTGTTGTCCGGGTTTATGTGGCAGCAAAGTTGGCATCTGGGTTTATTGCAGGCTCTGGTACCAGTGTCATGGTATCTGAAGAAGTGTGCATGCACACGAAAGCTCATGCCAAGAACAAACTTAGTTGGTCTCTAAGGTGCTACTGGAAGGGACCACAAATGTAATGGCAGCTAAAAAATACCAGTATATACCAGATATTTTACCTCTACATATATTTACTGTGAATCAAGCTCTACAAATAGTTGCTCCAGTCCAGCACACAATTGTCCCTGTTCTCTCCATAATCAAGAATGGTACTACACACTTAAGTTTCGGATTTTCCTAAACAAGGCTCAACAATTTTAGGGGCTTCCTAAAAAGCTAAACAACTTTCAGGGTGTCCTGATTTTTACTTTCTGAAATATGGCAACCCCAGGATATGCACGGGGGAATGGACCACAACACCTGCTAACCAAGTGCACAGTAGAACTCCAAGAATACTGGGTTCTGGCATTGGTAATTCAATGAAAGATTAGTTAGTTTGTTTTTTTAAAAAAAGATTAATTCATTTAAAATTTCAGTACACATATGACAACAGTACAGTCGTACCTTGGTTGACAAACGTCATGCAACTCGAACATTTTGAATGATTGTTCCAGTTTGCGAATGTTCCCTGAAACCCAAACATCCGACGCAGCTTCCGATTGGCTGCTGGAGCTTCCTGCAGCCAATCGGAAGATGTGCCTTGGTTCCTGAACATTTTGGAAGTCGATTCTGTTTGACCTCCGAGGTATGACTGTATTGTAAATGCTTCCAAGAACAAATTATTCTGCATACTCCCCTCCTAGAGTGGCCTGAAGGATTAGCTTTTAACAACAACAAACAACAACAAACAACTTTATTATGTACACCCCACCCATCTAGCAGGTTTGCCCCAGCCGCTCTCAACAACGTTCCTAGCAGCCATTGTTAAGCAAGAGGCAACAACATGATCAATTATTCCCACAAAATGTGATTTTTGGGAGACAGAGATTAAGTGCTTTCAATCTTTTTGACAACCTGCTTCTCCCATAAAGATGTCATCAGGCGTAATGCAACAGCTTGAAGCTCTGGCGTGTTTCCCAACACCTGGAGGGCACGTAAAATCTGCGCCACGCAGACCTGAAAGAGATCGGGGTTGTTGTTTTTTTCCATTTGTAAGAACAGAACTTTCCCTACATTCATTTGCAATGCAGAATACGTCTGGAGAGATGAATTTTTCAGCAAATACAAAAGTGCCGATCAGTTCTGCATTATGATGGCAGGGCAAGAGGCAGAAGCGGAAATGTTAGGTGCCAGAGAAGGTGCTGAGGTGAGGCTTTGGCAACAGTTCTGCGTTGTCACTGGGTTAGTGACTAATCTTTAATCTGCTATTTTCAGGGGGGGGGGGCGTGGCATGCAGGCCTATTCAGTCAACGCATCTGACTGTAAATAAATCACCTCTCGGGAAACCTTGGGAGATAATCTTTTTAAAGACCTTTATTCCAATGAAGGCATATTTACATTTCCTACAGTGTAACGTGAGCTACACCCATCATATATAGTGCTATGAGCCACTTCTATTTCCTACAATTAGAGATATTTCTGAGCTTCCATTTGTTGCAATCCCAATGTTCCTGGCTACAAGGCATTCAGGCTATGTAGAGCCACATCTTTGACAATCACCCATAGCCTGAATGAGGGACTAAAGTAAAATAAATAAATAAATAAATAATAATAATAATAATAATAATAATAATAATAATAATTTATTTTTGTACCCCCCATCTGGCTGGGTTTCCCCAGCCACTCTGGCCAGCTTCCGACATAAGATTAAAAATACATTAAAACATCAGTCATTAAAACCTTCCCTAAACAGGGCTGCCTTCAGATGTCTTCTAAAAGTTGTGTCGTTCTTTATCTTCTTCACATCTGACGGGAGGGCGTTCCACAGGGTGGGCGCCACCACTGAGAAGGCCCTCTGTCTGCTTCTCTGTGACCTCAAATCTTGCAGGGAGGTAACCACCAGAAGACCCTCGGAGCTGGACCTCAGTGTCCGGGCTGAACGATGATGATGGAGACGCTTCTTCAGGTATACTGGGCGGTGGCCGTTTAGGGCTTTCAAGGTCAGCACCAACACTTTGAATTGTGCTTGGAAATATGCTGGGAGCCAATGTAGGTCTTTCAGGACTGGTGTATATGGTCTCGGCGGCCACTCCCAGTCACCAGTCTAGCTGCCACATTCTGGATTAGTTGTAGTTTCTGGGTCACCTTCAAAGGTAGCCCCACGTAGAGCACGTTGCAGTAGTCCAAGCGGGAGATAACCAGAGCATGCACCACTCTGGCGAGACAGTCTGTGGGCAGGTAGGGTCTCAGCCTGCGTACCAGATGGAGCTGGTAGACAGCTGCCCTGGACACAGAATTGACCTGCGCCTCCATGGACAGCTGTGAGTCCAAAATGACTCCCAGGCTGCACACCTGGTCCTTCAGGGGCACAGTTACCCCATTCAGGACCAGGGAGTCCCCCACACCTGCCCGCCCCCTGTCCCCCCAAAACAGTACTTCTTTCTTGTTAGGATTCAACCTCATTCTGTTAGCCGCCCTCCATCCTCCAACCTCCTCCAGGCAAGTAACATATTCCATATGGATTCCTCTAGGGAAGATAAAGCATTTTGTTGGAACAAGATGCCACCCATTTAAGTGATGGCAAATGACATTCTACCAAGGCACTTTCGTTGCCCTCAACATTTTATTCCAAAATTAAAACGAAAGCAAAATCTGCCTTAAAGAAACAAAACGCCTTTTCCAGAGGAGAAAAGTTAAAATTTCGTACTGACCTTATGAACACCCAGAGCAGGCAAAGTATACAAGATTTCCCGGCACAGGGTGGGCTCCAGCGGCGTCCCCAACTTAAACATCAGGACGGGAATCAGATTGGGCACCTAAAATAAATGACACCCATTGTGGACAACAATGGTAAACATCACTGCTATTTTGAGCTCTTCTCCAAGTCTTCATAAAACGATTAGTTACAAACAGAAACAAAAATACTAGCACATAAATGTATTTTTCTGGAACACCACAAAATTCAGCGGTATGCGAACTGTACAGACGATTGTTTCCAAGGCTCTTTTATTTTTTAACAATTCCGTTCCTTCATCTTCCAGCAGAGTATTGCAAAGATTTCCATCTCAGTTTTATTATTTGCTTCCAGAGTGAAGCTCTGTCCTGAGTTCTGTTATTCGGGGGGGGGGGGGGTTCCCCTACTCCCCGGTTAACTCCAATTACTGTAACTTTAGAACTGACTTAGTGATCCCAAGTTTGGACGTTTGAGCTGGCTCGAAACCAAAGAACAAATTCAAACCAAACCCCTTACTTAATGGCCAGTGGGCATACAGATACTGAAAAGAATCTGCACAGTCTTAAATTAAATTCTTTCAATGACCATTAACTCAAACAGGTTCTGAACCTTTCTGAAATGTTAAGGACGTTTTGCCAGTTCCCGTGCACGCATGGAAATTAAATAAATTCTGAAAGCACCCAAAAGTTCCTGTTTGTTATGAGAAAAGACATCACAGTGAGCCTTGTGGTTTCATGATGATTGGCTGCCCCTAACATTGGGCTTTACAACATAACCAAAGAAAGGTCCCTGCCCCCAAGGATGTTGCAATCTAAAGTTTGAAAAAGAGAAAGGAAAAAAGAATGAACGGAAGCAATTTTGCTCAATTCACACTAAATCCAATGCAGTTTGCTGCCATTGTACCAAAAGACTGTATTTTTAGAGTTGGTTGCAAATAAATTCAGCATTACTTAGACTATGTAATCTTGTTTTGAAAATAGGCCATCTTCTGATCTAATTTGGATATCTATACAGCAATCAACCGTTGGCAAAACTGTAATTTTAACTCAATTTAACAGCGTGAAGAGGCAGAGGGAGCTGTTCTCACCAGAATTCTCTTCCATTTCATGATTATTATTCATGATTATTTTTTAAATTTGTGTGCTACCTACCCTTCATCCGAAGATCCCAGGGTAGTCCACAAAAGATAAATAGCTAAATGAGTGGTACTTTGACTTGATTTTAAATTTTATTCCAGGCATTTTGATACAGCACAATGGAACCTTGGTTCTCAAACATAATCCGTTCTGGGAGTCTGTTCGACTCCCAAAATCGTTTGAAAACCAAGGCGTGGCTTCCAATTGGCTGCAGACATTCAGCTTCTGAAAAACATTTGCAAACGGGAACACTCACTTCCGGGTTTGCGGAGTTAGGGAGCTGATTTGTTCAGGAGCCAAGCTATTCGAGTACCAAGGTACCACAAAGACAAAAGCTCTTGACGGCAATAGAGAAGATTAACTACAAGATTAACTATCTGAAGAAGTGTGCATGCACACGAAAGCTCATACCAAGAACAAACTTAGTTGGTCTCTAAGGTGCTACTGGAAAGAATTTTTTATTTTGTTTTGACTATGGCAGACCAACACGGCTACCCACCTGTAACTACAACAGAAATAACAGAGCCAGACTGGCCCAGACCCTCCAAGTGTCCCTATTTTCCAGGGACAGCTCTGGATTTACAGAAGCCATCCCGGTTTCTGATTTGATCCTGGAACAGGGCATCCCTATTTTCACCGGAGGAATGTTGGGAGGGTATGCTGCCACTTACCTGCGGCAACAGGTGACACCTACTTAAATATGGACAAATTTCCAGATGTTGGTTTTGTCCTCAGAGCATCTGGTGCAGAAAGAGAGCTTCCTGAAACTCCAAGGGGCGAGACCAAAATGGTCAGAAGACACAGTGCTATTTTTCCAGAGAGGTGTGGCAACGCACCAAGAGATCGGCTCCCTTGTTCTCTTATAACGGCAATGGAGGCCACCTGAGAGTTCCAGTGACCTCTGGATGAAAACAAGTCCTGGAAAGAACTACGAGGTTCCAATAAGAAGCAGGGAGTGTCAGGGAATGGTCCAGACTGGAGGATTGGGAAGTGTGTCCTCAGTCAGATCAGCTTCTCTCTGAAGAGGAGGAGGAGGGGAGTCGCCCCTCTTCTCCCCAGCAGTTTCAGTAAGAGAGAGAGAGGAGAGAGAAGAATGCTGCCGAGCCTCCGCAGGAGTTACCTAGCTATGAGATAGTGGAGGAAGGAAGGGAACAGCCAGCAGAGACCTCCCTAGAGAGCCTGGGCGATCCCCCCTCTCCTCGGGCTCGTAGGTCTCTCTGTATTAGAGAACAGAGGATGCAGAGGGGTGGAACTTCCTGCGAGCACCTAGGATGTTGCTGGGGACAGAAGGGAACACTTCTCTTTGTGGAGAGATATGGATTCTTGCTTTGCAAGCAGATGACTGAATAAAAAGGATTATAAAATGCAAACTGCTTGTGATTCTTGCCTATGAAGTTACATGGGGAGGAGAGGACGCTCCACGCTTGACACCCAGGGAGCTACAGATAAGCAGTGTGGGAATGTTCAGGGTGGCAGGAGAGGATGCATTGCCTTTTAATATCCTTCCTAATTTGCACTAGCAAGATCCTTTATATAGCAAGAGTTACATTCCCCCTTTTTTACATGCGCAGCAGACAGCTAGTTGCAGGCTCGTGTGAGCCTCTCACTATTATATGGTTCAATCTGTCTCAGATTCAATTGTATGTTCCTGCTAAGTTCCCTTGAATCCCTCTTAAAAAGAATAAAGACACCACAATCTTATTCAAAGTCAATAAAAGAAGTTTACTCACATCAGTTCACAGTTGGATCCCTGAAGGCAGACTTAGTTACAAATATGTGGATCTACTCCATATGAGGGAATAATCCCAGTGCTTCTGCTAGCTGAGAGCTAACAGAGCACTCCTGGCTAAAAGCTGGTCAAACAAAGAAGGAAGTCAAAAAGAGGGAGGTATGCTGAGTGACTCATCCATTTGTTACCTGGACAGGTGAGGTCACAGCCACCTTCTATCACATGCAAAGGGAAGGATGCTCCAGCCAGGAGGAACAGGAGGTTTTGACTGGCTGGACCAAACATTCCCTCGCATGTCTTTTCTAACATTACAAGGAATGTTGTACTGGACTGCCTCTCATGGATCACATCCCACAAGCAGGACATTGTGGGCATGCACGAAGCAAGAGAAGTAAGTGAGCATATTTGGCAGAAGGAAGAATCTTCCCACATGAGGATCTGAGAGTCGGCTGCTGGGCAGTTTTTCTCCACAGCCTCCTCCAATTTCTTTCCACCGGAGCCAGTTGGATGCTGCCTCCCAGTAAGAGCAGGGCAAACCTGGGATTCATTAGGCCGAAGAAAGCTCAGCCCAGGTGCAGAAGAGGAGAGCTGGGAGGGAAAGTCTGGAAGAAAGTGAGCTCCTCACAAATCCATATTGTTTTTATTTGATTAAAAGGGGGAGTTGTTTGGCCAACTTTCCTGGAATTTCCCCCCACCCCCTTCCATCTATCTTTAATCACATTAGCGGGTTGTGATGATTTACACAACTTTCGTTTTGATCTCCGAAAGTTCTCCGATGATAAACATTTTGCTTGAAATTTGCATAACTTCAAACAGAGACGAAACACTCCCAAGTCGGATGGTTCCAAAACCATTAGACTACTCCCAGGATGTTCAACTTGGCAAGAGACATTAATGGTTCCTTCTGAAAATTGACTTTAGAATAAAAATTTAGCAAGGAAACCTTGGAAGTCTACTTGCTAGTTCTGTTAACTATTTTGCAATATCCTAGCTACATAACATGTTGGATTCAATATTGCATTAAAACTAAGGATTTTTAAGGCTACATTTCTCTGCTTTGTGTCTTTAAAGACGGGGCTGGGAGTTTAAATCCTTTTGATCTTGGGAGCTTACACTTTTGGCTGAAAATTTAAGACAACCCATTAGTCTTGCAGCGTTTGAATACCTGCCAAATTGTATATTTATCCTCAGAGTGGCTAACTGGCAAGATAAAGTTGTTTTAAATAAATACACATGTCCACATGAAGCCGTATACCCAGAGCCAGTCGAGGCTGTTGGCGTGAGCAGAAAATTATACCCATATTTGTGCGTGTGAACCAGCCCAGAGATGTCTCTTGCAGGTATCTCATTTTTAAAGGAAAATATCTATGCTCCTCTATGGTTTGTTGTTCAAAAATAACACTCGTTTTTCCAACCACAAAGAAGACCCGCCTCTCAGCTTAAAACATAAGTAAGGCAGGGCTGAATCCTTGCCAGGGCTAAATGAGCATTTGGTCTCCATTGGGTTTTCCGACAGTTTTCCAACAGCCGCCCTGCAGATTCATTAACTCTCCGTGCATCTGAGCACCTTCAGAAAGCCAGCAAATTTGTTGCTTAGCAACACAGCATTTTCAATCCCTCGCCATCCCTAAAGATTCGGCAGTTAGGTCAACCCTCCCCATTAAGTGCCTGACAAAAGGGTTGTTGTTGTTGTTGTTTTACCAGATTTCCCTTTTGAAAACAAAAAACAAAACAGGGGAATCTGCATTTAAAAACCACCAACTAGAGTCTCAGTCCAGTCCGTCTTGCAAACAGATTTACGAGACGGCTCTTCGGATGATGAGCCTTTATCAGAATCGGACATTTCGTAAAATAGAACTTTCACGTACGGTTCCAACTTGTCTTTCGTTCAGTAGAAAAATAAATATAACCCAGACAACCTCTCTCTCTTCTGTTAGAGAGCTCATGATAAAGATATTAAAAAATATGCAAAACGAAGACCACAGTCCAATGTACACTTACTTGGGAGTAAGCCACATTTAGCACAGTGGGCCTGACTTCCAAGTAAACGTGCTTAAACTTCTGCTGTCAGATTGCATTTTCTTGGCATATTAAATCCATCTACAGCACTCGGGACTCAAGAGGAATTAAAAACATATACCTGTTCAATGTTATGCAGAACTGACACTCCCAAAAATGTTTGTTGAAGATGGCAGAATGGTCTAAGGATGATGGACATCGGATATCGCTCATATTCCTTCAAGCCAGAGTATTTCATTTTTTAAAATTCATTTATTTCATTTATAAGATTCCTTACCCGCCCTTCATAAGGTCCCAGGGTGGGTAACAAGAAGTAAAACAGAGACAATCAAGAAGGCAGCTAAAATCGTCCCACCCAAAACAATACAGAAGAGATCAGTGGTGTGCAGTGAAATTTTTCATAGGCCAGAGGCACCAGCTTGCAAGGGCAATGGGGGGGGGCACATCACACACGTGACGTCCCATTGCCGTGTGCATGAGCTTCACGCTTCCCTCCCTAAGCTGGGCAGACAATGGGGCAGAGTGGGGGGTGTCTTTAAGCTTCATCACTAGGTTTCTGATTTGGAGGATGGATGGAGGCTAACGGATTGAAGTACTGTTTTGGGGGGACAGGGGCCGGGCGGGTGTGGAGGACTCCCTGGTCCTGAATGGGGTAACTGTGCCCCTGAAGGACCAGGTGCGCAGCCTGGAGTCATTTTGGACTCCCAGCTGTCCATGGAGGCGTAGGTCAATTCTGCGTCCAGGGCAGCTGTTTACCAGCTCCATCTGGTACACAGGATGAGACCCTCCCTGCCCTTGGACTGTCTCGCCAGAGTGGTGCATGCTCTGGTTATCTCCCGCTTGGACTACTGCAATGCGCTCTATGTGGGGCTACCTTTGAAGGTGACCCAGAAACTACAACTAATCCAGAATGGGGCAGCTAGACTGGGGACTGGGAATGGCCACCGAGATCATATTACACCAGTCCTGAAATATCTACATTGGCTCCCAGTATATTTCCAAGCACAATTCAAAGTGTTGGTGCTGACCTTTAAAGCCCTAAACGGCCTCGCCCAGTATACCTGAAGAAGCGTCTCCATCCTCATCGTTCAGCCCGGACACTGAGGTCCAGCTCCGAGGGTCTTCTGGTGGTTACCTCCCTGCAAGATTTGAGGTCACAGAGAAGCAGACAGAGGGCCTTCTCAGTGGTGGCGCCCACCCTGTGGAACGCCCTCCCGTCAGATGTGAAGAAGATAAAGAACGACACAACTTTTAGAAGACATCTGAAGGCAGCCCTGTTTAGGGAAGGTTTTAATGACTGATGTTTTAATGTATTTTTAATCTTATGTCGGAAGCCGTACAGAGTGGCTGGGAAACCCAGCCAGATGGGCGGGGTATAAATAAATTATTATTATTATTATTATTATTATTATTATTATTTCACATGATTTCACGCAAGTGTACAAGGCCCCGGAATGCAACTCCTGTGCAAACGGGATGTCCCCCTGTATTCATCATATACCCAATACAGCCAAAGTTAAAAGCAGCAAATGCTCCAGTTACAGGTAGGTCACCGTGTTAGTCTGCCGTAGTCAAAACAAAACAAAATAAAAAATAAAAAAATTACTGCCAGTAGCACCTTAGAGACCAACTAAGTTTGTTCTTGGTATGAGCTTGGTATCTGAAGAAGTGTGCATGCACATGAAAGCTCATACGAATAACAAACTTAGCTGGTCTCTAAGGTGCTACTGGAAGGAATTTTTTTATTTTTTATTTTTTGTTTTGTTTTAGCAGCAAATGCTGAGGTTGTTCGTTGGCTCTTCTAAGTTGCTTCCCCAATAGAGAACACCTGCCATTACAGTGGTGCCTCGCAAGACGAAATTAATTCGTTCCGCGAGTGCTATCGTATAGCGGAAATTTCGTCTTGCGAAGTACGGCCGGAGGAAGCGCGGCTTTACGAAAGGGAAAAAAATGTTTTCATTTTGCGAGTTGCGGCCATAGGAAACTTCATCTTGCGAAGCACCCTTTCGCTAGCGAATGCCTTCCGTCTAGCGAGTTTTTCGTCTAGCGAGGCATTCGTCTAATGGGGCGCCACTGTACTGTCTTCTCTCCAGTCAACAAGACTTAAACTCTATTCATTTATGTTCTTGCACCACCACCGTTCTTTGAAGACTTGAAAATTTTTACAGACTGCAGATATTTTCAAGGATCACATGTGTTCTGCAAGCTGCACGTCCACTGCTCTCTGTTCTGTGTCAAAATCAAGATGTTCCACTTTCAGCTCCTGATTTTCTGGCAACTAAAGAACACCCAATAGCAGTTCATGGCATTTCATTCATTCCCAAGAGCAGAGGATTCGGAATATGGTCATCATTGCTTAAGGCATTTCTCAGTCAGCAAAACCAAGTGTACAACTGGCTTTTTCTTTTAAATAATCAAACTTCTACCTAAATGAGGCCACAATTTGCTTTATTCTTAGTCTTTTATTTTTAAGCCGAAGAACTGAAGATGCCTTCTCCTTCTGATGAATTTCCCAGAAGGGTGTCATATACCAGACAAATATTTTATTGCTGCAGTTGAGATAGCCCATAAAAGGGTGGATATCCCCAAGATACTCATAATCCGCTAATAATGGTAATAGATCTTGTGTTACAATGCACAAATGACCTCTCACTCAAACAATTTATTTTATCCCCCCCCCCTTTTTGCAGCACGGTTGGATTCACATGCAAAATAATAACAGTTTTTGTGGCGTTTTTCTTCTTCTTCTTTTTTTTGCACAATGAGTCAATTCATCCGATTGGGAAGACTGTATTAAAGTCTTTTGCAAACAGACCAAGTCAGTATGGCCTTAGCAGCCATTTTATTTCAGTGAAGCCAGTGATTTTTTTTCCGGGAGGGGGGGTGCAGGTGCATTGGCGGAGGAACGGGAGTGTGGAGGGAGCGGACCCCCCCCCCCGGTCACCACTAATCTGGTAGGGTGCCATCACAGCGCCGCCGCCCCCGGACACACACTGTGCATGCGTGTGCTCCGGGCACCACGCCCCTGGGATGCGCGCCACGTCCCCCGGTGCACCAGCCACACCCCCGCCTGCTCTCCGCCCCCGGTAGCAGAGCATGCAGCTTCGCCACTGCGCAGGCGTACGCATACCCCTAAACATTTTGCGAATCTGATTTTGGCCTCATTGAGGGGCAGTATTTCAATATGAGTAGGAAAATGAGAGTATCGCTAAACATTTTTTTGGGGGGGAGCACTGGGTGAAGCTATTTTATTCCCCTCTATGCAATCCAAGGAGGGTTGCCTCCCATCGCTAGAAAAAACGGAGTTGCTCGATTTCTGGACAAAATTGTCCCCTGTCCTGTTGGACAACAGCAGTCGGTAGAGAGTGAGGCTCTTCATCTCAGGGTTGTCGGTTCGAGCCCCACGTTGGGCAAAAGGTTCCTGCATTGCAGGGGGTTGGACTAGATGACCCACGGGGTCCCTTCCAACTCTATGATTCTATGAACCCTTCAGTATCTCAAAAGAACCACAAGTGACAGCTGATGAATTAAGATCCATAGTTTTCACATCTCCTGGTCATCCTTGCTATTAAAAATGCCATCAATACATAATAATAATAATAATAATAATAATAATAATAATAATAATAATAATAATAATTATTATTATTATTATTATTATTATTATTTATTTGTACCCCGCCCATCTGGCTGGGTTTCCCCAGCCACTCTGGGCGGCTTCCAACAGATATAGGTAAAGGTAAAGGGACCCCTGACCATTAGGTCCAGTCGTGTCCGACTCTGGGGTTGCGGCGCTCATCTCGCTTTACTGGCCGAGGGAGCCGGTGTACAGCTTCTGGGTCATGTGGCCAGCATGACAAAGCCGCTTCTGGCGAACCAGAGCAGCGCACAGAAACGCCGTTTACCTTCCCACCGGAGCGGTACCTATTTATCTACTTGCACTTTGACGTGCTTTCGAACTGCTAGGTTGGCAGGAGCTGGGACCGAGCAACGGGAGCTCACCCTGTCATGGGGATTCGAACCGCCGACCTTCTGATCAGCAAGCCCAAGAGGCTAGGTGGTTTAACCCACAGTGCCACCTGGGTCCCATAACAGATATTAGGATACATTAAAATATCACAGATTAAAAACTTCCCTGAACAGGGCTGCCTTCAGATCTCTTCTGAATGTAAGGTAGCTGTTTATCAATTTGACGTAAGATGGGAGGGCATTCTACATATATTGTTCCAACATGAAACAGCAATCTCTCTAACGCAGCTCATTCCCAAACTGCAATTACATGAAAGTTAAGCCCAGAGACGTAAACAAAACTTAATTCCAAGAGTGCTTATCTTCACCAGTCGGCACAACTCAGTGTCCATTTATTGCAACATAAGCGGCTGCCAAATTCCCTGCACCAACCCTTGTCTTCCAAAAACCTGTCTTCCATTATCTCACATATCGTTTAATTATTGACTATTTTTCCAATCAGCAGTTTCACATCACCCAAACCATATTTGTTACTTTCCAAAGTTACGGACGTGCCTTAAGGCTTCTTTCAAATTTCAGCATCTGAGCCCCAAAAGAACCTGGCTCACGATTTGCCGTGAATTTTCATTCGAGAAATCTATTTCATCATCTAAATTTCTAAAATCTAAAATAATAATTTTAAAAAATAATGTGTTACAAAAAAAAAATCTATGACTCTCCTGCTAATAACAAAGTCAGCCATAAAACTTCCCAGTAAGCCAAATACCTGAAGTTTACAGATCCAAAATGCATTTTTGCAGCGGTCCATGTGGTTGACCCGGGGTTAACCCTTATCCTGATCCATGACTATGCAAATAATTTACAGCAGACAGCCACTGGCACCACGCTCTCTATTTCCCCCATTATCTCCCCAAGAAAGAAAGCTTGTTTTTTATTCCGATGGAAGACCTCGAACAAAGACAACCCGAGCCATTTGAGGCTGAAAAGAAAATTCCCAAGATCCCCATTCCTTGTAAAGCAGTTTCCATTTATCTGTTTTGAATTAATACGATAAAAGCATCGCCAGCAAACCATCTGCAGGCAGCTGTTCCCACAGAGAGCTGCAAACAGCATGGCACGATTCCCTAGTTATCATTGTCTGGGCCCTTTTGCATTTTGAGTGGATGTTATTAAAAAGCAATAAGACAAGCAAGGAAATTAAATACAGCGATCAGCTGTAGGATTTCTGAAGAAGTGTTTTGCTTTCACTGTATTGCAACTCTTTTATACAACTTCACGGTGCATAAATAGCCATTATCAAATAGCCTTTTCATTCCCCCAGCCAGCCAGCAAAAATGCACATGTTACCAGCCTATGAAGAAGTATTTCAGGATACCTTTCTCTTAATCCTATGCCCCCCCTTGTAAAAGTTATTTGCCATAAGTGAGTCTGTTGCTTCCGTTTGCATTTTAGTCGATGTGAACATTACGGCATTCTAATAGCGCCAACATGTACGACAGCCAAACCCAAGCTCCGATTCACACCACCACTTCTGGGTAGCCTGGCCATTCCTTTGAGATGCTAAATACTTAGTTCCTGAATCTCTTACGCATATTGAGAGTGCGCTCAGCTTAACAGATACTTGCCAGGTTGTATTTACAGGGAGGTGTGAGACCCTACAGTCCAAAGACCATTGGAAAGCTTTTCCCATTTCCTTCCTTCTATTTGAGGTCAATTGGGAGAGTCAAAATGGCTTCAGGATTCTTCTCCGACACTATTCCAGACACGTGCTTTATATACTTAGGTATGTGTTTGCCTTGTACATTTATGAACATATAATTTATATATAAAGGTAAAGGGATCCCTGACCGTTAGGTCCAGTCGCGGATGACTCTGGGGTTGCGGTGCTCATCTCGCTTTACTGGCCAAGGGAGCCGGCGTACAGCTTCCGGGTCATGTGGCCAGCATGACTAAGCCGCTTCTAGAGAACCAGAGCAGCGCATGGAAACACCGTTTACCTTCCCCTGCCGGAGCGGTACCTATTTATCTACTTGCACTTTGACGTGCTTTCGAACTGCTAGGTTGGCAGGAGCTGGGACCGAGCAACGGGAGCTCACCCCGTCGCGGGGATTCGAACCGCCAACCTTCTGATCGGCAAGCGCAAGGGGCTCAGTGGTTTAACCCACAGCAGAACCCGCGTCCCATATAATTTATATATATGAGACCTTAAATTCTTATAACAGAGACAAACAAGCACCGTCAACTGGCTAAGGAAGGATACCACACACCAGACTACCAGTGCTTCTCCCAAAACTGTGTTTAAAAGATCCCAAGAGAGTGGAACACAAGAGGATACAGAAGAAGAAGAAGAAGAAGAAGAAGAAGAAGAAGAAGAAGAAGAAGAAGAAGAAGAAGAAGAGTTTGGATTTGATATCCTGCTTTATCACTACCCGAAGGAGTCTCAAAGCGGCTAACATTCTCCTTTCCCTTCCTCCCCCACAACAAACACTCTGTGAGGTGAGTGGGGCTGAGAGACTTCAGAGAAGTGTGACTAGCCCAAGGTCACCCAGCAGCTGCATGTGGAGGAGTGGAGACACAAACCCGGTTCACCAGATTACGAGTCTACCGCTCTTAACCACTACACCACACTGGCTCCACAGTATGAGACCACTGGGCCATCTAGATACACTGACCTGTCAGCAGCTCTCCATCCCTACCTTGGCAGAGGAGATGTGCCTAAAAGCCAGGAGCTGCAGCGTGAAGGCATCATAGACCAAACTGGAAGGAGACAAGACCAATCTTGGCTGCAGGCCCTCCATCACTCCTCCAGGTTGTTCTTACCTGGGACGAATCTGCTTTGGCGAGTTCTGTAGTGGCAGCCAATACGTCACGAAGGCAGTCTCCGTTTTCTTGAACGAGGAGGTAAGCCAGCAAAAGGAACACATGGGCAGGGACTTGCGCTGTAATGGGCAGCATGGATTTTAGAGAAGACAGCCAGTCGGATACAGAAGACGTCTCTCTCAGGAGCACCAGGAGCCTCCAGGTTGTAAGCAATGAACCATACGCACTGGTGATGGGGAAGAAAGGTTCGGAAGAGGCCTGAGGCAAAAGAAAAGGCACGTTCAAACCAGGAAAGTCCGTATGTTCAAATCAGGGCACTCTATAAGTTAAATAAAAAATTAAATTGTTCCTCGGCGGTCTGCCTAAAAAGCATGCAAATAATAATAATAATAAATGACACCATCTCATTGCTGTGAAAGATATTTCCTTTGAATAAATTACCGACACTGCTGTTGATAATTACACCAGCCCTTGCCGCAGCAACCAATCGCACGCCCCCCAAATGCACTATCTGGGAATAAGACGCCACCCAATTTCAAACTTCTTCTTTTTTAATAGAAAAGAAACGCGCCTTATACACGGAAAAGTACGGCCTGTTTCCGGGCAGGAGTTGATCAATGTGAGGGTTTGCCAAGCATGCCTTCCTCTTAACATGCTTCTAAGCACCCAGGTGACAGCTGGGGGAATTACGCCTTGTGCGGATGATACCATATGCATAAATGTGATAAAGGGTCTTTTTTAGGGACCCTCCCAGGCCACACGCCCTCTCTAGCCTTGTTCCACGCCTTCTTCAAGAGTTTCTGTCCAGCCTGAGCTCTGATGACGCCTGGCGCTTGCCTGGGTGATGGGTTTGTATCTCAGCAAGTTCCTAGAAGCCTCTATGGCTGGGATGGGGTGGCGTCTACTGCCCCCCACCCACACACTTTGCCTCTGGCCATGCCAGCACCGCCATGTGGCCCACGGAAGGTTACTCCCAAGGGAAAGTGGCCCTCGGTGTGCAAAAGGGTTTCCCAACTGGGGGAGACATCAGAGCAGAGAAAGGAAGCAGCAGCAGCAGAGAATAGGCAGACTTGGAGGGGGGGGGACCCGAGGGGCTCTAACTGGTGCTGCGGAGCAGCCTGCCAGCAGCCTCTTCCTCTTCCTCCTTTTGACAGGGGCTGCAGGGAACTATGGGCAGCCGTGCCTAAGACCAGCATCGCTAGGTTGACATACGAACTGGCTTCAAGGCGGGAGACAATTTGCTCTCGGGTTTTGAATCAGCCAAGAGGTCTACGGACGAGCTGCCGGAGCAGCTCCGCGGAATGGCGCACGGCCGTTTTTAATTATATTGTTCAATGTAATGTAAATTCATTTTGGATAACGGGGAGTTATAATGCCCCTGTGCTTTATGTGACCTTTTAAAAAGCCATTTCGTGCAAAAGAATGTTTTTCTTTTAAAAAATAATAATGTTACCCCTCCCCCTGTTTATCGCCTTCAATTATTGCATGCGGAAAATTAAGATCCAGCCACCTGCAATGTTGGCACTTTGACTGATGGGATTGCTTAGAGGTAAATGTGTCTGCCCTGCCCCCCATCACTGCTCCCATAGGATTCCTACTGCCTTCCACTGTTTTCGTTCTGATGCCCACTATAAGAGCAGAATATTTGGGGGGGGGGGTAAGAGAAATCCCACAGGCTTATTTTGCTGGAACCAGTTTTACAAGGCAAATAGCTGTTTTTCCGAACTGGGAAAGATGTCAGAGTAAGATTTGGTCCTTAAGGCTGAAATCCTATCCACGAATGAGAGAATAACCCCCGCTGAGCACGCCGGGACTTGCTTCGGAATCGATATGCTCAGAGCTGCAGAGTTAGATATTCAGAATGGCACCTCCAAGGAGATTAGCTTCCCAAATTACGCCAAGTATCATTTAGTGCTCAGGAACTTCTATCACATTCTAAGGCAGGGGAGGCAAAAGGCGTCAACAGAGGAGGGTCACGGGCCACTTCCGGTGGTCTTCTGGATTCAGGAATAAAGAAGAGAATACTGGACAACCTCAGGGCTAGGGGCTAAACACAAGGCCCCCTCTGGGGAAATTGGGGCCACTTTGTAAATGGTAGGTAGGTTTATTTCAGCCATGTGGCCCATATCACATTGCAAAACACATTCATCGTAATACACACAGAGTAAAACAATTTAACAAATTTAAACAATACAGTACAAAACCAATTTTAAAACAACCCATTTACACCCTTCCATCTAAGTCAAACTGAGATCTGAGTAGTCCAACTGAACTAGTTTTTTTTTTTTAAAATTAAAATTAATTTATCACCTATTTTATCGCCCCAATAATAGGTCTTAATTATTTTCTGCATTGTCATAAATGGGAAGAGAACCATTCCTCTTCTTTGTAAATAGCACATTAGTCAAAAACCTAGCGACCATATGGGTTCTATTCGGTTCCTCGTCATTTAATAAGTAAATTAATTTAGCATCCTGAGTTCCATCTTGGGTTTTCTTCAAAAGTGGAAACAAAAATTTGGACCGAGCTGCCGAATGAATTGGACAGCAAAAAAATATATGTTGTAAGGATTCTATGGAACCGCTATTACAGTCGCAAAAGAGGGAGATTTGACCATTGGAAAGTCTATTGCCCAGAACACTTGATGGGAAAACATTAAATCTGGCTTTTATGAAGGCATACCTATACCTCACGACAGAGATATTGGTTAAATAATGTGGTGGTTTCTTTGGTGGCAATAGGCCTAAGTTGGATTTTGTAAATGCTAAGTCACCATCACCATCATGAGCCAGGGTTGAAGAGCGGCTTCAAGTCTCACAGAGGAGGAGGAAGCAAGGGGCAGGATAGGTGCTGGAGTGCAGTGCAGTGATTTACCGTATTTTTCCGTGTATAGCACGCCCCCCTCTTTTTTGGGACTCCAAATTGAGAAAATGGGGGGAGATTGCCCACAGTTGTTGAGCTTTTGGGTGGTGGTTGCCAAAAATAGCTCACCCGCAGGACCGCCACAGCCAATCGCTCACACGTCGACGAAGCAACCAATCGTCTGCACGTTTGCTGGGAGCAAGCACCAAGCACCCGCCCAATTGCCTCAGCAGCCAATAGCCAGCGGACCTTGCCCGGACCAACCAACCACCCACAAAAACGCCGCTGACAATCTCCTGCTCGCGGCAGCCACCAATCACCCATCCAACCTCTCCGCTATCTGTGCGTAAGACGGCCCCCAATTTTTAGCATCATTTTATAATAAAATAACCTTGTCTTATACACGGGGAAATACGGTGCTTCCCACCAGTAGAAAAACGAAAGGTTCTGAATGGAAGCCTCACCGGTTGCCTTTTCTCTTCCTGCAATTCTTCCTGCTGCACGATTTCTAAAAGATTGATGGCCAGCTGCTGGCGAGGGGGGCCACCGTCCTCCTCCATCGCACAGCCCTGCACGGCGGTGGAAGATAAGATCTGCAGAGCGGGCATCGCCAGGAGGGGGGCTACTGCAAGAGTCATCTTGGTTTCAGAGCAGGAAAGGAGCTGGATGGCTACAAGAACAAGAGCGAAGTTGTAACTGGGACCGCCCAGGGGCAGAGGAAGGGGGCGGTAGGGATGGTCCACCCTGGGTGCCCTCCCTGAGGGGGGATGACATCTGTCGCGCCCGTGACTCCCAAGCCTACCCCAAGCTGTCGGGGAAGGGGGAGCTGTGCCACTTTTCCGGTGGCATGCCCCCCTTCCCCCTTCGTTTTGACAGCTTGGGGGAGGCTTGGGAGTCGTGGGCGGGTGGCACGTCAAACGTCCACCATGGGGGGCTCGCTCCTCCCTGGTCAGCGGCTCGCTCCATCCCAGCTGCAGAGACGTTGTTAGTAGCAGTGACTACATACTTGCATGAGCCCTGTTCCAGAGTATTTTTCATTTTCATGTATATTATATCTATTCGAAAGAAGATTGGGCATGTAACTTCTTTATATTACAGTTTATAATTTCTATGCTATTTGAAGTTGTTGTTATGCATGTGCAGGTCATCGTTTGGAAATTTCATTTTCAGAGAAGATGATTAGTGTATTAACATGAGAATATAAAAAGGTAAAGAAATTACTAAAGATGATTTTTAAGGAAAGCAGACGGGGAGGACGTGAGGAAGTCAACTTACAATGTTATAAAAGAAGGATAGATAGAGTTAAATAAGTGTTTTTACTAATTGTTTTTGTATTTTGTTGTAATGTTTTTTATTGTTTGTATTGTGTGTTTATGTATTGCTAAAAAACTAATAAATTTTTTTGGGGGGGGGAAATGAAAATTTCATTTTCAGTTAATGAAGAAATTGCATATCTTTCTACTAACGAGTGTTGAACTAATTCGCTGATGAAGAATTCAACGAAACAGTAGTTGTTATCCATAAACACTGTTCAGAGTTGGACATCAGAATTGGACATTTGCTGATTATACAAAGCTTCACAGCTTGTTCTCCGCCGGGTAAAGTCTGGCATCGTGATTCATTTAAGGACTTTCAGAGACTTCAGTTTGTTAGTTTTGATGTTTTGAATCATTCCATAAAGTTCTTCATATTGTATTTGTCTCTGGTCATCGTGTTGCTTTTGATATTGCTGGCTGGGGGTTTGTGTGTTTGCTCCAGGCACCTGAGCAGCTATCCCGCGCCTGGGGGGACACCGTCCGCACCATGACCCCCTCGGGACTGCCGCTGGGACCGCCTCTCCCCCTATGAACCTGGCTGGACCCTGAGATCATCTTCGGAGGCCCTTCTTTGTGTGCCTCCTCCTCGAAAGGTCCTTTCGAGGGTGGCAACACGAGAACGGGGCCTTTTCTGGGAGCTACTTCGCATGTGGCTGCGGTGCATGGCAGGAACAACGCTGCTCAGAAACCAGGAATGTTCCTCAAGAACTATCGCATGCAGTCTGAAATACCGAGCCCTTGCTGAGGGGATCTAAAACCTATATTTGCCTAAGGCCAAAATCACAACACTCTTTCGTTCTGCATCCTGGGTGTAGGTCCAAATGCTTGTCAGATTGTTGTTACTATTATTCCGTAATAATTCGTAAAGCAAGTGAAAATAATAATAAGGTGGATGATGCAAACAAAAAATGGCCGGGGCAGGTTAATGGGCTTACAATGTAATTTAGACTTTTTAAAAAAGTAATGAAATGAACCCCCAAAGACCCAGGGAAACATGAAAATAAACCTTCTCAGCCCCCACGGGCTATGTAAAGTCACAAGACATAACACGTATATCAACCTTTTCTTGTCCCTAATGAACTATTTTGCTCCAAACCAACTAATTCAGGGAGTTAATAATTTTACACTTCAAATAATGGTAATCATAAAACCACTAATTTCCATTCCGATTAATAAAACCAGGCTGCAATGCCAGAAATAGTAGACTTGATGTGCCAAGTAAGATTTCTGGTTTAAAAAAAAAGACAAGAGCGAGACAAAATGAAGGGAAACAATTTGGAATGGGGGATTTTTATTATATATATATATATATATATATATATATATATATATATACACACACACACATATATATATACATATATATACATATATATATATATATATACACACACACACACACATATATATATATATATTACAACAAAGCCTTACCTAGCTTTAAGATTGGTTTTTGCTGGCTGGCTGGCACCTGAAGCAGTAGCAAACCTAATCCAATTATGGCCATCTCCGATGGAAAGCCCTAAAAGAACAAGCGGAATACAACCAAAGGTGAAATCTTTTCAATCTAACAGCTTGTGGAGATAAACTACCTTGACAACATTTTACACCCCGTTTTCCAAAACACATCGTGTTGAATACAGCCGGGTTGTGTCCAAGCCCAGTTTCGAAAATAAATACCGGTAACCCAGGGTCCCTTCTGATGTTACTCCGGGGCATGAAAGCAACTGCAGCCGACTCTTTCCTCCTGTGCTTCTCAGACAACTTTGGGTGTCTGCAATCTGACAAGAGAAGCTGGAAAGGCAGCTCCTTCCCAGGACTATTTCTGCAACAGTGTCATGGGAAAGATGGAAGTGGCTGAAAAGGGTCTATTTCTATATCTGTATCTATATCTATATAAAGCAGCAGGGAAGAATTACTGAACCTGTAATCCAGCAAGCGGGAGGTCATCCAAATTATATAATTGGATATTTGATTAATTGTTATTTGAGTTGGTATTATGACTCAATATGCATATGAGGTTTGTTTTGGATTTTTGTAACTGAAAACTAATAAAAATTATTGACAAAAAAGGGTCTTAAAATCTTATTGTTGAACTCATCAGCATAGATTGTTTTTCCCCATTTTTGAATTCCTGACTCAGTCCTTGATTTTGATGAGAAGGCAGTTAATTTTGTATCAGTTCTGCGAGAAACAGCCAACAATTCTCACATATTGCATCGTTCTACGAGTCAGGATCCCCTCCTGGAACCTGAGACCCTGCATCTGTGAGGGCAGAATGCGTCAGGTGAAGTTTGCCAAACCGGTTCCTTTGTTAAGGTGCTGGCTAGTTTAGTGCCACGATTTAGCATCACAGAAGAAGTTGCTCTGTGCCATAGAACAAATGAGTTGCCATGGTCTGGCTAGAGGAAGAGGAGAGGTGGGGGGGGGGGGAACACCAGCTGAGGAACCCGCAAGGGAAGAAGGCTCTGTGTCGTTTCTGGGCCACTTTCGGGTTTGGCACGATGCGCACGCACGCAGTCGCACACATATTAAACATGCCTGTAATTTGCAAATGGGCACAGAATTAGCCCAAGGTTCTACTGGTTACACAACCAACAATCCTCAGTGTCCTACAAGGCTTGGGTGTCCTAAGGTCTATTACTGTGACAGAGTGACATTGCTCTGGTATGCCAGATGGGCGGGGTACAAATAAATTATTATTATTATTATTATTATTATTATTATTATTATTATTATTATTATTATTCTAGTGTGTTGCAGACATGAAGCAAAAGCAGCTTGGGAACCAAGATACAGGGCACACTTAAAAACAAATAAACTCTCTCTCTCATTCTCTCTCCAGAGCCTACCTCTTTCAGCAGCTCAGCATTTTCTTCCAGTAAGCAAATCACGGACGAGCACTCCCCAGTGACCTGCAAGCAAACCTCGCAGAAGCATAGAAGTTGCAGGCAGATCTGGCGCAACTGGGCTCTCCAAAAAGCGGGGTGGCGCTGCAGACTTCGGAACAGCTGCTCCAAAAACAGCAGCTTTTCTGTGACCTGCGGCAGGTCTTTTAGCTGCGGGAGGGAAACAAGTAGGACTGAGAAACTCGTTCATTTATTTATTGCAAACGTGGGTCTTCCGCTCCCCATTTTATCATTACAACAACCCTACCAGGTGAGTCGAGTGATTGTGACTAGCCCATGCTTTATTTTTATTTAACCAAAAAACTTAAGGAAGAAATGCCTTAAGTGGGAAATGGGAACCGTGAGGGCGGCGGTTCCACACAGGAGGACTAGATGCAAAACACAGTTGGGTTCAGCAGGAAAGGGACTTTTGGCAGGTCGCCGTGCTGCAGGAGGGAGAAAACTGTGCCTGCCAAACATTCCCACTTCCACACAGCTGCGAAAAGCACAGAAACCCTATGTTGTTTATTAATATCCTTCCTAACTTGCGCTAACAAGTTCCTTTACTTAGCAGAGTTTATCCCCCCCCCCTTTTTACATGCACAGCAGATAGCTGGTTGCAGGCTCGTGTGAGCCTCTCACTATTATACAATTCAGTCTGTCTCAGATTGAATTGTACATTCCTGGTAAATTCCCTTGAATCCCTCTTAAAAGAATAAAGACGCCACAATCTTATTCAAAGTCAATAAAAGAAGTTTACTCACATCAGTTCACAGTTGGATCCCTGAAGGCAGACTTAGTTACAAATATGTACATGTGGATCTACCCCATATTGGGGGGGGGGTAAACCCCCCTGTCTCTGCTAGCTTAGAAGCTAGCAGAGCAGTCCTAGCTAAAAGCTGGTCAAATGATGAAGGGAGTGAAAAAGACAGAGAGAGTGCTGAGTGACTCGTTCTTTTGTTACCAGGACAGGTAAGGTCACACCCACCTCTAGTCACATGCAAAAGGAAGGATGCTCCAGCCAGGAGGAACAGGAAATTTTGACTGGCTGGACCAAATATTCCCTTGCACGTCCACTCTAGGAAAACAAGGAATGTGGTATTTGACTGCTCCCTGTGGATTACTTCCCACAGGGTGCTGGGGGGAAAGACAGGGGACTAAGGCCTGCCCTACACCCCTTGAGGTAGCCTGCTGCCCTCTGGTGAGGTGTAAGACGGCACCAGATACAACAGCTAGGCCACTCAGCTTCTGAACATGGAACGGGGAAGACGCCATCTTGTTTTCCACTTCAAGCAGCCAAACGTCTGCCCCTCCTCAATGGACTGAGGTGCTTCGATGGTGTCAGGAAGGGAAGAGTGATGCCTCACCTGATAATGCGGAATCAAGTCACAGAGGAGCTGGAGGAGATGGCACTCGAGGGCACAAGGTTTCTCCTTGTTCCGAGGTCCACGCGGCTGAAGCAAAACTCCAAGCAGAGCCATTCGCAATTCCGCATGTTCCCTCAGCTGGCAAGGCTCACAGTACAGATACCGCAGGAAAGGTCTCATTACAGAGACGCATGAATTCTCCGCACTGCAGGTGGAGAAAACGATTTGGTGGACTTACAGAGAACAGCGAAGAAACAAATGGAGGTTTCATCGGAGGTCCCATGATTTTCAGCGTAATTAACATAACTGAAGAGATTTACAGGAAACAGGGAAATCGGGTTGCATCCAACTGTGGGGTTTGTGCACACAAGGGAGCGTGCAAAGTTTTCACCACCGCTCCCCTGAACCACCACAAACTTCTTTCTCTAACACAAAACCACCACTGGATGAAGATTGTGGGAAGATGGGGGCATATGGAATATGTCAAACACACATTTAATCATCATCATTGTCACGGGACGGTCAGAAAGGAGTTTGGAGCAGAGGGAGGGGGGAGAGAGGAGCGACCGAGAGGCTGTGGAAAGGCAGGAACGAGGAGAGAGGGGAGAGAAAGGGTTGAAGGGAAACAGTGGGGTGGAGGAGGCGGTCCCCCTGATGTTGCAGAGGGTCAGCACCGCCAGCTGTCCAGCGGCTCAGTCGCCAGCAGTGAGCAACGTAGGCGTGTCGCTTTGCCCAGACTATTATGATGGGGGCGGTCCCATAAGCCGCCATTGCTGGCAACTGAGAGTGATGGATCGGATGCGTGAAAAGTGAGCTCCGGCTTGTAAATATGTACTTAATAAATGTTACTCAAACGCAGCCAGCCTAGCAAGTGCATTTTCTCGTGGGAGGCTTCCGCACGATCCTGACATTCATCATCATCATTTTATTATTTATACCCCGTCCATCTGGCTGGGTTGCGCCAGCCACTCTGAGCAGCTTCAGGTGTCTTATAAAAGCTGTATAATTATTTATCTCCTTGGCATCTGATGTGGGGGTGTTCCACAGGGAGGGTGCCACCACTGGGAAGGCCCTCTGCCTGGTTCCCTGTAGTTTCGCTTCCTGCAGTGAGGGAACCACCAAAAGGCCCACTCTTACCCTTCCCTTTCTGTTAAGGAACAGGCCAGATACTGTACCAGTGGGGATCACAGCACCTGTGTCCCCCCCCCCCGAGGCCTTTCCTCTAGGCCGCAGGATCCCCTCCCTCCATTGAAATTAGTCTTGAAAGAAGGATTTTGTTAACTAACTGGGAGATTCAGGAACCAAGAAGACAAGGACTTCAAAAAGGAATGGGGAAGATTTACAATTTACTAAGGAGACCATAGCTGGACTATAAGAATCACTTGTAAAGTAACGAAGATTACGGACAATCTGAAAAAATGAAAATAGTCGAGAACGTATTGACATGCAGTCTTAATGATCGTAATAAGGACCCATGTAGGGGATGGGGGAAAGTCAAGAGATTCAGAGAATCTCACAAAATGACTACACAAATTGTTTGATTGCAAATTTCTATTGATAAAAATAAAATAATTCCCAAAGAAAGAAAAAAAGAAGGATTCTGTTGTGGCCAACAAATCAGGTTGCGGTGCGCTTACTTAAGGGGTACATGTGGTGCCCACAATGTTTATCCAGTTTACAAACGTGCCCATGGGCACAAAAAGGTTGGCACCCCTGTGTTATTCTTAGTTTAATATAATAGCAGCAGCAAGCAGGGGTTTCAGTTTCCTACTTCTTGGAAAAATTAGAGGCTGCATCTTTCCATCTCCTTATCAATTTCTGTTTCTGTAGCTGTTCTGCTGCATGGAAAAATCAACATGCAACTCTATCATCACAAAGACACACACAAAAAAAACCCCACTCACTTTCTCTCTCTATTTTGTGAAGTCTGAATTCAATCATGAACCTACAGGACACATAAACATGGCTTGGGCACTGCATGTTGCCCCAATGTGGCCTTTTCAAAATCTCCCATCCCCGGAGAGTGAATGTAGATTTGATGGGTTCCCTACCTCTCTGGACACTGCTGGAAAAAGGCTGTCATCTGCTGCAGGAGAGCTGGCCAGCAGTCAGGTCTGTTCTCAAGAACGGTGATCAAGGGATGAGGAGAGTTCCTGGGTGGGAATTAATAAATAAAACTTAAATAGAAGCAAATGTGAAAGCCAGACTAGCCTACAAACAAATACAACTGCAGGTGCTGGCATCCCCCATTTCTTGCATGTTTTTCACCAACATAGAGAATTCTGACTACATTCAAGTTGCATAAATCCAAGCTTTGAAAAAGGTTTCAGCTTATTTATTTCACATGCAGGAGAACACACAGTGATGCAAAGTACTTGGCTGAGCAGGAGAGAGATTTCAGGGCAGTGCTACCTTTGAAGGAGGGGGCAGACCACATACGGGTGAAACTCGAAAAATCAGAATATCGTGGGAAAGTTCATTTATTTCAGTTATTCAACTTAAAAGGTGAAACTAGTATGTGAGATAGACTCATGACATGCAAAGCGAGATATGTCAAGCCTTTATTTGTTATAATTGTGATGATTATGGCATACAGCTGATGAAAACCCCAAAGTTGAAATTGTTAATTTGGGGTTCTCATCAGCTGTACGCCATAATCATCACAATTATAACAAATAAAGGCTTGACATATCTCGCTTTGCATGTCATGAGTCTATCTCATGTATTAGTTTCACCTTTTCAAGTTGAATTACTGAAATAAATGAACTTTCCCACGATACTCTAATTTTTCGAGTTTCACCTATACAAACCTGAACAAATTAACTAGTTAATTAAGTATTGAGATGGAAAGAAGAAGAAGTCCCCACCAGAGAAGAATGGCAGATCAAGTCGATGGACTATGCCAAAATGGCAAAAATGACCGGAAGAATCAGAAATCAGGAGGACCAAAATTTCAATAAGGAATGGGAGGAATTTATAATCTAAATTAAAAAACCATTGTAAACAGGTAAATTTGTTAGTGGGATTGGAATAACACTTGTAGTTTAATGGTGAAATTTGGACATAATGGAGATTTGGATTATTATAAAAGTTGCAGGAGGAAAGGACTAACAATAGGACCCACAAAGAGGAGGAGGAAAGTCCAGGAGATTCTGTGGAATCTTGTTTCTATATTGTATGTTGATATGTTATTGTAAAAATTTAATTTAAAAAATGGTTTAATGGTTATAGGAACCGGAAGCAATACAATGGAAGCATAGGCACAAGAGCCAATTTGCTCCCTACCTTACCATCCCTCAGGTATTTTAATTCTGGAGACCCAGGAGATGGGGGTTAAGTGCATCAACAACACCTTCCCAAAAGGGAAAAAAACCAGGAACAGGGGTTTACCAGGGACAAGAACCAGGAATTAGAATACAGCTATCCCTCGGCCAGTAACGCAACCCCAGAGTCAGACACGACTGGACCTAATGGTCAGGGGTCCCTTTACCTTCTCATGATAAAGAGGAAGAAGTGAAAAGTAGCTTGCAAAATGGAATTACTTCTATTCAATGCTTTTCTGCTAGAAAAAAGGTGTGTGCTCTTGAGCACCCCCAGAAAAAAAATTCAAATTAGCACTCAGAAATCGAACCGTTTATAAAACATACCTGATTGCATAGGACTCCCCCAATGGATCCTCTTCGCTTTTACTCTCCTTCAAAGCCTGCCTCTGCAGCAGTTTGACAAGGATTTTTATCAAACCGTGGACATTCCTATCGAAAGCAAAATCAGTGCAAGTTCAAATCAACACTGTTGTGCAACGCAGGGGGCTGGAGGAGGGCGGAGAGACTTTTCCCACGATCCAATTCCCTCATCCTGTAGGTGCAAGGATTTCCATTTGTGCAACGGGACTTTAAAAGTCCCGCAGAGGACTTTTGTCATTCAGTAGTACATTGACATTGGAAATAAAGAAATGACAAATATCGGGGGGGGGGCACCAGAACAGGGGGCCACAGAGAGAACACTGTGCCAACAAAGACTCATGGAATCCTGAGCTCTTCAGGGGAAGAAATGGATGGGTCCCAAACACTCCACTGAGCTACCCAAAATTAGTAATGGCATACAAGTTGTCTTTGGGGCTGCTTACCAGCCAGCCAGTGTTCTCAAAGCGACTGGCATGAGTTTGGCCAAACTGCGAGAGGCAGTGAAGGATAGGCGTGCCTGGCGTGCTCTGGTCCATGGGGTCACGAAGAGTCAGACACACTGAACTGAACAACAACAACAACCAGCCAGATGGGCGGGGTATAAATAATAAATTATTATGATTATTATATTATTATTATTATTTCCACTAAGGGGTCAGGGTTGGAAGTCATTGAGCTGGTACTCTGTGTCCTATGCAAGTCAATTTAATCACACGGCAAACATACTGGTATCCAAATCTGCCGTCTTTATCTATAAATCTCAGCTATTTCAGCACACCGTAAGGCACGCGTTCCCACACCATGTTTTTAAAGTTCTCAATTTGATTTGGATAATCTGTCGGCAGAGCTGGATCTCTTTTTTTAAAAAAAATATTTTTTAAAAGAACAAACTATTCGTTAGGGGAAACTCTGCTGCCTTGAAGTCTCTCGAGAGTTTGTGGGGTGGTTTTCTGTTTTTCTAAGTGGGTCCAGGCATGAGAAAAGCCGTCTGAAAATGTGATATTGTGGAAGTTTAGAAGGGGTGAAAAATATGTCCTGGAAACTCTGGCTCTGACCCCATAATACAGCACAGGTGGGAAATCAAATTTGTGGCCTTGGGCAAGAAAACAACTTTGTGTTCTCTATGCAAAGAGCAGGAAACCTGTAACCTATTAAGCTTTGTCTTCCTTTTATCCATTCCCTATTTGCTTTGATTCCACACCTCCACCGCCACGTATCTCACCCAGTTTAAGTATTCAAAGAAATGTAGGGCACCGAGGCTCACATCTCTTTTCGGCAGGCGTGTGGCAAAATAATTTGTGCTTGGGGCCAGACTGAACCTCCAAACCTATACACCAGAGGTAGCCAACATGCTGCGTTCCAGACATAGATGGACTACAACTCCCATCAACCGTGGCCACTGGCTATTCTGGTTGGGGCATCTGGGTATTGGAGTCCACAGGGGCGTAGCAAGGGGGGGCGTAGGGGGCAGTCCGCCCCATGTTCCATAATGGAGGGGGGTGACAAATTATCAAGGAACAATTACTGCCCTACTAGGGCGGTTCATAAAAAACTTTTTTTTAAATGCCTGCTCCAAAGGTCTTATCTTACTATACTAGGGATTATATAGCTATATATGAAATTTCATGCATATCGGTTAATATCTTGACCCTCCTCCACCAAAATAGCTGTTTACTTGGCTGTTTTCCTATGTCATGAAGGCTGAAATTTCAGTTCAGAGAACACTTACTGTTCCCAACCCTAACCCTGTGGAAAGCCATCTAATTAGACTTTAATTTGATTTTGAGATGTTTTTAGGAGGTAATTTAATTATTGTTTGATTTTATACCAATGTTATGTATCTGATGTTAGCCACCCTGAGCCCGACTTCGGCCGGGGAGGGTGGGATATAAATAAAATAATAATAATAATAATAATAATAATAATAATAATTATTATTTGTACCCCGCCCATCTGGCTGGGTCTCCCCAGCCACTCTGGGCGGCTTCCATCAAACATTAAAATACATTTAAAATATCACAGTTTAAAAACTTCCCTAAACAGGGCTGCCTTCAGGTATTTTCTGAATGTCAGGTAGTTGTTTATTCCCTTGACTTCTGATGGGAGGGCGTTCCACAGGGCGGGCGCCACTACCGAGAAGGCCCTCTGCCTGGTTCCCTGTAGTTTTGCTTCTCGCAGTGAGGGAACCGACAGAAGGCCCTCGGCGCTGGATCTCAGTGTCCGGGCTGAATGATGGGGGTGGAGACGCTCCTTCAGGTATACAGGACCGAGGCCGTTTAGGGCTTTAAAGGTCAGCACCAACACTTTGAATTGTGCTCGGAAACGTACTGGGAGCCAATGTAGATCTCTCAGGACCGGTGTTATGTGGTCCCGGCGGCCACTCCCAGTCACCAGTCTAGCTGCCGCATTCTGGATTAATTGCAGTTTCCGGGTCACCTTCAAAGGTAGCCCCACATAGAGCGCATTGCAGTAGTCCAAGCGGGAGATAACTAGAGCATGCACCACTCTGGCGAGACAGTCCGCGGGCAGGTAGGGTCTCAGCCTGCGTACCAGATGGAGCTGGTAGACAGCCGCCCTGGACACAGAATGAACCTGTGCCTCCATGGACAGCTGTGAGTCCAAAATGACTCCCAGGCTGCGCACCTGGTCCTTCAGGGGCACAGTTACCCCATTCAGGACCAGGGAGTCCCCCACACCCACCCGCCCCCTGTCCCCCCAAAAACAGTACTTCTGTCTTGTCAGGATTCAACCTCAATCTGTTAGCCGCCATCCATCCTCCAACCGCCTCCAGGCACTCACACAGGACCTTCACGGCCTTCACTGGTTCTGATTTGAAAGAGAGGTAGAGCTGGGTATCATCCGCATACTGATGAACACCCAGCCCAAACCCCCTGATGATCTCTCCCAGCGGCTTCATATAGATATTAAAAAGCATGGGGGAGAGGACGGAACCCTGAGGCACCCCACAAGTGAGAGCCCAGGGGTCTGAACACTCATCCCCCATCACCACTTTCTGAACACGGCCCAGGAGGAAGGAGCGGAACCACTGTATAACAGTGCCCCCAGCTCCCAACCCCTCTAGCCGGTCCAGAAGGATGTTATGGTCGATGGTGTCAAAAGGCCGCTGAGAGATCCAGCAGAACTAGGAAACAGCTCTCACCTTTGTCCCTAGCCCGCCGGAGATCATCGACCAGCGCGACCAAGGCAGTTTCAGTCCCATGATGAGGCCTGAATCCCGATTGGAAGGGATCCAAATGGTCCGCATCCTCCAGGCGTGCCTGGAGTTGTTCCGCAACCACCCGCTCAATCACCTTGCCCAAGAATGGTAAATTTGAGACTGGGCGATAGTTGGCCATATTGGCCGGGTCTAAAGATGTTTTTTTAAGAAGCGGTTTAATGACCGCCTCCTTCAGCGGGTATGGGAAGACTCCCTCACAGAGGGAAGCGTTCACCACCCCGCGGAGCCCATCGCCCAGTCCTTCCCGGCTCGCTTTTATTAGCCAGGATGGGCAAGGATCAAGGAGACAGGTGGTTGGTTTCACTCGTCCAAGCAGCCTGTCCACATCCTCGGAGGTAACAGATTGAAATTGATCCCATGAAACATGACTAGACAGAGCTCTAGCACTCTCCCGCCCCAGCCCTGCTCCCACGGTGGAATCTACCTCCTTCCGAATCTGAGCGACTTTATCTGCAAAAAACTTTGCAAAAGCATTGCAGGAGATCTTGGGGTCCCTACCAGGCCCCGATGACAACGGTGGTTCTGCTAAACTGCGAACCACCTGGAAGAGTCTCCTGCTGCTGTTTTCTGCAGATGCAATAGAAACGGTGAAGAAGGCCCTCTTCGCCGTTGCCATTGCCACTTGGTAGGCTCGAAGTTGAGCTCTAGCCTGTGTCCGGTCTGATTCAGAATGAGTTTTCCGCCACCGGCGCTCTAGCCGTCTCAGCGACTGTTTCATCGCCCTCAGCTCCGGGGAAAACCACGGGGCTGTCCGGGCTCCATGCAATCGGAGAGGGCGCTTCGGAGCCAGACAGTCAATAGCCCTGGTTAACTCCACGTTCCAGCGGGTCACCAGGGAATCAACTGAAAGGCCATCAACATGGGATAAAACATCCCCCACCACTCTCTGGAAGCCCATTGGATCCATTAAGTAGTGGGGGCGGACCATCCTAATTGGTCCTACCTCCCGGCAGAGGGGAAAGGTCGCGGAGAAGTCCAGTTGGACCAGGAAGTGATCTGACCATGGCACTTCTTTTGTTTCACTTTTACTTAATGTCAGATCACTAACATCCATAGAGGTGAATACCAGGTCTAAGGCATGTCCGCGGCTATGAGTTGGGCCAACTTATTCAGGGACAGCCCCATGGAGGCCATGCTTTCCACGAAGTCCCGAGCGGCCCCTTGTAAGGTCGTGTCGGCATGGATGTTAAAGTCCCCTAAGACAACCAAGCTAGGTGTCTCCAGGAGCACATCCGCCACGACCTGAAGCAGCTCGGGCAGGGAATCCTTGGTGCAGCGGGGAGGTCGGTACACCAAAAGGAATCCTGTACTGCCCCTATTGCCCAACTTCCAGAACATGCACTCAGAAAACTCGGTCTTCCCAATAGGACGCCTGGTGCAAACTAATGACTTCCTAAAAATCACTGCAACCCCCCCTCCCCGCCCAGATGGCCTGGGTTGCTGTGCGTAAGAGAAACCTGGTGGGCAAGCAGCGGCAAGGACAGGCCCATCTGCTTCATCCAACCAAGTCTCTGTTACACATGCCAGGTCAAATCCTCCATCCACAATCAAGTCGTGGATGGCAGTGGTTTTGTTCATCATTGACCTGGCATTACACAGCAACACTTTCAGGTCATGTGGGTATCCCTTGTTGATTCCAGTATCCGTCCGGTCAGGACCAGACCCGGAGGCAGGGATAGTCCTCAAACAACGACTAAGCCTGCCTCCTCGGTAATGACATGGTCTGGTCTTTAGCGTGACTCCTCCTCCTGCCCATGATCACTGAGATCGGGTGTACTAGTGCATCCCCCCCTGTGGAACATGCCCCAGCCATTCTGTTGGCTGAGGCCCACTCCCAGGCAGCCCTGATCCCACCCCTTAAAACAAAACAAAACTATACAACAACCAATAAAACAAAAACAGAACAATTATACTAAAATTAATCCCCAACAAAATATCCACCCCACCCAGCCACCCCCCCCCAACAACCCAAAAGGAGGGGGAAAAAAGGAGGGGAAGAATTGAAATGCCATCGACAGCTTAAGGACATTTTCTAGCCCCACTCTCTAAGCACTAGAGTGTCATTTTTATGGCTGGGAGTGTGAGGTTTGGGCCCCGCCCCCTAGGCCAGCTGGAAAAGGCCTTGGAAGGGAGCAGGCCCTGCAGTCCTCACCACAGCCGCTGATGGATATAAATAAAAGCTTTTTATTATTATTACTTGTTAGTATTCCTTTGTAAGAAAATATGAAATAACATAAAACCATTTTTGTGGGGGGGGGGAATCAATGGGGGGGGGTGACAAGAAATTTTCCGCACCGGGTACCACCTGACCTTCCTACGCCTCTGGGAGTCCATCAGCATCTGTACACATTTACCTGAAGTCAAAGGGTCTTGCTTATACACAGGCATGTATACGGTCGCGCCATAAGTAAAGCATTACATACACAGAATGCACTGCTTGTCAAGTGTTTGCAGAAAATTCTATTGAGCCAGTTCAATTTTTTTTAAAGGACATGTCCAGGACAAAAACAAAACAAAACACCTTTTCTATTGACAGCAGCAAAGTTCTAGGCTAACCATTATGTAGCAGCTTACATAGTCTACTAAGGTTCTTGGAGGAAGGGCAGAAATACCAGTAGGATAAATGAACAGAACAGAGATGAACAACAAACAGTATTTTCTATACAGCTATACAGCTTGGTCTTCAGATTTGAAAAAATGAAAAGCACACAATATTCAATGTTGTTGTGAAAAACTTGCAAGTGTCGCTTCAAGGAGTCCCGGAGCTTAAATTGTAAAAATTCTAGAATTTCTAAGCCTCTGCAAGTAAGTAAAAAGCCCGTTCAGGGCAGGAGACTTGAGAAGTTGTAGTCTCTCTGCCCTTGGAAGTTCTTAAGCAGAGGTTGGATGGCCATCTGTCATAGATGCTTGAGCTGAGATTCCTGCATTGTTGGACTGGGTGACTCTTGGGGTCCCTCTCAACTCTACAATTCTATGATTTTAAACAAACTAACACCAGGGCCGTCGGCCTTCACTAGAGTACAGAGGGAATTATTCGATGGAAATAGCCAGGGAGGCAGGGGGCAGCTGGCCCCCCATCAAGCAAATAAATAAAAATACTTAACAAAAAATAGAAATAATCATAATATTTGAAATTGGCATGCTCCCTGAGATCACTTGGATGATGTTGTGAAAGGTTTTCAGCAAATCCAAGGAAACTTGTTTTAGTTTAGTTTTCTTTGAAATAAGATGAAAAAGGCCTGTTCTTCGTAATTTTGCAAAATACACTCATTAACCGCGTGAAAGGTACTCCCCGGTGTTATTTTTTTAATTAACTTCCTACTTTTCAAATGGCTGAAGATTTTGCTGAGCACTGGGGTCAAAAGAAAGCAATTTGAAACAACTGTCGTTCGGACATTTCATTCTGAATCTGCCAGACAGAGCCAAACAGGAGACAATGGCAGGCGGGTGTCCTACCCGGCCCCCCCCACACCGCCCGCAACATAAATCCTGGCTGTGCCCATGAGAAGCACATATTACCATGTGATCAGTATGGTGCAAACATGGGTACAAGGCAGCTAAGCTGGAACAGACGTGCTGAATAAAGATGATCAAAACATTAAAAATGAAAATGGCATGGATGATGCAAACAACCTGGAAATTACCTGGCAGAAGGAATCAGGTTGAGAGCTCCGTTGAGAACATAACTGAGCTCTGCATGATCCTGGGAGACGAGCGTCACCAGAGCTTCACAGCACGAGGTTCGGACAACCGCGTTGTCACTGCAGCACTTTTCCCAGAGCAAGTTTAAGGCAGGGGTCTGAAATCAAGAACACTCCTTGAGGACGCCTGACTTGCGAACACAGCAGCTTTCTGCTCCCTTCACTCCTGCCTTAAACTGGTACGCAACTGAAAATATTATTTATCTCCACGAAAGGACAGGACAGAGGTTCCTTGGGGTGCTTCTCCAGTTGCAGCTTGTGGTGCCAACTTACCCAGCTGGCTCTATGGACTCCCTCAAGCTGTGGAAAAAGCTCGGAGGTTTTAACCAGGGTCACCCCTCCCATCAGGCGCCCATCCAGTGCCGGATTTACGTATAAGCTAAACAAGCTGTAGCTTAGGGCCCCACTCTCTTGGGGGCCCCAAATTTTTTTTAAAGGAAAAAAACAACTGGATGTACATTTCCAAAATATAAGATAAAAAACAAATAAAATAAAACCTACATACAGCAACAGTGTTTTGTGTTGTGTAGGCTCCTATGATGTAAGTCATGGGCCCTGCCTGCTAGCCTGCTCCCTCAAATATCCCTGGTTTGCTCATTTCTATATATAGGGTGCCTGCATTCTGCATGGACTGGTTCTTATTAATTGTATTTCACTTCAACAGTTACTTTGATAGAATACATATTTTGTTATGTGCAAATGGCTTTAGGTACCTATTAGGTCCATAAATTACCATATAGCATATATTCAACACAAAAAACAGCGACAATTTGTTGTTGACAAAGGACAGCTGGACATATGAAGGGCCCCAGTACCTTGAGGAGCTGAGGGCCTCAGCAAACCCAAATCCGGCCCTGCGCCCATCTCAGGCAGCTGGTGTTTGGTGTCATGAGAGATCAGAACCTTGACAGTCCATTTATCGTTCTTGCATCAAAAGCCATTTAGGAGAAGCAAAACTCGGTCCCCTTCCACTGCCTTGCGGGATATCTTCGGGAGAACAAAAGGCTGAGGGGTAAACCCTATGCAAATCTGGAGTGAAGTCCCTGAGACGGTTGGATGGCACCTTGTCTGCCTCCTTCCGGCAACTCCGGCAACCAAGATGGTGCCCAACGTCTTGCTCTGCTTTTCTTTGGACCCCATCAGCGAGGCCGAGAGAGGGGTCTTGTCGTCTAGGCAGCCCTGGAGACCTCCATGTGCACTGGCCAGGCTTAAACCCCAGGGAGGTCACTTCAGTGTTGCTAACACAGCGGTTTGACTTCGCCCCCCCCCCAGAGGTGCACTCCATTGTCTCTTTAGACAGATGGATGCCAACAGCTCCCAGGAAAAGCCGCCTGTGGCATTTAATGCAAAATAACAAAAGATAATGGAGGAATACCATTCATCTCTTATTAAAAAAACCCTAATTGAAGGGGTCAAACTCTGCAACAGAAGTGAAAGATAAGCTCCATTTGTTTTTCATGAAGAGGAACAAGAACAGCACAAGGAACTATCTGAAAAATTTATCGGCACGCCGAATCTTACACAGCATTTATATGGTGTTCATAGATCCCACTCCCTTGAGACGGCCTGTCATTATGGCTACGCAGTCTTGTACTATTAAGTACCTCATTTAAAAACACACACACAGAGAACCTTGCAAAGAATTACCCTTCAGCCATAAAGATTTAACATTACCAGGATTGATTGTCAATCACGTAATGCCCACAAAATCAGCTGCCGGGCAGATGCGGGAAGGAGAAGGCGAAAGCAACGAAACAAACCTGGTTAGTGGACTGGCTTATCTTGTTAGACGAGACATTTTCTTTCAGCACAGCAGCGACAAGGTGGCCCACCGTCTACGAAGGAAACACAAATTGCCGCGTTATGTTCTTTATCGGGGCCCTGCAGCGGCAACTCCTGACGTCCTGCTGTGCCAAGTGGCTGCAACAGGTAATCAACGAAACGGAGCCCAGGACCCGTTGCAAAGTCAGAAAGGGTGGCTAGTGGTCTTACAGGGTCACAACCAAGCATCCTTGGCAACTCTGCACATTGCAACCTGCTTCAAGGCACTTCTAGAAACAAGGAGGCCCCAAACAACCGCTTGGCCTACTTGCTGAGTCGGTGCAGTCGTCATTGCCTGGCCCTGACTTATGGAAACCAAAGCTGGCAGAGGGGCCACAATTCAGTGGGTCAGTCTCTGGCACCTCCCTTTTCAAAAGGCCTCGGGAGCAGGTGCTGAGGAAGGAGCTTTCTCCCCAAACCTGGGAGATCCTGCCAGTGAGAGTAGATGGTCTTGGGCTACCCAGACTACTCATCTAACCTGCTGCAAAGGGAGATTCCTATGTTCCTAAAGCTACGGATGCAAAGCAAACTGGTCCACAGTGAATCAGCAAGTGAAAATAGGATGCCTTAAGGGTGTAGGAAGTGGGGTCCCCCAAGGATCTGCATGGAGACGGGTGCTTTTTCACCTATTCATAAATGAGTGAGGGGTGGGAAGCAAGGGGGCTGGGTTTGCCGATGGCATCAAATTGTCCAGGTGGGGAAAACAGAAAGAAAAAGGGGGAAAGCGTGCAGTTTCTTACCTGTGACTGTATAAGGGTGTTAGGGAAATCAAGTCTCTTTCTGATTTCTTCTGACATGGCCGTTTCTTCCACCTGCTACCCATTCAGCTTCTGCAACAGAGACAATCCAAAGTCTAACTGTTAAGCAGATTTTAGTCATCCTAGCACCTTACCTTCCCCATCGTTGCTCTGAAAAATCACACACTTTCCTTCCTCCTGTTATTCTCTCTCTCTTTTAAAACAAAAAAAACACGCACAATACATATAATCTGATGGCAGCCAAAATAATCAGAAAATCAAACGGTAATGAAAGCCTGTTTCTGTTTAGATGACTGTTGGATGGATGCATTTCAGATACTCATTCTGTTCCCGGGATCCCCAGTTCAGGATCCTGCCCTCCTCTTGCCACAATTCCAAGCATTTGCTCACAAATACGATTATATGCATGGATCCAACTGGAAGCATGATTATTCCCCAGCCCCTTTTATGGACGATTCTCTTTACATCGTTCTCGCGTTTTGGCGGCGGGTGTGTCAGTACACCAATGGAACCTCCCAGCAACCTCAAAGTGACCTGGTCCCCCCCCCCAATAGCCCCACTAAGGGTTTAATGAGAAGCCTCTTGAACTGTGCACTCTAAGAGATCCAAACACTGTAATGAAAACTGGTCAGCATTTGGAAAGAGTAACTCATCTAGTCATTATAGTGGTAGAAACTGCACACTTCTATACCTGTAGTCTTAAATTAAGTAAGCACCTCTTGTTATTCCCTCAAAGCAATGGCCTGGTGTACAGTATCTGTCCCAGGCAAAAGTCACTTGTCAATGAGACGTTTCCATTACACTTTTGCACAAAGAAAACTGAAAAGCATCAAGGTCCCCAAACGTCTTTGATGGTCCCCAAATACTTGCAGGCGCTACTCCACAATACTCTGTGGCAGGGCTAGGAAACCTGTGGCCCTCCAGATGTGGCAGGACTCCGAGATGTTTCCATCAGTCCTGGCTAACCATGAAGATGGGAGCTGTAGTCCAGCAACATCGGGGGGGGGGCACAGGTTCCTCATTCTTGCTCTATGTCAGGGGTCAGCAACCTTTTTCAGCCGTGGGCCAGTCCACCGTCCCTCAGACCATGTGGTGGGCCGGACTATATTTTGAAGAAAAAAATGAACGAATTCCTATGCCCCACAAATAACCCAGAGATGCATTTTAAATAAAAGGACACATTCTACTCATGTAAAAACATGCTGATTCCCGGACCGTCCGCGGGCTGGATTGAGAAGGCAATTGGGCCGCATCCGGCCCATGGAACTTAGGTTGCCTACCCCTGCTCTATGTCGTCGTAGAATCCTCGGTTATACAGTTTGTGGTTATGTTTGGTTTATTTATGTAAAAGCCTTTGCAAACAGTTTGAAGCATCTCTGGGCAGCGTCTTCAAGACTAAGTATATACTCTGGACGCATGGCTGAATCACACACAGTCATTAAAATGGCTGTAGAGAGTTCTCGCTCCAATGATCTGTACATGCAGGGTTCCCTATGGACTTGCTTGAGAAGCAGGGACCCCAGCCCCAAGGAGTTGGCTCCAAGGCATGCCCCTCTCTCCAAATCAGGGTTTCCAAAACTTGGATCTCCCTGCATTATTCCTGCATCCCAGGGGGTTGGACTAGATTGGGAGCCTTCCTATGTTTGTTTGTTTGTTTGTTTGTTTAATAATTCAGACACCTTTATTTAAAGTTAAAAAGTATATAATTATATGTAAATAAAAGAGAGAGAAAGAGAAACAGAAGCCATGTAGAAGGGAAAGTAAAGGGGGGAACCCAAAACAATATACTTTACAAAGTTGTTATTGTACTTCACCAGATCTTAACCTATTACAGTATTTGTAAGAATGGATTCCAAGTATCATTGAATTTGTCCATGGCAAGTCCGTGTTTATAAGCAAGTTGTTCATATGTTGCGAGTTTGTAGAAGTCTCCAATCCAATCATAGAAGGGAGCCGCTGCATTTTTATTTTTCCAATTCATCAGTATCAAGTCTTTTTGCCGTGGTTTAGGAGAGTCCCCTTGTATTGCCCTTTTGTAAGGTTCCATGTGCTGGGCATATAATTCAAAAGGATATTTTGCTTCCCTGTGATTTTACGAACTCCCATCATCTCTAGCTAGCAGGGCCAGCGGCCAGGGATGGTGGGAGTCCCGAAACAGCTGGAGACTCAACACTCAATGGCCGGATCTGCATCAGCCTGGAGACTGGCCTGCCCCTCTCCTTGCTCCGTGGTTAAAACCCTGCAGTGAGTACCCCGTGGCTAGAACCCTGTGCTTAGTACCCCACAGAGAGAACTCCGAAATCAGCACCCCACAATTAGAACCCTGAAATTAGTGCCCCGAGGTTATTACCCCGCGGTCAGAACCCCGAGGTCAGTGACCTGCGGCGGTTAGAACCCCGCGGCCGCCAACGTTCCAAGGCGCGGCTCACCTGCCTCCGCTCTGCGCTCCGTCTGTCAAGCAGCAGCAGCAGCAGCTACTTCCCAGCGTGGCGAATGTCCGGAGCGGCGCAGCCGCAGTAGCGCCCCCCTCTCTCCCCACCCCGCGGCGCGGCCGGCGACAAATCAGGGCAAGGTAAGGGCACCTCGGCTTCGCTGCCGGTCCTGAGCATGCTCGCAGCCGGGGAGCATGCGCGTTAGGCACCAGGGGCTCGAAGGCCGCCCAGAGGGGGCGGGGCGGGAAGTATCGCCTCTGAGAGGAAAGGATACTTTTAATGAAGAATAAATAACAAATATTGACTGATATTATGAAGGATGAGCTTTTGAGCCAAGAACAGAGAAAGTGGGTTCTGAAGCAGGCACGCTGTTAATTTCATTTATTTCATTTATGGTATTTCTAGGCCGCTTTTCACGCTTATTATTATTATTATTATTTATTATTTATACCCCGCCCATCTGTCTTATGTACAAGAAATAGAATCTTAAAATTCCTACCAGAGAAGAATGCCGAATTGGCAAAAATGATTGGGAAAATCAGAAACCAGGAAGGTTTAAATCTTTAATAAGGAATGGGGGGAATTTATAATTTATCTTAGAGAACACTGTAAACAACTAAAAAAACATTAGCAGGATTGTAACAACTCTTGTTATGTAACAAGAACTAAGGATATAATGGAGGGTTGGTTTTTTTTTTAAAGGACGATAATATAAGATGCAACGGAAAGAGGGAAGGCCAAGGATTCAAGGAATCCCTTGTTTGTGGTGTTAATTCATATTTGAATGTAAACTTTAATTGTAAAACCAAATAAAAACCTATATGGGGAAAAAAAGAAATAGAATCCTAGAGTCGGAAGGGATCCCTGAGGGTCCTCTAGTCCAACCCCCTGCAATGCAGGAATCTCAGCTAAAGCATCCAGGACAGGTGGCCGAGCAAACTCAAAAGCCTCCAAGGAAGGAGAGGCCACCACCTCTCGAGGGACACCTTTCCACTGTCCAACGCTCTTTCCCTTCCGGATGTTTAGTTGGAATCTCCTTCCTTGTAACTTGAAGCCATTGGTTGGAGTCCTACCCTCCAGAGCAGGGGAAAACAACATTGCTCCCTCTTCCATGTGACAGCCCTTCAGATAGCTGAAGATGGCTCTCCTATCTCCTCTCAGTCTCCTCTTTTCTAGGCTAAACGTACCCAGCTCCTTCAACCGTTCCTCATCAGGCTTAGTTTCCATAGTAACATAGTAGAACATCACACGTGTGACACACACACACACACCCATTTCTGTTCCTGTGTTTGAAAACCAGTGTCCTCAAAGGGCATGGTCTATCCAAGTCATCAGTTAAGATTTGCTGCTTTAAAATTATGAATTCAAAGCAAGAAACAGGTTTTCTTTCTTTTCCGGTTTCATTCCGGCTGGTGATTAGTTTCCAGGTCTAATTCAAAGAGCTGGTGTCGACCTATAAAGCCTTGCGTGGCTCAGGACCTCAATGCCCTAACAGCCGTCTCTCCCCAAATAGACCAACCTGGACCCTGCACTTGTCCTCGGAGGCCCTTCTCTATGTCTCCCTTCCCTGAGAGGTTCAGAGGATGGCAGCAAGAGAGCAGGGCCTTTTCTGTGGTGGCTCCCCAATGGTGAAACGCTCTCCCCAGAGAGGCTCGCCTGACTCCATCATTGCATGTCTTTTGGCGCCAGGCAAAAACATTCCCCTTTGCCCAGGCCTATGGCCATTAAATAATCTATGGGCTGTAAAAATGTGGGGAAACAACTGTTATTATGACAACTATTTTATTATTTGGCTGTTTGTCAGTATGCTTTTTACTATGTTTTTATCATTGATGTTCTGTAATGTATTTTTAATGCGGTATACTGCCCTGGGAACTTTTGATAAAGGGTGGTATACAAATGGAATGAGTAATAATAACAATTCACACATGATCATAACAACAACAACAACAACAACAACAACAACAACAATAATGGGTTGTTATTGTTCCCATTTTGCAGGTGGAATAGAAAAAACTGCAGCTTCCCCAAGCTTTCATCTGCTCACCATCGACCGCAGGTTATAACTCTCAACTGGAGTACTGTTGTGAGTTTGGGGGTTTGGACAGGGAAGGGTAAAATAAGGCCGGAAGGGCAGCTTAACAGTTGGTTAGACATGCTAGTCATCAGCTGGTCTGGCTATGGGTGCTTCTTGTGAGTAGATTGCTGGTGAAATAGGCAGTGAATAGTCTCACAACATGGGACGCAGGTGGCGCTGTGGTCTAAACCACTGAGCCTAGGGCTTGCTGATCAGAAGGTCGGTGGTTCGAATCCCCGTGACGGGGTGAGCTCCCGTTGCTCGGTCCCTGCTCCTGCCAACCTAGCAGTTTGAAAGCACATCAAAGTGCAAGTAGATAAATAGGTACCGCTCCAGCGGGAAGGTAAACGGCATTTCCGTGCGCTGCTCTGGTTCGCCAGAAGCGGCTTAGTCATGCTGGCCACATGACCCGGAAGCTGTACGCCGGCTCCCTCGGCCAGTAAAGCGAGATGAGCGCCACAACCCCAGAGTCGTCCGCGACTGGACCTAATGGTCAGGGGTCCCTTTACCTTTTAGTCTCACAACGGCTAGGAAATAGGTGAAGCATCCTGGACTGTTCTGAACGGGAACAAACCTCCTCTTCCCCGTTCCCTAGTGCTATCTAGGTCTGAGGAAAAAAGGAACAAAGGAAAGTAGCAGTTTGAGTTGGTTAGAGTTGAGCTAAGTTTTGCACCCTGGTGGCTCCTGGGGAAACAGAAGGCAGGGAGACTCGTTTTAATTTTGTCCTCATCCTCTTCCCTGATGAGATCTGCAAAGGCAACACACCTGGGGGGAAGCTGTCAGGCAGTGCCATCCCTCCCCTCTAAGTAAGAAGAGAGACCGCTGGGGGCTGGCAGAGCACAGGCTGGAATTTTGGGGGCAGAATCCCCATTTTGGGGATTCTGTTAAAAAAGGAGTATCTCTTTTGGGGGATCAAATGTGGGAGAAGCGGATTATAACAAAACTGGTGTGGCATGGTTTTGAAAAGTGTAAGCTGGTTGTTAAAATTGCAGTTTAGGCATGAGCTCACTAGGTGGTCATAGGAAAAAAGCACCTCTTCCTCTGCTTCAATTTGCCACTTGTAATTTGGAGGGTAATAGTACATCCCACCTCACGGGATTGCTACTGAAATAATGTGTGTGAAGTACTTTGCATGCCTGAAATATGCTACAAAAATAGCAAGCAATAATAGTACTGCAAGGCACACAAAATATTGTGTGTTATTTGTTAAAAAAAAATATTCCACACAGCCTGCCAAGTGATTCTGTGGTGGCGGCTTCCAGTAAAAGCAACAACAGTGGAATACAATAAAATGATCACCATAGAACATTCACATCAAATCCCAGTTATTTAAAACATTGCATAATCAGTGCAGATTATTATGAGTCTGTGCATAACTGCAGAGGTTTGTGACCATACACTTCACTGCTGCGTAGCTTAGACTTTGGAAATAAAGAACTCCTACCCAGCAGAGAGCAAGTATCGGCTGTTCTTTATGAATGCTATTTCTTCATAATTGCTCTCAACACATTGCCACCTTTTGAATGTCTGAAAGGAGTACACCAAGTGTCATTCTGGATCACTACCCCACATAAAGCCCCAAGGAGGATGAGAGGGAGGACTCAGAAGTGGTGCAATGGGCAGTTTTGTGAAGGAAAAATAGAGCTTATATTCATGAACGTGTTTATAGAAGAAAACTATTCACTCAGCTGAAGGTGGCTGCTTGTAACCTGTTTCTAACTTTTCTAACATGGTTTCCAGTCCAGTAATGGGAAATATATATGTCTGATATTTTGGATTAAGTGGTATAAATATTGCAAAATAAAAATGAATGAATGCAGAACAAATTCATGAATGAATGAATGGTGTTTATGATATATAACGATGCAGATAGGAGACTTTTAAAAGTGGCTGCCAATCAGAGAAAGACAAAACCAGGCTAGATAGGTAGACCTATGGTCTGACTCAGTGTAGTAAGGAAGCTTTGTGTGTTCGTATTCCCTGAAATATTGCTTGATGTAAAATTGTAGTTAACAAAATAATCAGTGAGCATGAATAGGAGTGACATAGTTTAGAATTTATTATAGGAATCAGTCAAAGTAAATCTTTCCACTTAAACAAATATTTATTTTAAAGCTCTAAATCCAGGCAGTAAAATATAAATTGACCAAAAGAGCTTTCATTATTACTATGATTAAGGGTAATTTAAAACACAGTAAACTTTTAGGTGCAGCCATTTTTAACCTAAACTGCAGTTGGCTGTATAAGACTGAAATCTACACAAGCAATGGCCTTCATGTGGACAGCTGGCAAAAACAGTTACACACACTACATATCATTAGGGGATGAAAAAGCTTTTATAGAAACCTGTAACTAAGTCCCCTCTCCGCACTGCAGTATCACTACTGGGAAGGCTAGAGTGTCGCTAAAGTCATGATTTGCTAGGAATGAAGAGCTAGAGGAAAGAAGACGTGTTTTCCTGTTTCTGTTAGGAAAATCATCCATGGAGAGTTTAGAGAAGAAGCTCCTTACTTGGACCACGGTGTCCTTACACTCACACACATAGAGCAGCATTTCCCCAAATGTGGTCACATTTACACACACACAACCACATGGGTCCAATTGCATGGACTTTCTCAGTGTGAAATCGCCACCCACCCACCACCGGTGGGGGGGGGGAGGGAATCGCAACTGCTCAATTCACACAGCAGCAGAGGATTGCATCACCGCAAGTCAGCGGATATGAAAAAAAAAGTCTGGAGAAAAAGGCATAGCAGTGGACTCCAGTTTTCCTAAGGATACAACTAGAATCACAGAATTGCAGAGCTGGAAGGGACCAGAGGATCAGTCCAACCCACGGCAAGGCAGGAATATGCAGCTGTCCCATACGTGGATCAAACCTGCAACCTTGGCGTTATCAGCACCACACTGTAACCATGGAGCTATCCAGGCTCAACTGAACCTGGGTTCTCCTGAATCTCTGGAGGTCAGATGGGCAGGAGAAACAGCCAATCCCTTATGCCAGAGGATCACCCGTCCCAAGTGACACATTCCCACTTGCGCAACCTTCTAGGGATTTCATGCTAATGGTGGGCAGCATCGGAGGCAGAACATGTATGGAGCATACCGTAGCCTACATTCCAACCATGCAAAAATCAAAGGTTTGTAAACACACACAGAGCCTCATCCAGGCAAAGAGGCATTATCATAGCTCAAGAATGCACCCCAGCCAGGCAAAAGCACTTAAACGGACTTATTTAATTAGCCAGGCATTTGCAGATCTTAATACCTAGCTTTTAGTGATATGTTATCTGTTCGTTTGTTTGTTTTTCTGCTGCTGTGTTTGTTATTCTAATTTGTTTTAATGTTATATTGTAAAGCCTTGGGATTTGATAATGAAGGGAGGTGCATAAATGTTTTAAATAAATAGTAAACAGAAAGTCGCTTTCAGTCACAGAGGCCCTTTAGAAGAAAAATGTTTGGGGGAAATGCACTTCTTTAGGTGGAAGTCTGACAGGGGAGAGGCTCAACGCTGCCATCCTTCCTATCCCCTTGAATAATGCTAATAAGGACCAAAGCATTATTTGAGTAGGTGCATGAAAGGAAGCAGCCGTGGGGGAAACCAGCAGAGAATTTGGAGCAGCACCCATTCTTAGATAAGTCGTAAAAATTGTACGGTACAAAGTTGGTTTGTTTTACTCTTCATTCTCTTACGTACAACGTCATTTTGCAAAAGTTTGCATCCCAGTTTAAAGGGAAATAGTCTACCCTGCTGGTTTGGACAGATCCAGCCTGGTCACTGACAAACCTCCTTTTAAACTGTTCCATCACGAATGAAGATAAAAGTCACATGTCAAACCATCTGTTGGACTGGTCAGGGTCGCAGAGAGGCAGGGACTGATGTATTAGGGACCTCAGACATTGAGCTTTAAAAAACCCCAAGGAAGTCTTTAGGTTTCTTAGAAAGAAAGCTACAAAGCAAAATGTGTAGGTACCTTTTTAAGTGATTTCTCTTAGATTGACCAGCCTGGCTGCTCCCAGCTTTCATTGTAGCAGACAGAAGTTCAACAGGTTAAGTCTTTTTCCAGTATGAAAATACAATTATGTAGAAAGCTTCATCTCTTCACATTTTGTCTGCCAGACATTTTATCACTAGTTGAGTTCTTATGTTCTCAAGAAAAAGACTGCTTTTGGTTGTATGCAGATAAGGAACTATAAAATCAAACTGTACATCTGTTAATTCTATCCTGAATACAGATTCTTATTTCTAAGAGTCTCAGGTCTCTGAATAAAAGTACCACTACTAATCATATATGAGTAATTCCTTTTAGCTGGCTGTTCTGGACTGGCAACATAACAGCCAGCCATGATTAGTGACCTTGTTCGTTTCTGAACTAGGCAACCAGCCTTTGCTGGCTTCTACATTACAATTTGGACATTTTTGAAAAGACAATAGAGTGGGTATACTCCTTTCCATTATTTTTCAATATTTTTGCACAAAGTAAGATGCACTCTAAACAAGGTGAGAAAGGTCAACGGTGTTGATAATTTGCTATGATAGCATTTCTCTCTTGACTCCCATCAGAAATGGCTTACATTTTCCTGTTTTAATTGAGAAGTGTGATGATAAATCTTATTTTTCTCCCATCTAAATAAATAGAATTACACCATGGTGTGTCACTGTTGCCCACCAACATAATAACAATGTAAATTACACAGTAGCAAGTTTCCAAATATCAATGACATCCTAATCCCAACGGGCTTCAGCTAAATGACATGGAGACAATCTGCCTAAGATGTTCTATTCCAGCAAAAGAAAAAGATGTGAAAGCCAGTCCGGGGATGCGGGGGGGGGGGGAGAGAGAGAGAGAGGAATGAAGATAAAAATCATGCAAGATGTTGAAATGGATAACATAAGCTTTCATGCAAATATTGCAGAGCAGACTCTCATTTTCATAATCAAGTTTTTGAGTTCTACAAATCCATGCTTAAGAAAGCAAAACCTACACTTTGGGATAAATCAGTGTTCAGTAGGAAAAAAAACACTTTCTATTTTGTTTTGCTTTTTAATATGAAGGACAATAACCTGAATGAGGAAGATTTGAGCATTCCATATTTAGCACTAGTTCAGATGATCCATTTTATATCTGCACAATGCTCCCAGAATGCCTCTAGTGATGCATTCACATCAATAATGGCTTAGCGGAACCTGGGTTTCCATAGATACAGATGCTGCTTTTTGGCAGCAACTTGTATGATAATCATAACCCTCTTTTCATAGTCATGCTGATAAGAAGCACAATATTTAAAAGTAAACTATCCATGTCTTTGGCTAATGACCAAATTCCTATCTCATTTCTATTACCTTTTTCATAAAATTAAATTCATTTTTCATCATTTAAATACATGCAATTTCATATCCTAATTTTCATCACAATTTTTTGTATACTGAGTTATAAAACTGAATATTTGTATAAATTATCTTTGCAGCATTCAGCAAAGAGATGGCAGCTAGCTTCAAAATTATTCCACCTCTTTAATTTTTGTATGGTTCTCATTCAATAAGCTAACTGGTTCTTATGTAATAAGCTAATGGTTAAATCCCACATTCTGTCCTTCCCTCACTTATATTATCTATCTCAGCACAATATTAATTTAAGCAGGAAACTTCCAAAATAAGCACTGTGACATAGGCAGTTCAGACATATAGTGACAAATATCAAGAATGACCAAATGCCATAGGCAAATTTCAGAATTTCTTTGTGATTGCAAGAAAAAAAAATAAGGGAAAGCTGTGAAATGTCCAAAATTCTTAAGAACAGAATCCCTCAAAAGGGCCCATTCCTCAAGGTAAGCCAGAGCTTGTGAGTGAATTTGACTGGGATGGAGACTTAAGAAACTTAGCAAGAGGTAAAAGAGTTTTTGAGGCTTGTGTCATTGTCTCTTGAATCCTTAAGAAATGTCAAGTACATGTTAGACTCCAATGTAAATATCAGTTCCCTTTATTGCAAAATATCCCTTTAAGAAACAGTTGTAGGGCTTGTCCACACCAGAGTTTAATGTTTGTTTGCACCTGTTTGCATTCCCATTTGTGTAGTCCACATGAGATTCCCCTCAAACAATACCAGTATTGTATTGATGCTTCCTCCCCTCCCCCATAAATTCAGTTTACCAAAACAGGGATAATATGATAAATTAGGGAAAATCAGGCTCTAAATCACTCCCATTTGGGGTTGCAGATAAGTTGTTCTGGAGTTTGGGAATGGGTGCATAAAATGTCACTTTCTGCCCCCCCCCCCTTTCTGCTCCCTCTACTTCCTCACAGCTTGCATTTCTTTTCCAACTGTGCTCCTAAAGCATTTCTGGCACTCTCCTTAACTTTGTTATTTTCTCTTTGATCCATCAGATTTGCACAAAACCAAAAACCTGCACAAACAAGAAATGTTTAGTGTGGTTTGCTTGTGTACTTTTCTGGTTTTGTGCAAATCTGAGGGATCAAAAGAAAAAAATATGCACTGGATATTGCACAGCTCTCTGCACACATGCCCTATTGATACTTAATCATCATAACACAGGGGTCCTCAAACTTTTTCAGCAGGGTGCCGGTCCACTGTCCCTCAGACCTTGTGGGGGGCTGCACTATATTTTGGGGGGGGAATGAATGAGGGACGATGAGTGGCATGCAAAAGGGCTCTGGAGAGGGGCTCCTTTAAATGGCGGCCGCTCAAGAGGGGTGCTCAGCCAACTGTGGCTCCTGTGTCTTGCGAGCGGCAGGGGGTGGCAGGATGATGAGCAGTGTGCAAAAGGGCTCAAAAGAGGGGCTGGCACCAACAAAGCCCAGCCCCCTTCCTCCTCTGGGCAGGGTGGGGAGAAGCCAGGAAGAGGGAGGGAGGAGGTGCCACCGCTGTCACCATGTGAGGGAGAGGGAAAGAATGTGTGTGCTGGCGATCCATGTGGCAATTCCCAGACCACCCGCGGGCCGGATTTAGAAGGCAATTGGGTCTGATCCAGCCCGCGGGCCTTAGCTTGCCGACCCATGTCATAACAGAATCAACAGATTAGAAAGCAGGGATACACAGGAAAGGGAACGTCTGTTGGTATGAATGGGAAAGACTGAAGTAGCTCCTCATATACAAATTTACATGAGTGTGGACTAGTACAGTACAAACTAATTTGAATGTTGGAAAGTGGATTAACGGCTAAATATTGATCAAATGTGGACATGCCCTTAGTTAATGGTGTGTTTTGTTCTGTAGTGCTGGTGACAATCATACCTGGCTATCAGGAGGTTTTAAAGCATTTTGAGGGAATGGGAGGCAGCATAGATGGGTAACATTGCGAAATGCTGAGTTATAGTGGCTGGGAGTTCTGCAGGATACAAAAATTAAAGAAGCGCAAATATGCAAACTTGTGTTGATAAAAAGTGGGACCAAGGGCATCATTTCCCCATAGATGGTGCCATAAATGGGATCTGTTTCCCTGTACCCCGCTTTTTCCTAGGGCTGCTTTTTAAGAAAGAAAACAAACGTGGGGAGCAGTTCCAATTATAGAACTGTGTAACATTAAGTTTGACTCCTAATTGGCTCTGGATTGGAGCCAGAGGTTTTCTAATTCTGCTACCTGAGACCTTCTAATTAAAGATCCCTGGCTGGACCATTCTCTAAAGGCTAGGGGAGGTTTGCAGGACATAGAGATGTGAGGCTGCTGTTTACTCTTAAAAGCAGGAGAACCACGAATGCTGATCCATTTTCCCAACAGCAGAAGCTTCTGAAGTCTCTTCTGTACTTAGCAATTAATTCAGCAAATAATTGGGATAATTAACTTAGGTAGCGAGCTACTAATTATGTTTAAAGTAGCCTAGTATAAAAGTGTCATCAGAAGCGGGTCAGAATGAATTTCTGTCAGTTGCATATTTGCAATTACTGAAGCAAATGAATTATTTGAGCCAGGATTGTGTTTGTTTTACTAGGTTTTCTCCAGAGCATAGATGTTCTCGAGGCAATGAAAAGTCAAATACTTCCCTGTAGGTCTCTCAACCAGACTTTCCACTCTGAACAGCTTTCCTTATTTGTCTCCAGAGGCCTATAACATTTTTATTTACTTTTTTGGAAAAGAAAAGAAAAAGTTCTGTAGCTAATGTCATATGTGGCAAGGGCTGGCTATTACTTTGCCTGTATTTCTTGTCAGCTGTTTCTTACCTGGAATTGGGATGCTAGTTAGTAATAGCAGGCTATATTCTTTAAAAAATTGAATGTCATCACCAGTCATATCAAGTGATAGGCCACATGGGGTTCATCTCAGGTACAGGCGAATGCAGGGGCGTCGCTAGGGGGGTGCGGTGGGGGCGGTACGCCCCCGGGCGACAGGGGCGAGAAGAAGGCGGCGGGTGGGGGCAAGAGGCAGCCCCTCCCACCATTCCCACGCGCTGCCGCTCCCTCCGTCACCCTGGGAGCGGCAGCGCACGGCCCGACGACGGAGTGCGCCTGCACGCGCAGGCGCACTCTGTCATCGGATCGCCGCTTCCACAGCCTCCTTTTGAGCCGGAGAGCTTAAAAGCGAGCTCTTCGGCTTAAAAGAGGGCTGCAGAAGCGGCGCCGGCACCCCCGGAACCGCCCTGGGGGCGGAGCGTCATGACGTCACAATGTGATGTCACGACGCCCCGCCCCCGGGGCGTTTCCTTTGCCGCCCCGGGTACCGCGGAGCCTTACTCCGCCACTGGGCGAATGTAAGCAATCCAAAGGCAATGGATTTGAGATTCCAGTCATACCAAGCGGGTGGTATAGCGTTTACTTAGCTGTACATCACTTTGGGGCAAGCTGAAGGACGTACTACTACTACTACTACTACTACTACTAATAATAATAATAATACCCCACCCATCTTGCTGGGTTTCCCCAGCCACACTGGGAAGCTTCCAACATAAGATTAAAAGTACATTAAAACATCAGTCATTAAAAACTTCCCTATACAGGGCTGCCTTCAGATGTCTTCTAAAAGTCAGATAGTTGTTTATTTCTTTGACATCTGATGGGAGGGCGTTCCACAGGGCAGGCGCCACTACCGAGAAGGCCCTCTGCCTGGTTCCCTGTAACCTCACTTCTTGCAGTGAGGGAACTGCCAGAAGGCCCTCGGAGCTGGACCTCAGTGTCCGGGCAGAACGATGGGGGTGGAGACGCTCCTTCAGGTATACTGGGCCAAGGCCATTTAGGGCTTTAAAGGTCAGCACCAACACTTTGAATTGTGCTCGGAAAGGTTATGGGAGCCAATGTAGGTCTTTCAAGACTGGTGTTATGTGGTCTTGTTGGCCGCTCCAATTCACCAGTCTAGCGAATGGGAAGTGCTTTGGTTTTAAGTGTGTGTGTTTGTTTATTTATTTCTGTAAATTCTTACGATGAACTACTGTGGATGTAATTTGTACGAATGGTGGTTATAGAGATGCCTCAAATAAATATACCGGTAAATTTATGTCTGGAGGAACCTGCCTGATGCTCCCTGCCTCCCACCCAAGATCACAGATACGAGCTGCATCCTTGCTGGTAACTCCTTCATTTCCTTCTCCCTATTATGGACCCCTTCATTCCTGCCCTCTGGTAATACTGAAGCCGCCAGGCACAATGGGTATTGCTTTCTCTCATTGTTCCTTGGGGGTGAGGGTGCAGATCCTGACACCAATCATTAAAAAGACACACAGCATCCATGCAGGAAGCTTGGTCAATATTCTCAGTGATGTCCAGTCATTCAATATCATTGCAATTAGTTGCAAAGTAGCAGAATATAGAAATGTATTCAACAAGGAATTATACCAATGTTTTAAACCACAAGCAAATGATTGGCCTTAATAGCTCTGTTGTTAAAGCACGAGACTCTTAATCTCAGGGTCATTGCAGGGGGGGGGCTAGAGAATCATCTCAGGATGCCTCCCAATTCTACAATTCTGTGATTCTAAGGAAGGGTTTCCACATCCAGAATGGAACTGGGCTCCAATACTTTTGCAGTTGTCTAGAAAAAAAAAAAAAACATTTGGCAAATGCAGTTTCTTCCCCTGCAATACTTTATTGGGAGATTGTTCACCAGCCAAAATGCTTCCCTTTCTGCAGCACTTAAAGCCACAGAAGACTGGATGCATGCTCCCCCCTAGGGCATTAGGAGAAAACAGCTTCGTTAATGGAGAAAACAAACGGTTTCTGGATTGCCAGTCCATCTCATTCTCTGTCTGCTGTACCATTGGATGGCTCATTAATTTTGATGGTGCTTGCATTACTATCGCATTTCAGGATCATGCTGCCCATTATGTGTGTGTTTAGTTTATTTAAGGCCTGTAAGAGAGACAAAGCCAAACGAATCCAAAAATAGATTCAAATATTATCCATTCTATTAGCTGTAGGTTCATTCAAAGTTTGTCCAAGTGAAAAAAAGAGGGTTGTTAGAAGAAATAATGTGTCTTGGAGTCCTTTGTCCAATTCTGGGCACCACAATTTAAGAAGGAAGTTGACAAGCTGGAAAGTGTGCAGACCAAGATGATCAAGGGTCTGTTTTTTAAATACAACTGCTCTGGGAGATCAGGAAGGAAGAAATCCATTCTGACATCTTGTAAAATTTGCTCAGACTGCTTTATATGACAACACTAGCAATTGAGCGGATGGATGTCTACATTCGCTGTTCTTCAGCCTGTTGTTAAACATACATGTCAGCTCAATCACTCAAGGCCGGATTATCAATTGTGCAATAAGAACAATCGTACCGGGGGCCCTGCTTGCAAGGGGGTCCAGAATCTGAGCCGTCATTTGAAAATAAAAAGTGGGTCTCTAGCCTTCCTGGAAGGGGAGTTAGAAGACACCGCATTGTTGTTCAGTTTCTCTGTCTTTTTCTTTTGGGGCTTCCTCTGGTGTCTCTTGTAGGTTGAACATGCCCCATTAAACATGACTGAATGGCAGCGCAAGGCACTTTTCCTCCTTTAAAGTTCAGGACAGAGCTTCTCGGGTGGTTGAACAGGTACTTTTCTCTGTGTGCGAGAGCTCCTGCATTTTATGGACTGTTGAGCATAGGAACCAACTCCTAGGGGCCAAGGTCCCTTCAGCCCCCCCCAATAAAATATTGGAGGGGGCTGAGCCCCCCGCAAAGTTGGTGGCCATTGCCATTCCAATGGTGTGTGTGGGCCGAGTCGTGTGATCCATTATGTAGGGTGGGATGTACCTCCCCCCCCCCGCAATATTTTATTTAAGTTGGCACTCCTGCTGTTGAGATTGCTGGTGAAGGTGAGTTGTTTTCCAGTTTCCGGAATGCCGTGAATAGGACCGCACTGCAAATCTCTCAACTAAAAAGTTATTTCCGTCAAAAACCAAGCAGTTATAGAATTGATCCAAGGTTTGTGCCCCTCTTTTTAAAACTAGACTATCAGTGTAGAACAGTGGTTCCCAACCTTTTGTTGCCCATATTCCACCTAAGCATCTCTAAAATCATGATCCACCCCCATGACATATAATTCTTATTATTCCAAAAGTGAACTTCTATTCACACGAAGGAAGCCTAAAAGGCCATTAACTTGGTCTAAAGAAGCTTCCAAATTGTGCCCCTTAAAAATCAAATTTCCCCCCTGTTGGGAACCACGGGTCTAGGAAGACTTGCTAGCAGCCTCTTTGACAACTGTTGTCTCATCTAATAATTAAAGCAAGGATGGGAGCCTGTCTCTCTCCAGATGTTGCTGGACTACAATACCCATGTTCCTTGACCATTGGCCATGCTGGCTGGGAGATCCTTCCATAACATCTGGGGAGCTGTAGGTTCCCCATTCCTCTCTGTAGTGTGACTACTGCCTTATTATTGCTTGTAGAGACGGACAGTGAAGAGATTACATTTCCCCTTGTATTTTGTTTACCTCAGAGTTAATGTATGGCTCTTCAGGGGAACTCCTGAAGTTCAGATATGTTCTTTCAATAGCCTTTGATTAAAGCACTTTCCCTATGTAGATGCATCCCACCCATTTGGGTGGGTGAGGTCGAGAAATAGTTTGGCACTTGAAATGTAGCCAACAAAAGAAGCAGCACTTTGATTTTTATGCAGACTTTCTCCCACCAGGGAATGCAGGAGACACAAAACATGAAAACCTATTCATGTTCAGACCTTGTCGATGTCAGTCTACTACATTACCATATGATTGCTGTACCATTAATTTTTTCTTCAGAAGCTACAACGTGACACATCAGGAAATGTTCTGCGTGGTTTTTAAATGTTCATTTAAAACGTATGGCTTACCCTACCTTTGCTGCAGCTGAGGTCGATGTAAAGACCATCAACTGTGCAGCTGCGGGGAAGCCAGCTGGCTTGGAGGTAACAACTGTTTAACATTCTGGTTCCTCCAACATGGGAAGAAAAAAAAACTTCTGCAGATAATTAGCAAGCCAGTTCTTGAGCCTAAAGGGAAACTGATTGGAGATGGGTATTCAGAATCATTTAATCGGCTGGAAAAGATGCAAGGATCTGAGTGGCTGAAGGAGGGTAATATTTGGAGGAAATGAATTGTGATTGTCAGGGAAAGGAAAACTGACACTAAAGAGAAGACTGACACTAAAGGTCTGTATATATTGAATGTCTTAAAAAAAAAAAAACAGGACGTTCCTCTTATCATACTATACCTCGGCATCATGGGCGCAGCTCTACAACTTTGGCTGATCGCAAGCAATCCTAGCTACGCCCATGGTTGGCATTCCCATTCCTCCTGCAAAAATACAGGGCAGTACAAACAAGGGGGGTTCCAACCCACTTAGGTTTATGGCTCCAAGATGGAGGCTGAAGAGTCGTTTCAGATTTTCCAAGCCTTTGCAATCTTAATATCCCCCCCCCTTTTAGCTCATCCCTATCTGTGATGTGGCATGAATTTGGGCACAGGTACAACCCTTCTGTTGGGCCAGTTTGCAGCTATTGCTGGCCATAATATCATATTTAGATATGCCCCAAATAAACTTCAGAGCACAAGTCTGTGAGTTCAATGGGGCTTATTCCTACGTATGCGTACATAGCATTGCGGTTTCAAGTTAAATGTGACAGTGGCCTGATTTGCACATCTTGGCAAGGCCAGGGTGTGCAAGGACCATGTGACTATGTGGGCTCCTGGAAATGGGCTTGCAACTCTGCTGCTTCTCCTGCATCTTTTTAACCCCGCACTGCACTGAGTTAAGCCATGATACGGCTTAGTATAATAACATCTAAACCCAGAATGGTGGTGAAACTGTCTCCTCATTAGCCGTGAGCTGCAGAGAGATCTAAATTGGATTGAAAAAACCTTTTGGTATAGAACAAAAAAGGCAGATTTTGAAATGTGGTTGTGCACAGAGGCTGAACAAGCTGCTGTGAAAATGCGTTAACTTTTGTTGGAATTTGAAACACAAGAACAAGAAGTTAATCATGAGCTGTAGCCATGGTTTGTTCTCGGCTTAGATATGAGCTGCGTTGGAGCAAAGCGGACCAGGAAGGAGCAAAGCCTTCATACCTGTCCTGGTAAAACCAGAATTCTGCAGCCTGCGAACGAGGCCAATATGAAGAACAAAAACTGCAGAAGGATGATGTTGTGTGCTGAGGAGTCTGTTTCCACAAAGCAAGACACTCCTCGTTCACAATCAGGCGTAACATTAAGCATGAAGAATGCCAAGTGGCTTGGATCTTCGTAGCCCTTATTTATAGCATATCGCTCCCCATGTCCTCAATCTGGTCTTTGTGCGAGAGCCAAAAGTGCATGTAGCTGACAGTGTGAACACTGACGTTTTGCTTATTTGTTTACACTGTTATTTGTACATTGTGGACTGTGCAAACATCTGCGGTCATGCAGAAAGCATGATTTGATCTCGTGAGGCGAGTGCAGGGACAACTGTGGGATGATGTTGCTAGCCTGCATGCCCCGAGATGTGTTTGTGCACGCGCAAAATGTCAATTGAATGAACATCTGCCCACATTCAAAAGCGCTGTTTGTTCATGCTTTGCTAGCATATCTGCTGTATATCCCGACAAAAATGAATTCTAGAAGTATATTTTGGCAATCTGTTGCAACCCAATTGTTAAATTTACCAACCCATGGCTACCTCTTGAATAAGTTAAATCTCAAATTGACCACAGAAATCTGGGATCACTCAGGGTCTTTCAGAAGAGGTCAAGTGAGGACAACAGCTCAAAGATTATTTACGCCATCTGCTGGCAAAATACATCCTTTCCCAAGGGGGCATTGTTTCACATCCAAGAATCACTATTATTATTAATAATAACAAAAATATTTTAAATAGAGTTTCTTGTTTGAAACTTTATTCAAGGTATTTTTAAAAAATGACTAATGTTTGCCATTCAGATGAGAGACTATACCTCTTTCAATATGAAAACAAAACAAGCATGTCTCATATAGAATTGTATTGGAACACTATATCATGTGTGAATTTCTCTTGAAACATTTCTGTGTCTCAATTCAGGAGTTCTCATTACATACAGAAAACACGGGGGAGGCAAATTATGGTCTTTCAAAGGATGTCAGGATGAAGCTAGCAAACAGTTCTTAAATAATATTGGATATGCTTTTTTCATCCTCCGATCCATCATCACCGGGTGCACTCATTCAATTAGTACATTCTTAGCATTTTTCTTTCTCTTTGTTTCCTGAGACTGTATTGCAGGTTCTCCACGAACATCTCTTTGTGTGTTTAAAAATCTTTCCTGCCTTTGTGTATTTAAACTCATGTGCTTTCTAATTTGCTTTTCATTGTAGATCTTCCCAAGGGCAAGACCTGTGGAGTCCATCGATGGGAAGGGCAAGTAGCACACTTTTACAGGGTTGTTGCAAGCAGAAGAGATTAAAAAATATACCGTCAGTTGCGCATTCAAGGCAAAAACTATTATTTTAGCCCTGAATCTACAACTTCATAATTCATTTGGGAAAGTAGTTTCAGTGAATGAAAAGGGAGTTTTGGTGTGCTAGTTTACAGGATTAACACACACTGTGAGTCATGGCACTTCATTCCAGAGAAGTCTCGTTTGAGTCAGCGTGAATAAAGACATTTCTTTAGCCAGAACTGCAAATTTAAGCTGCAGTGTGTTGAGTTCAATTAATCTTGAATTCTGAAGTAAAAGGGAAGTATCTGGAACCACAGCGAACTGCAGCCTAGGCTAAATGGGAGTGAGTGATACGATGAGGTCTAAAGTCGTTCCCTTGACTTAGATTATTGAGCCCTTCTCAAGTTCTAGTTCTTGCACAAATTCCTAGACTCACTTCCGAATTTTAAAAATGTAAACAACTATATAACCAAATCCTATTCATGATTACATGTGTGGTGTAGCGGTTAGAGAGCTGGACTAGGACCTGGGAGACCCAGGTTCAAATGCCCACTCAGCTGTGAAGCCCAGACATGGTTCTTCCTGCTCTCAGCCTAACCTACACCACAGGGTTGTGGTGGGGATTAAATGAGGAGTGGGAAGAACCTTGACCTCCTTGGGACAGGATATAAATGCAGTAAACAATAAATTTAGCCCAAGTTAATGTGCATAGGATTGTCTTTCCTGTGCAGTTTTCTAATCCTGAATAAATGGATTTTACTCATTGTGAATTTCAGCTCCTATTCATTGTTATGGAATGAATGATGAATTCAGTTTCTATCGCAGGTTTACACTTTTATCGCAGGTTCCCAGCAGTCTTTTTACAAGTCTTTCATTCCTGCTTTGCAGCCATTGGTGGTGGTGCCCAGCTCAATATATTTTGATGTCTGAGGCAAAGGGCAAGTTTGTGCCACCTCACCCCTGCTGGTTGAACATAAAGAAGCCAAGTGGACTGGCAGCAGAATCTGTTTTTCAACGCTGGTTATCATACAGGTTCTTCAGCTTCACCCGAGGGCAGCAGGCTTCCCTAGGGAGTGCAGGCAATGTGGCGCATAGATCTCTGTTCTCCAACACTTCTTCACTCCCCCTACCCCACCCTCTTAAGTCTTCCAGTTGTCATCAACCCCAGCATCACGGTCAGTGGTCCAGGATGATGGGAGTTGGGTACAACAAAACAAAACAACACCACAAACTGGCTTTAGTTTGTGGTGTTGTTGTTTTGCTTTGTTGTACTAGTATTTTCACCACAATTGATACTTGTGTATATTATATGATGGGAGTTGGGCGCCAATAGTATCTGGAGGTTTCCCATCCCTACTGTAAGGGCTGGTGCTGATATTCTATTTTGGAAGCTTTTTCTACTTGTTTGTCCATGTTATAAATTGATGTCTGAAATGGGGGCACATGGGAGCTTCTGCTGAGACTAGGGAAAGATACATCTTATGACCCCCCCACCTTCCCCATTATGGAAATAGCTGTAGTATAACATTTGTGTGAGCACTTACAGGAATTCGCTGCTGGCTGAGATAACTCTTGCACTAACTCTAAGGCCTTATTGTTGCTCTGCTTGAACTTAGGACCACACACCATATACTTTCCTCTTTCATTCTGTCTTTCTTCCTTTCTTTCTTTCTTCCTTTCTTTCTTTCTTTCTTTCTTTTAAAAGCAGCCTAGAGAACCTGCAAGTTTCAGCAAAGAAATCAAGATGAGCTGTAGAGGAGGCTGCTTGAACATTTCTTCTTTCTTTCTTTCTTTTTGTACATATAACAATTTTATTGAAAGTTTTTTAATGTACTAAAGACTAAGATTCAAACTCATTTATAAGAAAACAACAAAAATACACCTGAAAAGAAAAATAATAAAGAAAATATATATATAGAAAAGAGAGAGACAAGAATAGAGAAAGAATAACTAAAAAGACCCTTTATCACATTTATATTGTGCCTATCATATAATTTACCCACACCCAAGACTCCCCCATCTCTCACCCTATTTCTTGTTTATTTTCTAAGTAGGCACCCCATACCCTTCTGCAACTAGGCATTCTAGAGAACCGCCAGTGTACCATCCCTGATAAGCTTTCAAGTATCCTGGGAGCTCCATGGAACCTAGTTTAAAAAACAGAGATAAGGAAAGATTTGTTAAAGGTGTGGAACATTTTAACAGCTGTAGAAATGGTAGCTTTGGAAGTAAAAAATGAAAGAGCGAGAGAGAATGTTTTAAAATGACCAAAATAATATAAGGATTAAAAAACTGGCAATTCCTATGTTAGCAAAACTGTGGGTTAATTTTAGGTAGTACTGTACACTAAAATATAATCTTGGGTAGTGTAAAGCAGTGGCTGAAAGTTACCTTGATTCTTGCCCCACAGGAAGATAACCCTTCTGGAAACAAAACAATACTGCCGCTATTTTCTGTCTCCCTTTCCCCCACTTCAACAGACATTAAGCAGCCTTGACTATCTATCTATCTGGAGAGTATTGGGACAAGCAGATAGCTCCTTGTCCCTCAGGAACTTAACCAGATTACTCCTCTTTAGATGGATTACACTTGCTGATTGCTAAAGCGCCTCAAGTTTCTAATACAGTTTATACCTATTACAGTCAAGAATTAGCTGTATTTGCTATTTTGGGACAGCTACATCACTGCACATGTTCTGAAGAGGGTTTGCTCATGAGAGTTGGCATAATGCGATCCAAAGGTAAACAGCCTCCAAATCCAGTCTCATTTAGCGCGCTTTAACCAGCAAGGTCTTATTATGAACTGGGCCTTGACTCCAGAACCTCTATTTTATGCTAGAATGCGCTGGGGCAGGAAAATTAATCATACAGGAAGCCTCTGAGCATGCACAGGGTGCTTCCTGCCTGCTGCCCAGCAACCACAACCCACTGCCACACAATTTAAAATAGAGGAATAACTCAAAAGGTGTGAGCTTTGAGAGACATTTGAGCCCCATAACCTTTCTTTTTAGAAACTAACCACCAGATCATTGATAATATTTGCAGGACGCTGGATGAAGCATATTTATTTTATTAAATATACATCCTGTCTTTCCTCCTGGGAGATGGTATACATGTTATTTCTATCATTCCCCTTTTATTCTCACAATAACCTTATAAGGTATGCTAAGCTGAGCAACAGAACTGACTCACAGCTGCCACTGAGCTTTATTAGGGCAGAGGCAGAATTTGAAGCTGGACCTCATATTGTTACCCAACAGAAACTTTCAAGGAAGCCCAAATTAGTATTATTTTGCTGAAATTGGATCAGCTTAGACATCTATGACATGGAGATCTAAAGACACAATACTTCTATGGCTGTTGCGTCTCATAAAGTACATTACACCACACATTGTTTGAACTTCCCGCCCATGAACTTTCTTTCCAGCGAGGGCATTTTCCTTCCCTCCCAAAGGAGTTGCTCCTTAGTGTTTGACTAAAAACAGCTGTTTAAATAGCACTGCAGCAAACATTTCATTCTCAATGTCACTTAAATATTAATTAGTAACTACTGAACTACAATGTTGCCTGCACACACACACAGAGAGAGACTTTTTTCCACTTTCTTATTAAAAAGAAAAGATCTTTGTCTCCCATTAAAAAAAAAACCACCCAAATCCCAGCCAAGGGAAACTCCAGCCGCTTTGCCTCATCCCGCAAGTGGCCACAACCCATCTCTCCCCCCCCCCACAATAGCTGGGGGCTAAAATGGTTGTAGACATTGGATACATTCCAGCAGATTTAATCCGGTTTTTATTGTCAGAGCTCAGCCCTTCACTCCGGGGCTCCCTCCCTCCTTCCTTTTCCGCCGCCCCTCCGTTTGCAGCGACCTGTTCCCGGGAGGCGCGCCATTGCGCGCGGGGAGCCCCTCTCCGCCTGCCTTGCGCTCCTCTCTTGCGCGCGCGGGGTTCTCCTTGGGAAAAAGGGAAAGAAAGAAAAAGAAATCCGGGCTGGCGGCGTTTTTCTGATTGGCTCAGCCTGACTCTTCCCTTCCCTTTTTTTCCTCCTTTTTTTTTTTTTTGGGCCCGGTGTGGCGTGCGCGCGCGCGCGCGTGTGTGTCCGGGCTGGGAACGGGCGGCAGGGCGCATGCTCTGGGTGGCTCTCCGGAGTCCGGGCTGCTGGGGGCTCCGTCTAAGAAGGCAGCGAGCAGGAGAGGCAGACAAGGAAGGAGGAGGCGGAGGAGGAGGAGGAGAAAATCAGAAATAAAGAGCCCGCGTCCGTCCGCCATGGGCTCCTCTCTGCTGCGCGCATTCTCCGCTTCTTCATGAAGTAGAGCCGCAGGGGTGGGGGCGGGCAGAGCAGAGGACCCCCCCGGGCCCCCAGGCATGGCCAGTTCGGTGAGTACATGCAGCACCCCCTTCCTGATCATCTCCTTTTTTTCTCTTCCTTCTCCTCCTTGCAGCGCTGCTGCTTCTGCTGCTGCCTAGACGCCGTTTAGGGCTTGCCAATTAGGTTGGTGGCGGGGGAATTTTTCCTTTCCTCCCCCCTTCCCCTCGGCTTCGTCTCTTTCCTTGCACACCCCCGTCCCCCCTCCCCTCCACCCCACCTCCTCCAGCTCTTTCTGTGCAATTGCACGAAGCTGCCGGGCGCGCGCATGCACGCACACACCCGCGCGCACCGTGGAGGCGGATAATAATCCAGCCATATTTCTGCAGCAGCAGCAAGCAGGCGAGCGAGCGAGCGAGCCAGGCTGCCGCCGCCGCCGTTACAAGCAGCCATCCGCCGGGGGAGCCGTGAGTACCGGGCAGGCGACTGGCTCGCTGCTCCCGAAGGCGCCTCTCAGGATGGTGCGTTCGCCCCGGCGTGGCTCCCTCTCTGACAGCCGGCGGCACCCCACCCCGGGCACTCCCCCCCTTTCCCCCCTGCATGCAACCAGGCGTGTGTGTGTGCGTGCGTGCGTGCAATATCTAGGTAGAAGCGCCCCCCTCTCTTCTTTTTATTTGCATTACTTAAATCACCGCGCCTCCTCCTCCTCCTCTTCGTTTCCCCCTTTTCCGATTGTTCTGCTCTTATTCTGGATGCGAGCTCTAGCCTCGCTGGGCAATGCACACATTTTTTTAATGTGCAACCGGAATGCAAAGCAGAATGCCATCCCCACTGTGAATGCAAAGAGGAAGCCCGACATAGGATGGTGATTATTCGGTTTTTTCCTCCAAGAGAGAGAGATCCAGGCTTCCCTTCCTATTCTTTCCTTACCCATTCAATCCCCAGCCCTTGTCTTGCTGGCTACATTCCGTTACAATTCCAGCTGTTCCAGCTGTGGGGATGCCTCCCGAAAGGTTGCACCCACCTTAAGTGGAAAAGCTGTTTTCTTTGTGTGTGTTTTCTTCTTGTCCTCTCCTCCCCCCCCCCCAAGCTTGAAATCTGCAAGAGTTGGGGGTGTGGGGGTGTGGTGGATCCTTGTTTTCCCCTCTCCTGCTCATTGTTATGTATGTGTGTCTCTCCCTCTCTTTCTCTCTAGTGTGCTGTTCAGGTGAAACTGGAGCTTGGGCACCGAGCCCAGGTGAGGAAGAAACCCACCGTGGAGGGTTTTACCCATGATTGGATGGTGTTCGTCAGAGGACCGGAGCATAGCAACATTCAGCACTTTGTGGAGAAAGTCGTCTTTCACTTGCATGACAGCTTCCCGAGGCCAAAAAGAGGTAGGGCTCCGGGCACAAAGGTGTCTTGATAAATCCCCTTTTAATGTGTTTGCATAAAGGGGGGCAAAGGAAACAATCGCCTTTCGAACTCTTGACTTTGCTTGCATGTTCTGGGGTAGTCAGAGGATTACAGCTAGGACTGGAGCTTTGCAGAGAAGGATTTCCTGATGGAAAAGGACCCTCCGGTGCAACAAGAGAGAGGGAGACTCTCTTTATAATCTCCTGGATTTTGAAGTTTACAGCTGATGGGCTTCCTGCGTTTTCAGGCAGGGAAACAATACCAGACTTGAGCTTCCCTGGTCTTTCTCTGTCTATGCGATTTATTCCTGTCCCTTGCTCGGTTGTTGCTGCAATGATCTTTAATCTCTGCTGCCCGTGACTGCAGTTTCATTGGGCAAAGGTTGTGTTCACTTTTGAATGCTGTAGTTCCCCCCTTGTTCTCATTAACAGTGTTTATGGTTTCTACCTCTCATTGGAAGGCATCATTTTGATTAAGGCTGTTTGTTTATTGCTGTCTCTTCCTTCCTTCACCACCTTTTGTACATTTTACATTTTGTTCTTGAAGAGTAAATATACTTATGTAAATTGAGGGAAGAATGTCCTAAAAGTGTGGGATGTTACAAGTTCTGAGATGAATATGTGCTTAGCTCCTATTTTTACCTTTGCCTTTTGGGTTGTGGTCTTGGCTTTGTGTGGTCATTAGAATACACTTAAATGAAATATTCTAAATGCTTAAGTGGTGCTAACATTCAAATGGGATGAGACTGATATTTCCTTTTATTTTCAGAGGTTTAGGAAGCCTTTGTTTCCAGTTCTGTTTTCTTTGACCTCCAAGCTGTTGTCTTGGCTGTTTTAGTTGGATTAGTGGAGGTAACAGTACAAACACAATAAGGGACTTTGTTTGTGAACAGGATTGTTTATTTAAGAAAACTAGGTGGTTAGTAGTTATCTCTTGTCTGATCTGTAATCTTTATTGGCATCTAAACTCCTGCAAACTCTTGGAATAGCGTCCTAATGAATCTATTCTGCTTAGAGCTGTCTTGAGAACACGGGAAAACACAGTACTAAAAAAAAGGAGAAAGGAGAGAGCATGTTAAGCCTTTGTATAAAGCGACTTTGAATGGTACCTTTTTATGTTTCCCAGACACCAATTAATATAAGGTGTCTCCCCCCCATCTTAATTTTTCTTTGAAAACTTGCAAAAGTTTGAAAACTTGCAAAGTTTTCAAATATTATATTATTTTGCTTGCTTCTCCCCTTCTTGGAAGTATTTCTTGTACAGTTCCAGGTTCATTTCTGCTATCCTGTTGGTCTTGGGGTTTTTTGTTGTTGATGTCCAATAGCTTTTCTATACCATTATTTTCCTTTGTTATTGCTGTTTCAAAATATCCATGTGGAAGGGTCACTCCCCTTGTGTTCTCGTTATCACTCCACCCCCACCAATGTGTGCTTAAAAATGTATTTCAAGGGGATGTCGGGATGCAATAAGATGGAGTTTATTTTCCTTTCTGCACCGTAAAAGAAGTGAGACACTGAACCGATGGCAGCAAGTTGCTTGGCTTTTCTCCTTTATGGGATAATCCTGGGCGCTTTTACCCTTTTAAAATAAACGGGACTTGCTTCTAGATAAGCACTTGGAAGATTGCAGCCTTAATCTTAGAGCTAATTTTTGTGTTCCGTCACAAACCGCCACCACCTATCTGCTTGGGTTTCCTAGGCTTAATTATTATTTTTTTGTCCAGCCTGAGGGAACTTGCATCTCCAGCGCAGACGTAGGAATTGTTGCTAGGTGTGGAGTGTGTCATGTTTGCGAAGAGATGTAAGCCTGCTGCTGGCGGCAGAAAGTTCTTGGATGTCTACTTGGTGCTGCTGAGTCTCCTTTTTTTGTTTCCTTCCCTGCAGGCATTGTTCTAAGATGCTTGTGTAATGCTGATTTGGTGGTGGTGGTTGTTGTTGTTGTTATTATTATTATTATTATTAGTCTGTGATTTTTTTCCATGTGACAATTGCTAGGAAAAATGCCAGCTCACATAGCCTGGAAGAGGACTCAGTCATATTGTAATTATGCATGACTCAGAACATAAGAGAACTGTTCTCTATTCACTGGGGATATGTAGCAGAGAGCTAAAGCTGTACTAAATATGCCACTCACCTGTGCAGTTGACTTCAGCTTTTGTGGCCTAACAAAACTAATGAGATGCCAGAAAGATTTCTGGCCATGTCTGACCTCTTATGAGTCAAAGGGCAGAGGATGAGTGCTCTCTAGTGATCCTTCCAATTTGTTTTAGCAACCCAGCGTTTAGTTCCTGTTAAAATCAGTGCCAAAAATGTACTTTATGAGTGAAAGAGGTTTACCTTTATTTTTGTGATTGTATGACACTGATTTGTGAAAGCAGTTCACATTTCATCCTTGTCTACTAGAAACACTCCTCTGTTGCACTTTGAATATTTACAGTAAAATATGAGACTACATTTCTCTCTGAAAATATTACTGATCATTGGACTGTAATGGGTGCATTTTGCCCTTTGCAATATTGAACTTGCTATTTACTGCTTCACTTAAAGCAACTTGGTAGAAAATCATTGGTATCCATTTATCATCTGTGGGGCTTATGGTTATTCTGGGTCCAGTTTGGCATTTGTTTTTTGGACAATGAGAACTCTCTTATACTGTGAAAGAATTGCATGCATTTCCTTTATGTAGATAGAAAAAGAGGTGTTTCCGTAAGAGATTACTTCTCCTTACATGTTTAAGGGTTATGTTAGTACTAGATAGTATTTCTCAAGCACTTCCTAGCTCATACTTCAAAGCATTCTGGGATGCATCAGAACCACACGGCTGCTTTTGCTCTGTCTTCAAGAAAGGCATTTATTTTACTTTCCTATTGTGCAGTAGATAATAATATCACTAGTGTTGTGTTCCTTTAGCGTCAAAAGACATTGTAAGTCTTGTGGGGAATCTTATAAATGTGCAACTTATTACAGATTGTGATTGAATGACTCTTTTGTTTACACTTGTTGTCTGCCTCTTATGGATGCACTGCTGTTATAATTGGTTTGTAATCTTGATTCTGTTGAAGAAAATTGAGAGGCTTCGTCTTGCATGAACGGAAGGGTTTGTTTGTTTGCTGCTGCACATAATGGTACACACTGGCAAATGGAAGAGGATCCGCATTCACTGTTACTTTGTGTGTGTTTTGTGAGGGTGATTATATGAATCAGCAAAGTGGTGGCTTTGGTTTGTCTTCACAACAGGAAGAGAACCACTTACGATGTCCATAGAAAAGTAGGAATAACCCTTAAAGCCCGTCTTATTCATAAAAAGACGTTGCTGGAAGATGAGGTTGTTTAATACCTATTTGGCAGACATGCTTAAGGTTGCCATTAGTGTATCTTTTTGCCTGTTTAACAGGAAGCACGTAGCAACTCTTCGTCTTGAACATAAAGTGCACGGTGGCTTTTAGAAAATTTATACTGCCTGGTTTTGTGTGATTGTCTTTTAAAACATCCATTAGTATTTAATGAAGTCTAGGCTTGCTGTAGACTTTGTGAGCTGTACCACTGGAGAAAGTGTACTTCATTAATGTAAATGGTGTTAAATAGAATAGAGGGGACCCTCTCTATCCAAGGAATTGCTTTTGCCTTGTGCCTGTTTCTTCACCTTGCAGAGATGGTTCTCCCCCCCCCCCCGTCCATAAAACAGATGGATCAAGTGCTGGGAATATTTTTGTTTACAGGTGTCAAATCTTAAGAATAAACAAAATAAAAAATAAAAATATATAAAACAATCCTTCCAGTAGCACCTTAGAGACCAACTAAGTTTGTTCTTGGTATGAGCTTTTGTGTGCATGCACATGAAAGCTCATACCAAGAACAAACTTAGTTGGTCTCTAAGGTGCTACTGGAAGGATTTTTTTTATTTTTTATTTTGTTTTGACTATGGCAGACCAACACGGCTACCTACCTGTAACTGGAACTTAAGAATAAAAACATATTGATTTGTTTAAAACATGCAGTTTTATGGTATGATCTCAGGGCACATGAGGCTACCACCTTGCTGAAGCTAGCAGGTCTTGGTCTAGCCAGTACCTGCCTGGGAACCAAAATGCTGTTCCATTTGTGCAGTGGAACTTCCTTTTATTATTTTATTCTTTTTATATATTATAAAGAATAATAATAATAATTTATATACCACTTGATTGTTTTTTTTTAAAACAACAACAACCTCTAAGCAGTTTACAAATATAATAAAACAATTTATTAATAATAGCAAAACATCCAAGAAATAAAGCAAACAAACTAAAAATACACCAGCATTCTAGATAGCTGGCTAGGCTTGTCTAAACAAAAATGTTTTTAGCGGGTGCCAAAAAGAGTTCAGTGAAGGTGCTTGCCTAATATAAATAGGCAGGAGGCCCTAAAGTTTAGCTGCCACCACACTAAAGGCTCAGTTTCTTACAGATGTGGAACAGGTATAATGTGGTGTTTGTAATGGTATCAGTTCCGCAAATGAAGTGGTCGAGAGGACATACAGTACTATATGGCAAAGAGGGGTAAGTTCTCCCACCTCTCCTCTGCAATCCCCTCTGCATCCTCAGAATCTGCCCTAGAGAGGTAGAGGATTCTCTGGTCATATTTTGGGTGTGCAAGAGGAGAGGAAGGGGAAGTCCTGTTGTGCACGTGGGAGGCCACTTGCAGAGTGTTGGCTAGCACCCAAAATGCAGAAAATAGCAGCCACTTGGTACTTACTGGGCGTTGCTCGGTGTGCCAGCTCCACAATGCTAGGGATGTTCACATGCAATGTTAGAAACTCAGGTATATAAGATAGGCACCAAACAGCACCTTGAATCTGGGTTGCAGTTGCCACAATGGAATGTCTGTTGCCAGGGGGTTGGACTAAATGGCCCTTGGGATCACTTACACCCCTGCAGTTCTATGATTTTAACTACATTGCTTGACTGTAGCTTGCTCTTACAACAATTCACTTGTCCCAGGGTGCAAGAAGGAGAAATGCACACACAATGGAAATGGAATTAACTCTGGACTAAGGCAGAGATTTTAAAACCGTGGTCTCCTCCCTGGCACCCATAAATCTCCATGGAGTCACAATTGGACCCATGGCAGTAGAAAAATACACTTGGCGCCTGGCTAATTTTGAACGCTGCTCACATGAGGGCAGTTCTGAAAGGGTGATGTTAAGTGTACTTGTTTACGTGTATACACGAACCCTTGGAACCAATCCCTTGGGTAAGATGTACCGGTAATTATACTATGTAACATTTCTACTTGTGGCGACTCCCTTCACAATTAAGAACCGTGCTGTCTGGGTGTTGCTAAACCCAAGGGCTATGTCCCTGTCACCATAGTGTTGGCGTGGCACCAAGTTTCACCACTGGTGCCTGCAGTTTCTGTTTTGGTATTTGATTTGGCATGATTGGTTGTTGCTTCTGCAGGTCTGGGGTGGTGTGTTGTGAACACATCTGGCATTGTTCCTCGCTATTGTTAGGCTTATTTAACACGAAACTGTAGATATAAGACCAAAGGGCAGGATTCAGCTAAATAATTGTGTGAGCACAAGAATTATCACAGTGCACTGGGGACTTTGCCCTGTTGGTGCCCTGGGCCATCCCCAAATCAGCTCCAGAGAATTGGGGAAACCCCCCCAAAAAAAAACAGATTTAGGGGCTACATAGGGGAGGGTGGGAGAAGAGGGCAGGACATTCTGTTGTACAAGGACAAATTCAGGCACTGATGGGACCTTAACCATAGTGCTATGTAGAATGCAACCCAAAGAATACAACTACTCTTCGCTCCCTTTGTTAATGGCGGCAAGCTCATACGCTTGTATTTGAGATACCAAAGTCTAGTACATAACTTTTTTGCACGAGAAAACACTTGTGTGAGGTTTGTTCCACATAAACCCTGAAGCTAGGGGTATTGAAACCACATAGAAGCTTTTATTTCAGGTAAGAAAGTTTTTTTTTTAAATAAACAAACTAAAAAAGAAAATGCCTGGTCCTCCAGATGTTCCTGGACTCAAGCTCTCATCGGATGTGGCCAGGATAGTTGAGGATGGTGGCAGTTGCAATTCAATAGTATCTAAAAGACCACAGTTTCCCCGCTCCTGCTCTGAATGTGTGAAGTCTGACTCCAACAAATGCAAATTCATACATTGTACAGCTGAACTCGCGAGGGAGTCAAGTCTGGCTGCAACTTTTTGCATGCTGGGCATGATGGGTGGAGCAGCCTTTTGACAATCTTTGTTGAAATGCAAACTTTACTGGCTCATTTATGACATTACACCAAACCATAGTTTGTAGTAATCCTTGACTAGAACCACATTATGATTTTACCTTCTAAGCATACAGGCAAATAGATTGCGGGGGAGGGAGAAGCAATTTGGCAATCCCTATTCTACAGTGCAAAGGCCATATTTTGATTTGTTAATTCAGGAGTTATGCTGAATCAAAGTTAAATTTATTTAACCATGTTTTGTTATGTGTGTCTGTTTCTGGCCTGGTGTGCACATCATGCTAAGCCAAAGCATTGCTTAGTCTATGGGTTGGCAAACTAAGGCCCATGGGCCGGATCAGGCCCAATTGCCTTCTAGATCCAGCCTGCGGACGGTCTGGGAATCCAGGCAGCCAGCATAGCGTGCGCGATGGTTTTTGCGACTCAACCAGGCTTGGGGGTCAAAAGTGACACAGGTGGCTGCTGGGGACAAGCCCCTTCTCCGTCTGTCGTATGCGCGTGCAGCCACCTTTTCTTCCAGGGTGGGGGGTGGGGAAGAGGGAAAAGGAGCCACAGTTCGGATTTCCACCATGGAGCTGCCGGCGACTGACCTCAGGAAGGGCAGTTGTGGCGGCAGGGACTCGGAGGCACCTCGGGAGTGACGCCCGCCGGTATCTGTGGTGGCAGTGCTCCCCGCCTCAGGAAGCGGGGAGCGCCTGGGCGGCTGCACTCTGAAGTAGTTCTGCGCTTTGCTGGGGAGGCCTCTCGTTAGCTACACGGTGCGAGCCATGGAAAAGTAAATAGCCGCTGCCACCTCTTCCCTCATGCGGGGAAAAGAATATTTTTGCTTGAGCGGCCCTGGCCTGACTTAGCGTGGCCAACAGCTTTCCCCTTCACCCACACATGCACACACACTCTTCAAAGCTGACAGGAATGGCGCGCTTACCTCAGCCCCCCACCCCGCCTGTCAACGCATAAAACGCAAAGGAAGCAGCGTGGGTGTATGAGGGAAACACCCCCCCCCCAAATTACATTTGGGCAACGTTGGGATTGGTCCCAATAAGGGTTTTTGCCAAAAATGCGGGTCATAATCATGGCAACATATAGTCCGGCCCCCCACAAGGTCTGAGGGACAGCATACTGACGCCCTGTTGAAAAAGTTTGCTGACCCCTGGCTTAGTCTGAGCACTCAGACTCTGGGAAAGGAGATTGTGGCTGTTTGCCTTCTCTAGAGTAACTATGAGCTGTAACCAAGGTTTCTCCTATGGATTATAGGGGAGAGCTAAACCATGAACCCAGGTTCAGATGACAAACTAGGTGAAACCATCGCTTGGTGTGTATTATTATTTATCCTCTTCCACATGTATCCCAAGGCGATATACAAAATATAATAAAAGCGGCACAAAACGTAACAGAATATTGTTTTAACAGCAATATGAAGCACACACCTATGGCAGAGCCTTAATCATACAGCTGAGAAAGCTTGTTGGAAGAAAAATACCTTATTTCCAAAAAGTGTAACTGGTAGGCTCAGGATGATTAGGGAAAGGACCAAAGAAGATGCAATTTCTTCTCTGAGATCGAGCCCACTTACCTCTGCTCTGAGTCATGATTTCAGCTTGATAGAACATTTGAACAAGGCCACTGTTAAGTCAGAAGAAATGCTGAATAATGTTTTGAATGGGCTTTTTTTATGTGAAGGGATTTCACTCCAGTGGCGTCGCTAGCCTCTGCGCTGCTGGGGGCGGCGGCAGCGCAGAGGCACCCCCCTGGGGGAGGGGCACGACGCGTGCGTCGTGACGTCATCATGACGTCACGACGCACGTGTATGCAGAAAGGGGGGATTTCCCCCTTTCCGAGGCTTTTTTTCGGCAGGGGGTGGTGACCAGCGAGGAGGGGGCGACAAGCGTGCCCCCCCTCGCTGGTCGGGCCCCCCCCCGCCGAAAAAAAGCGGGCGGAAAGCCTGGAAAAGAAGCAGAGCGGCGCTTAAACGCGCCTGCTCTGCTTCCTTTCCAGGCTTTCCCCGCCCCCCCCCCGCGGTTTTTTTCGGCGGGGGGTGACCAGCGAGGAGGGGGTGACAAGCGTGACACCCCCCCTCGCTGGTCGGCCCCCCCCGCCGAAAAAAAGCAGCGGAAAGGGGAAAAGGAAGCAGAGCGGCGCTTAAACGCGCCTGCTCTGTTTCCTTTCCCGCCCCCCCCCCGCGGTTTTTTTCGGCGGGGGGTGGTGACCAGCGATGAGGGGGTGACAAGCGTGACACCCCCCCTCGCTGGTCGACCCCCCCCCGCCGAAAAAAGCGGCGACGGAGGGCGCAGCGGCGCGTGGGAGTGGCGGGAGGGGTCGCCCCCACCCGCCGCTGCTCACCCTGTCACTGGGGGCGTACCGCCCCCACCGCCCCTCCCTAGCGACGCCCCTGTTTCACTCCAACTTAGCATTAGAATGGTTCTGTCTCATAACCAGACACGTGACCTTGGCCTGAGGAACTCTGAAAAATGAGCATGATTACTTTTTCCGAATATAAATAGGGATGTCTTGATGTTTGTGATTGCCTTCTGTGATTGCCTTTTGTGTGGCCTCTGCATTTTTACTTCTAGATTGGATTTCTGTGTTCTTGAACAAAGTAAAAAATAAATAAAAATCCTTCCAGTAGCACCTTAGAGACCAACTAATTTAGTTCTTGGTATGAGCTTTCGTGTGCACTTGGGAGGAGAGTTCGGAGGGCAGTAGTGTGCGTGTCAACCAGGTTATCTTAAAAGGGGCAGGATTCAATAAAATAGTTTTGCTAGCCAGAGCCAGAGCAACAAGTCCTGCTAGTGCAGTGGGGCTTCCTCTCCTGCTCAAAGTCTTTTCAAATCGACTCAGGGGAAGGAGGTAGGAAACTTCTTTTTCTTTTTTTCTTTTTACAAAAACGGTTTGCACGTCTTCTGCAGGTTGTCTCCCAAGTGGGATGAAGTCATCTTCCCCAAACGGCTTCACTGTCATCTTTTTGAAAATCATTTCAAAATGGAGAGCCATAAGCAGTGTTAGAAACTCGGGTATACAAGCTCGGCACTAAGTGGCTCCCTAAGCCACGGTTACAGTCGTCAAAATGCAATGCCTACTTGCCATTTTTGGGCCAGACGTTTTAATGTATTTTTAATTTTTTGTTGGAAGCCAAACGTCCGACGCCGTTTCCGAGGCTTCCGGTTGAGTTCAGGAAGCTCCTGCAGCCAATCAGAAGCCACGTCTTGGTTTTCGAACTGTTTCGGGAGTCAAACGGATTCCCAGAACGGATTAAGTTCGAGAACCAAGGTACCACTGTATTGATTTGGGTCTGTTTAAAAGCAGTTTGCCAAATTGCTACAAGGAATGACATTAACTAAGTGCGCATCTCCTCCTTCTTTTTCAAACCTTGGAACCCAGGATTGTGAATGCTGTAGAACCAACCCTCTCCTTTTGGTACGTGATAGCTCACCACTCCGATGCTGTCCCCGATTCACGTTGGGCGTTACTGGATATTCTGATGGAAGTTATGGGCCCTGCTTCCTTTTAATCAGAGAGCTGGAATTAAGACATGGGAAACCAAGGTTCAAGTTCTGTGTCTGTCACTGAGTGGCGTTGGCAGGCAGAGGGGTTCAGTGGGGGAGAAGGAACATCGTGTAAGATTCCTGTACAACCAGTTGCCATAACTTGATGATGTAACGTGCATACTGATATTGCGAATACTTACAGAAGACAGTGATTTGGTGTGCATGGAGGTGCATGCACACAAACAGGCATATGCGCATCCATGTATTAAATAAATGCTGGGCGCTGTTTCTTAAAATTAGTGTAAATGTGATATAATTAACTATTTGAAACCAATCATTTGTATTTCTGCCCATCCAGACATATCCTTAAAAACCAGAGTTGCCAACTGGAATTAGTTCTGGTTTGGCTAAGGATTATATAATCTTTGTCTGCTCAAGAGAGTTGTCCCACAAGTGTGCAGTGCCTTTCATTGTTCATGTGTTCTGTCTTTCTAAATTGCCGGTACTCATCAGGCTTCTTTGTGAACACTTCCTCCTAATTTGGGACATGTAACCCTGGCTCAGTTTATTGGTGAATGCACTAATTTGCATGCCACTTGCATATTAAACACACACACACAAAGATTGCCTGACTATCTTTAGAAAGACCTTTGAGATTAATGGGTCCTGACTGAAGAAAATTATGTTTAAACAGAATGGCAAATTAAATACAATTGCTCAAGACATAATTCAATGTCAGTGTAATGTGTCATAGTTTCCATTAGGAATGGATAGACAAGTCAACCTATTTATTTTCAGTGTAAATTTTGCATGTGCTCACTCATATGCCAATTCCTCAATGGGGTTTTTAAATTATTATTAAAAAACACAGAAACTTTGCATTTTAATTATACTCATCTTATATACGTTCTTCTAAAATGTGCATTTTTGAATTGAAAATGCATCACAAAATTTGTAGAAATGAGTTAAGCTGTGTTCAACTCCACATACAATTACAAATTGAGAAATTGGGTCGGTTCACCTTAAAATGTGGAATGAACAAATTTATTCTCCATCCCTACTTGCCACAGCAGCATAAAACCCCTTTAAAAATTACATTACTGTATTCTATAAGAGGGCACCACACGGTGTGGGACCCTCACAGATATACCCAGTAAAAAAGAAAACCACACTTTTCAAAATCCACAGCTACATTCTACAACAATTCATTTCACCATTTTAATACACATATTTGATTTGGTCGTCTAACACTAAGTGATTAAATTATAAACGTGCTGTACCACAAAATAATTTTCAGCATAAAGATTTGCATTATGGAATCATAAAGATTCCCAGTAAGTAAACTCTGTGGTATATTGTGACCGTACAGTATATCAATTGACTGTGTCTCACAATCCCTTTACGTTTTTGGTGGTAATTGCCATATTTCATGTACTCTTTCGATGATATGTTTAGACAACGGATACAGAAAAATAGGCTGTGCTTTTATTCAGTTTGATTTGTATGCTGTACAGCACTATAAACGTGATATACCTGATGGTTACAATTCCTACTAAGAGTTAAATGTTACTCTTTGCCTGGCAAAGTAACTCTGCAAGACGTTCAGGGCAGTAAAAGTTAGCACAGCGCACAAATTATATTGTCAAGCTGACAATCCATGGAATAATTTTTGCTTTCATTTCAGCAAAAGGGAGTGAATAATAAAAGAACTATGGTCTGGTTTCTAAAAAACAGAACTGTGTGTTAAATCACTTCCTTGCGTTTGGTATTGCATTGAAACATAGTTCATCGGTGCTATCATTGTTGCTGGAGAGCAGAGAATTTTGCACAGCTAATAGTTTTATAGTTGCTAGTTCTGGGCAAAATGTTCTGTTTTGGTCCATCCATCCCCCCTCCCCCAATAATGATGGGAGCTGCAAATTTGCAGAAACTATTGATGATAGAAATATAAAAATGTGTGATCATCTGTGTTCTGATCATCTGTTGAAATATTTTGTTGAGCTCTAGCGTTTAAGATGCTGTGAAATCAAATCATAGAATCACAGAATAAATGAAGCTTAATAAGTTTTGATACAAAACTGGGGTTAAGATGTTCAGAATTCCTAAGTTTTGTTCTCCGTCCCGTTACACTTTTCTCGGCACACACTTATATGACTCCCTATTTTGGAATAGTTTTGACGGTGAAGCACTTTGGGAAGGAAGACTTCCATTCATGACTTCCAGCCTGCGGTAGTTTTGCAATCCTTGAAAAATAAACAAAGTTCTCGCAACCCCTTCGTCTGAAGGGTCATGGGGTGGGGAGGAAGAGGAGAAGCCCCTTTGTAACAGCAAGTCTCCTCTGGCTTCAGCTAGCCCAAGTCTCCTCTATTCTTCAGCTAGCCCAACCTATTCCTATTATTCTCTGGGTATACTGAGGAACTTCATTAAGGTGAGTTTGAACAAGGCATTTTAAAATGTGGCATCTCCAGTATTTTTACACTGGCTGCATCTATGGTCCAGAGTGCTTTTTATCAGATTAGGTTTGCTGTGTGAGCTCCAACCCTAACTGAATCAAGAGAGCCTGGCCTTAGTGATGCAGTCTCTGGTTTAAAGTTAATGCCAAGCGCTTTCCACGAGTTTGCCTTCGGAAACTGCACTTAGTTAAGAACATACCTGCTAAATTACTGAGGTAGGGAATTACCGGTATGGCTGTATTATGCTGGTCCTACACTGCTTGCTGAGACTTCTAATCCATGGGGAGGCAAACTAAGGTCCGAGGGCCGGATCCAGCCCAATCACCTTCTCAGTCCAGCCCGCGGACAGTCCAGGAATCAGCGTGTTTTTACATGAGTAGAATGTGTGCTTTTATTTAAAATGCATCTCTGGGTTATTTGTGGGGCATAGGAATTCATTCATTTTTTTTTCCTTTCCAAATATAGTCCGCCCCCCCACGAGGGACAGTGGACCGGCCCTCTGCTGAAAAAGTTTGCTAACCCCCATCTAATCCATTAATGAGGACCAATTCAGTGTGCTGGTTTTAGGACAAGGGTACCCCCTAGGTGCCTGTACATTAAGAACTTTAATATGAGCTTTTTACAGGTGATCCTGCTTCTGAGATGAGACAGGTATCTACCAGAGACAGAGCCTTCCTTGGGATGTGATGGAGAGTAGGTTCAATGACAGTTCTATCTGGCAGCTACTTTGTTCCTCTGGCTCTGTTTCCTTGGGCCATTTGGACATAATTTTAGTCCTGTTGGTTTCTTTTTAAGAATTTGTTGCTTTTAGTTTATGCGCTTTAATTTGCTTTTAGTTTATGCGCTTTTTTTAAATTTTTTTATTCATCATGTTTTTTATTATTCATATTTTAGTAGGCTTTGTATTTCTTCCTAGGAGTTTTTATTGAGGGGTGGTATAATTTTTTATGTTTGACTTTGTAAAGGTAAAGGGACCCCCCCCCCTGACTATTAGGTCCAGTCGCGGAAGACTCTGGGGTTTCGGTGCTCATCTGTGCTCTTACTGGCTTGGGACTTTACTGGCTGAGGGAGCCAGTGTACAGCTTCCGGGTCATGTGGCCAGCATGACTAAGCCGCTTCTGGTGAACCAGAGCAGCGCACAGAAATGCCGTTTACCTTTCCACTGGAGTGGTACCTATTTATCTACTTGCACTTTGATGTGCTTTCAAACTGCTAGGTTGGCAGGAGCTGGGACCAAGCAACGGGAGCTCAACCTGTCACAGGGATTAGAACCACCAACCTTCTGATCAGCAAGCCCTAGGACCTTTGGTTTAAAAAGACAGGTCTGGATGATGGAAAGGACACACACCACATCTGATAAGTGATTAAATCCTGCCTTGAGGCTTAACTTTGCTAACCCCAAGTGCACAGTGTAGTCTGTTAAGCACTCCTCATGTCCATTTATTTCAAAAGGGAGAATTAAGCACATAGGTAAATTCCTCTCGTTGAAATGTGTGGGAATAAAAAAAAGCTGCTTAACTTTAGCTATAAGTGACATAAAAGTTTACTAAAATGCTTGAAGAAATAATTGTATTTTGAAGGTAATACCACATCAAATATCAAAGCATTTTATCAAAATCTGAATAAAAGATTACACTTATGAAGCCACTGATTGTAGGGATTGACAGAATTCACACAATTTATATAATTATATCATCAAGAAAAGAGGCAAAAAATATTAAACATTCAAGTAAGAACTTTTTTTTAATAACTCTCTGGTTTTGTACAATTAACAGATTCAGCAGCTTAAAAAGAAAGGGAAACTATAGATGGGGATGTATAGCTTCTTTTCGCCACCTGAAGCTTACATATTTAGCAAAAGCAAAAATTCAGACGAAAATAAAACAGGATTTCAAGATAGTAAGAGTGTGATCATGAAAAGTAAGATTGTCTACAGAAAAACGAGAAGCACTATTTTCCAATTCCTGTCATTTTCGGTGTCAAAATGTTTCCAGATAAGTTTGTTTTGATGTGGATTCGTGTTTCTAGTGAAAAGTTTTTGTGCACTTAACTGTTTTGTGTGCAACTGAATTCTATGCTTAGGTGTTTAAAAGCCACAACTGCTGTCTCACCGTTGAGACAGCATTGTGGATCTGTGCTGATGGCTCCGATTCTGTGAGAATCCAGCAAGTTACCCTGCCCAAGTGATTGGATCATTGAAATGTTCACTTGGCTGCCTGAGAAGCTGCTCAAACACTTGCAAATCTCATGCGGCTGAGACAACATCTAAACTCTAAAGGGCTCAGTGTAGGCAGGTAAGAGAGAGAACCCAAAAGGGGCAAGAGACAGGGTAAAGATATCTGAAAGGAAGGATACAGGAATGGGGATCCTAGTTTGTTTTGCACAAACCATAATTGTTAAGTCAAGAAGTAACCTTGGTTTCAGGTCATGGTTGGCTTGGAGTGAAACAAACCATGAGTCCTGGGAGTCCTGGTTTGACCGCAATGCTGAGCCAGGGATCATTGCTTATTGTCCCTGTTTGCACTAAGAGGAGTGAAGTGCAGGCCATCTGAGTGTTCATGGGAAACGGTTAACGTTGGCAAATTAATACTTAGACTGTCAACCAGTCACGGACATATATTTCCATATTGCAAAGAAACGTTCCGTCTCGTAGCTGTCACATGTTGCTTCTGGAAGATTTGGGGGGCTTACTCTTAAAGTAAGTGATATTGCTTAGTATCTATACATGTACGTGTGCAGAGAGAGAGTGTGTGTGTGTGTTCTCCTGCATAAATCCTTAAATGTCATATTTATATATAGTGGACAGGTGAAGAATTGGAAGTCCCTTACCTTCTGAGTTTTATTTTCCGCCCTCTCTCTTTTAGCCTCTTTTCTATTTCTTTTATTATTATATTATTATTATTATTAGCATAGAAAGGGTAAAGCCCCATGTTTGAGAAACTGTTTTGAATGGGGAACCATTATTATTATTATTATTATTAGCATAGAAAGGGTAAAGCCCCATGTTTGAGAAACTGTTTTGAATGGGGAAGGTCTCAGTTGTCTCCAAGCCATCACCAGTTAGGGAAAGACTCCCACCTGAAGCCTAGGAGAGTGTTGACAATACAGGAACTTGTAAGATGGTTTAAGACAGCATCTTAAGACATTTTAATTGTTAAAGCAACCAATTAGAATTCAAGCTTGTACTGGAAATACATGATTTTAATAATTGTTTAAAAAGCAACCAGAAACTAGGTGCAGCACAAAAAGATGTGTTTGGGTTTTGTTGTTGTTGTTTTTAATACTGTAATGGAACAAAGAACATAAATAACTATTTAAAAAGACTGCTTCAAATGCACTCCTGGCATTGAAGGAGTGGATTAAACAAAAACACACCCCAAAAAACTTTGGAGCTTTTGAGAAGGAAAATAGAAATTCTTTCCCCCTCTGCATCTGTTGAAGACCCCCCCCCCTCAAGGCTAGTAAAAGAAGATGGCTTTGAAGGCCTGCAGGAAAGCTGGGATATCAAAGGAAGTTACAGGGAGTTCAGCAGCAATTGTTTTATGGCTTGTCAGAAATGGGCCTATTTGTATAGGTAAGCGCGGAGCCTATATGTGAGTTGACAATTTGGTGCCATTTATATCCGCCATAAAAAGAGAAGGGCAGAGGAACTAAGCTGTAAATGCAAATTGTTTAGCTCATTCTCCCCCCCCCCCAAAGAAGAGCAAAGGAAGCTAGCTATAGGAAGCATTTTATTGACGTTGCTTTAATAGGGGCCAGTCGCGTCCTCAGTCTAACATAATATTGTACTCTTCCTGCAGAATTTTAAATCCCTTTGCTCTTTTAGACTAAAACGGTATATGCATCAGTGATGAAACTTTACTGGAAAGTTGAGGAATTAGAAATGTGGATTGCTCGACACATGCGGCCTATGGCGGAGTGCCTTACAAAGTCTTGTCACGGCACCTTCTGAACTAAATCTTGGACTTTCCATTGTTATATAAATAAGCTAATGGCTTAGAATGCGTTTAATGACTAGCCATTTAGCTTTTCAAATGGGTATGCCGTGAAGAAGATTTTACCAACTGTCAAGATAAAAGAAGCTTTTATTTTCTAAAGATTAAGTTAAAAATTATTCCTGTGGCTCAGAGCTTAGCTTCCTAGAATGCAGTGTTTGATTATATCTGGGTGATCTTACAGACCCTGGAAGACAGGTTTGATGAATCTCTGATGGACTCACAACTCATATTTTGTGAGCTATGGTTTTCAGCTGTCTGTTAAGCATGGGAGGGAAATTTGCAAACTGAGTGGAACATGCAAGACACCCCCCCCCCTTAAAAACAAACCCGTTTTTTGTTGAACATTTATGGCAGCAAGAGCAAAGCCAGCCAAATGCAGGCTTGAAGAGGAAAAGTAAGAAGAGCAGTTAACTCATTAGAGAAGGAACAAAACCAATGGCGGGCTACAAGATGCTGCAGATGTTTACAAACAGCTGTCAAAAGTTGTTTCAACAACATGGAGTTATTGAGGGAGGCAGTTTGCTATTTTATTTGTAATGACTAGTACCTGGATGTCTCCTGCTACAATGCACAAGAAAATGAGACTCTCCATTTCAAAATGCAGCTCTGGTGGGCAAAAGGAGCTTGCATCTGGAGTTTGGTGCAAGAAACAGAACCATATCCAGAGCCAAAGTTGCTTCTGTTTCCCAATCAGCTCCTGGACCAAATGTTTCCCTTTAATTCCTTGCCTTCAAAGAACTAAGAAACTCCTTCCTTGACTGCTTGCAATCCCTGGGAGAGCTAAACTGTATAGCGATGATTATATTATCGCTGAAATTTTCCATCCAGAACCTGTCCTCATTGACCATAGTGAATTGGACTTGCCAAATTGAGGAACGCTTCAGCTAAATGACCAGATCAGAAAGTGCTGATATTGTAGAGTACTTGAGTTTTAAAATTTGTTCTATTAACTTCACTGAGTTGCAGTACAGGAATTTCAGTTTGTTAACGTTTTAGGACTGTGTAGGAGCTATTTGTGTCCCGTGTGACTATCGTTTTTAATGCATTAGCAGTCCTTTTTATACATTGAATCATTGCTGGCTTAATATTTTGCCCAAACAATTTTTTTTAAAAAAAACTTATTTCATAAAACTGTATAACTAAAACAACAACGATCCCTGATATCTAAAATTATTTCCTGTTCTCTGGTGTTCAGTCTATTCTCCAAATATGGGAGGAGTAAAGGGATTTCAATTATCAACTCCCTTTTTAGTTCAGAATATCTTTTTTAAAAATATCATTTTTAAGCTGCTGAATTGCAACACAGGATATGTGTTGATAGGGTCTCCTTTTCAAGATATGAAAAATCAATTACTCTGAACTGGCAAAAGAGAAAAGTTAACGATACCACTCTTGGGCATACAGTAAATAAGAACTGCGGATCAATCATGTAATAGGTTGTGACGGTGAGGTTATTTGAAGCAAAGCTCTTTGATCATCTGTCAGATCACGTTAAGGGAAAAAATTCTCTCACAAGAAAGTCCGTCATTTTTACAAGACTGGGGTCCTGGTTCTTAAGGGCCAAACACCGTCTAAAACCACGCAATGTGAATGGCAGGCTCAGCAAACGGGTCCACCGCTGTTACTGGGCCAGAAACCCCATTGCAAGCATGCAGTTGCTAAGTAGAATTGTAAGATAGACAATGTTCAAACTTTTAAGGCAAATCTGTACCCGTTGTCTTCATGTTCCAGGCACAATGTCTTATGATGTTGCTCTTCACTCTGCATTGTACTTTGGGATTGCTTCCTACAGCTAAAACAAAACAAACAAAAAAATCCTTCCAGTAGCACCTTAAGAGACCAACTAAGTTTGTTGTTCTTGGTTGATGCACACGAAGCTCTACCAAGAACAAACAAGTCTTCGCTGTGGGTTGTAAGAATTTATTCACCACCATCAGCTTTAGGCTCTCCAGTGCGGTGCGACCTAACACCCCATAGGTAAAACCCTGAGTATTGTTCTAATTTTTTTTCAACATAGTCTAGGTCAAGTACAAAGATAGATCGGTACTCTTTTAATTCTCATGATAAGTTACATCAAGATATGTTGATATCTTTTTCTGTGTACTGTCCTATAGGTCGGTTTGTAACATACAGGACATTCTTTCAAATGCACAGATTTGCCAACCAATGCTTAAATCTCATCTTCGCTGAAGTGTTTGCTTCCCCTGCCACGAAAATGTCTAACTCATAATTCTAATGCTCTCGAATTGGAAGTTCACACAAAACCTGGTTCTTTGGCATTCACCTTTATTTCGAAGTTCTCGACATGATTTTGTATTCTGGCATAAGTGGTATTTACTTCTCAGTTCAGAGGAGAAATTTATGCAAGTGGTGCCTTTTACGTGAGTGCTAGTTGTGAGTATCATTTTGCTTTATTTTGTGCGCATCCAAAAAGACCATTTTGCGATTAGAGTAAATGTCCCATTGAAGATTAACCGTTTGCTATAATTGTAGTCAACTAGTATCTAAAGCAAATGGCCTGTGAGTTACCTCATTTATTTGAAGAGTTAAATCGGTGCCAAGTTTTATTTCTGTTGAAGAAAACAATTTAAATGAGAAAGCATATGGATTTAAACCCACATTTCTTTTTGAACATAAAGATTCCGGAGACCGTAAGTTCCAAAACTTCCCCGAGGTGCAAGGGCAGTCTGCTGTTTATAGAGGTTGAGCTTTTAACAATAGTCAGGAAGCTCGATTTGACCGTGTTAAAATGAACATTACTTCCAGGTAGTTTGCAACAGAGAGGTGGAATTTGAGGAGCTGTACTTACTCACAATTTTTGCTCAGTTAAATACCAGAATGTTTTGACAGCTCGCATTGATAACCTTTCATGGTGGTTGAGAGACCACTTCCTCAGCTGTGAACACAGACTGGTGCAGGTTTCTTGCAGATCCTCGAAATCTGTTGTTTCTCTTGTGACCTACTGTCTTCCTGATTTCTCTTGGCACTGTGTCTGGCTGAGAGCAGTGATGGCCGATTGCATCATATTCTGGAGCACTGCGAAACGTTGTCCGCCAGATTGAGCCTGTATGTTTGATGCTCTGATGAGAAATTTACAGGGTAAGTTTTGGCACAAAGTTCGTGAAATACTACTAAACTTGATCAGTTGTTCCTGGAGTTAAGTTGTGTATTACGGTGTTTTCTTAAACCTTGTTTTTGTGAGGCTGTTGTGACTTTAGCCTAAAAAGGTAAAGGTAAAGGACCCCCGACCGTTAGGTAGTCGCGAATGACTTTGGGGTTGAGGTGCTCATTTTGCTTTACTGGCCAAGGGAGCCGATGTTTGTCCGCTGACAGTTTTTCCAAGTTACGTGGCCAGCATGACTAAGCTGTTTCTGAAAACCAGAGCAGTGCAGGAATGAACCTTCCGCTGGAGCAGTACCTTTCCTCTTGCACTTCGTCTTCGAACTCTGGTTGGCAGGATGTACAAGAGGGAGCCACTCTTCACGGGGATTCGAACTTTATTTCTGTCGAAGCCTAGGCTCTTGGTTTAGACCAAGCACCACCTGCCCTTTTGACTTAGCCTGCTCCCCGCCCCCCAAAAAAGTCTAGCAAGAAATCACTGAGCCGTGCCATTTAGATGCGTCTGGTTGTAAAATATTTCAAAGTAGATGTCTACAAGCTACCTCTTGCCGGGCAATAAATGGGCAAAACCTCCTCCTTGGCTGCTCAGTCTTCTCTGTCTTTCCTTCACACTGAAGTTCTTCACTTAGAAAAGAATAATTTGGCATCTTAGCTGAGGAGGCCAAACAAACCATGGCTAAACAAGGCTGTTTGGTTCAGATACAATGCCAAACCATAGTCAAAACAAGCCATGGTTCATAAGCCAATGGCAAACCACGGCTTCATCCTGGTTTGTTACCAGAAAACAAATCATGGTTATTATGCTATTCTGGGCCTCAGGCATAAAAACCATGCTTTGGTTAAACAAATGATTGCTTAGCATCATGTGCAGCAACCAGACCATTGTGTTTCAGAATTACTGCTCTCCAAGTCTGGTTTACGTATGAAGGAAATGGGAAACAACTGTAATCAGATATAAAAGAAAGCCACTCAAGTGTCATCCAGCCTGCTTACAAATTTCTGTGTGTTATTTGCCCAAGCCCTTTTGCTTGCTGATGAAGTAGGCAGAAATTGGTTTTCCTTCTCATGAGCTGGTTGTGGACTCCAGTCCCTGTCTGTTTGAGGTGTGAGAGGAAACTTGGGCATAATCTGTCTGTAATGTAATATGCCGGTCTACCAACACCTCTTCTAAGCAGTCTTGTTTTCATTAATTAATATGTCGGGTACCATCTGCCTTAAGGCAGATGCTTTGAAGGCATAATCATATCGGGGCTGATTGTGATCTGCGCTAATGACGGGCCCAGGTAGTGGCATACCCTTGTTGCTCAGCTACTAAATGCATACCTTTACACTCTCTTAAATTTTTTCTTGGAAATTATGTTATACACACATCAAAGCTGGCAAATCCTGTGATGAAAGGACTCTTTAACTTTTATTAGGAAAAGCAGATTAAAGACGGGAAAATGGGTGGTTGAAGCAGCATTCCAATTCTTACTTCACGCTTCCTGTGAAACTTATTAGATTATTATTATTGAATTATTTTGCAGATAATCATAATAATTGTATGGCACCCCACCCCCAAGACCATTCCATTGTAACTATCCAACGATTGAATACTTTTTAAAAAGCAAATGATAAATGGTAATTCCTGTAAATCATGTAATAATGGCAGAATCTAAAATAAGTTTCAGTCATTGTCAGTCTTGGGTAGTGTTGATGAATATATCAAGATTGGCGGAAGATGCAAGAAAGATATCCACATTATTGTCCCTATTCCGTAGTGACTCTTTTCTGAGGAAAGAATATTTATTGAATTTTGTAACATGGTTTAGATTTGATCCTCTTTCTTTCACTATCATCTGCTTTGTTATTTTGGGGGGGACCTAAGTGTGTCCCTTTTATGTAAATATGTTATCTGTTGTGAGGAACAGACTGCATTCGCCTTTGCAGTAAATGCAAAGTTGGCTATTCAAGGAGGAGAATACAAGTAGACTTGTGAAAACGTTTCAGTGGGCGTTCCACAGCGGCCATCCCTCTGTTTGCTCTCCGTACCAACAGTCATCATTCCGTTCATGCTGAGCACTCCCAGTTCTCATTGGATTGCATCTGGCTTCTCTCTGCTTAGGGTGTTGTTGTTGTTATTTTTAAAAAGCCCTTCATTGTGATTTGTCTTGTTCCTTGCACTGGGTGCCATAGTTTTTCACAGCATAGCTTTTCACTATGTGCAGATCTATATTAGATATTTCAGGATGCGCTTTTGAACTTTTCTCCAAGCGTATTCCTGTACTGAAGACAAGAGAAGCACTATGCACTAAGCTGAGAGCTATTACTGCATGGAAGATAGGCATTGTTGGTAAATGTATCCAGGTGGCGCTGTGGGTTAAACCACAGAGCTTAGGACTTGCTGATCGGAAGGTTGGGGGTTCGAATCCCTGCCGACGGGGTGAGCTCCCATTGCTCGGTCCCAGCTCCTGCCAACCTAGCAGTTCGAAAGCACGTCAAAGTGCAAGTAGATAAATAGGTACCGCTCTGGCGGAAGGTAAACGGCGTTTCCATGCGCTGCTCTGGTTCGCCAGAAGCGGCTTAGTCATGCTGGCCACATGACCCGGAAGCTGTACGCCGGCTCCCTCGGCCAATAAAGCGAGATGAGCACCACAACCCCAGAGTCGTCCGCGACTGGACCTAATGGTCAGGGGTCCCATTACCTTTTTACAAACTGTAAATCATGTAATAATGGCAGAATCTAAAATAAGTTTCAGTCATTGTCAGTCGTTGGAATAGTAGTTTGAACGAATTATATCAAGATTGGCTGGAATGATGCAAGAAAGATATTTCACATTATTGTCCCCATATTCCGTATGTGACTCTTTCTCTGTATGGAAGCAGATGGATATTTAAATGAATTGTTGTAACATGAGTTTCTCAGATGTTGGATCCTCTTTCCCATCATTCTCCTCATCTGTTCTTTGTTATTTTGGGGGGGACATATAGAAGGTGGAGGAGCATACTTTTATGTAAATAGGTGTTGGGCATCATAATTTAGAAGAGGAACAGACTGGCAGGTGGCAGCTCTGCCTTGTAGCAGTAAAATGAGAAAAGTTGGCTATTTCTGAGGAGGAGAATACAAGTTAGACTTGTGACAAAATGTTTCAGTGTGGATTGTTCCAGTCAGTTGGCCATTCCCTTCTGGGTTGCTTCTTCCGTACCCAACAGTCATCATTCCGTTCATGCTGAGCACTCCCAGTTCTCATTGGATTGCATCTGGCTTCTCTCTGCTTAGGGTGTTGTTGTTGTTATTTTTAAAAAGCCCTTCATTGTGATTTGTCTTGTTCCTTGCACTGGGTGCCATAGTTTTTCACAGCATAGCTTTTCACTATGTGCAGATCTATATTAGATATTTCAGGATGCGCTTTTGAACTTTTCTCCAAGCGTATTCCTGTACTGAAGACAAGAGAAGCACTATGCACTAAGCTGAGAGCTATTACTGCATGGAAGATAGGCATTGTTGGTAAATGTATCCAGGTGGCGCTGTGGGTTAAACCACAGAGCTTAGGACTTGCTGATCGGAAGGTTGGGGGTTCGAATCCCTGCGACGGGGTGAGCTCCCATTGCTCGGTCCCAGCTCCTGCCAACCTAGCAGTTCGAAAGCATGTCAAAGTGCAAGTAGATAAATAGGTACCGCTCCGGCGGGAAGGTAAACGGCATTTCCATGCGCTGCTCTGGTTCACCAGAAGCGGCTTAGTCATGCTGGCCACATGACCCGGAAGCTGTATGCCGGCTCCCTCGGCCAATAAAGCAAGGTGAGCACCACAACCCCAGAGTCGTCCGCGACTGGACCTAATGGTCAGGGGTCCCATTACCTTTTTACAAACAGTAGTTGCCATTTCATAGAGTTGGAAGGGACCCTAAGTATCATCTAGTCCAACCAACCCCCTGCAATGTAGGAATATGCAGCTGCCCCACTCGGGGATCAAACCTGCAAGCTTGGTGTTATCAGCACCAGGCTCTAACCAACAGAGTTGCCAAATAATTGATTGGTTGTTGCATAGACTTGGGATCACAGCAGATTTTGTACCCCAGCTCTGTACATTTATGGTCCTTTTGGTTTAGACCGGTAGCACATGATGCATTATGCCAACATAAAAAGATTTAACTGAACTGCAAGACTACCTGCAGCCCAAAGGGTTAAAAAACAAACCCACCCACTTCTGCCCTGTATTCAAGAATGCAGAGATGCTCTCCTGGATTAAAGTTTCTTAATCTGTTTGAGGTCGGATCCTATGATTTTCAACTACCGTGTTTCTCCTAAAATAAGACACCTTCTTATATTTTTTTTCGCCCAACAAAACACAGTATGGCTTATTTTCAGGGGATGTCTTATTTTAACCGCGTCGCATCGGTACGCTGCATAGCCACGCCTCTCCAGGCTGTTTTAATGGGAGGTACCACGTCACTATGGCTTATTTTCGGGGTATGGCTTATTTTCGGGGAACGGCTTATATTTCGCAAATGCATAGAAATCCTGCTATGGCTTATTTTATGGCTATGTCTTATTTTAGGAGAAACAGGGTACAGATGTGAATAATCCTCAGTAGTTCGTTTTCATATTGGAGTTTTATCTTTGTTTGACATCGAAAACTGTTGACATTTATCCCGCAAGGTGTAATCTTTGTAGGTTATAAATGGGTCAAGGTTTGCCATTCATGCTTCCTACTTGAAGTAATGGACTGATATGGACATATTTCAGTGACGAAATACGACTTACAAAAGGGATCTCCCTAACATTGGATAGGAGCATTTTTATAACTGAAACATGCCAATAGGCTCGTAAAAGACGCTAAGCTAACAAGATTCCTGTGAAAGAGCTATCGGTATATTGCTTCGAAAAGTCAAGGGCATCTAGTAGCAAAATTGTTGCTATTATGTTGAGTTGTTTGAAACAAAGATGGACATAGTTTCAAAGGACTTTTATTAGAACAATATTGTTGGCACGCAAACTCTAAACCTAACTAAGCGTAATGAAGATATGCACAGTGATTGGAGAGCTAGCAAAGATGCAGTTGTAGCTGTAGGCTAATCCTGAATTATGTGCTGAAGTGATTTTAAGTTGCAGCTATCATGAGGCTATATTTAGTGGGCCGATGTTATCTAATCCCGCCTCACTCCTTAATCTTGATAAGAAAGCAAGTCCCCTCCCACCGGTTGCACTAAAAACACGGAACAGTTCTCGCAAGTTGCATGCAACTATATACAGAACAATATAATGCTCATTAGCCTAATAACTTTTGGAGTAATCACGCATATGTGTTCAACAACTACCCAATTTTATTTTATTTTAAATCCATACAGTCTTGGTGAAGAATTGTGACAACACTTTGTTGTTCATCAGCTGTTCAGAATCTGCTTAGGTTTATATGCGCATTTTTGTGGTGGTTTCATTTTTAAAAGCCTGCCAGTGATGTATCTATAACACTTCTTCAATCCAACTTTTCAAATAAATTTTCCAGAACAACTCTCATTAAAAAAAAACTAAAACATTATGGGTTGGATCTAGCCTAGACTTAACTCTCCACAAATAGAGATTTGCAGAGGCCGAAGGAAGAGTGGTTGTCTTCACTGACAGCTCCCTCCCTCTGCATCACCTTGCATGCTGTTCTGGAAGATTCTCCAATTCTCCGGAGCAAGTTTCTGGGAGCCATAAAGGGCTCACAGGGGGAAGAGAAAACTGGTGAAAATATACCCTTCTCTTCCTACCACAGGAGCATCTAGTTGCAGAGTTCTGCTCCCTGCAAGATGATGATGATGATATTTTATATATTGCCCTATACCTTCAGGTCTTAGGGCGATTACAACATAAAATCACAATATAAAAACACAAACACAAAATGCATAATAAAAACAAAAACAATCCCTAGTATAACCTAGCAGATCTTTTAAAAACACTTTTCAAGTAAACTAAATGATAACTCTTCCTTGTTGAAGAACAAAAGTGAAATCATTAACATTTTGGCATGACTGATTTTCCATAACAGTCCTAATACATTCTGTTGTTCTTGGACTAAGTAAGTTTCTGCATAGCTAAAAGCAGAACAGTTTAATCAATCAAGCAGGCATCCCTTCTTCCATGTGGATCTCATGTTTCATAATTTGAAGTTTTCTTAGAGGTTTGACATAAATGGAGAACTTTTGGAGTGGGAACGTGAACGACCAATGGAACCCGCAGAGTCAAGGAAATAGGTAATTGAAAACGGCACCAGCCTTCTGTTGAAATGTAGTCGGGGGAATAGTGGCTAAAACGTTTCTGCCAACAAGTAGCTGCTCAGCAGCATGTGTAAAATGAGCTCCTTATTAGGCCGGCACCTGGTGGGGAAAAATGTCTTACAAATACAGTCACATGTGGAAATTGCAGCTACTTGGTCACATGTTTTTCTGCAGAGGTGCCAAGGACTAATATCGCACCCAGAGCTTGGGCCCCACAGTGTCCTTCTGGCACTTGGAACAGGTGGCACGAGGAAACTTTCCATTCTTTGCATACAAATGCATTTCCTCCACCCCTCCTATGAGTTTATCTTGAGCTAACTAGTTTTCAGGTTTGTAACGTGAACAACGAAGAAGAGGGAGTTTGCATTCATTAACTTCAATGGTAGTAGCAAGAAAGTTGGGGGTGAAAGCACTGAAGTCTGCCAGAATCAGGTGGGGAGAAGTGATTGACCACTTTACAAATTATCACGACTTAGCACTTGAATCTTCCCCTTTCTCCGGTGAGCTCTGAAATGTAAGGGAGGTATTGATGTACCCGCATCAACTCACGCCCTGAGCATGGTTTAAACATATTCTACTTTGAAGCGGCCCAATTTGGCAGGTATTATACTCGTTCATGCTGTTATTAGTTTATGAAGCAGTGTCTCATTAGAAAAAGTAAAATGATCACATGGTTACATTTTGGATCTGCCATAGTATTTTTATAATACCGAATATCTGAGTTACTTGCAATAATTAAACAGCATGTAGGCAGGGCCGGATTGAGGTTTGATGAGGCCCTAAGCTACTGAAGGTAATGGGGCCCTTTATATGTCCAGCTGTCCTTTGTCAACAACAAATTGTCGCTGTTTTTTGTGTTGAATATATGCTATATGGTAATTTATGGACCTAATAGGTATCTAAAGCCATTTGCACATAACAAATAGGAGCCTACACAACACAAAACACTGTTGCTGTATGTAGGTTTTATTTTATTTGTTTTTTATCTTATATTTTGGAAATGTACATCTAGGTTCCCCCCCCCTAGTTTTTTGGGGGCCCCCAAGGGAGTGGGGCCATAAGCTATAGCTTGTTTAGCCTGTACATAAATCCAGCACTGCATGTAGGTAGGCAGCAAAATCAGAGGCAATTTATAGTAAAACTGATAAAAGGTTTATTTGTAGGCAATTCAGTAAGTAACAATTGATTCCAGAAAATAGGGAGGGGTGCTATAAGGTCCGTGGGGTGGTTGCTCGCGAGTAGTAAAGCAAGACTCCAAACCGTCTTTTAAAAGGTTTACTGTGCAGAGCTACAAGTTCATGTCTGTATCAGTCACTCGCAGAATCCGGGAGTGGCCCCTTCCAGCTGTGCCCCCAATGTAAGAGTTTCTGTATCCGAAATCTCTGCCTCCCCTCCTTGCGTTTCACCCCTCTGCGCACTTGGGGTGCCGGAAATGGCGTGTCTCCCTCCTTGCCCACTGAGTGAGGGGAGTGCAGGGTCTCTCCAACATCCCCAGAGCCTCGGCTCACCATATCCTGAGCTGCCTGCCCCTCCCCACTGGAGACCTTGCTGCTCCCTCTGCTGGACGAGGAGGTGCTGCTGGTCAGGTGGGGCCAGGGCTCTCTGTAGCATTCCGAGAGCCATTCCACCACCCTGCGCTGAGCCGGGGACAGTTCCCTGACAGGTGCCTTTAATGGCCCAACTCCTGCTTTAAGGGACTCAAAGCTCCCTAAGTTCATTATCAGACAGAGATGAAGGAGCTGAGGCTGGATCTGGTGAAAGCAAGGCTGATCTGTCTTATCTGGTGCAACAGAGTTCCCCATCCTCTTGCAAGGAGGTGAAGGACCTGGAACAAAGCAAGTCACCTCTTTTTAAAGTTTAGCATTTTGGCGTGAAGTAGAAGGACATCCCCTTTACAAACTTCTGTGTCACGAGGGTAGAACATCAGGAATACATAGCAGAGTGGGGTTACAGTGGCTCCAGCAGGTCAAGACATGTCACATTCCTGAGGATTAGCAAGATTTAAGCAGAGACATCACCTTGCCGACAAAGGTCCGTATAGTTAAAGCTATGGTTTTCCCAGTAGTGATGTATGGAAGTGAGAGCTGGACCATAAAGAAGACTGATCGCCGAAGAATTGATGCTTTTGAATTATGGTGCTGGAGGAGACTCTTGAGAGTCCCATGGACTGCAAGAAGATCAAACCTATCCATTCTGAAGGAAATCAGCCCTGAGTGCTCACTGGAAGGACAGATCCTGAAGCTGAGGCTCCAGTACTTTGGCCACCTCATGAGAAGAGAAGACTCCCTGGAAAAGACCCTGATGTTGGGAAAGATGGAGGGCACAAGGAGAAGGGGATGGCAGAGGACGAGATGGTTGGACAGTGTTCTCGAAGCTACCAACATGACCAAATTGCGGGAGGCAGTGGAAGACAGGAGTGCCTGGAGTGCTCTGCTTTATGGGGTCACGAAGAGTCAGACATGACTATATGACTAAACAACAACAACAGCAACACATAGTTTCAGACAGAGTTTACACAGAGCATTAACATTGGAAGTAAGTTCTCCTAGGGATTCATTGATAGGCAATCAGGACGTCTGGAAAGGACCTGGAGAGCCTTTCAGGCGACACACCTGAGCAAACAATATTTCAAGACAAACTGTGGTTGGTGAGTTCCATTTGGGTGGCCTCTGGAAAGGCTGCAGCACAGTTCAATATCTCTGGCACTCAGCCCTGCACTTGCTTTCCTTGATGTGATGGGGGAGAACTGCGTGCCAATCAGCTGGCTCAATGGAGATGTCAGTTGCCACCCTGATGCCTAGAGATCTCCATGTAGTCGCAATTGGACCCACATCAGTAGCAAAACGCGCCTGGCGAATGTCAAACAGTGGAGTCCATCTGCCATGCTGCCCCCAGTAACCACTGCCAATGACAAGTATCATTGGAAGAAGTCTTCTGTTTCAGTGTATCTGAAGAAGTGTGCATGCACACGAAAGCTCATACCAAGAACAAACTTAGTTGGTCTCTAAGGTGCTACTGGAAAGAATTTTTATTTTGTTTTGACTATGGCAGACCAACACGGCTACCCACCTGTAATTGGAATGAGTGCAGCTTCTGTGGAATCAGTTCTCTGTTTCTCATCGTTCTTCTGGTACAAGTCTAATCACCTCACTAGAGAGTTGAAATGCTGCTTTGTAACATATTTACACAAGATGGGAACAGTTCCAGTCCCTTGGTTTGTTGGCATTTCTTCTTCTTCTGAGTTTTTAATCTGTGAATGTTTTTTGTTGATTTTTTAAAAGAAAGATCTACCGGTATATATTAAAATAAAATGCTTCACACAAGCATGAAGTGCATTGATAGCTGCAGTTAAAATGCATCTAATTAGAACAACTTTTAGATATGCAACTTTCTTAAGAATATACTGCAGCAGAACAAATTTCTTTCAAGAGAAATTATGTCACATTAGGTAACTATACTTGCATACTCTGTTCTGTGCAGTGTTAGAAATTAGCGAGGAATCTCAGCTAAAGCATCCATGACAGATGACCATGCAACCTCTGCTTAAAAACCTCCAAAGTATTTCTTCTGCCTTGCCAGCTGAAGCTGTTTAAGGAAATGGACAAACATTTATAAATGTGGAATAAAAAATCAATTTAGGCATTTTATAGGGTTGTTGTTTTAGGTGAAACATAAAATTAGTTTTGGCACTAATTTAAACATGACAGCTCTGTAGCTGGTAAAGACTTCTGTAACAAATCTGATCACAGCTAGCTCTTTACGTAGAATTATATTAAATAGGATATTTCTTGCATTGTTCTGTAAGTGTTTTTTCTATCTATTGCCAATGTATCAAGCCGGGCTGGTATGTCTTTGGGGAGAAGTGTTGACATCCTTTTGGCAAGCGGCAAATTTTTGCAGAAGAAGGAACAGTAGTGCAGGCTTGCTACACATTGATGGAGTTTTAATAATTTATTCATGCTGTGTTTGTTCGTAAATGCCAAGTCTCTTGGAATCGGGCACAACCCAGCCAAACTTAGGCATCAAACTCCATTAGGCTAGGAAGGGGTGGATTCTGTTTGTTGTGGATTGCTTTCTGGCATTTTTTTTTTAAAAAAAATTGCCCTTGACACTTTGTGTTTGCGGTCATCCCTTGGGTGCTACTGGTTTTCTTCTGGTGGAAGCAGAAGCCTCCAGCCATATTCCCCAAGCAAGCCTTATTTGTCAGACAAATCATGGTTGGGAGATTCATGGGGCCCCTTTAATTTATTGGTTGATTGATTGAATTTATATACTGCCCTATACCCCGGGGTATCAACTTTCTCTTGCTTTGCTACCCCGAGGGCACCTGTCAGTCTCTTAAAATGAGCTAAGGTGGACTCTTGGTGACCAAGTGTGTGGCTAGGTGCCAGACTAGACAAGATATTTATTATGCAATTAGGAACTCCTAGAATGATTTAACAACAACAACAACAGCAGCTACAGTGCAATGAATGCTCCACTCCCAATGCAAATAGCAGCAACAGAGGCGAATATGGGTTAAAGCTCCCTTCTGTGGGTGGCGCTGTGGTCTAAACCACTGAGCCTCTAGGGCTTGCAGGTTGGAAGGTTGGTGGTTCAAATCCACACAACGGCGGTGAGCTCCCGTTGTTCTGTCCCAGCTCCTGCCAACCTAGCAGTTTGAAAGCATGCCAGTGCAAGTAGATAAATAGGTACCGTTGCGGCGGGAAGGCAAACAGCGTTTCTGTGCGCTCTGGTTTCCATCATGGTGTTCCGTTGTGCCAGAAGCGGTTTAGTCATGCTGGTTTAGTCAAGTTGTCTGCGGACAAACGCCGGTTCCCTCGACCTGAAAGCGAGATGAGCGCTGCAACCCTGTAGTCGCCTTTGACTGGACTTAACCGTCCAGGGGTCCTTTACCTTTTTACCTTTACCTAAAAAGCTCCTTTCCCCCTTACTGTCCCAACAGCATTAGGAATTCCTCAGGCACGTTTTGTGACTGGAATGTGTCCAGTTGTCATCACGTGGAGATCTCTGGATGCCAGGTTGGCGACTGACATCTCCATCTGGCTGGCCCCTCCAGCTTTAAGCAGGTAAACAGATTAGCTTATTTATTGCATTTTTCTCCCACCTTTTTCTCCAAATGGTACATGGTTCACCTCCCCATCTCAGTTAATCCCTCAGTTAATCCCTGTGAGGTTGGCGAAGAAGCTATGACTGACTCCAAGGTCACCCAGTGAGCTTCAGGAATGAGTGCGGATTAGAACCCTAATCTCCCTGGTCCTAGTCTAACCACTATACCTTTTCTCCTTTTAAGTTCTCAGAGCTCTTAACCAAGCTCAAGGTAATCATCTGAACTAGCCAGATGTTTAACTGAGAATCACTCACAGTAAGTCCATCATTGGAGAAATAGAGCCGTCTTGCCCCCAAATGGCAACTAGACCTTCTGTTTTGGTTTAAGGAGCCAGTTGGCGCCGAGCTTTTATATCTGAGTTTCTAGCACTGCTTGTAAGTAAGGCTCAAATCTCACCCAGCGCTAAACATCCAGAAAGCAGTAACCTGCCCCGTATCTCATTGTTTGCAGAGAGCTTGAGCAAGTTGATTTTGATGGAAGAAGCAGTTCTTTCCTTCTCCATGTCATTCTCGAGCCTCTGAGGGGGCCCTCGGTGTACAGACAGAAAACCCAAGCAGTCCATAGATAGAAAATCTAACTGCGTGTAACATGTAGTGTGTGCTCCATATTTTAAATAGCTCATCTAAGGCAGTGTTTTTCAACCACTGTTCCGCGACACACTAGTGTGCCGCGAGATGTTGCCTGGTGTGCCGTGGGAAAATTACTTTATATATAGTCAATATAGGCACAGAGTTAAATTTTTTAACATTTTCTAATGGTGGTGTGCCTCGTGATTTTTTTCATGAAACAAGTGTGCCTTTGCCCAAAAAAGGTTGAAAAACACTGATCTAAGGGTTTATTGACACCTTACCTCCACACTTTAAAGCTCCGTGTCTGAGCTCTCTTTTATTTTTATTTCTTGCTTCTGAGCTTTCCCTGCAAAAATCTGCTCTTTACCTCTGGTTTGGAGCAAACGGCAGTCTCAGAAAACCTGAACTGCTGTTTGTTGCACTCCAGCTTTAAAGAGCAGGTTCTTGTGAGAAAGGGCTGGGGCAAAAGAAAGAGTACTGAGAGATTTTAAATCTCGGACCTGTCCCTGGAAAGCGCAGGGGAAAAGCTAAGTGTGGATCAGCCCTAAGCTGCTGCTATTCCTTAATTCCTTAGTGGCGCAAGTTTATGTTGCATTTTATCCTTTGTTATCACTTTTAAGCCCTTCTGGTGCTTGAGGGAATCTATTTAAACCTTGATGTCCCAGAGATCTGCATATCTTTTTATAAACTGGCAGCACGTCTCATTCCTTCTCTCCCAACGTGTGTGTGTGTGTGTGTGTGTGTGTGTGTATCTACTATCTGCATAACAAAATAAATAATAATAATAAATTCCTTCCAGTAGCACCTTAGAGACCAACTAGGTTTGTTCTTAGTAAGAGCTTTTGTGTGCATGCACACTTCTTCAGATCATATCTGCATGTTTACATCAGTTTTTCATCACTCTGTATCATGAGAAACTTTTCACTGATATCCATAGGGCTATGGGACTTGGGGGGGGGGGACTGAAAGATTAAGCTTTATATTTGATCACATATAGTTTCCCATCACATGAATTAGATGCTGTGAGTGTCTACTTTGCTCTTTTCATGTTACTTTTTTTTGGGGGGGGAGGGGTAAATTTATTTATTGATACTTATTCAGAGATACACAAAAATGCAAAGTATATTTTTATAATATACTGATATTAAACAGCTACTTAGTCTAAGAAAGAACAAAGGCAGAAAGGATAAAAGACAAGAAAAGGGGAAAACCTAAAGAAAGAGAAGGTGAGAGAAGAGGAAAATTGTGAATTATTTCGTAATGACGTGACTCGTTTTCTTCTCTCTTCCCATTGGGGGAAATATTCTACTTTTGTGTTATTTACACCAGGTACACTGGTTTTCCTTTCATTAGGTACCACTTCATGACAACGTTGTGTGTTTTTTTTAAAGCCTTTAATTTTTCTAGAACAGAGCTAATTCTTGGACAGAATCATGCAAGTTCTCGGTAGGGAGCATTAGTATTGGATGCAAGCACTAAAGGCTCATCCACCCCATCTTCACACTTCCTTTGCACACTATTTGAAGAGAGGGAGCAGTAGAAATACGTTTTGTGTGTGGCAGCTCTGCTCATAGGCGGAGGAAAACATTTCTGTCATGTTTGGATAATGCCTAGGCGAAGACAGCTTTACTAACAGCTTAGAACCTTCCATATTGCCTTACTTGAAAAAAATCTTTAATATGCTAAAAATGGCTCAAAATTTATGCAACTGGTTTAAAGAAGAAGCTTTTGCTAAAGATTCATAAAATACTTTTAGTATTTTCGTCTTCAGCATTCAATGTGTATCCAGTAATTATTGTGTAAAGCCCAAAGTTTAAGGACTATCCAGATGTGTCCTATCCCCCCCAAAAAAACACCCCCTTCTCCTTCATTTCTCAGAATTAGCCCCCTGCTCTCTCCCATTTCAGTTTCTCCTCATCACCAGAGGAGCAGAGGTAAGGGAGGGTTGTGCATGAGGCTCATACAGGTTCATCTTCGAAAAGCTAAACCATGGTTTGTTGTTACTTTGGTTCTCAGGGGATGAGATCACAGGCAAAAGTCCTGAGAAGGCTGAGGATAGGCAGAATTCCCTGGAAGATGACACCCTGCTTTATAAGTGCAAGAGAAGTTTTTTTTTTAATTAATTGGGGTGTTTTTTTAAGCGTAGATAAAAGTTTTAATCCTTGAAATTAAGGCCTTGGAATACAGTGGCACCTTAGTTGTTGAACAGCTTGGCTCCCAAACGCCGCAAACCCGGAAGTAAGTGTTCCGATTTACGAACGTTTTTCAGAAGCCGAACGTCTGACACAGCTTCCGATTGAGCACAAGAAGCTCCTGCAGCCAATTGGAAGCCGCGCTTTGGTTTTCAAACGGTTTTGGGAGTCGAACGAACTCCCGGAATGGATTAAGTTCAAGAACCAAGGTACCACTGTATTCAGTTTGTATATCAAAGTCCTAGGATTGGGTTTATTTTCCAGTGAAAAGATTTCTGCATTTAAAACACATCTAAATTATACTATCATGCATCTGGTTTTCTGTGACTTTTGGATGTGCGTGGGATACCCAGGGTGTTTGACTTCTAGAATATGTAGTACATTTCAGGACTTGCAAGTGACTGCAAGTTCTGGCCAGTTATTCTGCTTTTGAAACAGATCGTTTCCTTAGGATAAGTAGTAGCAGTAGAACAATTGATAGTTGGTTTATTTGTGGTTTAGTTGCTTGGGTTTTGAGACTGGCCAAAAGCAATGAAAGAAGACTTGCTAACATCTGTTTCAAGGTATTAAACAAACAATACATTGAGAGAGACATTAGCAAGCCTTCCTTCACTACTTTTGTTTATTGCATTATGGACCACCTTTTCTTCAGAGAGCTTAAGGTGGTATATATGATTCTTCTCATTTAATCTCCACAACAACCCTGTGAGGTTGGTAGGTGACTTGACATCACAGTGTAGTTTCACCTTTAACTACAAATTAAAATGCTGAGCGATGGTGTAACCGCCAAAAGAGCGATATCATCCTTGTTTGCATTTTGCTTACCATGGTGGATAACACTCGAATAATATCCTACAAAAGAAGATGATTTTTCAGCTTAGTGGGATCTTTGACCTTGTTTTCATAGTTGCTCCAGATCCATTTGATTCAGAGGGCTAATTCATAGAGGATGCTTTTTCTAGCAGTGTTTTGGATGTCTGGAATGCCAACATAAGTAAATGTGAGCATCACTGTGTTAACTGCACAAATCTGTGATTATATTGTTGTCGAAGTTGGTGACAAAGGAGAAAATCAGGAGAGGCATGGGTACATTTTTAACGGTGCTAGTTTACATACATTGGATGGATGGAGTTGATGCTGTTTTGAATTGTCCCAAACTTCCTTTGCCACTAGCCAGATTACAAAGATGCTATCAACGTGTACAAAAGGAATTTCTAAAGGAAAAGCTGAGCCCTTGAATATGCTTTTAAAACAGAAGTTACTACTGTGTCCTTTCTTGTAGCAGATCAAGATGATCTGGTGACGGCAAAAACGGCAAGGTTTTTAGCTGGGGCAATTAGAATAAGATCTGTTATTTGATTATTAATGTAAAGTTCCAAAATGAATTTTTTATGGTTAAGTTTTTACCTCTGTCTTCAGTACATTTTATTTTATTTTATTTTATTTTATTTTATTGCTATGGCTAGTTGCTGATGCAAATAAAGATTCTTCTGATTCTCAAATAATAAAAACAAACAAACAAACAAATGGTAGATGACCAAGACTTTGGGAAGGAAAGGTTTTCAAACGAAGAACACTGCTTCTGCTATAAATTTACATATCGTCCTGTATTGATAGAACCAGCCATATTAAAACTTGCATGTACCACTGTCTGTCCAGCTTATATTTTAATTAGATTTTTCTTGCCAGCCCCTGGGCTTCATTTCTCCACTTGAATTGCTAAGGACCCTCTGAGTTTTCGACTTTCAAATCCAGCTTCCTTTTATTTCTGCCATTCTCTTACTCGCTTCTGATCCTAAGTGTTTGGCTATCGAGGAAGGATGGCCAGTAGACTCTAAACAAAGTTTATACCTTTCTGTTTCAGCAAGACACCAAAGAAATGCACCGAGGCACAATTTGCTACAACTTGTAGGTTGCCTGTGACCTGCCAGTATGGGTCCTTCTGTTACATAATAGAGAACAGAGGTCTGAAAGGAAAAGAATGCTGGCTGGGAGAATTTTCAAAGGGAGCTGAAAGCAATACTGTACAGGAAATTAAATCATTGGGCAAGGAAGTGGAATTGGACTGATTGCAGTCATTAATGTCCCTTTAACGAGGGGCATGTAAGGAATGTTACTCAGCAACTGTGATGGTCCCTAGTGTGGTGCCAATTAAATAACGTGGATGGGGTATTTCAAACAAGCAGCCAGCGCTCGGTAGGGAGGGGAGGGGAGGGGAGGGGGATTTTTTATGAGGCAGGAATAAGGCTTTGCATCCCAGAGAATGCAGCAGACCCTGCCTATTGTCCTCTGAGAATAATTTGCAAGGGGAAGCCCATATATTAGACGAGCGAAGATCTGTGGAAATTTGCTGCGTTTTGTATCGTAGTTTGCCTTAGTCTTTCTGTTGCATTTCACTCTCTTTTTAAACTATAAATCAAGAAGCATATTTGTGCTTTCAAGCGCTACTTACATGCAAAAGATCTTGTGATTAAAAGGTTTTTAGAAACATTGGTTCAAAATGTTTATAAATGCCAGGTGCATCCATTTTTCATTGTTTCCATTAGTTTTTCAGAAAAGATAAAAGCAAACTAACTTAACAATTTACACAAATGTTAAAAACTATATTAGAGACATGTGTAAACAATACTTTTCTTGCTTTAAAGAATCAATTTTTTCAAGTCGGCTAATAAAATGACTTTTTCTTGCATCTATTTTTTTAAAGTTCTTGTGTTCTTCTACCTCTCCTTTATGCCTTTTTTACTATTTCAAGCAGAGAACTTTGAAATTCAAGATTATTTTACTGATACTTAATCATTCATTTGACCAGGGACGCCGGTGGTGCTGTGGGTTAAACCACTGAGCCTAGGGTTTGCTGGTCAGAAGGTCGGGGGTTTGAATCTCTGCAATGACGGGGTGAGATCCCGTTGCTCGGTCCCAGCTCCTGTCCACCTAGCAGTTTGGAAGCATGTCAAAGTGCAAGTAGATAAATAGGTACCGCTCCAGCGGAAAGGTAAACAGCGTTTCTGTGCACTGCTCTAGTTCACCAGAAGGGCTTAGTCATTCTGGCCACATGACCCGGAAGCTGTATGCCGGCTCCCTCAGCCAGTAAAGCGAGATGAGCGCCGCAACCCCAGAATCGGACACGACTGGACCTAACCTAATGGTCAGGGTCCCTTAATCATTCATTTTACATGTATATTGACTGAGAAAAGCACTGATTTGGAGAATCCACAATATTCAATCTGGGATCTTTACTGGAGACAACTGTGCACACTTGCGACAGGATTGCACTAGCTCTAATTGCTTCACTTGTTATGTGCAATTTAGTAATGATCAACAGAGACCAGTGACCCAGGTGCTTTTGCTCTGGGGAGCTAGCTGTGACTGCACCATTGTAAAAATGTCTCCTAAGTAGTAGGAGTTGCCACGCAGTAGTACCCCGTTTGCCTTTCCATAGCTCCATCCTTATTTCAGACATCGTGATGTGTCGTGAAGTTTAGGTGGCGATATATCATGATGTTGGAAACCAGGTATTGGCCAGCCCTAGTGGAGAGAGAATTTTGCCAGGGCTGCTGCCTGCTGTTCTGTGTCAGCACCAATTATGCATCTCATGATCATCTACAACAGAAGATTGTTAAAAACAGGCGTGTGACCAGAATACTGATGCTTAACTACAGTTAGCACTGACCTGTTTTGCAGTCTTTCCCTTTTACTTTTCTACATCTGCAAGCATGTCTATACGTACATACGTGGGGGGGGGCTTTCCAGAGGCATCATATATCTCAGTTGATTTTATATATCTCTGTTGATTTCCACCTCCTCCGTCTCAGTTGTTCTCTGTTTTGCCCTGTAAGCACCCTTTCCCCCCAGAGGCATGTAGCCATTAATGTTTGAGATGCTTGTCAAGCCCAACTGCCATTGCCCCAACGTTCTAATCTTTGCCCAAACTTGCTTGCTGCTGCTATTATTTTATTTTATTTTATTTTTTTTTTATTTTATTTTATTTTATTTTATTTTATTTTATTATTTTATTTTATTTTATTTTATTTTATTTTATTTTATTTTATTTTATTTTATTTTACTGCAGCGGTTCTCACATTTCCCTCCCGTGATTCCGCCTTTGTCCATTTCATTCATCCCCCCTGAGCACATTTTTGAACATTCCACCTTATTTTGGTAATGCTGCTTGACTGTTTCCACTCTTTAATATCTGCAGACCTTTAATGTCAAGAGACCTTGAACCTTCCAGCCATCTGCTAAATGCAGGATCTTCAGTGCCTATAGCTTGGGTTTCTCTCACTATTTTGTTTAGCAGTCCACAGTCCGCCTGAAGAGACCTCCTTTGTGCTTCTTTGTCTGTAATACAATACTTGTTCTCACTCACCAGGTCAGGTGCCCAGTGGTTTTGCTGTCATAAGTCTCATACCCTCCAACATTCCTCCGATAGAAATAGAGACATTCTATTCAACAACAACAATTTGGACCTCGTCCATCTGACTGGGTTTCCCCAGCCACTTTGGGTGGCTTCCAACATATATAAAAGCATAATAAAACATTAAAAAAAACATTGCCTACACAGGGCTGCCCTCAGATGTCTTCTAAAGGCTGTATAATTACTTATCTCCTTGGCTCAGGGGTCACATAACTCCATACCCTCCAACATTTTTTGGATGAAAATAGGAGCATCCTAAGGAAAAGCGGGACATACCGGGATCATAGCAGAAACCAGGATGGCTTCTGAAAATCCGGGACTGTCCCTGGAAAATAGGGACACTTGAAGGGTCTGTAGTCCACGTGTCAATCATCGTTGTCGTTGTCATCAGGAGCCAGGCGAGGTGTGCTGTTGTGCCACTAGAGTCCTGGTGACAGCGTTGCTCCTGGGAAACTGCTTTCAGTCTATCTAGTACATTTCTTTGTCAAAGTAGCTAGGCCTTAAAGGTTAGCTGTCCAGATTTTGTGACATAAAAGCTGCATCATGCGTTCATCATACAATGAGCTTTGTTCATTTGCATACTATTATGTGCTTCACAGCAGTGCTTAAGGTTGCTCTTGTCCCCCTCCCTTAAAGTAATCTAGGGCCAAAAGAGATATGATAACACTGAGAAACTCTTTATTTAACAATGGATCGTTTCTGTTGTTTTTCTTAATTGCATTTTTTATATATCCTCTGGTGACTTTTGATGGTACAGTGTGGTGGACCTTCCTTTTTATCATTGGCTTTGTTGTTGGAAGACTTTTGTTTTCATCCAGTTGAACTAGGACGTTTAGGCTGCTGTATCGGCTGCCCCTAAAGAAGACCAAACGACCAGTTTCCTCCAAGATAGATACTATAACAGAGAATATTTTCAGATTTTTGTGTGTCATCTAGGAGTACTAAATAATTAAACATGTATATGGAAGAAGCTTCAGAGAGTGACTCCAGTGATGAAGGTTAGTTGAGAATAACTAAAGAACGAGAACGTGTTGACTTGTGAGATACAAATTCATGCTCATTTAACGTAATATGCATGTAAATCATTGGTAAGCTGATTGGAATATTCTGTCAAATGATTAGGATAGTTTTGCTATACCCTGCTTTCTGATATTTTTGATGCAGTGCAGATAATAATATTACTCAGTAGTTGGTCCTTGGGACCTAGCCTCTGATTGTATCAGAATGTCTACCCCATCCCCATAGAAGTGAGACAAAAGCCATGGGGAATTATAGTTAGACTGCAGAATTTCAATCTTTTTACTTTTTTCATTCTGCCTTTCCTCCCAGAGGAGTCCAAGACAATAATCTGATTTAATGCGGAATATAAAGTGGATAGGAAACTCTTATTTGCTGTTGTTTAGTTTTACACAGAAATCCTTTGTTTTGAAGATCTTATAGACGCAGTTCCTAAGTGTGTGGAGACAGGCTGCAGTTTCTATTGATAAAGGAAAGGCACACCAGACATGAGTTGGCATTATTCTTAATTACTGCTACACATATTCAAGGCTCATGTGTCTTACTGATACAGCCAGTGATGGGGACTGTAATAGTTCTCTCTGCTCCCTTTGCCATACAACCATGGAGTGACAAGGGCTGGGAAGAGTTAGAATCATAGAAGGGACCTACGAGGGTCATCTAGGGCAGGCTTCCTCCACCATGACCCTCCAGATGTTTTTGGCCTACAACTCCCATGATCCCTAGCTAGCAGGACCAGTGGTCAGGGATGATGGGAATTGTAGTCTCAAAACATCTGGAGGGCCGAGTTTGAGGAAGCCTGATCTAGGGCAGCCGTTGCAATGCAGTAATCTTCTGTCCAACGTGGGCCTTGAGCCCACGATCCTGAGTCTCGTGCTCTGCCGACTAAGTACCTAGCAGGCAGAAGAGGTGTTCCGCTCAGCAAAGACTAGGCATGTATCAATATATCACCCATTATCGCTAAGAGGGCGAGAGCACGATGGCATATTGCGAGTGAAACCGCCGCAGCTCCCAAGTCCCTCTGCCACCCAGAGCTTCGAAGGAAAAGCAATCTGCAGCCAGGAGCTGGTGGCAGAGGGACTCGCGAGCCACGCCGGTTTCACTCACAATATACCACTGGGTGAAACCGCCACCGTGCTCTGGCCCTTGTACCACCGAGGGCCAATGTAGCTTGTTCCTTCCTTGGCCGTGGGCGCTGGCTCGCAGCTCCTTTAAACTTCTCCCTTTGGATAAGTTCAAAAGAAGCCCAGACCTCGCCCCCTGAGCCTGGGTTAGCAGATTGGGGGGGGGGCACTCGGTTGCACCTCTTCTCACATCCCCACCCAGCATGGAAGCTCAGTTGGGAACTTTGGGGCAATTGCTGTATTTAGCCCTAACTTACTTCCAGGATAGTGGGGGGGGATAATACTGAGAGAGTTGGGGACCAGCTATGCCATCCTAAGTTTGTTTGAGGAAAGGCAGAATATGAATGTGCAAACTGAACATATTAAGTTCAGAATCATAGAAGGCTTTGAGTGCAAATGAGCAGCTGCCTTAAGAAGAAACACATTTTGAAGAGACTTGAACCTTCAGAGCAGATTCTGCCAACTGATGTTTTGGATCACCATGAAGCTGTCACCCCAGACATCTGGAGGGCACCAGGTTGGGGAAGGCTGGTGTACTAGAATTAGGGGCAGGGCAGGGGACATAACCCTTTAGATACGAACAGGCTTACCTTTGGATCCGACAGGAATGGTTTGCTGTCCCAGTAAATAGGAAGCATGTGTACGCAGAATATAGTTACATGCAATAGTTGGAATGAAAACAAGAGCTCCGGAGCATTTATTGGAAACGTCTGTGGCTCCCAAACAACAAAAGTTGGTTTTGTCATTTGTTTGCAGTGCTTGTAAATGTTTAACTTTCAGGCACCTTTCTTTCTTTCTTTTTCTCCACCCCACCCCGTTTGGTTTGTGATAGTGAAAGGCTGACCTGTGAGAAACTGATCTTTGAAAAATAGCTGGCATATTGACCAAGCAAGCTGAAATATATGGTTATAGCCCCCCCCCCGCAAATAAACCCCACCTCTTTGCTGGTAACATGGGGGAAGTTGTACATTGTTTTTAGACTGTTGATGGTCTAAGTGTCTCAATTGAAATATACTAGCACCTACCTGTGTCTCGATCGAGCTAGTTAGAAAATACTAACTTTGCATTAAGGTTTTTATTCCTTAAAGGGAAAGATGAATATGAAGTGATTTGTATAGATGTATTCAAACCTAAATACTGCTTGATACAAAGGCTGGAATTTGCCAGACGCTGGTTCATTGCGACATTCTCCTTACCCCGTTTATCTCTGTGAGGGATGCATTGAAGTAATGTTTTGCAGCAGAGGTTTTCAACCTTTTCAAGTCCACGGCTCCCCTGACCAGCTACATTCTTTCAGCGGCACCCCTGTGGCAACCAGGGCTTTACGGAATAATCCCCAGGTGTGTGTGCCCCCAGGAAAGAGAGCCCTTGGGGTCTGGCATGTGATTTGGGCTTAGATCTTGCTGTGGTGGTGAATTTTTGTCTGGATTATATCACTTCAGAGAACATGCGACTGACTATAGGTTCCTCCAAATGAGGAAATATCCTGAACTTCAAAAATTTAGCATGCCAGCCTTCTCCCTGACTTGTTTTTTATCTGAGTGCAGGGAATCTTGGAATCTTGACATGGATGAGCAGTCTGTTGCACTCTGAAGTACTGCAACCCAAAGAAACCTTTGATTGCTTCTATTAACTGTTCTTTGTTGGTTATCCAAGAGACATTGTCGGTTGATAGCAACTAAACAATTTCACCAGAACTTTTTGATATCCTAAAGGAGGCTGTCAGCCAAACTCTTTTTCACCTGCATCACAGATTGCTTTGTTTAGACAACTATACAGTTGGAAGTTGCCAGTGTGTGTGTGTGTGTTGTTTTTTTAAATCCTCCCTAGCATGGCGGATACTCTTTCTTCTGTGGTTCTAGTTCAATGTTTCTGTGTGCATGTGTGCCCGTGACAATTACTTGTGTTCCATTTCAGCATCAGTGATTGGTTTTATACCAGACTTCCTTCTGATATAAATGCAATCGGAAGCTCCTTTGGCACTGATGCTTCAACCTTCCATCTATGGCACTTAAATAATCATGCCATCTACGGCAATTGGTTTTCCCAGGGGAAAGCTGTGGGGCAAATGCAAAATTGCTTGGGCCCACTTCCTGTGAGAAGTGGAAGTGTGTACGAGCCCCCAGTTTGCACATGCCACTAAGCCATGATTTAGTATTGCAAGGAGGAGCCATGGCAAGCTTTGTGCTCCTGCACTCCTCACTTCCCCTGGTTTTGCCACCAGGAGACTGCAATCTTCTGCTTCCACTTCAATTTTTAGATTGCATCTGAATCCTAAATAGACTCTTCTAATTATGGTTTGTGAAAACAAGGCAGCTTCACAGATTATGATTCGAAGGAGGATTCCCTCCCCCCCCATTAACCATAATTATAACTACAGTTTCTCAGGATTCGAACATCACAACCAACTGTGGTTAGTCTAAATTGGAAGTGAATGCCTTCAGTCTTTTTGTGGTACAGTATGTGCTAGTCACTGCACTGCTCTGCTTTTCATGTATATCTGCTTCCCTGCCATCTGTTGGACAGTTGACGCTGGTAGGAGCAAATTTTCAACAAACCCTTGCACAAGGAGAAATGCATTAGCACGTGGGGTTTCACTGTCTAAAATCATTTGTGGATTGTCAGACCTTTCTTATTTTGGCTGCCTTTGTAAAAATAATGGAGGGATGTATAATATTTCAATGAACAGCCAAGCCTTTTGGCACCCACGTAACATTTTGCTGGAATTCCTGAAGTGTGGCCATCCAAGAAGTACTTTAAAAGGTTTTTCCAGTTCTTTTCTCCTTCTCCAGGAAAAAAATCCCTTTAATAATCATTTATGGCTCTGAAATATGCTGTGTTCTGCCCCCTCCCCTGCTTCACTTCAATAAACGGCTATTTTCCCAGGGGATTAGCTAATACATACCATCTGTGTCAAGATGAGGTTGTTTTGCCAAAATTTCTTTGGCACCTAGGTAATTTGTTGTTTGGGTAGAGTCAGCTGTTTAATGAATTAGCTATTAAAAAGAATGAAAGAAAACGTTTAGCTATTGGGCCTGCTCATTTTGCAATAACATAACTTAAGTTTAAGTATACCTATTTCATGAGGTGCCTTCACATAATCTGTCAAAAACTGTTCTCATGCTGCTTGTCTGGCGTCTAATTTTGACTTACCTTAAACCATTGAAAAAAGATGTATCTGAACAAATAATGAATTCAGTATCCCATTCTCAATAGCGGTCCGTAAGCAACCTTGGATAATGCAGTGCTTCTAAATGTATTGGCTGGTACAATATCAAAGTTACAGGACCACGTTTCTTCCTTGAACATTTACTACCATTGTAGTACTACTAAATGTTTTAGCACCGCTGATAATGCCTTTCTTCCAGAGGTTTTAAAGAGGTGTTAGTCTTGTGTTGGTACCCTTTTTCCTGTGAGTCAGGTGAGCAATAATTTCAAGAGCCTGCAGTGCCTCTAATCTCTAAACTCTATGGATATGTACAATATATTATATATCCAGCACTTTCTCAGTGTTTGAAATTAGTCGGGCACCAGGCTATTGGCCCTTTACGACCAAGGACTCAGCTACATTGGCAAAGAAAAAATGCTTTATATGCATAGTTATGCATTCTAATACTGTGACACCAGGTAGCGCTGTGGATTTCCGTTTTTGCCTACCCAGTTTCTCATAAAAAGCTTGCAATGCATTTAATTGAAACGCTTCTTTGATGTGTCTAGATCCAGCCAAGTGAAGGTGCCAGGGTGGTCCCTGACACCTCTACCATCTGGAGGTGCATGCCTGGGAATCATTGGTTCTTGACTGTCTTCACACACTTAATACCACATCCTGTAGAGTTCTATCTATTATATTTTATCTGCACGGCCAGATGAATTTCAGGAACCAAAATGCTTCATCTGTGCAGCCTGAGCAGGAGCAGTGAACAATGTTATAGCGAAATGTTGTTGCTTGTCTTCGCTTCCCCCACCCCAATGCCCTGCTCACAGTTGTGAAGAATACCCCTATGTTATGAATGGCCCATATCACCATTAAGAAAAAGAGGCAGAAATAGGCCAATATATATGTGGACTTTTCCCTTGATCAAGTGACTTTTCTTTAAGTTCTGAAAGCTCTTAACCCAGCTCAAGATTGTCAGATGGTTAACTCAGAATTACTCAGTTCATCTTTTGAAAAATAAGACACTGGAGCCATCTTGCCCTAAAATGGCAACTAGACATTCCGTTTTGGCAATTGTAACCTTGGTTTAAGGAGCCATTTGGCACCTAGCTTATACAGTGGTACCTCGGTTGATGAACTTAATCCATTCCAGAAGTCCGTTCTTAAACCGAAACCGTTCTTGAACCGAGGCGCACTTTCCCTAATGAGGCCTCCTGCCGCCGGTGCCCTTCCACCGTTCAGCTTCCGTTCGTAGACTGAGGTCAAGTTCGCAAACCGGTACACTACTTCCAGTTTTGAGGAGTTCATAAACCGAATAGTTTGTAAACAGGTAAACCAAGGTATCACTGTATATCTGAGTTCCTAACACTGTTCCTGACTGATTCAGAGAGACATCCGTTAGAGGTCTGGGTTTGCATCCATTCCAATGGATAAAGGAACGCATTTTCACTTGCAAACAGCCCAGAAGTTTCTGACCCACAAAAAACTTTCTACCCCATCTTACATATAGATTTTCAGTCAGATGCAACCAAAAAGGAGGGGGCAAGGCTTTTGTCGAAATTCCCTTGCTGGTTGCTTGAACCAGTTCTTAGTAAGCACGCAATTAATTGTTTACAAGTGTGCTGGAAGCAGTCCCTGTGCAGGCGCAACTAATGACATTGGTGTGTGATTTAACAGCCTTGTCATGTTAATCTGTAACAATTGCATTTAATTCTGATTTAATTCAAAGATTCGTCCAGGGCATAGCAAATAGCCTTTTACTTTGCTTGTTTATATGGTTCCATCAGTGTGCAAAGTCAGTTTAGAGTACAAGAGGACAGGTCCCTGCACTGAGGAGCTTGCAATCTCTTAAATTTGATACAGGGATACAGTTACCTTTTTGAGTATATGAGACCAAGGAGGAAGAAATAGCAGATCTGCTTGGTACAGATCACCAGCCAAGACTGTTAACTTTTAATTTGGGGAGCTGACCACAAAGTTATTGGCGTTTAAATACATCAGTTGTACAGGATAATAATATTAAGCAAAAGATCTCAAGAGCTTTGGATGAACTTATCAGGTTTATCTGTAAATGATAATAAAGTTTGGGAGGCAAGTAATTTTTTAATTAAATTAATACTGAATAACAAAACGTTGATCAATTTAAGATATCCAGTAGCCAGTGGTTTTCCAGAGGTTGAGTTCAAATATTTGGGCGAGTCCTCCCTTTTCTTGAATCAGGAGAGAGAAGGAGGGAAAGAATCATGTTATGAAATATTAACATTTCCCCAAATTGTTTTAAAAACTAAGGAGCATTTTTCTCAGGCAGTTTGAATGGCTTCATATATAGAATTATTACGCAGATTGTAAAGACTCAAAATCTTTTTTTCTCTCTCTCTTTCTCTTCCCCCCCAGTGTGCAAAGATCCACCGTACAAAGTTGAGGAATCTGGGTATGCTGGTTTCATTTTGCCAATAGAGGTTTACTTCAAGAACAAGGTGTGTAATACTGTTCTTTCAATTTCTCAGCATATATCTAGATTTTTTTTCCTTTGAAGATAGCTAAAGAAATGTTGGTATAAAATATTCTTTACAATAAAATTGAGATGCTCTTAGTTCTAGAAGGCATGAGAGTATCTTACCGGTAACTTTTGTCCATGGTTGGTCGGTTAGGTGCTTGCTTTCTGTTTGACCACAGTTAATATCATTAAACCAGTAATTATCATGTTTAGGTAGTTCTTTCCACCTTTTAAATTTAATGATGAAATTCCCTGATAGTGAAGGGAGGAAAGAGGACCCCCCCCCTGCCCCCCAGCTCTTGGAAACTATGGGACTGTCCTATCTTCATATAATCTAGGAGTAAGCACCCCTTTCCTGTCCCTATAGCGGCAATCAAGTTCAAAGCTCACTTCTTATTGGGATATATGTGCTATTTGTGCTATTTTATAAAACAACAACAACTTGTCATTGCTTGGACTCTTCCCGGGATATTAGAACAAAAGCTAAAAAAAAAATGTTCAGTCTCTTTCATCTTGTTCATCTATGTTCATCTGTGTAACTTTGCTAGATCTAAACAATTTGAAATGTTAATATTTCATAACAAGGGTTATCTAATTCAGGTGTTTGTAATTGGCACAATTATCTCTTTGTTACAGTTGGAGCTAATGTTTTAAGTATCTGACTGCTTGACCAGACAAAATGACCAATCCTGCTTCTTCAATACCTATATGCAACGCAAAAGCATGCAACCTGTCAGAAATTTGATTTCCATTGTACTTGCTCTTTACAGTGCCGGGCATCTCTAAGTTAGTTCACTTTGCTTTGCATTTTCTTTACATGAAAACAAAATTAAAGACATAGTGGGTTTGTAGGGCCAGAATGGTACTTAGGAGATTTACAAGACCTGCTCGCATGTGTTTTCTCTCTGTCTGTCTGTGTTTTGTTTTGTTTTGTTTTTTTAAAAAGGATATTGGTTTGAAAGTGTTTGCTCAGGTAGCTATGCTGCATGTAATTTTAAGAATTCAGGAAGATGTAACATAGCTTAAAGAGAATGGAGGGTTTGAAGTTCTTCCGTCACATACAGAGAGAGTACATTTTAGCCTAGATTATTGCAACCATTGGAAAACAATGAATGTTCGTGAATTAGCTATGCTGCTAAAATGAACTGTTTTCTCTTTGTTAAGTTCTTCTTACTTGTCAAGATGATGATTATGATGATTGCATTAGGTGCAGTACAAATCCAAAACAAATCCCTGCCAGTAACGGGTGACTTTGACCAAGAAGCATAGCAGAATTCTCTTGGGATACACAAAGGCAGTTGTACACAAGTGCACAATTTCTTCACTATTGAGCTTCTAAAATGTGGTGTTTAGTGTTTGTTCCAGGGCATTGTGGAGGTTTGGGCTTCATACAGAGTGGAAAAAATAATTACTTCCCCCCAAAGAGAATTATTTCATTCTTATCTATAAAAGCATGAAGTCTTATTCTTTCCTAAACATCAAACTGATCTGGTCTGCTAATGGTTTTTCTTGATGTTACAGAACATTATTAGGGGTAGCTGTTTCTCAGGGTGTGTAGCTTTGCGTTCCGGGAAAAATCTGTCTTTCGTGACTGAACTGTTGATTCCTCAAGATAACCCCCCATAGCTGTTGGACGACAGTGTTATTTTTGTTGTGACGCTGAACCTGACCTTAAAATGCTGTTATTCTCTAAAGAACCTGCTTCGAAAGATGTTATATGTGTCCTCAAGTTTTGCTTGGGAAATGAGGTTTCCATTTGTGGATGTGTCTGTCAAAGCTTCCATTATTTGGCAACTTAAATTGTAAAAATCTAGGGCATAAAGGCAGGAAAGGCTCTGCAGTTTTATCTTACCTGAGGAGCTATCCTTCCTTGTACAGCAATTGGCCTGCCCTGGCCTTCTAAGAAATTTTATACTACGTTTACAACAGGGCAGTCATTTGATTCCTTTCCCTGATAACTACAAATTGCATTGTGGTGGCCCACTGTGTGAGAAGATGGTTGCTTTTGTTAGAAGAACTACATAAATAAGCGTCATTCTTTAAATGTTTTACCTGTCTTTGCTAATGCTCAGGTACAACAAACCATTAAACTGTATATATTGTGTAGCATTGATTTTTTTTCATGAAGTAGCATGAACAGAAAATGTTCACAACATTCTCAGTGGATTGGAAATCATGTTTTAAGTCTAGCCACCTAAAACCATTATGTGGAGATCAGAGCTTGCCACTCACATAGAGGAACAATATTATTTGAAATTGTTCACTGGTCATTATCGCAGCATCTTTTGCCTCAATCTTTTTACTGTTGAGGAATGAAACATAACTTGATTTGGGGCTGCAAATTCTATGTAATTAGGGTTTTTTCCACATTTTCTCTATTGCCCTTCAGCAGAGATTCTAGGAGAATTAACATTTAGGATTGCACTTAACTAGTCAGTAATGCAGGATTGGGGCATAGATTCCAGACTTTGGGGAAGTCACTATATTTCAACCTTGGTGTCAGGATCGTGGGGAAGCCTCCCACGAGTAAACACACTTGCTAGGCTGGCTGTGAATGAGTAGTATTTATTATGTACATAACGGAGCTCAGTTCTCACGCATCCGATCCATCCCTCTCAGTTGCCATCAGTAACGGCTTGCGGAAACGCCTCCAGCAGAGCAGCTTGGGTAAAGAGACACGCCTCCGCTGCTCTCGTCGCTTCCTTTCCCTTCGCTCCCAAGCCGAGGGAACTGCGATCCACTCCCCGATCCGATCCGCTCCTCTCCGTTCCTGAGCTGCTGGACAGCTGGCGGTGCTGCACCAGGGACTGCTCCCTCCACTTGACTGTCTTCCCTTAACCCTTTCTGTTTCCTCTCTCCTCGTTCCTGCCTTGTCGTCGTTCAGTCGTGTACAACTCTTCGTGATCCCATGGAGCAGAGCACGCCTATCTTTCACTGCCTCCTGCAGTTTGGCCAAACTCATGTTAGTAGCTTCGAGAACACTGTCCAACCATCTCATCCTCTGTCGTCCCCTTCTCCTTGTGCCCTCCATCTTTCCCAACATCAGGGTCTTTTCCAGGGAGTCTTCTCTTCTCATGAGGTGGCCAAAGTCTTGGAGCCTCAGCTTCAGGATCTGTCCTTCCAGTGAGCACTCAGGGCTGATTTCCTTCAGAATGGATAGGTTTGATCTTCTTGCAGTCCATGGGACTCTCAAGAGTCTTCTCCAGCACCATAATTAAAAAGCATCAATTCTTCAGCGTTCCTGCCTACTGCTTTCCATAGCCTCTTGGTCGCTCCTCTCTCCCCCCCCCCCATCCCTCTGCTCCAAACCCCTTTCAGACTGTCCCGTGACACTTGGTTCCCTGTTTTGTTTTGTTTTTTAAATGGAAGCACCAGCCTCCTGGTAACACTAGGTTCTTATTTTTATAATCTCATATATGCTTATTCCCCCCCCCAGCTTCAATTTTGTCCTTTTCTTTAATCAAAGACTTTGAGCAGTTAATGTGGTTAAATGCTGACAGAAAATGCATGTGTTGCCAAGTAAAAAAGAGAAAATGCAGCTTTTATATTGTTGTTAGGAATTCTTGATCTTAATAATTGCAGTGAGTCTTGGGAAAGAAGATGAGAGCAAACTTATATCCTCATCTCCATGTATACCAGGCCTTTTCTACACTACAGCTAGCACTTTGAAATGTTCTTGGAACACTGGAGAGGATCGGTATCAACTTGGTAGGAGCGTGTTTCTAGTTGCATTTGGAACAATCTGTGGCCTCTGAACATTTGCCAAGGGCATCCCTGACAGTTTGTTAAAATAATGAACCCCTGTGGTTAAAAAATAGTACTTAGGACATGCTATATGAATAACTGACAATAACTTAGCATAAATGTACACTCATTTGGGGGGGTGATTTGTGAATTGGGCACTGACATGTCTACCCATCTGATTCGGAAACCAGTTCCTGAATTCTAGAAGAATGCCACAGAAACAGTAGTTTGGTTTAATAAACTTTTATTTCCTTGTTGGAGAATAGCTTGATGCTAAGTTTGCGGCAGGGGAGCTTAGTTTAGGATGAAGAAGATTTACTCCAGGATAGACTTTTCAGCCGTGAAACTTCTGTTTATTTTACCCACTTTGAAGAGAACAGCTCTGGGGGAACTTTTTCCTGAAAGTCATTCTCAAGCGATGACTCAGGCTAGGAAGCCCTAGGACTTGTAAGCACTGCTCAGTTTTAAAGATTCCACTTAAGGTAATCTTTAGATCTTAATGAATGTAATGTTGCATTTCACTACAGATGAAGAAATGAATCAGAGTAACAACTGGCGTAAAAGCAAGCACGCCGTGTGGTGTCAGTTTTGTTTGTCTATAGTTCACTGTTTTCTAACCCATAGGAAGAACCGAAGAAAGTCCGCTTTGACTATGACCTATTCCTTCATTTGGAAGGCCACCCACCTGTAAATCATCTTCGCTGCGAAAAGCTCACATTCAACAACCCAACGGAAGAGTTCAGAAGAAAGTTGCTGAAAGCAGGAGGGGTAAGTCTCATCTGTATGTCCAAAAACCGTATGAAGGAGGCTGTATGCACAATCATTGGTACAGTCTTGGCATTGCAGATTTTGAAATCTCACCCCCAGCCCAGAATGCTTTTGAGTAGAAAAGACATGTTTTTTGCACCAGTGACCCGAACCCTGCAAAAATAAGTATGGAATGCACAACATTCAGCCCAGCAGATAGTTACAAGATCAAACATAAAGTAAGGCAGTAATTCTGAAAATGCTAGGCCAGTTTAAGATGCAGAATGACTGAGACTGTGTTCACGCTGTTGCAGACAGGACTGCACTGTTCCTACAGGATCGTGTTCACAGTCTGCAGCTGATTCTAGATCCAGCTTTGTCGCCAGAAACCCACGACCCCCCTCTGCAGTAGAAAGCCTTCTGTTAGCTGTGGCCTTTTCTAGACAGGAACAGACTTGCCACAGTCAACCTTACTTTGGTAGCATCCAGGGGTTGATTCCTGTAATGCCCAGAAACTCCAGTTTCTTGGGGGGGGGGGAATGGCTGCTAGGTTCTCTGAGCAGTAAGTAACCAGAGACAGGATGTAGGAAGCATATTATTCAGTTCTTAAAAGGACTGGGCTGGTTGCGGGTCTGTTTCTGAGTGCATTTCAAAGTGTTTTTCTTTTTACGACCCTACATAGTACCTGAATGCATTCTGTTTCCACATCAGCCTGTGCCGTGTGTTAATAACATTGGTGGTGTGTTTTCTGTACGTGCTTCCCTTATCCAGAACGAGGTCGATGGCTACTGGGAAAGGAGCTGTCTCAGGTGCCCCCACTTGTAGAGCTATTTCATAAATCAGCTTCTTGTAGAACCAAAAATTATAAAAATGTCTTCACGTTTATTTCTTTTACTTCCAGCAAGTAGCAGGATTTCTTGCCCCTAGGAGAGTAAATTTTGCTCCTTTTTTTGTTTGCATTTTCAAACTTATTGAAAGGAAGTTCTCCATAAGAATGAAAAGATTATGCTAACACACTGCTTTTAAATTGACTATCATATACATTTAATTTACACAAAGCGCCAAAGGATTAGTTCCTTAGACATTAGGAAATTTTTTGCTTCCCCCTAACTTGGCCAGCATAGCAGAACTACTACTCTGGAATCTAGATTTCATATATTATTGGAGTGCATAGATGCTCAGTATGTAAATCTAGTTCCCAGCAGTATGCTGGGTGATAAGTTCATGACCTAGATTCCTCCAGGAATACTTTCGGTGCAAAAAGTTCCCAGCTGCGGCATCAGCGTAGCTTCAAGCAGGCTAATCTTCTCTTTGCTGTGAAGAATGATGTGCTGCTATCTGTTCCACTGTCATTTTACTGGACTACTTATTAGCCGGCTGAATGACTAAAACTGGCAACATAAACCGAATGAACTGCAATCTCGAATCATCCCTAAAGCCTGAACAGTAGTGGTTGCCTACTTATAACCTTGCTATCGCCTTGTGCAGTATTGAGAGAAGGTGTTAGGGAGAAGGAGCTGGCTGCTTTTTTAGCTAGAAAGCATCATCAAGCATTTTATCTTTTTGCATGACAATAGGGAAGCAAGCTGCAAGAGGGGGAAAGGTTATTTTGTCTCATAGCCAAATGGCTAGAATTATTTCAGTATGTGTTCATTAATAACATTTACGTATATCTATCTCAGTTATGCTCTGGGCTTCTCTAGCGGCATTTTTAATATGGATTTTTTTCCAGTCAATCTGTCCTTTCCATTGATGGTGAACTCCAAATTATACTAAAATTGATGTCAATTATGTACGCCGACACCGAAAACTAGAGTTTGATTTGAGTGCCCTCTTCCAAAAACTTTGCTTTAGATCCTCAGCGGATTTATAAATGTTACTAATGCTTCCATTTTAAAATAGATCATGGTAATGTCAGATGGAACCTCAGCTGCTTCAGGGCAGAGTCTTCACCTCCTGAACCTTCCCAGCAATTCCCTGTCATTTTCTGAAGTGAAGAAGAAATCATCTCATGGGCCGAAGGTGAGGTATAGGAGGATAACAGAATTGGGGGTGTACATTGGTTGAGGGTTTTCAAAGTTGCATGACCAGGAAGCAAGTGACAAGTTCAAAGAAATACTTAAGTCAGATGACTGAACGACCAGTCATAGTTCTAGAACAGCCTTTCTCAACTTTGGGTCCCCAAATATTTTTGGCCTACAACTCCCATCATCCCTAGGTAGCAGGACCAGTAGTCAGGGATTATGGGAGTTGCAGACCAAAAACACCTGGGGACCCAAGGTTGAGAAAGGCTGTTCTAGAACATATTTATCACCCTTGAACATTTCAGATTTTCTTCCATTTATTTGCCTTTGAAAGTGAGGTGAATTCGACCTATGTGCATTAAATGGCCAATTTTTTTGGCAGATATGAAATGTGCAAATATGAACATAGTTTTTGCACCTTATACCCTGGCCTAACCTAAAGAGTAACATACATTAGAAACTGAACAATGCAGTCATCAAAATGCATTTTCACTCACCCACAAAACTGTGGTAACAGAATGTATACGAGTTTCCTCCCATTTCTCAATAAGGACCAGGCAAAGTTCCAAACTACTTCACTTTTCAGCAACAGAAATCAGATTAGATAAAATGCCAAGGAATCCTGAATGTTAACTGTGTTCTGGGGAGCTTGTGATTTTACTACTACGGGGAGATAGCCCCTAATTAATAACTATCTTCACTTTTAAGAGCATTTCTGCACATATTTTAATTCTTGGGTGGTTTTTGGAGACAAGACCATTTTAACTTGCAGTAGGATAAATTGTTAAGAGCATTACCATAGAATTGTAGAGCTGGAAGGAACCTCGAGGATCATGTACAGTAGTCCAACCCCTTGCAGTGCAGGAATCTTTTGCTCAGCCTGGGGCTTAAACCCACAACTTTGAGATTAAGAGTCTCCTGCTCTACTGGCTGAGCTATTTTCCAAATCTATGTGAAATGCAGGTGGCTAGCAGTGATTTAGCATTATGACAGGATCCAAGCAAATGGCAGACTGTTTGTTTGTTTGTTTGACAGGAAGGAATAAACATGTTTCATCAGAAAACTCTCTGTGGGGTGCACATGACAAAATTACCAACAAAAACTGGCAGAATCAGCAAAACTTTAAACAAATATAGATAGCAAAAATAGATTGTCTTGGTTGGCATTCTGAAGTAAAAGTTTTCCAACTAGCTATTGCATGTATCCATGCTTGAGGAATGCAAACTGGATTTGTGTTTTTTATAAATATATAAGCTATGCTGGGTGTTTTGGGTGTTGAACTTAAACTGTTGCCTGTTTTGAGAAGAGGCAAAGCTAGAAATGGCAGGCAATGCAATAGGTCAGTGTATAACTAGAAGCCAGGAAAAAATTGCAAGCTCTTCTTTTCAGTGGTCATTTTTGCATTAAAATGTGTTGCATTTAATTGCTTTTTCAATTTTTTAAAAAAAAACTATGTAGTAATTGGAGTCATCTGCTTTATTCCTAAAAGGTTACACTTCAGTGTGGTGAAGTCAATTTATCGTAAGATTGCATGTTAGTACGGATTTTTGACTGTTCGGATCCTAATTTGAATTGTTCCTATCTAATATTGGCCAAGTTTTTTCCCAAGTTGGGATCCAGCCTTATCTCAGACACCCCCATTCTTGTCATGGGTTCCCCAAAAGCATTGCTTAAACACAGGAGAAGCTAGATTTCAGCACTTCATGTGGTGAAAGCAGCTGCAACTGGAAGAGAGAATTGGCCAACTATTTACATGCGATGGTTTCTTTGGATACTGGGACGTGTATTGTCAGTGTTGTTGCATGGCCCAGCTCTTTTTCTCATGGTTGGCTCTGCAAGTAGTTGATGAAGAAAGCAAACCAAGAATTAACTTTTCATTATATAATATCTTGCACACATGCACGAGTTATTCGAATTCTTCCGTGACTTTATCTGCGTGGTTATGGTGATTGAATGCAATGGATTGTCCATTCGACTTGCACAAGGATCTCATGAACTACAATCAGGAAGTTGCAAGGAGGGTCAGTTCCCTTGAATTGGTCTTATGTGTATGTGTTACGCCATCTGCAGGATTGATTCCAGTAGACACCCCACAAATATGATGACTTATGTCATATCTGGTCACGTAATTTAAGTGCACAATTTTAGCAATGGGATTTAAGATTCAGAGCTGTATTCTAATTCACTGGTTTCAAAGGAATTTAGTTCAAATCATGCTAGATTTTGCCTTTTAAAAATGTTTGGCGATAAGAGGAAAATCTACCTAACTTTAACGGTATCTAGAAGGTTAACTAACGCTTAAAATAAAACATTCCATTTAAGGAGTGCTGCATTCCTATTTTCTGTATCTACTTTATGGTTTAATAACACCAACCTGTGGCTAGATAAAATAGTGTTGCTGTTGTTGTTTAAATATCTACTTTGCTGTTCGTGGAACGCTCTGTTGCAAGAGACCAGGGCCCTGCTGGATTTGACATCTTTCCGCAGGGCCTGCAAGACGGAGCTTTTTCGACAGGCCTTTGTTCGGGGCCCAGTCTGGACACACACACACACACCTTCTTTTTTGTTATAAGACCCGCTGTGTACGTGGCCTCCCTAACCCTTTCTACCAGCTTTTACTGGACTACTTATTAGCACAAACAGTTTGGCCTGGTGAGCACTCAATGTTTCCCATCCCCTATAGTTATAATCAGTGAGTTGCCATCTAATTTTATTCTGCTCCAAATTTGATTTTAAGATTTATTTTAATCAATTGTTTGATTTATGTTTTTAATGTATCATACTTTGATGTTAGCCGCCCTGAGCCCAGCTGGCCAGGGAGGGCGGGGTATAAATAATAATAATTATTATTATTACTGTTATTATTATTTTATTATCTTTCCTCACACAGCGGTAAGCAGTAGCAATATGCAGTAGATAAATACAAAGGCAAAAATTGCTTTCTATGGAGCACCCTCCCACCAGATGTCAAACAGATAAACAACTATTTGACTTTTAGAAGACATCTGAAGGCAGCCCTGTTCAGGGAAGTTTTTAATGATTGGTATTTTATTTTGTTTTTAATATTTTGATGGGGGCCACATGGCTGGGGCAACCCAGACAGATCGGCAGCATATGAATAACAAATGAACAAACATTATTATTATTATTATTATTATTATTATTATTATTATTATTATTAAAAGTTAACTTTGTGGTTTCCATTGTTGCAGGACCCAAGTAAGATTATAAGCACTTGCAGCAGCAGCAGCAGCAGCAGTAACAGTTTTTCAAAGCCCCATAAATTAACTAAGGAGCACAAGGAGAAACCTTCTAAAGACTCGAAAGAACATAAAAGTGCCTTCAAAGAACCTTCCAGGGAACATAACAAATCTTCCAAAGAATCCTCCAAGAAACCCAAAGAAAACAAACCACTAAAGGATGAAAAAATAGTTCCTAAAATGGCCTTCAAGGAACCCAAACCCATGTCAAAGGAGCCAAAATCCGAAAACAACATCCTTACCATAGCAGGTGGACAGCAGCAAGAGAAGAAAGCCCCCACGAAAAGGCCTCCGGGGATGGATTCTGAGGATCTCGCAGCCAAAAAGAAGAGGAAAAGTGGCTCAGAGGCTTTATTTAAGAGTTTTTCTAGTGCTCCCCCACTGATACTTACTTGTTCCACGGCGGACAGAAAACAGACAAAGGATAAATCTCAGTTTAAGATTGGGAAAGTCAAAATGGAAAGCGAGACGCTGGAAAAGAAGAAGACCACATTACCCCCCTTTGATGATATTGTGGATCCTAACGATTCCGATATGGAGGAGAACATGTCCTCGAAATCTGAAGTAAGGTTTTTATATGGCTATTATCCCTTTGCTGCCTTCCTCAGTTTATCCCTTAAAAGAAAGAAAAGAAAAGGATGTACATAAGAGGTGGTCTCAAACTAAGTTTTACTCAGAGCAGGTTAGGTCCATTAATTTAATTGGGTCTACTCTAAGCAGTTTAGTTGAGCAGCACCGTGTGCGTGCTGGTTCTGTTTCGTTATGCAAAACCATGGAAATTGGCTGTAGACACTTTCATTTGCAGATGCTTTGGCTGATTTCATTTTTGACCCTCTCGGGAGTTGCATCAGTTTGTTGTTGCTTTATTAATAATGCTGCAGAAATGTGCGTTAACGGAGGCCATTCAGTGCGATTGCTTCTCGCTGCCAGGAAACAAATTGGGTTTTATGATTTTTTTTCTTTGTGGGCAGACATGTTATAGTGTATACTAATTGATGCATGCAAAGGGATAATACATTGAAAATTGGCTTTGAATGGGAAAGAGATGTGTAAATTTGTATATGATTGCAATGGCTCGTTCTTGGCCAAGATGCAAATTGCTTGCCCACGTAGGCTTAAGATATCATTAATTGCTAAGGTCCCTCCAAGGCCCATTCATAGAAGTGTGTTCATCACTTATCTCAACTTGGTAACTTAAAAATGAATATGCATATGGTCTAGAACAGTATTGTGTGTCCAGTTGACACAGGGTGGTTAAGCTGTTCTGACTGATAAGTCATCATTTGGTGCTAGTATTAATGAGTGTTGAACTTGCATTACATCACAAAGTAAAATTCAGCAGTGTGTTGGATTCATACTTCTGAAGTTCATGCTTATATGGGACATATGAATTGGCTCTTAGATACCTGATAGTGTGAAATGAATGTAAACAACAGAATATATTTTAAGTGACACATGTACTTTAGCAAGAATCTCTGAACATATGGTTGTCAAACTAGGTAGAGGAATACATTGCATAGACTTCAGGGTTGTAAGGTGTTCTTTATGACGGAAAAGAGATGAATATATTGAATTTAGTGAGTTGCCAACTGAGGATTGTTGGATCCACCTCAGATCTATTAACCTCTATCATGAATATTCTGGGAAAATCAAAAGCCATTATCTTGCCCGATTTGAGTTCTGTAAGTTTGCAGGCCTACTTCAGTCATCCAAATTATTTGTTCTACAGAAAAGTTCTGTGGTGAACTCCTGCGCTGTCTCTTTTTTTGCTTATGAAAGTGTACACTAATTTGGTGTGGAATGGGTAGTATTTGAGGGGTTGGTGGGTCTTTGCATTAGGAAAGTAGACCAGCTGGTTTTTTTCTATGCTTGTAGCACTAGCTCAGTGTTTTTCAACCTTTTTTGGGCAAAGGCACACTTGTTTCATGAAAAAAATCACGAGGCACACCACCATTAGAAAATGTTAAAAAAATTAACTCTGTGCCTATATTGACTATATATAAAGTAATTTTCCCACGGCACACCAGGCAACATCTCGCGGCACACTAGTGTGCCGCGGAACAGTGGTTGAAAAACACTGCACTAGCTGATTTTCCTGGTTGTTGCTTTTTGAAAAGTTGATAGTTGTAATATTTATAAGTTATATAGCACTTTCTGAATCTGCAGAGTGCTTCATGCGGACTTTCGGTACTTATTTTGTAGAAGGGATTCAAGCACAGGAAATTTAGGTTTATGCAATTCCAGTGTATTAAAGTACTCTGCTGCTCTAGCACAACAACTGGAAAGTGTGGGATGAACAAACGACCAACAGGAAAACATAATAAGCATCCCACAAGGAAATCAGAACGGTTGATCGTGGTCATGTAACGTTACAAACAAACTGGAACAAATGTTCAGTAATGAGTGGCTCTAATCTAACCTCTGTGTAAGCTTTGTGCAAGCAGGGTCAATGCTGGGTATATAGCTTGTCTGGAGGAGCTCTCTCCTATTGATCCTAGGCTCTGGAATTCCCTTTCCCAACGGCCTGTTTGGCTCCATTATTCACTGGTATTCAGGTAGCTGTGCTGACTTGGCTGTTTCCGGCTGGTGTATGTGAGGATAGCTGTTTGAATTTGACATGGTGCTGCTCACCTTTTTCGATTAGTGCTGCTTTTCAGTAGTATTTGTTGCAAGCTACCTTGGATGCCGTGAGTGACAAGTATAATATCGGCGTTTTAAAATACGCTTCCAATTCAGTGAAAAGTTCAAATTGTCCAAAAGGCTGATTTACATAAAAATTGAAGGACACACAAATCTTGTTTGTTTGGTGATATATGTGATATGGGCACAGCAACAAAGCCAACAAGATTTCCTGGCCCTGGCCCAGGTCACCCCCATAGTCTATTGGCAAGAACTTCCATTGTTGTTGTTGTTGTTGTTGTTGTTATTTTATATGCTACCCATCTGACTGGGTTGCCCCAGCCACTCTGGGTGGCTTCCAACAATTTATAAAACCGCAGTAAACGGTTGAACACTAAAAACTTCCCTATATAGGGCTAACTTCAGATTTAGAAGACACCTGAAAAGTCTTTATAGAAGAGTCATAGAAGACTTCATCTCCTTGACATCTGGTGGGAGGGCGTCCCACAGGGTGGGTGCCACCACCGAGAAGGCCCTCTACCTGGTTCCCTGTACCTTCAGTTCTCGCAATGAGGGAACTGCCAGAAGGCCCTCAGAGGTTGCCTAGGTTAACTTATAGGACTGTTATAAAGGTAAAAGGGGGTAAAGGGAAGACAATGCACACAGCCCTGAGCTCCTGGGAGGAAATGCAAGATGTAAATATATAATGCCATTCCTGTTTTTTAAAAAATCATTCTTGTAAAGAAAAATAAGCATGCACAAAGCCAGAAAGGCATTCCTCCTTTTGCTTTAACCGCAACACTACAGTCCTGATGTTTTACAACAAAGCAAAAATCTTGCCAACACTGAAGGTATAAAAATATGTGCACGACATATAGTAGTTTATTGTAAAAATCAGCTGGTCATTGCAGAATAGTTTTTAATTGCTTTAGAAAAGATTAGAGAGGGAGAGAGATTAACATAATCCTATATCTGTTCAAAAATAAATCCCACTGATTTACAGCACAAACCTAACCACCCACTCAAATTCTGTAGGATTTATCCCCAGGTGAATGAGATTAAGATGGCAGCCTTACTCCCAGAAAAGTGAGCATAAGATCCTGGGAAGCACCAGATTCAAAGCAGGCTATGAATTAGACAAATAAACTGCCCTTTTGAGCAGCCGAGGACAAAACAAACTTATATAGCTCTTTATATTTAGAAACAACACTCAGGACATTTTAACAGGATCTTAAAAGTGGGATGTGCTCTTTTATATTTCTCTTCAAAATTATTCAATCGATAAAATATATAATATGCTATTCCTTGCAACAACAAAAAAGAAACAACAAAACTACACAACTTTTAGAAGACATCTGAAGGCAGCCCTATATCAGGAAGTTCTTGATATTTTTGATATTTTCTGGTCCATTTCGCACAGTCTAGGAACTGGGCCTTTAGTGGTATGGTCCCAACCCTTTGGAATCCCCCCCTTCATATATTAGAGAGGAAAACTGTCTGCTATCTTTTCAGCACTTACTGAAGACATTCGTCATCCTACAACCTTTTTTAAAGTAGAGATCTTTCCCAAAATTCCTCTGCATTGGAATTGCTTTTAGGTGTTTTTCAGATAATTAAATTGCACTATTGCTTTTCCTGCCCTGGGCTTATTTGGAGTGGCAGGATATACATATATGTGTGTATTTTTTCACAACTTGGCCAAAGTGGATGAAATTTACAGACACATGAGCCCTTCCAGAGCAGATCAAACCTGCCAAATTGCAGACAAATAGGCCCAGGGGATTTAATGCAGGGCACCTTCAAAGTTTTAAAACAAAGAATTGAAGGCATGGTATTTTTTTATTTTATTTTCTGTGGTTGACCCTTCTGAGGGGTTGAAAGGCTGGTGGGCGTAACGGTGGTGGTCTGATTCTAATCTGGAGGCATGTATTGTGCTAGGAAAAGATAAAAGTAATTAATAGATTTACAGCGCAGTCCTTATACATGTGTACTCAGAAGAGAAGCAAGTCTCATTGTGTTCTGTGGGGGTTACTCACAAGTTGCATCCTAAATGTTTGAAGACTCATGAGCTACGTGGCCTTGTTAACAGCAGAAATATTTTGTTTTTAAGATAAAGGATACTTCTAGATCCCCTTTACTGCTCTTGATTTTTATTTTCCAGAAATAACTTTGTTGCTTTATAGAAGTTACGTATTACTTACCCTTTTAAATTAAACATATTCAGAGAGAAGTTTCAAACGCTACTCTCTTTTAACACTAAACATCTAAAAATAACACCAAACGTTATGTGCCTGGCAATTTTCTTTGCCGCTCTGACCAGTGTAAAATGCTGATTAAAACTCGTGCTGCAGAGACAGGCTACATTTCAGCAGAATTTATTTTTTAATGGCATCTCTTGGCCAGAGGAGGTAAATTAAAATTATCCCATTGCATAAATGAGTTGTTGAGAATAAATACATTGCTAGAAATGGAGTGGGATTCCTCAGGGTGCTCAAAAGCTGAGTAAGTTTTAACTCCCTTGCAGCCTCATTCATAGACAGTTTATACTGTCTGGAGCCAGGCAATAAATAGCTTGCTAGAGAAACCATCATTAGGTTTTCCCATGATGAAAGCTACTTGCAGACAGAAGGTGGTCTTTCGTTTTATTTCTAAGGTGGGTCTTTAACGACTGTTTCTCTTAGTGTGGGGCAAAGGTTGTAAAACACAGAAAGGATGTGGCTGAAATTGCCTCCCTTCATTTTTATACCATGGCCCTAACTCAGTTACAACCAGGGCTAAAGGATGTTTCCGTTCCACGCTTTGAAATGCGCCTGATGCTCACCCACACAGAGATCTTGGAGGCAAACCATTTGTAAGCACATACAAGCTACAGTTTCTGTATGAAAGTTTTAGCCAAAACATTGGCATTTAGAGAAACGGCTAATCAACAAGCATGTTGGGGATATTAATGCAGCCAAAATAGCTTCACAGTTTGTAAGAAAAACGACATTGCAGTTCTTTTTAGATGAGAACTGAACTTCCCAATAGCAACATTTTTCAATGGTCAGGTATAGAAAACATTTTTTGCCACTTCAGATGGTAAAGGCACAGCCGTTCAGTGGTAATTCTGAAATGGACTACTGTTGCCGCTGTTTCCAGATGCAGCTGGAAATAGTTTCTACTTTTAACTGCATATCGAGGAATATGCTGCCTTTATCCTACGTGAAAATGTAAACATGCTTTTGATTCACAGAACTGTAAGGGTTAATATAGCCCAGAAGCAAAATACCTGCAGGTATGGGTACTAGCATGCTTATCTAACCAATAATCTCTGTCCATTATGTCTAGATACCACAAACCTTGAGTTCAGTTGCACTACCACACTATTATTCTAGACGTTTAAGATTTTCCTTGTGTACGTTTCCTGGCAAAAACAAATCTCAAACGTTTTCCTACTTTTATCTAAACTATGCACATGGTTACATTGACATATATATGTATATGTATGTGTGTGTGTGTTATCCTTGTCGTTTGAGGATGTTAAGCATTAATCTCAGCAGCAATCCGGATATTAACCACTGTGGTAGATCCTTTAAGGTACGAGTAACATTTATATGAGCTAGCATAGCCATCCAGAAGCGCTTGTGCATTCAGGCCGGTCAAAATTCCATGCTGTGACTTTTGTTGGCTCTCATCTGAAGTGTGTACAGGAACAAGGCAAAGGGTGGCGGGGGAGGAAAGGTGTAAAATTTATGGCTATTACTTAAAACTCTAAAAGCTCTGCCTTTATCTTTTTTAAAGAGCTGTACAAAACTTCAATCACAGGATGTTTGATTTCATGGGGGGGGGGGGAAATGCCCGCCAGTTTCCTATACTGCACCACGTAGCAGCATGATAACAAAATGCTTGGCCTTGTTTTCGCCGTCTGCCTGATCAAGAAATGTGGTGGTGGGTCTTGCAGTGTTTACACAAGAGGCTAACTGTTTTGTAAAGTGGAAAATTTGGAACCTCAGATCCCCTTATGGATTATTTCAGGCTGAACCTGCGGCTTATGAAAATAACTGTGGCCGAGAGAAGGCGGGAGTGGTGTTCTGTTTTCTTGCTTTTCTATCAACACACCTCGCTGAACAGGGAGAATCAAAGTCAGGAGCGTCATCTCATAAATAAGGATGGGGAACTTTTGTCAAGCCAAGCTCCACATGGGCGGGGACCGAGGCAAAAGTCAGCAGGGCAAGAAGTGAATGCTACTTTTGTTCCGCTAGGCTACTGTTACTTCACGCTCACACGTCTTCCCTTATTCTCCATCCTGGCAAAGATGAAGGATTGTCAGAGTTCAAGGACTTCTTGGGACAGTTTCCCATCTGTAAAGTATCTCAAGAGCCAGATAGGGTGGCCTGCAAGTCTGCATTGGGCCTCCATCCTTGAGGTGCCCTGTCCTGGTTGTGGATCCATATGGAAGTCTTAGATGCCCAATCTGCCATGAAGGAACGTGAGGATGGGGCAGAGATCTTCTGCTGCCCAACCCAGAGCAGCTCCTTTAGCCACTGGCTGCACAATCACTCATCCACAAAGGAATTCACCCACCCTAAAGGGTTGGTGTGTGTGGAAGTCCCACCAGAATAGCCTGCAGAAATTCCAAGGTAGTGACAGGGAGGGATGAACTGGCCTGGTTTGACTGGATTCCAAGCTGTATTGTCATCACTTAACAGCCTTGGGCTTAATTGCTACGCCAGCTTCTGGCTGGTGGGTTCCCCCCTCTGTCCCGATTTTCGCACCAGCCTAACATTGCCATTGGATGCTTTGGATGTGGCAATGGCTATGCCACTCCATCATTCCTCTGCTTCCTGACTAGGGTTTGGGTTTCTATGATCACTGTGATGTGAACCAAATGCACCAAATACACATTTAGATGTGTGGTGATGACAACCCAAAGAGAATAATCAAGGAAATTACAGGTTGTGGCCAATAAAGTTATCTTGCTGCAAGAGTTCTGCCAGTGCAATGGAACTTCCTTTCTCTGCACACACCCCAAATCTCCTCTGCAAGATGTGGGAGCTCCCAGAATAGATTTGGGGGGCATGAGAAGAATGGGAGATGAAGTCCTGTTGCACAGACAGAAGTCCTTATGCTGTTGAGACATTATTGGATACAGCCCTGTTTGTTTTAAATTAGGAGGAAAATAAAATGCAAAAACATAAGTGATGTTTTTATTGTGCTCAGTACAGTTTCAATATCCACAAAGAAATCAGTGTGTGTTCTGAGTATGCCCTAGATAAACTTGAATCTTTCTTGCCTTAGATTGCATGTGTGCCTATAGCAACATTGATGATACAGTTGCTGATCATGGCATCCTGCTGACTGTATAAATGCAAAATGTGCAGAACAGTATTTCCTTAACTAAAGATGGACGATAGATGATAGATGGAAATTATCTATACCTATAATAAATGTATAAGCATGTTGTCACGCTGCAGTTTACTTTGCCACAGAGAGGTGGAGGTGTGAACTACAATGTGACAAGAATCAATGTGGATGGCGTGGCCCAGTTGAGCTGTGGGGAGGTAGATCCTGAATAGGCTACAGCAGCCTCTGCCTCCAGCAACCTGCTTGCTTTGCTGTCTCCTGCCTGCCAGCTCTGGGGCATCTGCCCCCAGCACTTAGGTCCCCTGGCTGTAAGGTACCATTGCCGGTCACCCTCTTCCTTATCCAACTGAGAGAATCCTCTCCTTTTGCCGCTGATGAGGATGAAGAGTCACCTGCTAGAAGGAACAGCATGGGAAAAGGGAAACCAGTTAGAGACAGTGGCTGGCCAGCCTCATAATCCCCAGCTGCTTCCGACCTTCTTCCGGCAGTGCTCCTCCAGCTGGGCCAGCTCTTCAGCCTGTTTGGCTACAGCATGATGTGGAAAGCAGGGGGGGCAAGTGGGGTTAAATTGGGTGTTGGGGGTGAGGTTTAGGGATGGGGTAGGCAGGATTGGTAAGTGAAGCAAGCAGAGGTTTAAGTAGCCGCTAGTTTAATCTAGGGACACGGATGGCGCTGTGGTGTAAACCACTGAGCCTTGGGCTTGCGCATCGGAAGGTCGGCAGTTCGATTCCCCGTGACAGGGTGAGCTCCCATTGTTCAGTCCCAGCTCCTGCCAACCTAGCAGTTCAAAAGCACGCCAAAAAGTACAAGTAGACAAATGGGTACCGCTCCGGCGGGAAGGTAAACGGCATTTCCGTGCACTGCTCTGGTTTCACCAGAAGTGGCTTAGTCATGCTGGACACATGACCCGGAAAAACTGTCTGCAGACAAACATCAGCTCCGTCAGCCAGTAAAGCAAGATGAACACCGCAACTCCAGAGTCGTTTGCGACTGGACTTAACTGTCAGGGGTCCTTTACCTTTTTAGTTTAATCTATTTTTTGTATGTTTTAATCTATGTTTTTATGTATATTTTCTTGCTGAAAGGTCTATTGCGGCTTCTGCTGAATTAATGGCTTGCATATTTTAAAATAGTTTTTGAAAGTTGCACAATTAGTGTCTGTTTAATTAACTATAAAATGCAGCTATGGTTCCAGCCAAAGAGCCAATAATTTGTCTGTTATAAATTTTTAGTAGACTATTCTGACCCAACTCTCTTTGTCTTTTAAAACCTCCAGGCCCTTATTAACTGAATACCTTTCCCTTCTGCCAAAGCTTGAAGGCAAGGTGTGATATTTTTTAGCAGATAACTGAGTGAAATATGGTCATAATGAAACAGGAGCCCATGTGGAGCTTGATTAATAGCTTTCCATTTTGGAATAAGTGATGGGTTTTTTTGGGGGGGCGGGGAAAGCTGCTGTAAATCAGCCTTTTTATGTTTCTGATTAAAAGGAGGTGTGTCTTCAGCTGAATTTAAGCTGATAATATGTCTTGAAAACCTCTGCTGTAGTTTCCATGAATGTGTCATGCCATTATTAAGTAGCATCACTCTGTCAAGACTAACAAGCTGAGCACTTTTAATCACTGCAGCCAGATTCTCACTGCATCAGGCGGTACTTGCAAGAGATACTGTGTAAATTTGACATGATGCAAATCACTCATAGTGAGTTTACCATATCCAGAAATGTGAGAAGACTGAATTACTTAGTCATTTTTTTTTATTCACAAAAGGCAAAGTGACAAACGAAGCAACATAATCCAGCCACATTTAAGCTTCCCATCGATGTTAATTGCTTCCTCACATACTTAAACACAGCCCTCCGAAAGCACTGCAACTTAAAGGAATGCTGAAGAGAGCATTGTACACATACCTGAAACATAAGGAAACTTGGTTGGATAGAAGTTTGGTTTAGTTTAATAGTATAGTTGATGGGACTAATTCCACCCCCTTTATTTTTATTTTATTGCATATTTTACTTACAATTTATTTTCAGATATTATCCTGGTTGCCATAAAGGTAAAGGTAAAGGGACCCCTGACCATCAGGTCCAGTCGTGTCCGCCTCTGGGGTTGCGGCGCTCATCTCGTTACTGGCCGAGGAGCCGGCGTACAGCTTCTGGGTCATGTGGCCAGCATGACTAAGCCGCTTCTGGCAAACCAGAGCAGCAACGGAAACGCTGTTTACCTTCCCGCCGGAGCGGTACCTATTTATCTACTTGCACTTTGGACGTGCTTTCGAACTGCTAGGTGGGCAGGAGCTGGGACCGAGCAATGGGAGCTCACCAGGGGAATTATGGCTGTTGAACATTTTGTGTATTTGTGTGCAAAGTCACTGATCATATATATTTTTAAAAAACCAAAAAAGAGTAGTACTTACATTGACTGTGGATTGGGCCCCTGCTGTGGTCTGTAAGCTAAGAGAGTAGTTGCACTTTTATATTCAGCCTGAAATGGCGTATTCTTAGTTTAGATCAAAAATTGCATTCTCAAATAGGTTTTTCTTCTCCATCCTGAGATTGCCCAATATCACTTCTGCACAGTTCATTTCTGCAGTGTGCCAATAGGCAGTTACTCTTCAAGACTGATAACCAAGACTATCCATATCTTTCAGAGTCTTTCATATCTTTGTAAATGGTTTACAAAGGTGTTGAAAGACCTTTTCGTTTGTGTAGGTTATGAAGTCATGCTATACAGTGGAGAAATCTTCTTTTTTCCCCCCTAATGTAAAACGCAGCCACAAACATCCTTACATTCTCTTTTGCCAATGAAACTGTCCCTTGAGTAATAAGTATAATTTCCTTGACCCCTTAGTCCGGGTTCCCACATTTTATCTTTCCATTTTTTACAGCAAGAGTAGCTGCCAGTAGACAATGCTTTGCATGTGTCATGCTAGCTGTAGTCATCACACAGGCAGTTGAATTTCACTGCTATTTTTGCTGGATTAAATCATCAGTATAAGTCATGGGTAGGCAAACTGGGTTTATTTGTGGGGCATAGGAATTCGTTCATTTCCCCCTCATATAGTCTGGGGCCCCCAAGGTCTGAGGGACAGTGGACCAGTCCCCTGCTGTAAAAGTTTCATGACCCCTGTTAAAGTGAAAAGGAAGAGCAGTATATGAGCTTTCCCAAAACAAACCTCGTTTGTTTGTTTTTGTTTTTTTGCCAGGGCACACTGACTCATTTTTTAAATATGGCGCACATGGTTCTCTCCTTCCCATGCAATCTTCACAATATCCGTCTCAGCATATTTATAATCAGTCCTTCTCCAAAGTCCCAGGACAGAATTACATACATGTAAAATCAAAAAGTTATACAATTAAAATAAAACACATAAACCAATTGCTAATATCCAAGTTTAAATTAAAATAGCCCCAGCAAGAAAAATTCCAATAGCCAATACACCTTGGCCCTTGCAGGATAATTGTTAATTTGCAATATTGATATCATGTACCATCTGAGCTTTGCTTTGTGGTAATTATTTCTACTTGTCTTTTTCAATTGGAATTTATGTACTTTCTCCCATCAGTTTTCTTGTATCCACATAGATAGGCTGTTTCCTTTGTCTGGGGCCCATTTGATCCTACAGTCTTTCATTTGTTCCAGTTTGTAGTCCTAATGTAGAAGTATTTACAATTAATATACTTTCCCAAACATCGGTCTCTTTTCTTGGGCATTGAAACTTAAGAATTCAATTAAGATGGATTATAGATGAAAATATTAATGGGGCATGTGTTCAGTGCAATTCTACAGTCAACTCCTAGGTAAGCCGCATTGTGCTCAGTGAGACTTAACTCCTAGGGAAGGACTGTTGTGTTAATTTCTTAGTAAGATAAAATCCCATTTTGTTCAGAATAGAATTAAAAACAATATTCATTTTAAAAATGCATTTTAACTAGAAAGAAAGCAATAGATTTGAAACTGAGAAGATAAAATAGGCATGCTAAACTGCAAAACTGCCTTGCCTATATCAGCACAAAAAGTCTTGGTGATACAGTGGTACCTCTGGTTATGTACTTAATTCGTTCTGGAGGTCCGTTCTTCACCTGAAGCACCACTTTAGCTAATGGGGCCTCCCGCTGCCGCTGCGCCGCCAGAGCACGATTTCTGTTCTTATCCTGAAGCAAAGTTCTTAACCTGAAGCGTTATTTCTGGGTTAGCGGAGTCTGTAACCTGAAGCGTATGTAACCTGAAGCGTCTGTAACCCGAGGTACCACTTTAATAGCTTTTCTACACTTTAGCTCAACTATCCAGTATTCAATCTCCCGTCCTTTGCTAGAAAAGAGACTTGGAGATTCCATTTGAAAGAAGTAAGGAGCTTACAAGCTTTGATATCTTGCTTTTAGTGTCTATTACACTATATCAATACCTGGGAATAAAACAATATGGATAGAATAATCTGTGCTCCTGTTGCAGTGATTTGTTTTATGAAGAAGTTTGTCAAGATAGAACCATCCTTTTGAGGTTTTGCGTAGAGACCGGCTTCATGATTTCAAGGCTACTGGTTTGCTGCAAATTCACTATCCAACATACTGTTAACAATAAGATATTCTATTATATGTATACCCAAAGGAAAGTTATTGTAGACTCTGAGAGAGCCATACATAATGCCATTTGCACTATCTTTGCTTCAAGTGAAAATCTGTTTACTGGAACATTCTTGTTCCATTCCTTAGTGAACAGTTTCAGCTCCAGTTACAATGTATGCAATAGATTGATAACGGTCCAGGTTTCTATGACTTTTTAATTCTTTATGTAGAGCCATCGAGTATACTGTTTTTCCTTCATTTTAAAATATGTGCCTTTCGCTTCAAAGGATTGCAGCTAAGCTCCCCATGAAATTGATTAGATTAATTTATTTCCGAACACTTCCTTTTCAGAAGCTTATACAGCAATGCCTAAAAGGAGTTTTTGTTCATATGTAGCACATATATAACTGTACGGTTGAAAATGTGCTATTGCTTCAGATTTTTTTAAAAAGCAGAATACAAAGGGCATGAGCTCAGCATGCATGCATTCTGAGTAAATAGGGCATATATGTTGAAACTTGGTTATGAAAAAATTCCTCCTAATAGGCTACCAGCAATTAAAGCTCATTAGCCCCCCTCCTGTCCCTCTCTACCTGAATTATGAAAAGCCTGCATTGTACTAGCAGGGTAGACAATGGACAGAGCTGATAAAACGTTACGCTGAATCTTGGAATCTTAAGCAACTTGGTTCCCTTGGTCAGAGATGATCTCCGCATCCTGGTGAAAACAAACCTGAATCTTTCTGAACAGTGAACATGGTTGCTTGATTGTGAGTTCGAAAGGTACATATGAAATCACGTGGAAAGAGCTGTAGCAGAAAAAGTGACCTGAAATTTACAGCATGCTATTCATTGAAAGCAAATTATTTGAAAATGATTCATAGATAGTATTTAACTCCAAGTAGGTTGAGACGCAGGTGGCATTGTGGGTTAAAGCACAGAGCCTAGGGCTTGCCGATCAGAAGGTCGGCGGTTTGAATCCACGCAACGGGGTGAGCTCCTGTTGCTCGGTCCCTGCTCCTGCCAACCTAGCAGTTCGAAAGCACAAAGTACAAGTAGATAAATAAGTACCGCTCTGGCGGAGAGGTAAACAGCATTTCCGTGCACTGCTGGCCACATGACCCGGAAGCTGTACGCCGGCTCCCTCGGCCAGTAAAGCGAGATGAGTGCCGCAACCCCAGAGTTGTCCACGACTGGACCTAACTGTCAGGGGTCCCTTTACCTTTAGGTTGGCTAAGATTTGTAAAACAGAATCAGATATGTGTTGGAAATGTAAAGAAGTGGAAGGAACATTTTTCCACATGTGATGGACATGTAAAAAGGTAAAAGTGTTTGGGGAAATTATTTATAATGAATTGAAAAAAATGTTCAAAACTATTTTCCAAAAAAAAAACACACCTGTGTCCTTTTTGTTGGGGATAACCCAGACTGAAATTCCCAGGTGTCAGAAAAGGTTATTTATGTATGCAACAACTGTGACCGGTGTTTTGTTAGCCCAAAAATGAAAAGTGAGTGAGGTCCTAACTAAACAGGATTGGCAACTTAAGTTGACAGAATATGCACAACTTGAAGATTTAAGACATAGAATAAGAGAGCAAGAAGAACATACGTTGAAAGAAGATTGGAAAACATTTATTGAGTATGAAGATGACTGTGTACAGCTGAAAATGCTGGCAGCATTAACATAAATTCAACAGAGTAAATAATTTTTGATGGACGTAAAAGTGGAAAACTGATTTGAATGGTTATAGTAAAATATGCAGGGAGGTATGATATGTAAAATGAACTGTGGAAAGAGAAAAGAAAGGGGAGTCATTGGATATTTTAAAGTTTGTAAAATGTTTATTTGGAATTGTAAAATTGAAAAGTTTATAAAAAGGAAAGGGGCACATGAAATCATGTGGAAAGAGCAAATAGGCATTCCGTTTTGGTGACTGTAATCCTGGTTTAATGAGCCATTTGGTGCCTAATTTATACCGTATATCTGAGCTTCTAACACACTTCAGTTGGGAGGAAGTGGGAAGTGTCATTTTGAAAGATAAAATTGTGTCAGTCTTCTAGAGCATGGGAGAAGGCTGGTATACGAAATAAATATTTCTGATCAGAGACTGTTTTAAAATACCATTAAATATATATTGGTAATTAAGAGATCAATCTGGAGAGGAAGTTTTAACAAGGTGACAACACACTCCATTATATGGGTGCAAACTTTTTAGCTGAAGTGTTGACAACTGATACCCTACTGCTGTAGAAGAAAATTCTTCCCATAGCTGAGGTTAATGGATAGCTACTAGAATAGCTGAGATTTTGAACCCAGTTTTGGAATGAAATTATTTTAATGCATTGAATTGGCATTTAGAAAAACAAAATAGTAAAAACTATTGGGTTTTTTTGTCTCCTAATTTAAGTTAGTACTGTACTTGCAATAATGGGCTAGCGTTAGGGCACTCACACATTATTAACTTATCTACCGCAAAACCCCAATTGTCCTTTAACAACATGATCAAAAAGAGGAGCATTGTTTGTGTATATTTTAGTTTGCAGCTTTTTACATTGTATAAACTATCTGAATGGTTGACAGTGCACTTGTGTTAATTATCGTAGCTGAACTTATTTCATGATTTTTCTGAAGAGAACACCCGTTGTATTGGTGTGTCCCCTGATAAACATTGGGATATCAAGATCATATTTAATCACCATGTGAAAGGGTAGGTGATATGTTAGTGTAGGAAGCCTACTAGAGTAAATAACCAAACACGTGGGGTGTGTTTGTGTGTGTGTGTGTGTGTGTAAAAATGTATTTTAGACAACTTCCTTTGCAAAATTTGCTTTGGCAGTGAACCTCAGCAGCAGAAAACTGCTGCAAGAAAAACACCAGAATTTCAGCCAAAGAAAACATTTTCTGCACTTGGTAGCCTTGCCTGATTTATTAATACCTTTTTGATCTACTTGGATTTTGAAAGACAAATATTCATTAGGGATTGCATGCATAAGCAGCTAGTGTTTGTCTAGTTCCATTTAAAGAATCCTACAGTGTATCATTTGAAAGTCCATGGCACATTCCCATACATCAAATAGCTTAATTTGACAAACACCGTTCAAGGACCTTTGAATTCAAAACCAACGATGGCCACTGATTCATTAAGTAGTAGGCTGCATACCACCAAGCTTCCCAGATGTCCGGTGAAGCTGGCTGTCATTCGTTTAACCATTTCAGAGTTGCATAAGTGTTGGGTAACTCCATGCATAAGAGAGGGACAGTAGCTTGCTTTGTTTCCATTCCAGGGCAAGATGCACTCATTAAATCCTGCCTGCTATGTAACAGTTAAAAGATGGGAAGACCTGCCTATGAAAAGGGTTGCAAGGTAGAGTAGAGTAATTATTTAGTGGAATTATTCACGCTAAAGGGCCTTGCATATCCTGTCCTCGTCATTTAAGTTTTCGGCCTATGGTTCATGCCGATGTTTTATTTCTACATTGTTCACAATTTCCGACTCAACTGGGTAAGACTGAAGAAAAAGGAAGGCATGAAGCCAAAGGAAACAAGAAACATAAAGCAGGAAGCTTAAGAGAGAAGTGGAGAATCAGAGAGAGAAAGAAAGATGAGGAGAATCTAGTTAAGGGCAGGGGAGGGTCTGGACTGTTGACCACTCCACTATTGACCACCACGTTGATACAGTCCCTCTTTGTGGTTATGTTTCTGTACACATATCCGCCCCATGTTGTACATCTCGCTGGGCATTTTGATTATTTCACGTTTTTTCCGTCTGTCTGCAAGTGCCTGCCCACCACCTCCTCTGAATTCTCCTCCTTCCCTTCCTCCACAGTGGAGGATTGTTGCAAAATACAAGAGAGGAGGTAATGGATCAATAATAGGCTACAGCAAGCGCAGCCAATCCCATTTAGTTCTTCTTTTTGAAATGCTTGCGCTCTATTCACCAAAGCCTTCAAGCAGAGTTTGGGCATGGGGGGAGAATATCACCCCCCTCCCTAAAATGCTGTCTCTGGAACAGCAGTCCAATGCAGAGTGAATCCAGTCTGCATGGAAAAGGCCCATGCAATCTTTTCCCAGTGTTTTTGGAGTCAGGCTGGGCTTGCGTACGTAGGAGTGTCTCTGTGTCGGCCAGCTTTCCTCAACTTGGGGCTTTCCAGATGTTTTAGATTACAACTTGTGCCAGCCAGCTGATTGCTCCAAAACATCTGGAGAGCTCCAGGTTGGAGAAGGTTGAAGAGTAGACCCTATTCCTATATGTTGGTGCAAGGAGTACTCTGGGACAGGGAAAGAACTACACCCCGACCAAAAAGGGCATGAATCCCACAGTGTGCAGAGTGTATAATTTTTGTGCTCCTCCGATTCCCAGCTGTGAGAACTACAGATGTCATTCATCTGAGAGGAACAGATGTTAACTCCCTCCCCGCCCCCCAGCACCCTCAGAAAAAGAGAGATGTTCCATTAACTTACTCACAATCTTTTTGATTGTGAGGCAAGGCTTTAAAAGGCTGTAAATCTGCCTCCTTGTTACGGAGGGCAACAATAGATTGATTTACGGCAGAAGAGCAACTGTTGGGCTTATGCAAGCTGAATGCATGAATGTGCAAGTTAGCGCCAAATTTTACAGAGGCCAGATATTATTGGTGCTGTGTTTTGTCAAGGATTTTAGTATCTTATTAATTGGGCAGGGGATTTTTAGCTATGGATATCCTGAATCTGTCTTTGTGAGCTAGGACAAAAGCTGAACCGTTCTGCATAGCGTACTGCTGCTGCAGCGATGGGGCAGGCTTTCATTCCAGCGGAGAGCAACGTGGTCATTGCAGGGCAGTTCTTAGCAGGCCAGAAATGACCAGAACTTGCTGAACCACTAACTGGCGACAAAGATATCTCCCAAACACATTGCTTGGGTCCTTTCTAGCTTTCACTGTGTGCAAAATTGGAGCCTTAGAATAGAGCCAGAGATAACATTGCTATCAGTGGATAAGACTTTCAGTAACTGCTAGGCATGAGTGACAGAGGCTATGCTCTCTGCCTTCGCAGCTGGAGGCCATATGCTGCTGAAACCAGTTGCTGGAAACCGCAGGAGGGGAGAGGGCTCTTGTGCTCAGCATCCTGCTTGCAGGTTTTCCACCAGCATCTGGTTGGCCACTGTGAGAACGAAATTCTGGGCCAGTTGACCCACTGTCCTCATCCAGCAGGCTCTTACATTCTTGTGTTCTCAACATGTTTTAAATTTGTGAGACTCATTTGAAAGTATCTTCGTTGCATTGACTATTCCCATGCAAAAAACGCAAATTTGCTTGCTACGCTCACTATGTAGCAAGCAAATGGACTGCTGGCCTCTGGTGAGCAGTCAATTTGTTCCCCCAACCTTGGAGCTGCATCGAAGATCAGGGATCATCTGGACAGTGGTGTGGCGATCCCTGTCACTTCTCTGACATCAAGGTTGGGTGGAAGTCTGGGAATGGGTTGATCGCTTTGTATAAGCACACTATTACGGTTGCCAAGAAATCACCGCATGGCAATTTTATGCTCTTTCAAAAAGTCTACTTCTTTAGCCAATGTGGCTCAGTTGGTAGAGCATGAGACTCTTAATCTCAGGGTCGTGGGTTCAAGCCCCACATTGAGCAAAAGATTCCTGCATTGCAGGGGGGTTGGACTGGATGACCCTTTCAACTCTACGATTCTATGATCCATTCACTCGTCCAGAAACATTCATATAGAGCTTCTACATTTTTTTTTTAAAGTCTGGCAACTTACCTAAATTTTAGGGATATGGATGTTGGCTGAGCCATTGCTCAATTCCCCAGCATGCACAGCTACCATCTGCATAGCAAATCTGGACTCACCCCATGATGATGAGGGTTGTGAGCTGTGTGTTAGGGCTGGGCGATACCTGGTTTCCAACATCACAATATCTCCCTAGCTAAACATTGTGATATACCGTTATATCATGATATCAGATGGAGCTATGTAGAGGTGAACAGTAGGGCCAGACGATATCTGGTTTTCAACATCACAATATATCACCAGCTAAACATTGCAATATACTGATACATCACAATGGCTGAAATAAGGATGGAGCTACAAAGAAGCATTGGCTGGCTTCACGATTTTTCCGACATTGTGATTTTTGCATAGCACACACACACACACACACACACACACACCATGATTTGCGATATATTGTCAAGTCAGAAATTACAAAACTGATATCACGAATGGACTTCATACTGGTTTTGGGTGATAGATCAATATATTTCCCGTTCCTACTGAGTGTGCATTTTGTCTGCCTTCTTCAGTCATTCAAGAGCTGAAGATGCATTGAAAACAGGGCAGGGTAGCTTTGCTGGTCTATGAAATGTTGCTGTAGAAAAGGGAGCCCCAAGTCTTGTCATCTCCATTTTTGGCTGTCTGTACCCTCTTGCTGGCAGAGGTGGATGTGCTTTGTCGATCTGGCTTTTTGAATGGACTCTTAATATTCTTCACCCATATAACTTCACCGGGGTCACTAGCAAGCAAGATGCCCCATCTGTGAAGAGGGAGGGAGGGAAATTATGTTGTTTCTCTGAAAACAGGTCTTTAGGCAACTGAAGGATATTGAATCTGAATAGATTATGGAATACAGTGGTACCTTGGTACTCTAATGTCTTCACTCCTGAACAAATCGGCTCCCGAATGTCGCAAACCCAGAAGTAAGTGTTCCGGTTTGCGAACGTTTTTCGGAACCCGAATGTCCGACAGGGCTTCTGCGGCTTCCGATTGGCTGCAGGAGTTTCCTGCAGCCAATCGGAAGCCGCACTTTGGTTTTGGAAGTTGAGCGGACTCCCAGAACGGATTAAGTTCGACAACCCAGGTACCACTGTAGTTTGGAATAATTATATGCCCACAATATAGAATAACTGTGATCGTTTGCACCCAGAAATAAGGTAGAGGCTCTGCCTTTAAACAGGTCAGACTGTTCGTCTGGTCTGGTCCCTGTCATCTTCTTCCTGGCAGCAACTGTCCAGGGTAACAGGCAGAGGTTGTTTGCCAGACCTCTGAGGCCTTCCTGGCTGTGCTAAAAGGTAAAGAAAAGGTGCTCCTTGTTCTCTTCCCGTCCTCTAGCTGCTCCCCCCAAAAGAGCCTGAACAGCTGGCAGAAGCCTGAACAAGTCTCCTAATGCTGTTAGGTCATCTTCGCTTTGAATAAATCTAAGTTTATTACAGAGCTGATTGGAAGCTGTGGGGATTAAGTGTTTATTATTCACATTGCCATAAAAACGTGTGCTGTGTTTGTTTTAGCCATTGCTGCCGTTTCCCTTTTGACACACCTACAGTTTCGAAGCCCGCCCTGCTGCCTGAGAAATACATGTATTTCTTATTCTTACGAGCTTTGTCGCCATTTACTCTTGTGAGTTCCTAATCTGCGCATAGCTCTTCCGTCTTGAACAGTGTGCCCATTGTTTTCAGAACCGTTTAACACTTTGCATTTCTCAACACATTGGCATAGGAAGAAAAGCTTTGCCCGCAGGGGAGGCCACACGGCTGCAGATCTCATTTGAGACTCTTTCTGCAAAGTAAATTGTTAATTATTTAAGGGGTTTTGGAGGGGGGGGGCACAAATGAATGTACCAATCTTTTGTGTTCATGTTTTGCTTGTGTGCTTTCTCCTCCCCTCCCGCAATTCTTCCCTGAAGTCTGAGCAACCCAGTCCTGCCAGTTCAAGCTCCAGCTCCAGCTCGAGTTTCACGCCGTCTCAGAACAGCCGACAACAAGGTACCGATAAAGAGAGCGCACTTGACCATGGCATGAAAGCCAGGCAGTGGAGCATATGGCATTTCAAGGCTGCATTCCTTTACCTTCTATTGTGAGTGGTATCCGGTGGAGCGCTTTGGCTAGCACAGTGACTTTGGACTGCGCAACAGAACTTCCTCTCCCCTCATGACCCCTAAATCTGTTCCACGGGTTCCCTTCAGCCTTCTGGGTCCGATTGGAGGGTGCGCAGGAAGGGGAAGGGGAAGGGGACTGGTCCACTGCACGAGTGGAAATCCTCTCACGAGCTGCTCTGCTTTGTTGGGTACCACCCTATATGTTCACCCTCTCAGGTGAGCTCAGGGCAGTGCATATCGTTCTATCTGCACCCCTACTTTTTCCTTGCAACAACCCCGTGAAGTATGTAGACATGGCCGATATATTGATAAATGGTCTGAAACCGGAATGGTGTTCAGATCGCAATAGCTGTTTCAGACCATTTAAGTTGGCAGTACATTGCGCCAGCTCAAATTGCTTCCAGGCGGCAAAGGCGCAGGCAGGCAGAGCCTGAGAAGGTTCCAGAAGAGCAAATTCTCAGACTCTGCCTGCCTGTGTCATTGAGGAAGCCCCCTACCCTCCAGCACACATGAGCCAGAATGGTATCAGGGCTTGCTCAGCTGGGAGGTGAGAGGCTTCCTGCCCCCCAGCCATGCAGTTTAAGGAAGTCCCCACCCCAGTTGGAGCGGTTGGGGGGGCTTGCTCAGTAGGGCTAGGCAATGTATCTCCGCTGCTTCTTCCTCCCTTAAGGTGGGGAGGAAGAAGCAGCCCATATACATTCCTGACGTGGTGCTATATCAGCATATTGTGGCATTTAGCTGCTGATATATCACAGTGTTGAAAACCAGATATTGCCCAGCCCTAGAGGTAGGTTAGTCTGAGAGATATAGACTGGATAACTCCATGTCCTTCATGGCCAAGCAGCAATTTTAATTTTGACCTCCCCAATTGCTTGGTTGACATGCTAGCCGCTACACAACACTGACTCGCAAGTCAGTGAGATTTTTCTCTTCATGTTTATTGTTTGTTTTCGTTTTTCAGTTAAAAAACTGCCTTTTTTTAAACTGTGAAGGAGTTTGGTTCCATTCAGCTATCTCCTTTTCTCCAGAAGTTAGGCAGTTGTGTTTCCTAAACATTCATTTAGTTGGCTGTCTATTTTTTTTTATAAGAATTTATTGACATTTTCATAACAAAACATACACCCACACCCACACCTACAAATATAAAACAAATACAAATATTGCCATGATTCTTCTTCTTATTCATATACATAAAGAAAATTTCTATTTCTAAATCTTGACAGTTGACTTCCCCTGCCTTTTCACCTTCGATTTTATATCCATAATCCACTTTAATAACAACGTCTCTCTAAAAATTAATTCCATTTAAAAAAAAAACACTCTTCTTAATCTATAATAGCTAATAATAAACAATCATCTTAATCTTTAATAACTGATAATAGCTAATAATAACTAGTAATAAACAATCATCTTATTCTATAATAGTTAATAATAAATCCTTAAATCTTAACAAATTATTCTTATAACAAATCTATACTGACTTCTTCTTCCATTTAGTTAGCTGTCTAGCCTACTCATTCCATGGGCGTGCTTGTAACAATGAATTTGAAATACTTAACTGCATAAACAAGATGCTTATTGAAATCCTAAAATGAAATATCATAATTAAGATGCATTTTGCATATTGCACTCCCATTTGCAAGTGTCTCCCTATCACATGAGCTTAGGGCTTCGCTATGCTGATTTCCCATGATCTAGGCTATTTTTTTGGAACATCCTTGAAATTACTGCATCAGGGGAAAAAATGACCTTTTGGCCCACATGTTGCATTGCTCACATAAATTGATCCAAGTTTCATGACTTAAAATTGCAGCCTAATGGCATGTGTGAACTAAATAACAAGATAGAGTGGAATGGAAGAATGTCCTATGTTCCAAAGCAAAGTAGTGAAACAGTGACTACTGTAAGACATCCTCATAAGGAATGGTTTATCACATAATTGAGACACATATGGTCCTCTCAGTGTTACTGGAGGACATTTCCCATCATACTGATTGTTGGCCATGATGGATGGAGCTGATGGAGTTGTAGTCTGAAAACATTTAGAGGGTCATTGTTCCCATCCTTGATTTATGGGGAAACGAACCAAGGTAACATTTTTTCTCCTGCCTCTTCCTCTGCCACACTCAAAGAAAATAAGAAACACTGATTCCTGCTAACCATGGTTTAGCAGTGTTTCCAAACCCTAAACTGTAGTTAATCTTAACTATGTTAACCATGGTTTGATGAAACAACGGTTCAGATTAACTACAGTTTTTCAAGTTTGAATGGTGCACTTGATCAAAAACAGAAATGACCGCTTCTGCCTAATTGGAGATGGAGAGGGGGAAGCTAACAGGTCTGAGGGTTGCCTAGGCTCATTTGGTCACAATAAACCATGGTTTCTCATGTCATTTGCACATAGCCAATAGTTTTCTTTGGGGGAAACAGAAGCTCTTCTACAAATAACACCCAAAAGTTGTTGCTCTCTTCCTTTTGCAACTTTAAGATTACCAGTAAAGCATAAACCAATAAGACTCTTTCAGCCACCAAAATTTAATTTTAAAAGACTTCAACAGAGAGATTTCTTAGACTTTATTGACTTTGGCTTTGGAGTTAATCGCTATTCAGTTCTAAGAAGGTCAGAATTTATATCTGCCAGGAGACCCCTGCCCTAAGCAGTGTACATGTAAATAGCTGAGAGAGTTCCTGTTGAGCTGTTTTTATTATAAATGGCACAATGTGTATTTTATTAACAAGCTGCTTTAAATGCAGGAAATATTAAAAGTGATATTCAATCCCTTTCCAAGAAACATTTAGCTCATTTTGTGGATTTGTAAGTTTCCTCAAATGTATATTTTTGTTTGCGATGGTTGTAAGAAGCCTATTCATACTACTTCCTTTGCTAGCAGGTCCCTGTTTAAAAGGGAGTATATCAAGATCTGTACATCTGTGCAGTGATACATTACAGTGTCACAAACAATTTCATCAGCATTGCCCCCATAAGTTTTGTAGACTGATATGGTGGTGCAGTTGCCTGGAATCCAGGTGCTAGTTAAATTAAATTACCTTTAAAAACCAGGTTGTTGTTTTTTAAAAAAATCGTGTTTATTTTTAAAAGGCAAAAATCATGTTTCAAAACCATGACTATGATGGGTGTCCATTGAGACAACTGGGAGGGAAACAGGCTGGGTTTTTGTTTGTCTGTTTGTTTAGTATTAATATTAGACCAATATTGTAGCTGGGAACAGGATTCCCAGTGTCTTTTGCTTAGCTTACATCAGGAATGAAAGAACCCAACAAATACAGTACTATCCTTTTGGGTTAGAAACCTTTAAAACTGAATCTTGCCAATACAGAATGTTCTATTTTCAAACTTCAATATTAGTCGTTGAAAATACAGTCATACCTTGGAAGCTGAATGCCCTGGCTCCCAAACAAATTGGCTCCCGAATGATCGAAACCTGGAAATGAGTGTTCCAGTTCTCTTGGGAACCAACCTGGTCTCCTTTGGGAGGAAGAGTGAAATATAAATTTAATAAAGAGCTACTGGAAAGTTTCTGTGGAGTATCTGGAAAATAATTCTAAGCAAGTGGAAATGCTGCAGGATTAATGTAAATTCAGCAGTATACATTTGTACCTTGGATCCCAAATGCCTTGGTACTCGGATGTTTTGGCTCCCAAACACCGCAAACCCGGAAGTGAGTGTTCCAGTTTGCGAACGTTCCTTGGAACCCGAACGTCCGATGGGGCTTCCGTGGCTTCTGATTGGCTGCAGGAGCTTCCTATAGCCAATCAGTAGTCGCACTTTGGTTTCCGAACGTTTTGGAAGTCAAACAGACTTCTGGAACGGATTCCATTTGACTTCCAAGGTATGACTGTAATTATGTTTGAGGCAATATGAAAAGGAGGGGAAATTGATTGATTGGAATAGAAGATGCAGTAAAAATGGGAAACTTGAAGAAGGGAAGTGCTGTTTATTTCTGGAAATTGTGTAATTGAAAATTCTAATAATAATTATGAAAAAGAGCTACTGTTTTTCTGATATGCTAAAGTCCATATTCTTTTGTGTAATAATAATAATAATAATAATAATAATAATAATAATAATTCAATTTTTTGAGAACCTAGCTCTAAAACTTTTCTCGCTCATGAAGCAGGCTTAGAATTTCTGTTCAGTTCCATGAAAAAGATAGGCCTCTGTTTCTGGGGCATAGAACACTTTATACATATGAAGGCTAGCAAAGAGCTTGCTTGACCTGACATTGACCTTCGAATAAAGAAGAGAGCTAAATCTAAGTAGATCAAAAACAGACAGACAAAGAATGCCTTGGCCAGAACAAGTTGCAATCACAATGATTTATTAGACTATGACTTTCAATACACAGATTAACCTAACAAAATGTACTATTACTAGTCGTGTCTCTTAGATCTTGTCAGGTATAGGATGCCCAAATAATAACCTTTTCGGTTTTGTTTTGTTTTGTTTCTAATCTTGGTTCTGTTCTTCGGAAAGCCAACTTGCTTTACTTAACATTCCAAGACTAATTCTGCAAACACTTAAACATAAATCTCATTGTTGGCAGAAATAATCCTGTTTTAAGTCAACTGGTCTTTGAATAAATTTGCTTTTGTCTAAGCGCTTGCTGCATAAGCCCCCCTGTGCATTAGGTCTTTCCTTTAATGTCCAAGTCTTCATTGCCCTCGTCTCAAAAACTGTGTTAGGACTTGTTTTGTTGAAAAGCTGAACAATAGGCAGAGTTGAATGTGAACTCCCGCGGCTGATTTGTGTTCCCTTTTGTTTTTGTCCGCCAGGTCCTTTGAGGTCTATAATGAAAGATCTGCATTCTGATGATAATGAAGATGAATCTGACGAAGCAGACGAGAATGACAATGACTCTGAGATGGAGAGACCTGTAAATACTCACGGAGGAAGCAGGGGCCGCAGGTGAGGGTTGCAATAAACTAAATACATTCCAGACTATATGAATGTGCCAGGCTTGTGTCAAAGGCAGGAAACTCTGCTTTTGAATGCAGAGAGAGGATTGACTGAAAGCAAGTCCACGTGGGGAAAGGAAACACAAAATGCAGAGGAATTACCTAAGAAATTGGGGGTGTTATGAAGGGGAACAGTACAGGAGGCAGAACCTGCCCATAGAAAAGAAGCGGAACACTTTTTTTTACAACGTAAGAATTACGGTGTGTGTGTTTATATTTTGAGTACTGCCTTTCGAACATACAAAGTTGTAGGGAGGTTGGTTTTTCAGACGGGGCGGGGGGGGGGGGCTTTGATTAAATGCTGTAGCTTTACATAGAACAGAGGCTCCCAAACTTATTTGGCCTACCAGTGCCATTTCAGGGGAAAAAATACTCAGCTCCCACCCCCCTGAAATCTACTTTCTTTAAGCAAAAAGTAGATTCCACCTAAACATTAGGAAGAACTTCCTGACAGTAAGAGCTGTTCGACAGTGGAATTTGCTGCCAAGGAGTGTGGTGGAGTCTCCTTCTTTGGAGGTCTTTAAGCGGAGGCTTGACAGCCATCTGTCAGGAATGCTTTGATGGTGTTTCCTGCTTGGCAGGGGGTTGGACTGGATGGCCTTTGTGGTCTCTTCCAACTCGATGATTCTATGAAAGGGGTGGGGCTGCCTGCTATTGGCCAAATAGGCAGGCAAGTTGCACTCCACTTCCTGGATCTGAGTGAACCCAAGCCCAAGGAATCCCCTCGCCTCCAGCATGACCGCTGGATCCAGGGGAGACGTCACTGTCCCGCAACGGCACCCAACCTGGCAATAAGCGTCATTACACAACAGATGAAACCAGTGCTATTTTTCTAGAAAAGGAGGTGCCAGAACTCACCCGAACACCTCCCTTGTTCTCTAATAATGGCAATGGCACCCTCGCCACCTGAGAGAAACCCGGTAGTGGATTCTGGCGAGTTCCGGCTGAAAAAAAGCCCTGGATGAAACATGTATGAATGGTTTTCCAAAAAATTCTTCTCTCGTGTTATATGTGAAGGCTTGTTAATGGGGACGATGAAGTGAATGTATGTTGATTTTTACAGATGTGTTTCAGGATGCTGTCAGGCTCCCAGCAGCATTCATCTGACACGCAAGCATTCAAAACATCTAGCTCCTTTTCACACAACATGGTCAGTCATGTAGGCATGGTATTTCTCCTTAGCCTTGAGTAAAATGATTATTCATGATCTTGCTTCTGAAATGGTGCTGTACTTCTGTGTCCTCCAATTACAATACATGGAAGAGACGTGGGAGCTGTGTTGAAATGGACACGGCGTTCTCCTGCCATGCCATTTGGTGTGAACACAGCACTGCCTGTCTTCTTCAGTGTCAGTGGGTGTCTACACAAATGACAAAGTCTAAAGTGCAAAGAAAATAGTCATGGCTTGTGACCTTCCTCCTACCCTGTATATTGGTTTCATTTTGAGATACCTATTGAAAAGCTATAACCCTTCTGCCTGTATGAATAGATGAGGGCATTTGAGAGGGGTAATAAGGTGCCCTATAATCAGTGCTGAGCTGTATTATAGGGTGGAGTAAAAGGAGCTACTCCGAGGACTTTTTTGTGTATGTGAAGTATAATTATGCTTAATAAAATAAAGAATTTTAAGTGGAGGGAAAGTTGAAGAAGTGCCTGTCTTCTGTTTTGAGATATGCTACTCTCTTAATGAGTACATCACGTGTGTCTTCTTGTTAGTCAGGCCTCAACTCTCAACATATGTGTGTGTGTGTGTGTGTGTGTGTGTGTGTAGTTTATTGGACCATAGCATTACAACTTCCAACATTAGCTTGAAAGCAAGAATGCCTGCCTACTGAGCTTGGTCGAGAATTCGAGAAATCAAATGGATGCCCTGGTGGGTTAGCACAAACCCATATAGATTTTGATGAAAATATATTTAAATAGGAATACCTGGGGCAAAGAAGTAACAGAGGAACCAGGAAGCAGGACTTGCCTGGGGGAAAAGGGTGTTGGTTTCTGACCTGTGAAATTCAGGCTTGGAATATCAAGAACTTGCAAGTAATTACAACTTGTATACAAGGCAACATTTAGAATTTCAAGCAAGTTGGAAAATTCTGAGTGGCTCTTATTTTTTAGATTTTCTATTGGAGTGCTATTCCAAAATAGGTGTGGAACCCTCTTTTCCAGAAGTGTGTTTTATGCCACATTGCATTACACATTGATATGTCACCTTGACTATCAGAAGCCGTTTTATCTATGTATAATTAAGATATCATTTGAAGAAAACTACAGGTGAATATTGCAGTTTTACAGACTTTTTATTCAGAATGTGTTCACAAACATAAAAGAGTTGGGTTCGCCTTTGGGATCATCAAGTTATTGAAAGTTGGAAAGCATCGATCTTACTTGGGTTTCTCTTATTTGGGCTTTTTGTTCCTAATCTGTTAACATTGCTACCACTTATTTTTCAACTCCTCCCACAAACTTGCTTTTTGAAAGCCGATTGTTAGGGCTATTATGTCAGTTATAAGCCATGGAAAATTTCCTTTATGTTGCATATCTTAATAAATTTGTTATTCCTCTCCCTTTCTCTTCTCAGGGTTAGTCTGAGCGATGGAAGCGACAGCGACAGCAGTTCAGCATCTTCACCCCTCCGCCACGAACCCCCACCTTTATTAAAAACCAACAATAACCAGGTACTGTTTTGCAACATGACTGCTGCAGCCACAATCACTTCCATTTTCCCAGTGGATAGCTTTTCTCTTGTCCTTCTGCCTTGAGAACCATTTGGACAGTGTAAAACAGAGTGTCCTGTGTGACAAAAAAACATAGAGAAACTATTACTTCTGTCTTATACATCATGGGTGCTTAAGCTGCGATTCCTGCATTGTAGGGGTTGGACTAGATGGCCCTTGGGTCCCTTCCCACTCTACGATTCTGTGGCACATGCTTGGTAATATTATTGAAACACATACAAGAAGGCGTGCAGCCGCTTTTTTCCTCTAAGGACGACTGTTAATTTGGTGAAGAATTAAATGTTAGCACTGTGGTCATACGAACAATCTTCAGATATTTGCTGCGATGCAATTATTACACAAATCATTAATAATAAAACTGCTCATCAAGTTCTGTGTCCAGCTACCATGATTTCTGACCAAGCTATATAAACATAAAAGTATCACCAACTGCGATAATCCCTGGGATGTACATGTGGTCGGGAGCTTAAACATTTACTCTTTATTTTCTAGATTCTAGAAGTGAAGAGTCCTATAAAGCAGAGCAAATCTGATAAACAGATTAAGAATGGTGATTGCGATAAGGTAAATTAAAAGAAACAATATTTGAATCATGCTTCATAATATTTCTTAAATCTGTAAAAAGTATTGGATCTTTCAGTATATAAAAAACATTGATTGGCATATGCCTTAATGAAGTGTTTTCTAGTTACTCAATATTTTAGTATCCCTATACAGTGGTACCGCGACTTACGAATTACTCGACATACGAATTTTTTGACTTACGAATGGACACCCGTTGGCGGTTTTAGGTGCTGTTTACCCGACTTACGAATTTTTCCAAATTTTTCGTTTCCAATGCATTCCTATGGGGAAATTGCTTTTTCGGCTTACGGATTTTTCAACCTACAAATATGCATTCGGAACGGATTAAATTCGTAAGTCGAGGTACCACTGTATTGCACTTTATTCTACATTTTAATTACATGACCCTATTATTTATATATTATTCTCTTAAATGAATTGAAGTCAAATAGTTCAGTTTCAGGCCCAGTTCAAGGTACTGGTAATCTTATAGACCCTAAAAGGCTTAGAATCCATATATGTGAAGGAGCATATTTTTCCACACCATGGTGCCTGTGTTTTGAGATCTTTTGTTGAAGGTCTTCTCCAAGTGCCCAACGCACCAGAAGTGTGCTGTGTCACAACAAAAGAAAAGGGGTGTTTGGCCAAAGCACTGGTTCTGGAATGCGCTTCCTAAGAGCTACACCTTACAATTTGTTCACAACAGGTTAAGATGAGTTTTAAGTTGCCCGTATCTTACTGAGTGCTTTTAGCAGTTAGCTACATTATTGTTAGTATCATGGTTTTATTGTATATCACTGTGTTTTATGACATACAGTGGTACCTTGGTTTAAAAACAGCTTAGTTTATGAACAACTTGGATTAAGAACGCTGCAAACCCGGAAGTAGGTGTTTTGGTTTGTGAACTTTGCCTTGGAATAAGAACATGTTCCGCTTCCTGTTGAATGTAAATTGAGTCCCCCGCTGCTATGGGAAAGCACGCCTTCGTTTAAGAACGCTTTGGTTTAAGAACAGACTTCCGGAACGGATTAAGTTCGTAAACCAAGGTACCACTGTACTTACTTCATCGCAACTTGCGCACATTAAACTTGTGTCGTCACAGTTTTATTCTCTAGGCCAGGGGTCCCCAAAGTAAGGCCCGGGGCCGAATGCGGCCCAATTGCCTTCTCAATCCGGCCCATGGACGGTCCGGGAATCAGCGTGTTTTTACATGAGTAGAATGTGTCCTTTTATTTAAAATGCATCTCTGGGTTATTTGTGGGGCCTGCCTGGTGTTTTTACATGAGTAGAATGTGTGCTTTTATTTAAAATGCATCTCTGGGTTATTTGTGGGGCATAGGAATTTGTTCATATTTTTTTTCAAAATATAGTCTGGCCCCCCACAAGGCCCCCCTGCTGAAAAAGTTTGCTGACCCCTGGTCTAGGCAGGAAGCCAGCTGAAAACACACAAATCTAATGCATGTGAGGTGGAGAGCTTAAATGTTCTCTGCCTCACTCGCCAGGCTCTGGGAGGCTCCTGCCAGATCTCACAAGAGCCTCCAGAGCTTGTGAGAGGACCTCACAGAGGCCGGTAAGCAAGTCGGTGTGCTTAAAAATTCTCCACCTTGTGGAGCTGGCTGGCAAAGCCCACTCAGTGCACCATCTTGGAAAAAGTAGGGATGATCACACAAGGGTGGTTCTGAGCTTGTTCTGACCATAGACAAAGTTGTGAGACAACTGTATTTCCATTGGTTCACTGTCCTTAAATATTTGTCTACACACCAGAATACAAATGTATTTTTTTAAATAAAACATTCCTTTTTTGTTTATTTTTGAATGGTTTGTTTCTAGGCATATCTTGATGAACTAGTTGAGCTTCACAGAAGGTTAATGACACTAAGGGAAAGACATGTACTGCAACAGGTGAGAGGTCTACTTTCTGTGCTAGGCATAGTACTTGTCAAAGTCAAAAACACAGCTCTGATCTTCTAGTAGAATTTGATAATCCGTCCGCCTACATCTTAACAATCGTGACATGTGTGCTGAGTAAGTAGCATGTTGCAAGATTTTCTAATTACAAGCACCGTTTTCTCCTGGGGGTGGGGGACAGGACTTCTTGGGGCTATTTCTTTAAGTGTTCCTGGCGATGGCAAACTTCAACAGATTTTTAAGGCGTCCCGAGCATTACAAATTTCAGTTTGTAACACCAAATTCAATCTTCTGTATTTTTCAAAACAAAATAAAAAATAAAAAAATCCTTCCAGTAGCACCTTAGAGACCAACTAAGTTTGTTCTTGGTATGAGCTTTCGTGTGCATGCACACTTCTTCAGATATCTGAAGAAGTAGTTATCTGAAGAAGCGTGCATGCACATGAAAGCTCATTCCAAGAACAAACTTAGTTGGTCTCTACTGGAAGGTGCTACTGGAAGGAATTTTTTTATTTTGACTACGGCAGACCAACACAGCTACCTACCTGTAACTGTATTTTTCAGCTATACTTGAGTTTGCATGTTGCAGCTTTGAATGTGTTAGCCACTTAAGTAGCTTAAGTCCATTGATTCCAGAGTGTGTACGCTGAATGTAATTCAGTTGGATATCACCCCACATAATTTCAGGTGTTTTTTTCAAAAAAATAAAATAAAAGAGTACTAGTAGTCAATTCAGTTGCATCAAATGTTTCTTTTTTACTCTGTGCACACCATTTCAGATCTCCCCAAATTTGTCTTAATTATGAACTTTACTGGCCAAAAAAAAGCAAAAAAAAAAATGACTGGTAATGAAACGGTTACGTGTATTTTGCTAGCAAGAATTTCTTTCTATATATATATATACATTTGCAATTTGTAAATTAAGCTGATAGCATGTATTTTGTACTCTGAATAGGAAAAAAGCAACCTTCTTTTTATGTTTTGTTCACAAAGAGTCCGTTGTTAAGAGAGTATTTTGCAGTGAGGTTCCCCCCCCCCTTCCAATTTAGTACTATTCCACACATTATAGAGTCACACACCCAGGTACGCTCGCCAGGGAGCCACAACCAATCTGAGCTCCAACAAATGAAGGTGCATGATCAGTTTGTTTTCAGAGACTAGTTTATCACATTCACAGTTTACATTTCTTTTAGATGTAGATCTTATGTGTGTCTAAAAAAATGTAATGTGTAAAGTGGCTCTTAGTCTGTTTAGGAACCTGCATTTCATACTGAACATATAAATTAATTGTTCAACAGTGCCTTTCATTTGAAACTATTGCTGTCAGTGGATCAGTCCTAAGGGAAATAGAATCAAGGATCACTACTTATTCACCAAGATGTCACAGTAAAGCTATATTAACGGTCATGATACATAAAGTGTGGGTTTTGATCCCTAACTTTTGGTGACCTGAAAACCAGTAGATGATCCCAGAGGAATAGTTTGCTGTTGAATTTGTGTCTCAGCAGACTGGGATCCAATCCTGTCTGGGATCTTAGCTCACTGGGTGGCCCTAGGCACTCTTAGCCAAACATTTCATTAGCAGGTTGTAAAGATTAAAATAAGAGTTTGTTTGGGGGGTTTTGTAGCCGGTTTTAAAACCTTTACCATAACACAAGAAATGAACTGCAACGCATAACAATGAATAATAGCTTTTAAGGTAGTCTTTTTGGACACGGAGAATTCCAAATCCTTTCAAACCTTTCTTAAAGGTTAAAATGAAATCTTTGCCATTAGCTAAAGCCCAACCCTTCAAGTAGACATTCTTCCCCAAAGGCATTTCAATTGCTGCAGCATGATAGATGGCAATGAAATTGATGGAGAATGACTGTGTAAACAACTGTACATTAAAACGAAGTAGAGCACACTTCGTCAAGAACAAATAAAACTTCCTTGGTTCTTGCATCCTGGGTCTTCGTTTAAAGTATTTTAATGTTCTGTTTTGCAACTCTGGTAATCTGAAATCCTGACAGTTATAATCTTAAATCTTCCCCCCTCCAAGTGTTTTTCAATAGACTAAGAACGTGAGTGCTGATATTAAAAGCATTAACCTGAATCGCCTTGGCAGGTGGTCAAGAATTCCCCTAAAGCTTTCTTGGCTATATCTTGATGTCTTCTGTGCCTCCATTAAAACTGAGGGGGTTCATCTCAATCAGATGGACCAGGTGGCTTTGACACTGTAGCTGCATTTCTCAGAGGCCCGGATGAAGAATCGGGTTCAAATGTTCATGTTGCTCTTAGCTGGGAGCTTACAAAGTGTAGATAGCGATCAACAAATGAGATTTTATTTCTCGTTTCTTTTAAGAGCCCTGCATTGCTTTAAAATGCATCTGTTAACACTTCCTAACTGCTTTTGAATTCCTGAAATTTATTATCATGGGAGCTAATGGAAGGCCCCCTTTTTGGCACAGTATCACAGGGAAGCATATCAAATATAGTTCTGTTGGGGGCGGGGGGGGAGGCTTCTGCAAGTTTTTCTGAAATTCTTCATGAACTGCTCGACTCGGGGCTAAGTGAAACATACATTAAGATTACATTTTTAACTCTTGGAAAGATAACACAGGCTATTTCCCTGTTAGCCATTGAGTGTTGTGTCAAAAGTTGTCATACATGCCAGGGCTGTCGGAGTGAACAGGTGGCTGTTTTCAACTGACTTGCAGCAATGTGTATATGGTTGACGTTGTGTATTAGCTTGATACTCGATTGTTTCCAGTCATCGCATCCCATGTGTGCCTCTAGATCAGCAAGAGATCAATGGGCTTACCCATTGAACAATTGCTACCCATTGTATTTGGATCAGCTGCCGTGTTAGAGATGCCTCCCAGTGCTCCTGTTCCTCCCTTTTACCACAGCACCTGTGTCTTCTCTGCCCTCGTGCCCCAGGGTTGCCAACAGGATTTTCTGGGTGCTGTACATTATGTGGTGATTGGGCATTCCACCACACCCAGAAGCAGGGGCTCAAATTTGGATATGCTTCGTGTTATAAGCAGTTTGCTTCCTCTTTTATGGGTTGGGTAGAGGGCTCAGAAGTAAATCAGTGGCTACACACAAGTCATAACAGATTTGGCTTTTTCCATAACCGTATTTTCATACCAGAAAAAGCTTAATCGGTTGAATTACTGACTGCCACCAAGCAGCAAGACAAAGAAAGGCTTCAAAATGGAAGGAAACGATGCCTTATGAGGAACGGCTTAGGGAGCTGGGTATGTTTAGCCTGGAGAAGAGAAGGTTAAGGGGTGATATGATAGCCATGTTCAAATATATCAAAGGATGTCATATAGAGGAGGGTGAAAGGTTGTTTTCTGCTGCTCCAGAGAAGCGGACACGGGGCAATGGATTCAAACTACAAGAAAGAAGATTCCACCTAAACATTAGGAAGAACTTCCTGACAGTAAGAGCTGTCGACAGTGGAATTTGCTGCCAAGGAGTGTGGTGGAGTCTCCTTCTTTGGAGGTCTTTAAGCAGAGGCTTGACAGCCATCTGTCAGGAATGCTTTGATGGTGTTTCCTGCTTGGCAGGGGGTTGGACTGGATGGCCCTTGGGGTCTCTTCCAACTCTAGGATTCTATGAAAATGAAAGAGGAAGCCCTTTTTGAGTCTGTTAAGACCAAAGTGTCATACATCTCCAGATTTTTCTATATGGTCAGTCACAGCTCTAGATTCCATTGCCTATAAAAACTGAAAGGCATTTCTTAAAGCAGTTGCTTAGAATAGTCCCTCCACATTTTGCTTCACAATTCGTCCTTCTACAATTTTTACTTTTTAGCTTGTATTCTGGCCTCCTAGTACAGACTCATCTTCCCTTCTTGGTGAGCCTAGCTATGCATGCATTTTTCCTGCCAATCACAGACACGACTGTTGGGTACCATTCTTCCTGTGCTTGCTTTGTTCCTTGCCGGAAGCAAATGAGCCCCTGAGAGGGGACAGCTGAAAAACATTAGGTGCCTTAGTTGGTTACTGACCACTTAATACCCTTGATTATATTATCTAGTTAAATTTTGTTGATTTGGTGAGCTACAAAATGAAAGGAGGGACATGATTGCAAAGGGGTAGAGTGGAGAGTGCAGAAATATAAAATGGATTTTATGTCCCAATGGAGCTGGAGGGATTGATACTGAGGAACACCATTTTAATTAACAGTCTTGGAGTTTCCTTATGTTTCCACTAGTTTGCAATAGTCTAGGGCAGGTATCCCCAAACTCGGCCCTCCAGAAGTTTTGGGATACAGCTCCCATCATCCCTAGCTAACAGGACCAGTGGTCAGGGATAATGGGAATTGGGTCGAGTTTGGGGGTGCCTGGCCTAGGGCAAATCCAAGTGAAGTTTCATTGCTTATAGCACCTGAAGGATGAACTATGACCGAAATATGCTTTTCCTTTGGTGATATTGATCCATTTCTCATGTCACTGGCTTCAGTGCTACATCTTATAGGTAATATGCAGCCCGTGCAGTTACTTTATATTAAATTAATTTTGAAATAAGAAACTTCCTTCTCTACTTAAAACAGGAAAACTCCATCTGCTGAAATAATTCAAAATGTGGCAGGGACACAAGGCAGAGTTTCAGCTCAACTTTTATAATGTAACTCAACAGACCTGGCAATTTGATGCAGTAATGGGAGTTAATGTTGCAGTCTGAATGGATTTTCTTGGTCAACTGTAAATGAGCAACAGATTGAATGTTGGCATTTGAAATAAAGCAAAAGTGCACTTTGGTTAGTTCAGCTCATAGGAGAGGGAGTCAAAGGCAAACCTAAAGTAGGTTGCAGATGTCTGTAGGAAGAAGAGGGGTCCATTTCTTGCCATACAATGATGGCTGTAAAATGTAGACAGCTACATTCCCTGCCCCCAAAACTAACTGGACTACTATAAATGTATGCTGATTGTAAAGCAAGCATACATTAGCGGTTGCCTCAGCTGACTGGCAAGAGTGTATGCTTTGCAAAATTCAGGCCCTCCCAACTCCAATTAAAAAAGATTTCAGATAATTAATAGGGCTGAAGGAAACCTCTGGATGAGATGCTGGAATACAGTCGGAGCAGACTGTTCTGTGCCAGAGTTACCAGTGGTTCTTCAAAAGCCACTTTCATGCATTCATATTGGCAATCTCCAGGAAAGCAGATAGGAAAACATCATTCTATAGTTTATTTATTTTGTAAAATGTATACACCGCTTGATTGTAAACGACCTAAAAGTGTTTTACAAAAGATAGGATCGCTTGTTTTAATCAGTTATTTTAAGGATGCAATTTTTACTTGTACTGTTCTTCCCGCCGCTGCCACTGCTTAGATGACACATACAAAAATATTACGCATAGTTTAATGGCTTCTTAGTTTTTCCATGACAGTACAAGGAACACGCACAAACAGTAGACGTGAAAGAAAACTTACCAGAAAAGCCCGTCAATTCACAATGCCATTTTGCAAAATCAGAAGATAAACCAATAGGGATGTCAGCCAGAAAAGTTTCTAACGAAGAAGTTCATCCTGCAAGAGCTTGGCGGGGGGGGGGGAGAGAGTTCCTTTGTCTTTCTAAAATGTTGTAATGCATGGTAGAGCCCAAAGATCTTGCAGGAGATTTAGGAGGTGTTTTTGCATGGCAAAACTCCCTTAACAAGAAGGCAAGAGTGGGGGGCCTGGTACTTTCTGAATGTTGCTGAACTCCTGAATCCAATAACACAGGGTTTCCCAAACTTGGGTCTCCAGCTTTTTTTTGGACTACAGTTCCCATCATGCCTTACCACTGGTCCTGCTACCTAGGGATGATGGGAGTTGTCGTCCAAAAACAGCTAGAGACAAAAGTTTGGGAAACCCTGCAATAACATGTGGAAAGGGCACAGGTTCTCCACCCCTTTCTGCGAAAGGAGCAGAATTTTCCATTTAAACGTAACTTTCTCTCTCTCTCTCTCTCTCTCTCTCTCTCTCTCTCTCTCTCTCTCTCTCTCTCTTTTTAATGACAGATTGTAAACCTCATAGAAGAAACGGGACATTTTCATATCACAAACACAACCTTTGACTTTGACCTTTGCTCACTGGACAAAACCACAGTTAGGAAGTTACAGAGTTACCTGGAAACGGCTGGAGCATCCTGAGCACTCAGCAGCTGGCTGCATCGAAAACTGTGCTCTCTCTTTTTTAAAAAAAGAAATAAAACATTCAGAGTGATGCAACCAAAATGGCAGCAAACAAACGAAACCAACCAACTCTCTTCAGCTTTATTTTTTGTTTAAAGCCAGTCGTCATCTCTTGATAAAGGAGAAGAAATGTGACAAGCCTCAGAGGATTTGCTCTTCTCACCAAGGAAATGCTCTGGAAGAGTTAGCCTGGATAGCCTTGAAAAAAAAAAAACACTTAATGAATGTGTATGATGCCATGTATCTCTCTATGTGGTGTTCCAGGCCACAAGACGAATGCATGTTCAACACACTGCCTTATTACATAACTGATCTATTTATTATTGCATACGCATATTCTGAAGTCCTTGAGGGAAGGACTCTACCAGATGTTACAAGTCCTTGCGTCCTGTGTATTCTCTCTCCTTTCATCTAGCGCCACCGCTGTCAAAAGCCTTCTGACCTTGCGCTTGTTTGGACGCCACTTTTCCCTGACCTTTGGGCATTCCCTTGACCAGTTTAAAAACCCCGTCGTCTTGTTTCCGTTTCTGCAGTCCCCCAAAACAAGATGCCAAGTTGGGGAGCGGGGATGGCAAAAAAAGTCTCTCCTTTTTTTACTGTTCAGTTTGCCGTAGCTGAATGCCCCCACCCCCACCCCTGGCTGTCCTCGTGTGTTGACCTCGGACCACAGTGGAAAATGCACCAAATAGAACCACGACTTGCTTTCTAGCCTTAGTCAATAAACCGGTAGGACGTTCATTAAAAGGAAAGAAGTGTTACTGTATACTATCCTAAATCCAGCATTTTTTCCACCAACATCTTCGTGTATGTTTTAATGTGTTATTAGATACCTATAAAAGTGGAAGCACTCTAGAAGTTTGCCATAAAAAAGAGAGAACTAGTCCCGTTTTCTATGGAAATGTTGTAGAAAATCCTTAATTTGGAGCTATTTATTACTTAGGAGTTCCAGCACTCAACTGCCCAGGTGTGCAGTTCATTCTTTTCGTTACTAAAAAAATAGAGGCATAAATTTGGTTCTTTGTTCATACAGTATCTTATAATCTGTTTACTTTAGATTTCAGCTTTGGCTCTTTTCCTACCCGATCAATTCAAACATTTTCATTTAGGCAGTTAGACGATGACAGGATGGGAAACTTTCAAAATTTCAGTACTTGTTAAGTAACATTCATTGATCGTAGGGCTGTCAACCCAATAAAAAAACATAGTTGATTAATCATGTTAATTTTAATTGATTAATCAATTACACCTGCAGAAGTTTGCATGTGAATAAACAATACTTCTGAATATAGAAGTCTACTTTCCTTATTTTTAGAAGATTCATGCATACATCGCAGCAGGCGTCATCTTACATTCCCTTCTGTATTGAAAAGAAGAGGGGGGTGCCTTTTCTAAGATGGCACCTGTCATCCACAGTTTTTGTAAGTACTTGTATTAAATATATATTTTTCAAAAAAAATGATCTGCTGTGCAGTTAAGGGAAAACATTTTCAGTTGGCTAACAGAGCATCCTGTGGTTGGTTGGTTGGTTGGTTGGTGGGGAGAGCAGAAGAACTGCCGCTTCCTAATGCCTGCCAGACTTGCACCAGCCAGGGCAGAAGGTTGGCAGCAGGCCCCCCTCCCACTAGTGGAGTAGGAAAGCTGGAAATGATGCCAATATATTTCACACCTGGCAACCAGTGCGCCTGCCCCTTGGGTTTCAGATAGTACATGGGTAGACAAAGCTAAAAAGCCTGGGACACATATTTTCACAGCCCTCTAGAGCAGGCTTCCTCAAACTCTGCCCATCATCCCTGACCACTACAATTCCCATCATCCCTGACCACTGGTCCTGCTAGCTAGGGATCTTGGGAGTTGTAGGCCAAAAACATCTGGAGGGCCGAGTTTGAGGAAGCTTGCTCTAGAGAGTGTGGTGGCTCATTTATTTCAATATGTTTAGCCTTTTGCAGTAAATTCGATTCTACTGCAATATGTTTAGCATATTGCAGTAGACTCGGTTCTACCCAAACCTCCTGATGTATATTTTGCCCTAAGAGGCTTAGTTTGGTCAGAATCGAGTCTACACTTCCAGAGTTATCGCTAAATACGTGACTTCTGGTGGACAAGTTACCATGCTCTCTAGAGGGCCATGAAAATTGGTGTCCCGGGCTTTTTAGACTCGTGTACTCATGTATTTTCTGAAACCCAAAGGGCACATGGGTTGCCCGATGTGATTTTTTTCCCAGCTCTGCTACTCCACTACACACTCCCCCCCTCCCCTTGGTTTCAGTAGCAGGGGAAATGAGATGCCAGCTGCAGGGCTGATGTGCTTTTCCTCCCTCCTTGGGGTCATGTCAGAGGAACAGGAGAGCTTCGGATCTGGCAGATCCACAATTTCCCCCTTTTTACCCCCAATTGCTGCAATACGGAGGCCTCCAATGGCAAACCTTCTCCACCTTCAGACCTCCCACTCCGCTGGCAGAGAGCGGAGGTCCGCAACATTCAAAGGACCCTCTGTCGCCCTCTTCAGGAGCTTAGGATTGCTCCCTAAAAGGTTCAGAATTGGCTAAACATGCTGCCACCTTCAGTGCTATTTTTCTAGAAAAAGAGGTGCTGGAACTCGCCACGAGCACCTCCCTCATTCTCTTCAAATACCAGTGGCACCCACCTGAGAGGTGCCAGAACTGAGTTCCGGCTGAAAAATATATATATCCCTGACCACCCTAATTTCCAGAAATTCTTCTTTTCACTTAAAAATATTACTTTGATTGAACTAATCAGAAAGCCTTTACAAAACAAGGAGGCTGGGGAGGAGACGCTTACTGGAAGAAGCCATTCAAGTTAGGATTTCGGTTTTTACCCTCATATGAAAGATGTTGCTTAAGAAATACTTCTGGGTCCGAAGGATCTGTCAGCCTTAAAAAAAAGAAAAAAAAGCCTGTTTGAGAAGCCACCGTATCCCCAGTGTCTGTCTGTTTGCCGGGTGCCAGCTATTGCCACAGAGAGTCAACCTGTAGAAGCATCTGTGAGTTTCATCGTTCCATGCGCAGGGTTTTGTGCGTTAGTGTAAAAACTAGGTTTTTTCCTCCTTAGGGGTATTTCTTCATAATCAAATGGGAATTCTTAACTCTGTTTCTTTAAGTCCAAAGAAATTGTTTCCTTTTTCCTTTTTGTATGTATGTATGTATGTGTGTTTGTTTGGGTGGGTGTTCTTGTTTTTTAAATTAAAATGTTGTTTGACCGTAATCTATGGAAAGTCTTTCTCAGGCTTCCAAAAGAACAAGTGTACTTTTTCTTCAGTAATGTTATGACTCTTATTGATGATTGGCATGAAACATACTTGAAGCGTTACGTTATTTTTTAAGTCCACATGTTAATTAATGTGCAATTGTTGGAGTGGGAGGTTTTTGAAATCTCTTGACATCAAGCATATGATGTGATGTTGGAGTGTGGAGGGGGTGTCTGAGTGGGGTATTTTTTACACTTTTGTTAACATTTTTATATGAAACGTTTGAAAAGGCTATCTTTCACTTTTTTTAATAGTGCACATTTGACATGTTTCATTTTGGTTGAACACAAAAAGTGTGTGCTTTTTTTTGGTCCATTTTGACTTTTCTAACTAAATTTTGTGGCAAAAACTCTTTAAGAGGTTGTTGGAAGGAGCACAGACCCGCATAACTTTTGAGTATATATTGGACAAATCACTTTTTATTTTGTTTTTGTTTTTTATAAAAACCTGGCAAAATAAGTCCTTGGAGCCACAAAAACAGTAGCTGGTGTACAGAATTTGTGGGGGTGGAGGGGTTAACTATGTAAAGGGAATATTACTGCAATTACAGTAGACTCTTTAACTCTGACTTGCATGTAGTTCATCAGTCACCCTTATAAAATGTTAGTTCTCTAGTTTGGTGAGAATGAGGATGGAATAAACACATTTCAGCTGCATTTGTGTGTTGAAAGTGAAGAGTGTTTTCCACAAAATTCTGGTAGAATAAAAGCTGGTAAGTGGTGTCCTTTTTGGAAAAAAAATTACTTAGTTATTTTGTATGCTGAAACAAAATAAATCCTTTTTCAATTAATTTCAAATAGTCACATTTATCTAACCGGAACCCAGTCTCTTGGCTATGTGGGGAATTCATATTTTAAGAAAGGTTAAAATGCTACAGCATAAACTTCTTAACTTTACAGCAGCTTTGTTCCCCTTTCAGTGCAGGAACACCAAACATTTAGCCTTGAAAAGTGCCAGATTTAGAGGGGGCACAAAATAATGGCAATATTGAGAAGACCCAGTGCTTTTTTCCCCTGGCGGTACTCGAACAGCACACAGTACTGTCACCTTGTTTTTCAAATCGGAGAGCGGCAAGACATATGGTGAACTGCCATCTCCCGGTTTTGCCCCCCCCCCCAACCAACATTGCTGCTTCCTCCTACCGATGCTGCAAATGGTGACATGACACCTCCCCCCCCCACCAATTTCCCTCTCACCCCCCCCCCTCAATCGGCAAGGTGGAGGCGACTCCAACTCAAACCACATCACGAGGGACTGAAAGGAGACGGCTGATCCATGCCATCGTCTCCCTCCCAGCCCCCTGGGAGCAACTCTGCCGGAACTGAGAAGCAGGGGTGGTAGTGGAAAGGATGGCCGGGGTGGGGGGGGAGAGAGAGAGAGAGAGAGAGAGAGAGAGAACAGAGCAAGCCAGGCACCCCCCGTAGTGTCTGAGGAGAAAACAGAAAAAGGGAAGGAGAAATTCAGCTCCATCCCGAGAGTGGCTGCTGTGCTTTGCCTACTTCTCCCACAGGTTCAGAATGACTGTCATCCCCACTTATTCCCACTTGGGGTCCCCCCCCTTGCTCTCTGCCCATCAATCGTGGCCTCTTCTTTTTCTTCCCAGCCACCCTCTGTTTGCCCTGCTCTTTCTTGGCATTCACGCAATGGACCTCAGGTGGGTACCAGCACCTTTTTCCCCAGAAAGGAAAAAAGCAACTGTACTAAAAGGAATTATTGTGAAAATAAAATATATTTTGGGGTAGGCACCACATGATGCTTGGGGCGCCATCTTGCCCATGTCTGCCCCTCCAGCATCAGAGTTCAGTCCTTGAACCTGCAAGGATAGAAAAAAAGTGTATATCTGAGCACACAAGTAACCGCAGCACTTTGGCACCTTTGGAATTCGACAGGCAGAGCTTTCCAACCCGAGGATGTGTGCCCTAGGGAGATTTTGACCCACAGCATCTCTGTAAATTACCGGTAACTGCTATACTGGGGATTGTTTGTTCAGAAATGCATTTAATGCCAAACTGTTTAAGTCAGAGTTGCTAGCAGAGGTGTGGATACTGGATTAAACGGTGTTCTCTTCCAAACCTAGTTACCCAAAATGTGCAGTTTTGGTGTGTCACTTCAGGCCAAACTTCGTTGTTGTCGTTTAGTCGTGTCCGACTCTTCGTGACCCCATGGACCAGAGCACGCCAGGCACTCCTGTCTTCCACTGCCTCCTGCAGTTTGGTCAGACTCATGTTGGTAGCTTCAAGAACACTGTCCAACCATCTCGTCCTCTGTCGTCCCCTTCTCCTTGTGCCCTCCATCTTTCCCAACATCAGGGTCTTTTCCAGGGAGTCTTCTCTTCTCATGAGGTGGCCAAAGTATTGGAGCCTCAGCTTCAGGATCTGTCCTTCCAGTGAGCACTCAGGGCTGATTTCCTTCAGAATGGATAGGTTTGATCTTCTTGCAGTCCATGGGACTCTCAAGAGTCTCCTCCAGCACCATAAGGTGCACAGAGTGGACCTCTTGTCATTTTAACACTCGCCTGGGGCTAAATCGCTGAGGGACGGGCCAATGAATGGAGCTGAGCCTACAGTACAATGTCAGGAGCTGCTGATCTGTCAGGTAAGGAAGCTTTTAATTTACTTTTTTATACTGCTGTGTGATCAAACACTCCTGAGCCCCAGAACCATTCAGTGGAATGCGGTGAAATCTTTCGTAGTTAGGACCTAAGTTGGGCAGAATCTTCCTGGTAGGATGCTGGGGCCCTGCTGCCTCCTTCCCAAAGCCAGTTGGGTTTTGGGAGGACTTTTGGACCCCATCGGAGCATCACACCTTCCATAAATCGGGCAGAAGCTTCCTGGGCTTTGGGAAGGAGACAAAATTTAGGGAACTAGCCTAGTCCCCTTAGTCCATTGACCTCATGCCTCTGAGAATCAATTCATAAATGGCTTATTAGGCACAGCAGGTTTAAGAATAACTCAGAATTCCCAATCTCTAATCTTCTCAATGGTCAGTTTCATGCCCTGAATTAAGGGCCATGCAGTTTCAACGCTGGATGTGTCAGAGAACTAACACTGTCTGGAATTTAAAAGAGTATGCAGAGACATGCATTGAGAACTAGTCAGTATAAATCATGGCTGATATTTGAAGGAAGACCCTCAGTTTGCATTTCCCTTCAGCCATGAATTCATAAGCTGGCATGAAAACAAGCCCTTGTCTCAGCCTCATCTGAGCTGTGAGGTTAATAATGTAGACCTATGTACCTGTTTTCACAGAATGTGGCAGGATTGCTGAGAACACTGCTGTCACTATGACCCCCTACATGCTAAAGCGTGGCACCCAAAAATAAATATCAAGGAGGTCTAAGGGGCTGATTGAAGTCCAAAACATATTTACCTGGGAGCTGAACACTTGAGCAGAAACGTAACGCAGGGGTGAGGGGAGATCCACCTTGGGCAAAGGTAAAGAGACCCCTGACCATTAGGTCCAGTCGCGGACGACTGGGGTTGCGGCGCTCATCTCACTTTACTGGCCGAGGGAGCGGGCGTACAGCTTCCGGGTCATGTGGCCAGCATGACAAAGCCGCTTCTGGCGAACCAGAGCAGTGCACGGAAATGCCATTTACCTTCCCGCTGGAGCGGTACCTATTTATCTACTTGCACTTTGACGTGCTTTTCGAACTGCTAGGTTGGCAGGAGCAGGGACCGAGCAATGGGAGCTCACCCCGTCGCGGGGATTTGAAGTGCCAACCTTCTGATTGGCAAGCCCTAGGCTCAGTGGTTTAACCCACAGTGCCACCTGTGTCCCTCACCTTTGTTAGTTCCCAATAAATTGGGAATGGGGAGGGGGACCTCTGGCCCTTCAGATATTGGAGCCCCAACAACCTCTGGAGGGCCACACATTTCCCACCACTGATGAACAGGAGGCACCACGTGGTGGTCAGATGCAGGCAATGGCATTCTTACAAAATAGACACGGTTTTCCCCCATTTCAATAAAATTGAGCTTTTTGCTCACTTTATACTCAGCATTTAACAGTGAAACAGATGGATTCTTTGTTTTCTTACATGACCTTAAGAACCTCAATTATGCTCCACTATGTTTTTAATTCAGACTGCAAAGCTGGTATTCCTTTTTTAAATGCACCGTCATCTCTTGCGATGCTTTTTAATTACTGCTTGGTGGGAATATAATTCACAGTCAGTACCATAAAGTTGCCAAGTGTGTGTTTCCATTAAGATGCGGAAGGGGAAGCAAAGTTTGTATCAAAAGGGACAGAAGAAGGAAGTGTAGTAACTATATTTTTTCCCGTAGCAAGTCTTTAAAAGAGACACCCCCCCCCCTTGTATGTGTGTAAAGAATATACTATTAAGAAATCAAAAGAGCAGGAAGAAAAGAGAAAACAAATGAGTTGTGCTAAAAGCTAGGCTGCTTCAAGTAATAAGGTCGTAATGCTGATATTGATTCGGGCACAGGCATTCCTGGACCATGTGGTTTGTGTATTTCTGTCTGGGTGGGTGGTCTGCTCAGAGCAGAGAGGGAATAGCACTAAATGCAGCAAGATGGCTTAGGGGAGCTACGAGGCTTCGCCCAGAGATCCTCGAGGATCAAGCAGCCTCCCTCTTAGTTCCACGAGAGAATGAGCCTTTACTAAGTCATTTAAATATTGGAGCTGTACCAAGCATCATGGCAAGGAGTGGAGGTGTGATGATGGATGCATATCAGGGGTTTCTGTTGTTGGGGGATGAGGAGTGAACAAGTGCAAATGGGAGGGGGGAGAGAAGCAATGCCTTATCCATTGTGTCTGGTTTACTTTCTTTGTAAATAATCCCCCTTCAAAGTTCTCCCTTTTTAAGTGCTACTTTGCATGGGAGGTGAAGGGGAGAGAAACAACCCTGTTTCAAGTTCATTCTTCATTAGCACATCTTTATTGAGAGCTTCGTTTTAAAATTAAGCCTGCAGACGAGTATCTATAGTTGGGCGAATGCCACACAAGATGGCAATCTGCAGAGAGGCTGCAGGCTTAGAGAGGTCTACAGTTTTTTATGAAGTGCTTTGAATTCTCCCCTCTCCTAAAATGCAAACTTCCTTACAAGTAATGAAATGCGCATTCTTGTAACGGAGCCAAGTGAATAGAGGAGGGTGGGGTGCTGAGAATGACACTCAGATTCCTTGTGCTCCCCTGATTTACTCCTCTTGGGTTTGGCTCCCCTGGTTTACTCCACTTATGTATATTTGAAGTGGCCCCATGCCAGATAGAACAGGAATTTTTTTAATCATGAAATCTGTTTATAATAGATGGAAAACAAAGCCTTGCTGTGTCAGAAGTTATTGTTGTGATGTTTATTTATCTTTTATTATTAAGGACGCAGGTGGCACTGCGGTCTAAACCACTGAGCCTCCTGGGCTTGCCAATTGGAAGGTCGGCGGTTCGAATCCCTGCGACGGGGTAAGCTCCCGTTGCTCTGTCCCAGCTCCTGCCAACCTAGCAGTTCGAAAGCACGCCAGTGCAAGTAGATAAATAGGTACAGCTGCAGCGGGAAGGTAAACAGCATTTCTGTGCGCTCTGGTTTCCATCACGGTGTTCCATTGCGCCAGAAGCAGTTTAGTCCTGCTGGCCACATGACCCGGAAAGCTGTCTGTGGACAAACGCCGGCTCCCTCGGCCTGAAAGCAAGATGAGCGCCGCAAACCCATAGTTGCCTTGGACTGGACTTAACCATCCAGGGGTCCTTTACCTTTACCTGTTATTATACTTTCATCCCACTTTTCTTTCATCATGAAGGCAGTGTCTTCCGAATGCTCATCTAAGAGGTCCACATCTGCTTACCTTCGGCAGTTGGTTGTCTCATGTTCCTTCAGAACATGCCTTGAGATGTGTTCTTCCTTTCCTGCCAAATAATCTAAGTGTATGTTCTGCCTAAGAGCTATGAAGGGTGGGTTCTGGGCAAAACTACGATTTAAGCAGGCAGCAAATCCTACCCACCTTGATCTAAAGAATGAAAGAAACTTTGACTATTCTCATAAGCCTATGGAAAAGTGAATGTGGAAATTTCCCCATTGAACTCATACGGATAGCAAGTTAAGACATAGAGAATAAAATGTTGGACCTCCAGCCTATACAGTAGAACCTCTACTTACGACAGCCTCTACTCGGGCCCGATCCAAGTCGTGATCGCGGCGAAACCCGGAAGTAAGTACTGGGTTTGCTGTGCTTTGCACACGCGCAGAAGCAGTTGCTGCCATCTGAACATGCGCACAACGGCGTTTCTACCAGCGACCCGTTTCGCCTCAAGGACGGGCTGCCAGAACAGATTATGGTGGGAAGTAGAGGTTCCACTGTAGCTCCGAGAAGAAGTCTAATGAGGTTTCTCCTGGCAGATCAAGACAAAGATATCACTCCTTTAGTAGCTTCCTTTTTAGCCACAATTTTACCCGAAAGGGTTCCCAACGAACCATCCTTTCGGGGAACAGACAGGGCGAAGCAGAATATCTGAGTGCACACGATCACAGTGTGACCTTATGATGCTCGACGGCTTCACCCTTGTCCTTTTAATTATCTCAGTGACCTGAAATGTTTTATACTGTGATGCCAATAAAGGTATTAGATTCGATTAGATTAGATTCGATTAGATTCGATTAGATTAGATTTGACATACAGAAAAGAATGGAAGGGCCAGTCCTTAAGGTGGAACAGTGGTTGGATTCTTTGGGGATGCTGAGTACTGTAAGTCTTTGATGGAGCCAACCGAACTTCAAATCTAGGGCTTTTTATCTTAATGTCACCCAACACATTCTAAGGGAGAAGGGCCTTTGAGATGAGCAATTCCTATAATTTCCATAGTTTTATTGTGCTGCTGAATTTTATCCTGCCTACCTCCCATTCTGTTTGCTTAATAAAAGGTTGAAAGAATATGATCCCAGGGAGCAATAACAAAAACTAGCCATCCTTGTCTGCCTCCTATCTTAAAATTTTGCCACCATTATCTCGATGGCCTCCATTCAGGTCTTAAGTAGAATTTACTGGCAACTAGATTTACATGTACCGGTACTAATCTTATCCCAGGTACATATGCAGACCCGGGTGGTGCTGTGGTCTAAACCACTGAGCCTAGGGCTTGCCGATCAGAAGGGCGGCGGTTTGAATCCCCACAATGATGGGGTGATCTCCCGTTGCTCGGTCCCTGCTCCTGCCAACCTAGCAGTTCGAAAGCACGTCAAAGTGCAAGTAGATAAATAGGTACCGCTCCAGCAGGGAAGGTAAACGGCATTTCCATGCACTGCTCTGGTTCACCAGAAGCAGCTTAGTCATGCTGGCCACATGACCCGGAAAAACTGTCTGTGGACAAACGCCGGCTCCCTCGGCCAGTAAAGCGAGATGAGCGCCGCAATCCCAGAGTTGTCAGCGACTGGACTTAACAGTCAGGGGTCCTTTACCTAGATTTACATGTACTAATCTTCTACAAGGTGGGATTAGGTTAGGGTATTTCCTGAATGACTTTCAGGACACATCTGTGATAAGACCGGTACAGGAGCTCAAGGAAGTTCATAATGATGGGTTTCCTGTCATATTCAGTTATGTCAGTCTTTTATGCCATGATCTACAGCAGGCACGGCCAAACTTGGCCCTCCAGATGTTTTGGGACTACAACTCCCATGACCCATAGCTAACAGGACCAGTGAACAGGGATGATGGGAATTGTAGTCCCAAAACATTTGGAGAGCTGAGTTTGGCCATGCCTGAAATAAACCATACAAAAAGTTCACACGGACACACACCCATTCACACTCTTTAAAGTAAAATTCAAGACAAGTTTCACAAAATTAAGTGAGCACTGTTGAGAGGGAGTGTTAGATCCTTGTCTGTAATTTTGTCAAGGATGGGAGAACTGCATATTCCAGGGGTTTGGGGCCAGATTATTCTCAGGGTCCCTTCCAACTCTAAAGTTCTGGGATTCTATGATATTCAGGAGGAGGCCACAGTAATACTGAAGTCACACAATTCAAAGAACAGTGTTGCTAGCCATGCATGCAGTATGCTGTCCCATGAGTCCATTCTAGCAAGAGCTAAACAGCTGTGGAGATCAAAGAGTGGAATAGGAAGCAGAGGTTGAGAGGCAAGGGGATATCAGACTCAATTGAAGGTGGTCCTAGGGGCAGGACTATGAATGATGGAAATGGACAAGGTAACAACAAGAGATGACAAAGGTCTTCAGACCCAGGAGTAATGACACCAGCAAAGGAGCATTTCCCCCAAGCTCCATGCCTAGTCTTCATCTCTGGCCTTGACATATCCTCAAGCCAGAAGCGCTACCTTCTGGCAAGCTCCGCACTCTCTGCAATAAATAGGAAACGAATGCTCATTTACGGTGCAAAAAACCCGTTCATGCTGAAAGGCTTTTAGACTAAACAGAGAATCTTGATTCCAGACAGTGCTGCAAGTCTGTAAACGCTAAACCGAGTGGAAACAGATAAACTCAAGTGTTCGTTTTATGTAAATATTTAATGTCAAAGTTTTTGGTGTGTCAAGAAAAAAAGGGGGGAAGTAGTAGTTGAAGTTTCTCAAATGAGCGAGAAAACTGCATTGTCCTGATTTACTTGCTTTTGTTAACTGAGTGGCAGTAAAAGAGTGTCTTGTGGAGGCATCCAAGAAGAAACCACACCCTGTGTGTGTTATGTCTAGCATCCTGAAACATCAGGAAATCCAATACATTTCCCTTCGTTGAATAAGGTAATTTGATTTTCCATGGCAACATATGGTGCGGTGTTTTGTTGAATCACAACATGTGTGTTTGTGTTTGTGGAGACCACTTAACAAACCCAAAGGAAGCAGCCAGATTTACGAATTTCTAGACATTATTAATAACAATTGTAAGATGGATCCCATTGCAAGCCACTCTGGGAATTTCACTATACCTGATGCTTCAGTTCCCCCTTTCTCTGTAGTGCTAAGCAGGGCCAGTTCTGCACCTGCACTGCGGAGGCAAACACCAAATTGTGGCAAATGACTAACTCAAGCCTATCAACATTTGCAGAAGCACCTCTGCGGGGACAAGGCAACACTGCAACTTGGGTTGCAAAGCAGTTCGTAATCCAGGTTTACTTCTTTGTATAAAGGCAACTGTTGAAATTTTCAGCTGAGATGACCTGTTGGTTGAGCATTATTCCAGATTTAATAATAATAATATGTTTATACTCTGCCCATCTGGCTGGGTTTCCCCAGCCACTCTGGGTGGCTCCCAACAGAGTATTAAAAACACGATAAAAGATCAAACATTAAAAACTTCCCTGTACAGGGCTGCCTTCAGATGTCTTCTAAAAGTCAGTTCCACAGGGCAGGCGCCACCACCGAGAAGGCCCTCTGCCTGGTTCCCTGTAACCTCACATCTCGCAGTGAGGGAACCACCAGAAGGCCCTCGGAGCTGGAACTCGGTGTCCAGGCTGAACGATGGGGGTGAAGATGCTCCTTCAAGTATACTAGGCCAAGGCTGTTTAGGGCTTTAAAGGTCAGCGCCAACACTTTCTTTGTTTGCATAGCCTCCTTTAAAACTTCGTGCAATGCCAGCTGTTTACTGAGTATTCATTCAGATTTTGTGTGTGCGGGGGAGGTGATACAATGTCACAGGAAGTGATTGTTACCACACACTTTCTGTTGCATTTTCCTGTCACTTTCTTTGCCACAAAAAGTCTGGGTGGGGTTGTTGTTGTTTTGGAAGTGGGCTTGTTGTGCAAGAGGCCAAATTCACTTTAGTTACTCAACCAGAATTTGCCCATATGCGGTTGAATCCCACCCACAAAATAGTAGCAGTCTAGAAGTGCCATCCAAAAAACTAAGATCGTGGCCACTGGTCCCATCACCTCCTGGCAAACAGAAGGGGAAGAAATGGAGGCAGTGACAGATTTTACTTTCTTGGGCTCCATGATCACTGCAGATGGTGACAGCAGTCACGAAATTAAAAGACGCCTGCTTCTTGGGAGGAAAGCAATGACAAACCTAGACAGCATCTTAAAAAGCAGAGACATCACCTTGCCGACAAAGGTCCGTATAGTTAAAGCTATGGTTTTCCCAGTAGTGATGTATGGAAGTGAGAGCTGGACCATAAAGAAGGTTGGTTGCCCCATTGGCCAGATTTTATGAGTTGGTTGCCCCATTGGCCAGATTTCACCCCAGCAACCCGGGACCGACCTATCGGTGTTGTGGTCTTGATTTCCAATTACCCCCACAACACTGGGTCAGGTTAACTTCTCACTAGGCAACATGTCATTAATGAGGGCACGTAAAGCCACTAATTGGTCTGGAGGCAAGGCAGAGGTTTGTGCCACTGTATCCAGCTGGATACCCAAATAAGAGAGCCTGGTTGTGGGGCCATCGGTTTTGGCAGTTGGCAAAAGAACACCCAGTTCTTGGGTCAGGGCGTAAAAGACCTGAAGTAGCCGTGTACAGTCACCTGACCCCGCAAGGGCTCCCAAAATAAAGTTGGCATTTTGCCATCAAAGCTCTCTTACCAAAACTCCTTACCGTCTTTCACTCCTGAGCCTCAAGTTAGTCATCATTGTGTCCCAGGAAGATAATAGCAAGATTTAATATCTACTCACCCAAGTTTTCTTGCTTGTGTGTGTGTGTGTGTGTGTGTTTGTATTATTAAATTTTCTGTTTTACAATTTCAAATACTCATTTTATATCCTTAAAATATCAATGACTTCCTTTCTTCTCTTTCCGTGGTTCATTTTACATATCATAAATCCCTGCATATTTTACAAAAACTATATCAATCAGTTTTCCATTATTGCATCCATCAATACTTATTTACACTGCTGAATTTATCTTAATGCTGCCAGCGTTTTCAGCTGAACACAATTATTTCCCATATATTCAATGAACGTTTTCCAATCTTCTTTAAACGTATGTTCTTCTTCTTCTCTTATTCTATATGTTAAGTCTGCAAGTTGTGCATATTCTGTCAACTCAAGTTGCCCTTCTTCTTTGGTTGGGACCTCACTCATTTTCCAATTTTGGGCTAACAATACATGGGCCACAGTTGTTGCGTACATAAATAACCTTTTCTGACACCTGGGAATTTCAGTCTTAATTATCCCCAACAGAAAGGACTCTGGTGGGTTTTTTTTGGGGGGGGAGTACTTTTAAACATTTTTTTTCAATTCATTATAGATCATTTCCCAATATTCTTTTACCCTTTCCACCAGAAGTTCTCTTGCTTTGAATGGGATTTAGTCCCTACTAACTTTGGCTGGAATTGAGCCTTGATTTATATGCTAGTTTGTTTATACTCTTTTTTTAAAAAAAGTTATTTGTGACAAGACAGGTGAGGATTTGCTTTTTTTCCAAAAAATAGACTTCCAGAGTAACTTTACTATTTTATTTCCTTAGCAGGGATATCTTCAGCATCAGTAGCCTGAAGTTTATAAGTTTGGAACCATTTAGATTAAAATATTATTTAGTGTCGTCTGAGGACATCTTTTATTGTCTAAGCTTCTATTACTTGGGATAAAGAGATTATTATCTGAAAGAGCCGGAAAAGAATTTAGAAAGGTCAATAGCCAAAACAACTTTTTGGTCTGATTCATGGTGGTCCTTTGCATTGAAACTCATCTGGTATTACAATAATGTTCAGGAACACTCAGTTGAACTGAATGTGCCTTAAATGTGAATGCTAAATCACATTTAATGCTTTAAAGCCTTCCCCCAAAGGGACCTGGGAATTGTAGTTAGCCCTCACAGAGTTACAATTCCCAGCATCCTTATCAAACTACACTTCCCAGGATTCTTTGGGGGAAGTCATGTGCTTTCAATGTGCACTAAATGTGTATGGAACACGTGAGTGCAAAACATCAGACCACACCCTGCTCAGATATCTCCAGCTTTTTATCCAAGTTTTTTCTTCTCTGCCACACATTTGACAGAGATACCATACATATAAACCTTGGTTAGCCTGTCCAAATAGTTTAATATATAGTTGTATGTCTTTGGCCTATATTATTTATTTTCATGCAAATAAAAATGAATGGGACTTAATTTTCTAAAGTGAGATGCATGGAAGATGACTGTTGCCCCTACACGGCGCACAATTTAATCAAACCTCAACTCAACCTCCTATTCTAGCCTTCACAATCTTAAAAAGCATGTCCAAATGTGTTTTAGATCTCTATTAATTAGATTCAGCCGTTGAACACAAGGTCTGTCATGTATAATGCAATGAAGAGGCAAGAGAAGTGGTTGAGTGTTGCCGTTTGCGGCTGCCTCAGGGACAGTCTCAGAAATCAGATGTGTCCTGTTGCAAAACAATATGAAAACAATGTGCAGAAACCATGGGTGGTTGTGCCATTTTAAAACAGAAAGAAGAACGAGGTTAAGATTTGGGTTCCTTATGAAGCCTGCCATTTTGCTTCCTCCCTTAAGGCGTTTGTTTATGGGAATGTGGCTGCAGTTCATTCCCATTAAGGAAACAGGAAGAAGCAAATGGAATCCAAGTCTTTTGGTGACGGTGAACACAAGTCTCATCCACGCTGGACACTGGATGAAAGGCAACTGAATGTGGGTGAACTGAATCGACTGAAAACGTGGTGTGGGGCATAATAATAACAATAATTCCTTTATATCCCACCCACCTGGCTGGGTTGCCACTCTGGGCAGCTTCCAACACATATACAAATAACAATAAAACACCAAACATTAAGAGTCACAATCTGATCCAATGTAAAAAGTCACAATTACTTTAAAATAAACGACTTATATCAAATAAAGCAATATTTAATAATCCATATGAATCCAATGGTAAACGGTAAATTAAAAACACCAGCAAATAATTAAGCAGTTTACATTTGTCACAGTAAAGAATTGCTAATCTATAATCAATAAGAATAACAGCAAATCACAATTCATGAAATGCCACAAAACATACAAAACCATGTAAAACTATCAAATTGAGAAACAAGGACACACACACACACACACACACATGTATGTATGTATGTATGTATGTATGTATGTAATATCCCTGAACTCCCCTCTTCCCAGTTGCTTTCTCCGGCACAGTAGCCAATAAGTGTGGGACTCCCCTGTTGCACCTCTTTACTCCTGTTCTGAAACCACAGCCTTCGCCTTTTCTCTGCCATGCCGTGCTGAGAGGGGTCAATCTGTAGGAGAGAGAGGCTTCACCATATCCCTGCTTGCAGCGCACCCAGCCACCCAAACTCTTCGGAATAATCTCCCCCCCAGCGGCGCTTCAGCCCTATATTTCAATTTCAAATATCTAAACGTAAAGGTTAGAGACTGACCGGGCCAGCCTTGAGGTCATGATCCTGGTGTCCACAACATTTGGAATGAGCACCGCACTCTTCCCCTTGCTTGCCGACTTGAACACGAGGTGTGATCCTGATCTGTTTAAACCACACTTCCTGTTTCCTCTAGAAAGGGAGTGGGGACTAGGGCTTCATGCCAGCTTGCTAACCATGGTTTAAGATCTTGCTTAGCGACCTGACATTGAGCCAGAGCTCCCTATTCTGGTTTTCTAGTTTAAACAACGAGAACTGAAGCACCAGCAGATCTACGTTTCAGGGAGAGGCTGGAGCTCCGTGGGAGAGCATCTGCCCTGCATTCAAATGATCCTAGATTTGATCCCTGGAATCTCCAGGAGGGGCTGGGAGAGACCCCATGTCTGAAACCCTGGAAAGCTGCTGTTGGCTGGTTTAGACAGTAGTGACTTAGATGGACCAATGGGTTCGACTCTGTAAGGCAGATTTCTATGTTCCGCCAAAATTGGTACACAGCAGGAGAGGGAGCGGGGTGTGTGTGTGGTTTTACCATAATAAACATTAATTAAAAAATCAAGCTGGCATCGTTATGGCCAAAGTGGCCCAAATCTGAGAGATCAAGCTTCTGTGGCACCAGGGGCAGATATCGCTTTTTTGATTATTATACAGTCGTACTTTGGTTTTCGAACAACTTAGTTCTCGAAAGTTTTGGCTCCCAAATGCTGCAAACCCAGAAGTGACTGTTCTGGTTTATGATCTATTTTTGGAAGCCAAACATCCAACAGGGCTTCTGGTTGGCTGCAGGAGCTTCCATCAGCCAATCAGAAGCCACGCCTTGGTTTCTGAACTTTTTGGAAGTCAAATCGACTTCCGGAATGGATTCCGATCGACTTCTGAGGTACGACTGTATTATACATTTTGTGTTTTAATGTTGTCAACTGCCCTGTAATTTTTGGATGAAAGGTGGCGTGTGTGTGTGTGTGTGTGTGTGTGTGTAATCAATAATAATAATTGTCATTATCAAAAATAAATAGTGTGCCAGCAATGTGTTAGATTCTATACAAGCACAACAGTGATACAGGTGCTCCCTGTAGGGCTGTCAATCCACATTAGATGGGCAGGGCATTGAGGAGTTGATAGATATAGAATATCGACCAGATGTTGTCCTGCAAGTGTGTGTGTCGAAACTGTTTCTAATCACATCTGCATTGGTTTGAAGTCATTACAAATGTACTATCGTTAAGGCTTATTGTGTGGCTCTGCTGGAGGAATGAAGCCATCCTGCGATGTCACTGAGATCAATGTTTCATTAATACATTTCAGATGACTGAAGGCTTCTGAAAGATATCCTAGAGCGGTGGTAGGCGAGAGTGTGCCGCCACAAAACTGTGAGGATGCCACAAGGAGCAAATTAACAGAACAATGGAAGCTTCTGTGGGGACTCTCTCACCCAAAGAGGAGGCTGACCCACTGGGTCTATGTCTATCATTCCTTGCCTTCTTCCAAGAAGAATCTTACCATAGCTAATTTTTACAGTAAAAAGTATTGGACTATTCCATTGCTCCACATACAAAGGTGTAGCTAATAAATGCATTCTCAAAGGAGTTGGCTTGGTGAATCTGTCCTCTAGGGCTGCTTCCTTCCAATAGGGCCCCAGTAATCCAAACCCTCCAAATGTCCCTGTTTTCCAGGGACAGTGCTGGATTTACAGAAGCCATCCCAGTTTCTGATTTGATCCTTGAATGTCCCGCTTTTCCTTAGGACGTTCCTATTTTGATTAGAGAAATGTTGGAGGGGATGGAGTTATGCCACCCTAAAGTCAAAGAGATAAGTAACTATACAACCTTTAGAAGACATCTGAAGGCAGCCCTGGATAGGGAAGTGAGTTTTTTATGTTTAATGTTTTATTATGTTTTTATAAATGTTGGAAAGTCACCTTACAGTGGCTGGGGCAACCCATTCACATGAGTGGCATATAGATAATAAAATAATAATAATAATAATAATAATAATAATAATAATAAATAATAATAATAATAATTGTTGTTGTTGTTCAGTCGTTCAGTCGTGTCCGACTCTTCGTGACCCCATGGACCAGAGCACGCCAGGCACGCCTATCCTTCACTGCCTCCCGCAGTTTGGCCAAACTCATGTTAGTAGCTTCGAGAACACTGTCCAACCATCTCATCCTCTGTCGTCCCCTTCTCCTTGTGCCCTCCATCTTTCCCAACATCAGGGTCTTTTCCAGGGAGTCTTCTCTTCTCATGAGGTGGCCAAAGTACTGGAGCCTCAACTTCAGGATCTGTCCTTCCAGTGAGCACTTTCTTTAAGGATGGATAAGTTTGATCTTTTTGCAGTCCATGGGACTCTCAAGAGTCTCCTCCAGCACCATAATTCAAAAGCATCAATTCTTCGGCGATCAGCCTTCTTGATGGTCCAGCTCTCACTTCCGTACATTGATGGTCCAGCTCTCAATTCTGGTCTCCTAATGACTCTCAGCATCCTTAACAAACAACAGCGCCCGTGATTCTTTGGCAGAAGCCATGACTGTTTAACGTGCTGTGATACTGCAATATATGTTTAGTGCAGATGGGGCCTAAAACGATCACTTCCTGGCCGATTTCCTTGAGAATGGATAGGTTTGATCTTCTTGCAGTCCATGGGACTCTCAAGAGTCTCCTCCAGCACCATAATTCAAAAGCATCAATTCTTCGGCGATCAGCCTTCTTGATGGTCCAGCTCTCACTTCCGTACATTACTACTGGGAAAACCATAGCTTTAACTATACGGACCTTTGTCGGCAAGGTGATGTCTTTGCTTTTTAAGATGCTGTCTAGGTTTGTCATTGCTTTTCTCCCAAGAAGCAGGCGTCTTCTAATTTCGTGACTGCTGTCACCATCTGCAGTGATCATGGAACCCAAGAAAGTGAAATCTCTCACTGCCTCCATTTCTTCCCCTTCTATTTGCCAGGAGGTGATGGACGTTCCTAATTTCATTGGAGAAATGTGGGAGGGTGTGGTTATCCCATTGCACAACTCCTGACTTCCACCATCCCATTGATAAGGCCTAGGAAGGACTAAGAAGCATTCTGATTAGAGCTGGGGATGCGGGTGGCGCTGTGGTCTAAACCACTGAGCCTCTTGGGCTTGCGGATCAGAAGGTTGGTGGTTAGAATCCCTGCAATAGAGTGAGCTCCCGTTGCTCTTTCCCAGCTCCTGCCAACCTAGCAGTTTGAAAGCATGCCAGTGCAAGTAGATAAATAGGTACCGCTCCGGCAGGAAAGTAAACAGCATTTCCATGCGCTTTGGTTTCTGTGACGGTGTTCTGTTGTGCCGGAAGTGGCTTAGTCCTGCTGCCCACATGACCCAGAAAGCTGTCTGTGGACAAACGCCAGCTCCCTCGGCCTGAAAGCGAGATGAGCACTGCAACCCCATAGTCGCCTTTGACTGGACTTAACCGTCCAGGGGTCCTTTACCTTTTACCTTTTACCTCTGATTGGAGGACTTCTCAGCTGCTCTCACCACTAATCCATTGACTAGCCAGGAGGTTGGAGGCAGTGAACTGAATAGACATGTGTGGCAATAAGATGAAATGCCCAAGAGCTATAGAGATGGGCTCTCCTTTCAAAAACTTAACTTTTCAAAAAGGAAGTCCTCTCAGGTGCAAGAGTAAAGACTGCATCCATTTTAAATTTGGAACAATAATATTCCACAGTCAGACACTTGGGCAACACTGTCCAAGATTTCTTGAATAAGAACAAACTTCATTCCACCATTTGCGTAACTGAAAATTACTTTACTGCCCATTTTCATCAGTGTATAAACAGTAATTAATGCTTAAGTAGGCAGCTAATTGAAGTTTGTGAGAGAGAAAGACTGTATTCATTAAAAAAAATGTGACGAGGGGAGCTAAAGAGCTACGGCAATATATCCATTTTTAACTAAATTAATTTCCTCTCTCTTAAAACTAATGCGATTTACTAATTATACTAAAAATGTTTATCTCAGCATACATTACGGCACACAGACCATCTGGAGTTTGTCACTATCAGCTTAACGATGGAATTTGCATTGTGAGTTCAAAGCAGCAGAACTAGTTAGCTAACGGGAATAAAAAATTCAGAATCAAAGGATTGGGCATTTGAAATTTCCACCCAGCTGCGGTGGTAAGCCTGCTGTAGGAATTTCATTCTCTATCAAGGAGGAAACAGAGCTCTTCATTGGAATCAAAGAATAATGAATCCCATCTAGCAAATTGGTAGTTAAGTAAGGGTGAGAAGTCAATCGCTAAAACACTAAAAGGGGCAAGAGCAGAAAATCAAGAAGCAGAGCAGAAAATCATTTTATAATAAATTTGCACTGGGAAGAATTTGTCTTATTTTCCTGCATGCGCGGGACAGAGGCAGCGCTGAGTATTTGACCTTGTGCCTCAGTATATGCATGAGAAACATGAATGCAGCAGTCTAATTGTTCACCATATCTTCACAGTTAAAAAGACATGGACTTCGAAAGAAAGAAAAAACATCCCTGAAGATCTTGGGAAGTGGAGAACATAAAATCACTCGACCTTTTCTTCCTTCCTCATAACTAAGCTTAATTTTAGGCCTTGGCACACGCAGTGAGACTGTAGCTGCCGTTTTATGATCAGTGCTTTTTCTAAGAGAAAGCTGCAATCTTTTGGGGATGTTTTTGAGCATGTCTGTGCTTTGTATCTGGAAATGACACTTGATGGTGAAGACGTGATATTAAAATATAAAATGAAATAGTCTGTTTCATGCTGCCAGTGCCTGCAGGGGCTATCCAGCCAGCCTCTGAGACTCACAAGATTACAGCAACCTGGGGAAAGGGCCACCTTAGTGGAGGTCATAGTTCATACGTTAGCCTGGTTTGCACATAAACCATTCAACTATGCTATATTAAACCATGGTTTAGTACAATGTGTAAAACTGGCGCAGCACCTTAACTATGGGTTGTTTTAATGCCTATAAAACATGACCTGAAGCCATGTTTTTTGTGGGTTTATGAACCTTGGTTTGTGTTAGCTATGGCTTGATGTTCCATGTGAACCCAGAGTTCTTCCTTAACCATGGTTTGTTCGACCAGCGCATCCAAGAAGCTTGCCAAACCACAGAGTCATGAGACAAGAGCCACTGGAAAACAAAACCATTGGAGAAACAAGTCATGGTTTGCTTTTCTTGATCATCTGTGCAACAACTCGTAGTTAGTTCATGGTTTGTTAAACCAACCATAGCTTAGTGCTAAGTGCAAATCAGGCCACTTATTCCCAGGTGAGCCAATTGGCTTTCTGTGGCCTTGTGCACGCCCAAAGGTGATACATTAAGTGAAAGACACACATACATATGCCTAAGGTGTGACAAGCCATTCACATCTGGTGGGTTGCCCTGAAACAACACCATTAGTTTATATGTAAATCCGGCACTGTGCCAGTGCCACAGTTTTGCAACCTGTTGCATTCGGAGCAGGAAACAACAGATTGCAAAACATGTGATGCAAATTAGCACAGGTAACCTAAACAGCATAGTTGTGGCCAAGGCATTGGTTTTCAAAAGCCCAGTTCAGAAATGCAGTGGGAGGCAGGAATAATTCCATTTGCATTCAGCTTTGGGACAGCAGAGCTCATTTCCTTCTTATATTAGATGCAGCCTTTGGGATACAACAGCATTTCCACTTAAGTCCCCAGAAAGCCTTAACCCACCCCCCAAATAAAAAACTCCATGGCAGTTGAATACATCCTTGGGCACTGCTTGGAGACAGTGGTAATCTTGGAATGTAATTGTGTAATCTGCTGAAATCTATTAACTGTTGTCTCGACACGTGTTTCAAAGGATCAAAGGCGTCTTATCTGATTAACGGGGAGAAAATGCATTTAATTTTGGCTTTTCATCTGCCTCTGATTTAGGCAACTGCTAGAGGATAGTTACTAAAGTTGTTGAATCAGTGTTTTAATCCCTTGTGTAAAGTCTGGAGTTCCCACTCTGGTATTGCATGTGGACTGAATATTCTTTAAATATATTTGGGGGGAGGGGTGGCTTCTCAGTCGACAATGCTAACACATAAAATATTTCTTTCTTGATTTTGATTGTACCCCTTTCTTGGGAACAAATTGGGGTGGGTTTGGTTTATTTATTTTTACTTGGCACAGGGAGAACACTTTGTTCAAGGGCAAATCTGCACAGTACACATAATGCAACAGCCAGTCCATGAGAGAAAAAATAAGTTCTTCTAAGACCTTAGATCAAGTCTGAAATTGTTTAATGGCAGACGACAGGGTTCCTAAGCTGTGGTTTGTGGACCACAGTGGTCTTTGAGCTTCATCCAGGTGGTCCATAGTGTGTTTCTGAAGAACACATACCACGTGAATTCTATGGAACTTAAATTGTAATACAATAAAATGCCACGTAAGAAATAAAGAAGCCAATAAAATACAATTGGAAGCCACACAACCACTAGTACAATACACTGCAATTGCTACAACAGGCCAAAAAACAAAACAACAAACCATTAAGTGGTTCAAGGGCCTTGGCAATTTTCAAGTGGTCCATGGGCAAAAACATTTGGGGACCATTTCAATAGGAAATAGTCATGATCATTCATGGCTAGGAAGATCATGTGAAGAGCTCTTGTGGATCAGACAGAAGGTCTATCTATTCTAGTATCCTATGGCCCACTGTAGCCAACCAGATGCCCTAGGAAAGCCCACCGTCAGGTACTAAATTAAGAGATCAGAATGGCTTGGGGAGAAAACCAGGAATGGGTTTTCGAGCAGCAGAAGTATGCACTTAGTTCCATCAGTGAAAACAAATTCCTGGTCTAAGTCTCCACAAAGAGGCACCCTGTTTCTGAATGCAAAGAGTATGCTAATCCTGTTCTCCACTACCACCACTGCCATTTGGCATCTGCTACGGGTTGGTGGAGTCTTGTTAAAAAATAAAATAAAAAGTAGATCCTGAAAACCTGAAGTCTGCCCACCCCTATAAAGTGTCACCTACCAGCATTTGCAGATTCGATTCATCTTCAACTCTTATATAAACAGCTTGGATAAAGGAACTGAAGGGATGCTGGTCACATTTGCAAATGTCACCAAGCTGGAGTAGCTAATGTCTCAGAAGACAGAACTGGGATTCCAGATGACCTTAACATCTTGAAAAACTGGGCCAAGGCTCACAAAATGAATTTCAATAGGGACAAATGTCAGGTTCTACACTTAGGTAGGAAGAAGCAGATGCACAAATGTAGGGAGGGGACAGAAACCTGGCTTACTAGCAGTACATGTGAAAAGGATCTAGGAGTCTAATAAACCACAAGCTGAACATTTGGCAACAGTATGATGCAGCCGCAAAAAAACAACAACCTAATGCTATTCTAGGTTGCATCAACAGAAGTCTAGTGCCCCGACTGAGGGAAGTACAGCTCTATTCTTCCTTGGTCACTCACACCACACCTGCAATACTGTGTCCAGTTCTGGGCACCACAATGTAAGAAGGTTATTGGCAAGCTGGGACGTGTGCAGAGGAGGGCAACCTAGATGATCAAGGGTCTGGAACCCTTAGGAGGAATGGATGAAGGAATTGGGCAAGTTTAATCTGGTAAAGAAAAGACTGAGAGGAGATACAGTAGCCATCTTCAGACACCTCTGGGATGTCACATGGAAGAGGGAACAAGGCTTGTTTTCTCCTGCTCTGGAGGGTAGGACTCAAACCAGCGGCTTCAAGTTACAAGAAAGGAGATTCCAACTAAACATCAGGAAGAACTTTCTGATGGTAAGAGCCGCTCAACAGTGGAACAGACAATCTGTGAGGGCGATCTGGCAGCGACATCTGTCACCCCATTGATCGCCAGGGTTGATTCGGCTGATCTGGCTGGCTAGGCGGGTGTCCCCTTCCTCCCTCACTGCTCCATGTGCGTCCCTCCCGAAGCTGCGCACTCGGTGGAAGAGGACGACCATCCCAGATAGAAGGGAGTGTACCGTTCTTTGGTCAAGGGTATACGATAGCTGCGCTGCCCTGCTAGAACCTCCAAACGAGCTTCCTTGGTGGTTTTTAAGCAGAGGTTGGATGGCCATCTGCCATGGATGCTTCAGCTGAAATTCCTGAATTACAGGGAGTTGGACTAGGTGGCCCCTGGGGGCTCCTTCTTCCAACTTTACAACTCTGTGATTCTGTGTTGAATTAGTAGAGTCAACTCATGTTGAATCGATCCCGATTTCCATGGCCACTTTTATTTTTAAGATCAGGGCAAGGCAAGGGGAAAGAGATCCATGACAAGACGTACCCTACCCATATGTTTTAAATGAAGGAGGGAAAATATTTTAAATTGGAGATGCTGAAGTTCATTCTGACTGCACAGCAGGTGCTTCACCACAATGGAAACAGGCATGTGCAGGAAACAGAAACATTTCAGTGGTTTCATCGTTCCAAAGCTGCAGAGTTCACCAGTTTTCTGTTATTTTTAACCGTCTTGACAATTCCAGGTATCACGCTTTTGGGCAAAGGTGCTGTGATCTGCCTGCCAAACCTATATTATAGCAAGTTATCTTTAATCAAGATGCTTATCTGTAACCAAGTTTGTCTTGATTAACTGACAAGTGAAGGGAGCAAATTGCTCTGATTTGTATTAATCCGCCTGTGACATTTTAAAATAGCCTGCAGGGCTGGTGGCCATATCTCACAAAGTGTGTTTGTTTTTTTATATAGCAAGATAATTTCTTGAACAAGTGACTTTCCCTGTTAGGGATGGGCAAATCTATTTTTGGTCTGTGCTACATTCCATGACCGATTGAATTTCTTAAACCTTTTCCCTTTGCTTTCTGTATTAATTGGCAATATATCGATAGTGTTCAGTTAATTCATCTCAAAATGCTACTTTAATGTATTTACACATGGGGAAAGACCTGCTATGTGAAGTACATACCCGGTATTTAAATGCATCTTTTGATACATTCAAACAGCTGGAGTGTGTCATAGCATTCAGAGAACTGTGAAATCCAGTCGATACCTAAGTTCTGATCCACACAGCCCGAGGCATGTAGGTCAGGCTATTGCATATAGAAAATCACAAAGATCCAATTTCTCAAGCATTCCCTGCTTTTGTATGCCATGAAGTTGAATTCAGCATTGGATCACGTTCTTCTGCTCATGACCGTCCCTCGTGATGGTACAGTAAGTGCCTACTCCCAGCTACTGTCTCTATGGGGAGGAGAGACCAGAGTAGAGTAGCACACAGCTTGAAGCTGCAGACATTCTCTGGTTCCCACGGGGCTGAGCCCTATGGGGTGCAAGATGCTGGAATTTGGTCTGATCTAGCCAGGGGTCTTGGGTTCAGCGGAATAAACTGCATTCCCCGTGATTCTTTGGAGGGAAAGCTGTGTGCTTTTAAATGTATGGTGTGGCAGTGACCCTACACTCACAACTTCACAAATGCAATTTTAAGCAAGTGTGCATTTGCGTGTATCATGAAATTGTATGTGTGTCTCAAGTTGTGCAAAAGGATGTTGCAATGGGCCTAGATAAATCTTTCCAAAACAAAAAAATATGGTGCAATGTTAACAACCCACTCTCTGCAGCACTGTGTGTGTGTGTGTGTGTGTGTGTGTGTGTGTGTTTGCGGGCCACTAGCATTGGCTTTTGTGATTTTCGAGTTTTGCATTTGCAATCCTATACCTCTGTAGCTGATGGTTGTGACCGTTAACAATGTGCAAAGGGATTCCTGCAGGATTGATGTGTCATGGTGGAGTGCTCTCCAAACCATGTCATTTTTAAGATTGTGGCGAGCCAGGGTTAAACCACAGAGCCTAGGGCTTGCCGATCAGAAGGTCGGCAGTTTGAATCCCCGCACAGGGGTGAGCTCCCGTTGCTCGGTCCCTGCTCCTGCCAACCTAGCAGTTCGAAAGCACGTCAAAGTGCAAGTAGATAAATAGGTACCACTCTGGCGGGAAGGTAAACGGCATTTCTGTGCACTGCTCTGGTTCGCCAGAAGCGGCTTAGTCATGCTGGCCACATGACCTGGAAGCTGTACACTGGCTCCCTCGGCCAATAAAGCGAGATGAGCGCCACAACCCCAGAGTCATCCACGACTGGACCTAATGGTCAGGGGTTCCCTTACCTCTGTAGTTGATGGTTGTGACCGTTGACAGCGTGCAAAGGGATTCCTGCAGGATTGATGTGTCATGGTGGAGTGCTCTCCAAACCCTGTCATTTTTAAGATTGTGGTGAGCCAGGGTAGAGCAGCGCAACAACGATCTTAACATGCATGTATGTTGCGACTTCTAGCACTCTCTCAACAAATATATTATAGGTTTCAGTGTTTGTGAAGATGGAGGCGGCTGAGGGGTCTATTATTTGCAAGGGAAACCCAGAGCTGATTTTCAGTGCCAAGCAAACATGTTAAAACATGATCCTTGCCCCTTTGGCTTCCTAGTCCTTTATAAGAATCCGCTGCTCTGTGCTGCCTGCCCAGGCGGCATCCCTCTGAGCTTTCCAAATCGTAAAGCGGGAGCCTGAGAAGGATCCTGCAGCCGCCTAAATCCTCCTGGATTAACTTAAGCCATCTTGCGTCTCCAGCGCAGGCAATGAAACGGAGCCTTTCAGAGTCTGAGACAGCAGCAGGACATCCTGTTTCGGTTTAGAAATCGCCCCCCTTTCCCTGCCCTGGCTCGCCCACCAACCCACCCATAAAACAAAGAAGCCCGGGAAATAATCTCTGGCAGAGGAGAAGCCGCTCAAGAGGTATTGATTGTCACACTGGCACCGGGCCAAAGCTACCGTGTCACAAAAATGGGCCCAGGAAGAAAGTTACGAGAAAGCTATCAAAGAGCACCGAAAGGGGGAAGTCATTAAACTACTACCACCAGCAACAAAACTCTCGTTTGTTCAACGTCTTTCTTTCTAATACATCAAATTAATCCCTCTGTGCAAAAACCGAAAAAACAAAACAAAGCCCTTTCCTTTGGCCAAGCGAGCCATACAATTCCAGGCTGGTTGTGTTCTTATTTGTATTGTTTTGTTGTCTTTCATAAACAGCTCTGTGAGAAGCTGTATCCACAGACCATGTGGGGCGAAATTTCATTCACGAACAATAATAGTCTTGGTGAGCTTAAAGGACACATTTTGTCCAGCCTAGAGGGATAGTTGTGGACTTTCCTTGTCGTTGTTGATGTTGTCATCTTGTTGTTCTGGAGTACAATGGAGAAGGAGGACAAACAGAGCCGTTTTGGGCATTGTGTGTGACAAGCAAGGGGTTGCCACCTGGTATATATGCTCAAGAGGTACAGAGATGGAAGCAGAGTGTCCTGAGGAAGCGGGAAGATCTGGGTTCAAATTCCCCCACACCTATAAAGCTTGCTGGGTTAATCTGTTAATCATGTCTCAGAGCCTTGCCATCTTCACAGGGTCGTTGTGAGGATGAAGTGGGAACTCCCATGCACACCCACACTTGCTATTCTTGAGGAAAGTGTGAGTTGCAGAGGTAATAAATATGGCTAGAGTCCTTTAGTATGCTGTCTTCCCAACCACCCTGTGTGGAAGGCAGATTTCTTCTTGCAGCTGGAGAAATGGGACCCAGCTTTTCTGAAGATCAGCTTTAGAGCACCAAATGCAACAAGGCTGGCCACTGGAAATCTTCAATAGGCTAATGAAAGGTAAATCATTTATTAATAATTGCATTGTGGGAGGCAGGTTAAAAGGGTAATCGAGGCGGCACTACTCAAGATTAAAGTGTTATTGCCATGCATAAAATCGAAACCCCGTCTTGCAAGGCTGTAAGGAAATAACTCCTTTGGAAAGGGTTTTATAGCATCTGGTTTACAAGGAACTGCCACACCGTCTAGTTAAACATGTTATTCCCATACGTGTCTTTTAGCAACCTGGGGGGTTCCTGTCTGCCGGCGGGCCCCTAATTATTTAAGTGAACGGAACAAAGTAGTAAGCCCCTCTTGTGAGCTTCTAGCTTGAGACAGACACTGGAGGAAGTTTGCTCTGCTTATTCGCAAAATTGCTGCTGCTTTTTTTTCCTTTTTGCAAAGAAAAGAAAGCCGTCCTGCTTTTAACTAGTGCTGGGGTGTTGCCTCTTTCGGGGCAAACTGTTTTGAAGCCACTTCTGGTGGCTGGTGGTTTGGCAGGCTTTGACATCGCAAAAGGCAGACTGTTTTAGGAGCATCTTGTGCCACAGGGGCGTATCGTGTTTACACCGCAGAGTAAGGGAACTCCAAAGTGTTGAGATGGTGGCAGGCTCCTCCTCCTCCTCCTCCTCCTCCCCCCCCTCTCCTCTGTACCCTGACAGTTCAGTAAATAGTTGGAGCAAATACAGGGCTGTGAAAACATCTGTTCCCTGATCTGCACAATGTTGTTGTTCTTTTTAAAAAGAGCGGGGAAGTCCTTGACATGTAAACAGACAAAAAACATGAAGGTGGAGAAAGACAGGTTCTCTCCACATCCAGAGTGCTGCAAAACATCAATATAACTGCATATTGTATTGTCTTTGCAAACATGGAGCGCATTTCTTCCACTTTCTTGAGTTTTCTTGTATCAACAGTAAAACACACACACACACACACACACACACACACATACACACACACACACACACACAGAGAGGAAAAATCTGACCATTCATTTGATTAAATCTCTTTGAATGCTGGTAAAATGAATTCATTACAAAATAAAAAAAAAATCCTTCCAGTAGCACCTTAGAGACCAACTAAGTTTGTTCTTGGTATGAGCTTTCGTGTGCATGCACACTTCTTCAGATACCAAGCTCATACCAATAACAAACTGAGTTGGTCTTTAAGGTGCTACTGGAAAGAATTTTTTTATTTTGTTTCGACTATGGCAGACCAACACGGCTACCTACCTGTCATTACAAAATGAATAGCAGATTGTCCAAAGTGCTTCAGGCAACAACGCGATACAGGTGGAGGTTGCTCTAGATTTGAGATTGCCCCATCACAGATCAGTGGGCCAGTTCTCCCCTTATTATTCTCACCCAGCAACCTCATGGCCTCTACGCACCAGGGCCCGACAGCAGCACCGTCCCTCTGAACCATGCAACACCCTCCCATCTGTCTCCTCTTTGTGGATTACAAAGATTTGTGCTCCACCCTTCAACACATCCCACTGTAGTCTCAGAACCCTGCTGATGCATTGACCTGTGTACATTGCTTCTGTATATATGCAATAAAGTCCTTCCAATCTTCCTTAAATTCATTGTGGTCTCTTCCTCTTAATTTCATTGTCAGTTACAGAAAGTTCAGTTTAACCCCACTCCTAAAGCACAGTTAATGCAACAACGACACCGGCAGAAAACCACCTGTCTGGAGAGGCCCGGGGTTCCCACAGAGTGAGACAGACCATGGGTCCATCAAGCCTAGATTTCGAGGTGCTCAGGGTCTCAGGCAGAGGTCTTTCTACTTACCTGCTACCGGTTCCTTGTAATGGATTGCGATGCTTCAGGCAGCCTATCAATCCCCACACCTCCAGTCCCTTCCATATCTGCAGGAGATTTGAGGGCTGACTTTCAACTTCCAGAGCACGGGTGGGAGTTTTCAGAAGTCACCACATGTCTTCAGAGGCTTTGATGACACTGTCACGAGATTTGACCATGAACCAGCAGACGTACCAAGGAAAATTAGTAATGCAGAATACAGTACAGCTAAAAGCAAAAATGTTCGGTACTTGTCTCTTTATACTAGTCACTACCTGTGCTGGAGAGGGAGGGGGTCTCTGCCTCTTAGCACGTCCCCCAATATCTACAATTTAAAGATAAACAGCTATCTTTTTATATGGAGACTCTGTTTGCAAAACATTTTAGTAAAATGAGGAAATGGCATTTTGTATATATACAGGTGAGACTCGAAAAATTAGAATATCGTGGAAAAGTCCATTTATGTAAGCAATTGTTTTCATTAGCTACTGGAGTTTAATATATGAGATAGACTCATGACATGCAAAGAGAGATATGTCAAGCCTTTGCTTGTTATAAATGTGATGATTATGGCGTGCAGCTCATATATTAGTTTCACCTTTTAAGTTGAATTACTGAAAGAAATGAACCTTTCCACGATATTCTAATTTTTCGAGTTTCACCTGTATATAAAAAATGTCTGGTTTCCTGCAGGCTTGCAACTTTGTCCTGCATCTGCTCTTAATTTCAGAAACAGCCCCTTCTGTAACCAGAAACTCTTGGAGAGATCCATGTGTGTGCATGTGCACATGCACACACAAAATCACACAATCACACAATGACAGCAAATGCACATGTTAATTTGCATCTGCATGCTTAATTTCTTTATGTAGATTGCAGTAATTGCTTGTAGGAAATTAGAGGGCGCTTTCAGAGAGGGTAAAATTGGCTCCCGAAAGAGCTGCGTAGAACATTGAAATGGAAAAAGATGAGTCGCGTGAGGAAATGGGGTGGGGGGCCATCCTCCCTGATCGGTTCTGATGGCTGGAAATGAGATTGACCCCTTCAAAGCAGCTGTGTGTGTCTATGGTGAACAAAATAGCTGAGTCCAAGCATCCTAGCAGGAGGTGGACCACTAGGGTGTGCAAGAAGTCTGTGCAGCTTGTCAAGGTCAAGGACCTGTGGGATCCCATGCGTCAAGCTGAGCTTCTGGCAGCTGCACTGTCAATAACACGGAGCACCTTTTTGAGCCCGGTAGGGGAGGCGACATCCTTCCTGCCATCGGACAAGTGGGACGGCATCGGTCAGCTTCTTGACCCGGAGGGACACCGCTTGGTGTCTCCACTAAGTACTGCAGGTGGACAATTGATCTGAGAGAGGGACCAATGCTTGCTTCAGCTAAAAGGCACTGGCTGAGTTGGTGCAGTTTGGATGAGAGGGGTAAAGTGTGAGTGTTCGAATGCCTCTTGGGTGAGCTGCAACGGAGAACCGGCATGCAGGAAGGGTTGAGCAGTCATTCTGCAACTGCCTTCAGGTCTTCCTCAAAGGGTGTGTGTGGAGCAACTCCTCTCTGATGACAACATCTGACATTTGGGCCTTTTTAGCTACGACAAAAGGTGGAAGTGAGGGGACATGACTGAGATGTATCGAATTAGGCATGGCATTGAGAAAGTGCATAGAGAAAAAAAATATTGTCTCATAACGCTGGAACTGGAAGCCGTTGAATAAAGCTGAACGTTGGAAGATTCAGGACAGAGGACTTTCCCATGCAGTGCAGAGTTATACTGGGGACTCTGCTCCCACAAGAAGCAGCGATGGCCACCAATTTGGCTGCCTTTGGAAGAGGAATAGTCAAGGCTATCAGTGAATACCAGCCATGGTTGCTAAGTTCTACCTCCGCAGCCTGATGTGGTCTTTTCCAGAATGGCAGAAGCTGGGGAGTGTGCATGGGGACATCACTATTGTGCTCAGGTTCAGCTTCCCAGAGGCATTCCTTGCACCCTTGGCAAAGAGCTGGCCCCTCCTGCCTCCCTGAAGAAAATCACTTGACCACAGTGTGAGAAGGACGGGAAGCTTCCCCCATGTCTGAGATCATTGCGAGAGTGGCAATGTGGCACTACAGACGTGCACCATATGCTCCATAGCCTGATAGGTCATTTTTGCACCTCACCTGGGGCTGTGCCCCCCATAACAGCCAGATTTGCCAACCCCCAGGTACACCTTTGGTCATTGCATCACAGAAACCGAGAGCATTTCCTAAGAGAAGACCCCCCACCATCTCTCCAGCTGCCCATTGCAGGTGAAACCTGTCATAGTGGGCAAACTGCTTGTGTCTGATCTCTGAGACTGTGTGCTGCTTATGGCTCTATGCTGTTCCTTCATGTAGAAACAGTGTCCCGAGGTTCCTTGGAAGCTCACTGGGATTCTTCTGTGATAAGATCTGTTATGGCAGATGAAAGATCTGCAGCTGCGTATAGAGGAGCAGGTGTCAGCTGTTGTTCTGCAAAACCGGGACATTCTGGGATCAAATCAGAAACGGGGACAGCTTCTGAAATTCCAGGCCTGCCCCCTGAAAAATTGGGACACTTGGAGGTGTCTCAGACTTTGGGATTGTTGAAATATATGCCATCCAATGTAATCAATTTGAGTCGTGCGACTCAAATTGGGTCTACTACACCCAATTTTTAAAAGCAATGTAGACTAAAGTCGCTTCTGGGGTCCCTCTGGGATTAGGGTCCCTGAAACTTAAGCCTCATTCGTTTCCTAGCAGATCCAACCCTGGGTTTGGCTAGTTACACACAATTTTATATTTTTAGTAGGCTTCTGCCGCCCCTTCCCCTCTCCTCTGGGAAACCAGAACTATTTATTTATCACATTTATGTCTCTCCAGGGAGTCCAAGGTGGCATTCACGGTTCTCTTCCACCCCATTATCTTTTTGCCACAACCCTGTGAGGCAGGTTTAGTTGAGAGACTGCAATTGGCCCAAGGTCACTGGGTGAGTTTCATGGCTGAGCAACGATTTGAACCTTGACCGCCCAGATCGTAGTCCAACACTCAGACCATGACACCAGACTAGGTGCTGTATCTCTCTGGGCAAGATTACAACCAGTTAGATCCATCCCATCTCTGTGAGCCAGGCCAGGTTGTGTCCCTGATCAGTTTCAGGTGGGCTTTTCATGACTCCAGCCTTTCCCAAGCTTTAAGTGGGTAACTACGTTTGTCCTTTTTAAAAAACATATCCTGATGTTCAGCTGCAAGCCTCTTCCTCCAAAGCACTTTTTTGTGTTATAGAGCAGGTATAAGAAGTTTTGTTCATACATCAGCAGAGAAATTCAACTGCAAGTTTCTCCCACGTTTGCAACAACGTAGAAAAACCAGTGCACTTCCGTTGAGAGTTGTGCCCTTCATCATTCTCCATGGCTCCATCCAAAGCCACAAAACCCTTTTTAAAAATGGGCACAACACAAAAACAGCAGCGGCGACAGCAATGCTACTACAGTAAATTCATTTTGTCTGCTGCTGGAACTCCTGTACAGAATTGTGGGTGGCAGGCGCTGGCTGGCGTTGCATACAAATGAGTCTTGTGAAAATCACATGGACTTAGGTAAAGAACAAAAGCAAACAGACTTCAAAGGGAGGGTACCGAGGGTGGAATACCCAGCCACTGCACACCAGGGGTTCAACAGATCTAGTGCTAACAAATTGCATTATTGTTTTTATTTTAAAAAGCTGGCCCGATGCTTTTTGACACACTTTCTTTCTGTGGCAAAGGAGAAATTATACAGATGACCCACATGCGCACCTTGGTAGCCAAGCAAAACGGTGCTTGTTGGAAACAAAACCTCGTTCTTTGATATCCTTTGGGCTACAACCGCTGTTTGCTCCACTCTGTTGTTCCCCGAATTTCCCAGAGAGGTCCCTGCCCACCGTGTCAGGCTGGCTTAGAGAGAGAGAGAGAGAGAGAGAATCACAGCCAGGCCATCTGAATCGGCAGGCCCTAAATGAATTCTGGCCACTTTCCCAAAGATTAGAAGCATCGCTGTGCTTCCTTTTTCTGTTTTTCCTCTTTCTAGTCAACCACTGATGTGTGCATAGACTGCAAAGATGTGGGAGGGAGCGGCTCTCTGACTGCCCAGCACCCCCCCCCCTCCAAATTTGTTCTATTCAACTACCTCTCACCCCTCGTGTAAAAAGACTGAAAAGAATTGAGGTTAACAAGATTTTTATTTTACTTTTTTATTTAAAAAAAGAGGGGGGAATAATCTTGTTTCCCTTTTCCTCCCACCCTGCATCCCAATATATTAGAATGAGAAAGAGCTTTTAAAAAACACGGCATCGCTCCTGTGTTAGTAAATGACCCATTAGAAAAATTTCATTGCTCTCCAATTGAGTGCGATCCGAGGGTTGGCAACTTGCATGTTTTGCATCATGAATCATGTGATCTTAAATGCTTTCTAAAAAGCTGCTGCTGGGGTGGGGGTGGCTTGTTTTTACTTTTTTAAAAAACAACAACAACACAGCCCAGGACTTCTTTATCTCTCTTTGCTTCAAAAATCTCAGAAGGCAAGAGAATGAAAGGTAAAAAGGAAGACATGCAAACCTGCCTATGGCCAAATTACTATGAAAGACACCCAGAAACACTCTGGAGAACAAACATAAGACAGTTCCTGTTGGTCATCATCCATCTACATAAGGCAAAGGGGTTGCAGCTAATACAAAAAAAGGGCGGCACGAAGCAGATGATGTACCTGATAAAAAAAAAAATACAGAGAAAAAGTAATTCTAACATTGTCTGTCTGCTGAGGCTCTGTTGACGTTGCAGGATTGCACCTCCCACCATCCCATCAACCATGCTACCTGGGGATGATAGAATCTGGAGTCCAACTGCATCTGCAAGGCCACACGTGAGTCGCCCCTCTGCTACGGAGAGACTTTGTGCCCATTTCCCCCCAGCCTTCCCATGCTTGGAACTGTCTGCAGAACTGCTGGATTGTTGGAAACTATAGCATTAAGCTGTAGTAAGCCTCTCTTACCCTAAACGGACAGTTGAGAGGGCTTTGTTGAGAGAAGGAGAGCAGAAAGCAGATCTCCGTCATCTCCCCATCTTTTTTCCTCCCATTGTCTGCTTCCCACAGACCCCACAAAAATGTGCATTGTTGGTTTTTAAAGGGGCGAGAACTTTCTTCACGGCCTGCGAAGTGCAGTTTGGGTAGCCTGTGGGTGTACAGTGGACCGCAGTCACATAAAACATTTGTTTTATTTATTTTCCAGGAGGATTTATTGTCTCGAGGCTGTTCCTCACAACACTTCTTGCACTCGGGTGCGGATTCTCGAATATTGAAAAAGTTTGCGTTGCACCCTTTTCTCTGCAAAATACACATTTTTGGGTGGGTGGGTGTTTAAGTCCCTCCTAGCATGACGAGAAAATTAATGACTTCAATGTGTGTGTTTAAAAAAGGGGAAAAAACACGCAGAATGCTTAGTTCTGCCGGGCAAGGAATGCCAAGCAAAAGCTGCAGATTCTCCCAATTGTTTTTTGAAGTTGCAAGGGAGACTGAAGGGTTGCAAGAACATTTCTTCACATTGCCAGGCTCAGGGGCGATACAACCTTTCACCAGAGAAGCCACATTCCATAGCTCTCCTTGGAGAGAAGTGAGGAGCTCTTACTCATTAGGGAAAGGGTCATCATAGCTCAGGGGCAGAGCAGAAGATGCCAGGTTCAATTCCTGGCCTTTCTAGGTAGGACTGCGAGACACCTCTGTCCGAAATCTTGGACAGCTGCTGCCAGACAGTGCAGGCGATCGTGAGCTAAATGGGCCAAGGATCAGTCTTGGTACAAGGCAGCTTCCTGATACCCCTAGTTTTTAGGAAACCAATTTTATTCATAGAATCATAGAGTTGGAAGGGACACCAAGGGTCATCTAGTCCAACCCCCTGCAATGCAGGAATCTCAGCTAAAGCATCCATGGCAGATGGCCATCCAACTTCTGCTTTAAAATCTCCAGGGAAGGAGAGTCCACCCCCCCTCCCGCGGGAGATTATTCCACTGCCGAACAGCTCTTGCCGACAGAAAGTTTCTCCTGGTTTTGAGTCAGAAACTCCTTTCGACTGGGTCTGCTCAGCTTCAAGAGACAGATGCCGAGCCCTGAAGGAACCTTTTCCATCTGAGATGCCTCTCTCTTAGCCTGATATTAGATGGGTACAATTATATTCATTGCAACGAACTGAATAGGCCATGCAACAAGTGATGTCCTTGCTCTGAGGCTTCTGCTGGCGCAAGAATTTAATCAAACAGCGCCCAAGAGGTCTTCCGAAATTACCCTACTCTCTTCAGTTTTCATGAAGGTCAGACATTTACAATTCCCCATCTTTTACTGTAGGTACTATTTAAGGGTGCACCTGAGCAGAAGCAGTGTTTTTCTGCAGGTTAGTTGGAATTCGGGTTTTTTTAAAATATATATATATATTGGAGTGACTGTGCATGTGTCAGTTGTGTGTTTAGTTCTGTGTAATGGGAATGATTTTGGTGATTGCTTTTTTTGTAATTGAGGCTTTCTAAATGATATATACGGTAACAATGTCACATTTCCATGTTCGATCCATGTATTTTGATGTTTCCTATAAGATTCGCTTCTGTGCTTCTTAGTTATATTGCTTGGAGATAGTTATGGCTGAATTACATTTCTTAAAATGTGGAATTAGCAGTAGAATTTAGTTTTGAATGTGGGAACTATAGTTTACCCCTCTTAGAACTACAATTAACAAATGACAGTCCCTGGGATTCTTGCAGAGAGGAGGGTCATTGGTTTTTAATGTGCGGTGCATGGGGATGCTCAAACTTTTCAGGGAACAACATGTTTTCTTGCCCACTCTGAATTCCGAGTGGACATCAGATGAGTCACTCACGGTTTGAATGAAGTGCTGCCAAGCCTCTGGAATACTGCTGTCCAGAAGATCATTTGCAGGGAGGGCAAGCCGTAATATTTGCAACATGTTTGAATGTGTTTCCACTGACGGATCACACACATGGAAAGAGTGCCATGCGAATGGGCCTGCAGACAAGCTAAGATGCATTATGGCTCCTTGGCTGCTTTCCCCCTCCAGATATCTCCAGTTTCAGGAGATCTGTGGCCAAAGTGAGTTCGGTGTTATTAATACACAGCCAATAGCTTTTATCATCTCACTCCAGGGAACTCCTTTTTCCCCTCCTTCCTCTCCCCCACCAGACCCATTAAAATGGTGAACCAGCTTCATTTTATCAGGTGTAAAGTAAAGGGGCTGGCATTGTTCTGAGAGATGAAAGCCGCGGGCTTGTTTGATGTCGAGCTGTGTACTTCAATACGGTTTTCTTGTCTGCATGAGGTGTGAACTGAAAATGGCCGATTTCACGTTAGCTCCGTGTCCCGGGTGGTGGCCGGCTTGGCTGCCTGCTACCCGCACAGAATGACTTGGCAAGAGCATCTGTCCGCTTCACAAATCCTCTTGCGATGCGTCCCACCATGAAGATATCGAATAATTCCTCCTTTGTCCCACGGAGTGGCTTTCACAGCGATGGGGATGAGCCGGCTGGACCTGACTCTAGGACGCTTGTTAAACTCTTTTGGAGCAAGTCGGGGGAAAGATTAAAGGGAGAGAATACAATCTGTGCAAAGCAGTAGCCCTGACTCCAAAGAAGCAGATGATCTAAGGGGAGGAAGGAACTTCTCTTTTAAACTGGAGACTCGACATGCAATGCAAATGATTCCATATGCAGCTGCCACTGGCAGGCAGCCACCCTCCTGCAGAAGGAGAACGTCAAAGCAACAATTCTGAACCCTGAAGCTTAGCGACTTCAAACAAGGGAAAGCGGGGCGGAGAGGCACAATTCTTTCCAGCGAACTCTTTCCATCCCGAAGTGGTGCTGGTGATGACCTCACCGACTACAGCTGTCCTCTTCAGGCTCCAAGGCTCTCCTTCCAGCAGGCCACATCTGGCGCTGTCTGTGTGTTCATACCTGAGATGGGAAACAGCTGGAGCATGCCATCTCTGAAATGAAAGCTACCCATGATGTTCTCCAACTAGCCTTAAATCTCCTTTGCCTCTTCCTCCCTCCCCCCCCCCACGCAAAGTTCACAACTATGGGTGATTTATTTAGATAAAAGCATCTGACTTTTAGAAGACATCTGAAGACAGGTCCTGTATGGGGAAGTTTTTAATTTTTGGTGTCTTAACTGTGTTTTAATTTGTGGGAAACGTACCAGAGTGGCTGGGGGAACCAGTGAATGCCAGCGATGATGATGATGATGATGATGATGATGGCAGCTTTGGGGAGGGAAAAAGAGGCAAAGAACAATTGTATTTGGGAAAGGCAAACCATTGACACATTTTGGTACCATTTCTCCTCTCAATGTTGAGGGTGTTCATATGATATCTTGTGCTTGTGTACGATGTCTGTACTTGTGTTCAGAATGATGCTCGTGAGAGATCTTACACGTGTTGATTTTAAACACTGCCACATTGGGCTGTCCCCTGAAGAAGGTGGCCTTTTGCTCTGTCTCTAAAGTGCCTCTGCTTGGCTTTGACCATGTGTAGTTTTCCATAATAATAATAATAATAATAATACAACAACAACAACAACAACAATAATATATTATTTCCACCCTGCCCAGAATAAAACTTCAAACATTAAAAGCTTCCCTGAACAGGGCTGCCTTCAGATGTCTTCTAAAGGTTGTATAATTATTTATTTCCTTGACATCTGGTGGGAGGGCGTTCCACAGGGCGGGCGCCACTACTGAGAAGGCCCTCTGCCTGGTTCCCTGTAACTTCGCTTCTCACAGGGAGGGAACCACCAGAAGGCCCTTGGAGCTGGACCTCAGTGCCTGGGCAGACCGATGGGGGTGGAGATGCTCCTTCAGGTATATGAGGCCGAGGCCATTTAGGGCTTTCAAGGTCTGCACCAACAGTTTGAATTGTGCTTGGAAACGTACTGGGAGCCAATGCAGGTCTTTCAGGACTGGTGTTATATGGTCTCAGCGACCGCTCCCAGTCACCAATCTAGCAGCCGTATTCTGGATTATTTGCAGTTTCTGGGTCACCTTCAAAGGGGAGCCCCACGTAGAACATCTTTGGCTCTCTTCCTTCTGCAGGAGTGTGTGTGGTGCTCAGAAACCCCAAACAAATCTGGGTTGAGTCTGCCTGGCAACAGTTTGCGTTGTCACTCCTGCCTCCTCCACGGAGGAGGGAGGGAGACTGCAGAATCTTCTTCCAGTTGCTTTGTCTCCCTGCACATTAAACAACCCTGGAAATATCAGTCTTCTGCATCGAGAGGGAGCCTACATGAGTAGAAGCAGACCAGACCCCATTCAGACAATCACCCTCCAACTTGCAGAGGTAGCACACCTGCCTCCTTCCCCCCATGCATGTTGGTTTACCGAATTCCCAAAACACTTCCTTTTCACCTTTTATTTTGCTTTCTGGAATGGTAACAATGACAGCAACAAGCAATGGCATTGTGGGTAAAAAGTGAAATACCCAATGAGTGAAAACAACACATTTCTCTTATGCTGGTAATTCTTATAAGAATCTTAAAATTTTTATATTTATATCGCCCCAGCAAATCTGTTTAGTTGGAATGGGTGGAGTATAAATAAATTATTATTATTATTATTATTATTATTAGTCATTGGTTCAAGTCCCAGCCTCTGGAGCAGGAGAAAACAAGCATATTCCCTCTTCCACGTGACAGCTCTTCATTGATGGGAAGCTGTCTCACACAGAGTCAGACGATTGGCCCATCTTGCTTGGTATTGCTCTCAGAGAGATAGATGGCAGTAAATCACACTGTTCAAAGTGGGATTTAACTCTTTATTGGCAAAAAACACAATCTTTATTCAGGACTGATGAGCACAGCAGCTCATCCCCAGTAGGTCTTACCCCATGAACCACTTGCCAAGACTGAAAGTCCTCACAGCTGTCTAAGGGTGAATCTACACACAGGAAAAACAACAATGCTATAAATAAGTAAGAAATCAAATTATTATAACAAAAAACCACTATGTAAAAATTGCATAGAATTTTTTTTGCTCTCCAATGCCATCTGGTGTTGCATGTTTATAACACATTCAAAACATTGCCTTTTGACTAATGTAGCTGAGTCCTTAGTTCACTCCCTTCTGAGGCCTTTTTTAAGCAACCAGAGACTGTGCCTGCATGAAGCCTGTCACTGCTCTGCCCATTTCAGCCCTCTTTTGGTTCTGGGAGACCAAGCAGGAAGGGAGCTCGTTGCAGCAGGAGTGGGAGGCATCTGTGCCTCTTCACCAGCCGGTCTCATCACTGCTTCCTGCCTCCCTGGCTTCAGCTTCTGCCTCTGATTATGGACTCCTTTCTTCCGACACTACTTCTTCTCTTCTTCCTCTGACCACTCATGGTCACCCCACCACCAATCCCAGGGCTCTGAGCCTTCTTCCCTTGGTGATTCCCCAGCTGGTTCCTATCACCATTCCTCTGCGTCCAACCAGTCCCTGACAATTGCCTACACTAACTGGCAGTGGCTGCCCAGTGTTTTTGGCAGGGAGTTTTTCCCAGGCCTACCCGGAGATACTGAGGAATGAGCTGAAGGCCTTCTGCACACAAAGCAGATTCTCCACTGCTGAGCTATACTATGGGAGAGGCTTGTTGTTCATTCGTTCAGTTGTGTCCGACTCTTCGTGACCCCATGGACCAGGGCACGCCTTATCTTTCACTGCCTCCCGCAGTTTGGCCAAACACATGCCAGTCGCTTCGAGAACACTGTCCAAACATCTCATCTCATCTCATCTCACTGGAGAGGCTTACTTAGTTGTCATCCTCCTCTGTAAAATCTTGGGCAACTGACCTCATGGCCTAACGCCATGGCCATGTGCACCTCCTGGCCACCTCTCTAGACCAGCAAAATGTCTTCCAGGCCAGCCTTCTCCAACCTCATGCCCTCTAGATGTTTTGGACTACAAAACACCACCTGTTGGCAGGTGCTGGTGGGACTATGGGGTTGCGGCGCTCATCTCGGTTTCAGGCCGAGGGAGGCAGCATTTGTCCACAGACAGCTTTCAGGGTCATGTGGCCAGCAGGACTAAACCGCTTCTGATGCAATGGGACACCGTGACAAGTGCCAGAGCGCACAGAAATACCGTTTACCTTCCCGCTGCAGTGGTGCCTATTTATCTACTTGCACTGGTGTGCTTTCCAACTGCTAGGTTGGCAGGAGCTGGGACAGAGCAACAGGAGCTCACCCAGTCACAGGGATTTGAACCGTTGACCTTCCGATCGGCAATCCCAAGAGGCTCAGTGTTTTAGACCCCAGCACCACCTGTGTCCGGTCAAGTGGACATTAGATTGGTAGGAAATACAATGGGGTGAGTGAAATGCTCAGCACCAGCGCTGTGCTGTTTGTGATGTGTGTTTTTGCTTAAATCGTGGCGGAAAGTATCTTGGTACCGCCCAAGACCAGAACTCCGGTTTGTGCGAGTGGCTGGTGACATACAAGTTAATTTCATTCTCCCCTCGCCAAGCCTTGCGCTGGTGATGCAACTGTGTGGCTCGACGCAGCTGCTGCAAGCTGTCTGTCACGACTGCCCAAGAAATCATGCGGCTTTGAAATGAATTAACCTGCACCCTTTCTGCCCAGCGGGGCCTGTAATTAAGCTGTAATTCCTCCCAGATAGTTTTATAGTTTTCCTATTGTAGCCATCTCGAATTCTAAACGGCCCCTCTCCTGACCTTCACCCTTTCCAGATCCTCGTAGCCGCCACCAGAGCAAGATTGCCCTTTTTAGATACGATTTTTATAGACCTTCGGCTCTTTCTCCTTTTCCTGCCCTGAGTGAAGGGCGAGCTTCTTGTGTCTCAGGCTTGAATGCTGCGGGGGCTTTACACGGGGAGATAAAAGAGGCTTTAGCCTTGGGTGCTAAGGAAACTCTGCCGCATTCAAACTCTCGGGGAGCCTCGCCGGGCTCATTGTTCGATTTCCAAAGGAAGTACCCTGCCAGGCTCAGCGCAAAGCCCCTTAAAAGCTCCCCTTTTGATGAAACCTCTCAAAATGGATAGCTCAAACCATCCATAAGAATCATAATGTCAAATGGATTTCATGGTAAAATTAGATCTAACATTGGCTTTTTGGAAGCATCGCCATAAACCAACCCTAAAAGGGGAGGTGGGATTCATTATTATTATTATTTTTTGAAGTTCAACTTGAAGGGCATTTGAGTTAGTGACTGGATGTTTTCAAGGTTTATTTAGGGATCATGGGAGACCAGTTATTTCCCCTCTTGGTCCCAGGATGGCTACTTTTTGGAAACAGCTTGCAACAACTTCTTGTTTATCCCAAGAATTTGAATCTTGATTCTGTCTCACTTTCTAAACACGAGGTGGCAACTTCACAGTTGGCATGGGAATTCTATCTTTCTTCAGTTGCTTGTTCTTGGGAGTGTTTCTTTTTGAAATAAGCATTATTATTTATAAACAATATTTTTAATATTACTTTATTATTATTGAACAGCAGCAGCAGCAGCAGCAACAACAACAACTAATAGCATTTTTGTTTTATTTCTTTCAGGATTGATAAACTGCTCTGCATTCAGAAAATACTTAAGTGGTGTGCACAAATCAAATACAAAATACCAGTGCTGTTTTGCTAGAAAAAGCGGTGCTGGAACTCACCCGGAATGCCCCACCTTGTTCTCTTATAATGGCAATGCCACCCACCTGAGACATGCCGGAACTGAGTTCCTGCGAGTTCTGACTGGAAAAAAAGCCCTGCATACTATTGGCCATAAGAGAATATGCAAGCATAAATACCCACAAGAACTGTAGTAGCAACAGCAGCAAGCAATATACTTACCTATTCAGAATAGTAAGAAACAGGTGCACCAGCGGGTGGTGGGTAAAGGTAAAGGGACCCCTGACCATTAGGTCTAGTCGTGGATGACTCTGGGGTTGCGGTGCTCATCTCGCTTTATTGGCTAAGGGAGCCAGTGTACAGCTTCTGGGTCATGAGGCCAGCATGACTAAGCCGCTTCTGGCGAACCAGAGCAGCACACGGAAACACCGTTTACCTTCCTGCTGGAGCGGTACCTATTTATCTACTTGCACTTTGACATGCTTTCGAACTGCTAGGTGGGCAGGAGCAGGGACCGAGCAACAGGAGCTCATCCCGTCACGGGGATTCGAACCACTGACCTTCTGATCAACAAGCCCTAGGCTTTGTGGTTTAACCCACAGTGCTACAGAGGTACCTAACCTCTATTTCAGATCTCACATGCCTTTTTTCCTTGAGAGCACCAATATGTTTTCTGAGATACACATTTGCATTTCTAAGCTGCGAGAGTGTGCCACATTTTGGTCCGATGTGCCTAAAAACAAGCTGTGAATCTTACCAACTGCCAAAAAATTAACAAGTGTCTAAATTTGAGACCCCGTTCCAAAAGGCTGCCAACCCCCAATAGTTCCAACCACCCCAATAGACCCTGGATATAAAAGCAAATGTTCTTAAAGCAGAGTTGGGTTTTTGCAGTTTGATTTGGAGTACAGCTAATGGAAAATCTATAAACTGTACAGTTAATTCCACCACCACCACCCCCACCCCACTCTACTGAAATATATCCCCCCGCCAACTGCATTGAAAATGCCACCCTGGAAAGTGATCAAAAACCACATCTGATCACTTTTATAAGTCATCCTGAACTTGGCAGTGTTTATATTTTAATACTCCGAGAAAGAAATCAATATGTGGATTGCTTGGCATGCTCCATCCTAAGTGCATACTTTTAAGTTTAAATTGTTATGTGGATATGCAGTTATAATAGTTTAAAATCTACATGTGTCTTAAACCGGTTGAGTCTCTTTCCTTCGTCTTTTTAGAAATGTACCAAGAGACTGAAAATGAATAAAATTGGAAGGCAGAGCTCTAATCCTAAGCAGAAACATTGAAGAAGTCTGCAGTCAACCCGGCCACCTGCCTTAGACCCACTGGAGGTCTCAGAACATTCCCACTAGGCACCGCTGTTCCCTGGTTGCATTTGCACACAAAGTGCATTCATCTGAGTTCTTCTGAATGTCCAGACTTTAGTCTGCATTTGCCAAGGGAAGGAAGAAATTTCCAGGTTGCAAGTGGAGAGGTGGCATTAAAAAGGTAAAGGGACCCCTGACCATTAGGTCCAGTCGCGGACGACTCTGGGGTTGCGGCGCTCATCTCGCTTTACTGGCCGAGGGAGCTGGCGTTTGTCCACAGACAGTTTTTCCAGGTCATGTGGCCAGCATGACTAAGCCACTTCTGGTGAAACCAGAGCAGCGCACGGAAACGCCGTTTACCTTCCCGCCGGAGCGGTACCTATTTATCTACTTGCACTTTGATGTGCTTTCGAACTGCTAGGTTGGCAGGAGCAGGGACCGAACAATGGGAGCTCACCCTGTCGTGGGGATTCGAACCGCTGACCTTCCTATCAGCAAGCCCTAGGCTCAGTGTGTACAAATTAATAAATAATGGCACCGGTATTTTGGGGATGTTGTAAGGCCCTCTGAGAATTGTCTTTGAAAGACAAAGCCCCCTTGGAAATGGCCTAAATAAAAAATAAATAAAATATTGGCGAGCCATCTGCAACACACAAAGCTTTGCACAGGAAAGGGAGAGAGCTGAGAGAGGCTGTGGATAAATGTGGGCAAGTTGAGAGGGGTGTAGTGAGGACTGCACCAAAAAGGTGGGTTTGGAGGAAAGAGCATAAGAAAGAAAATGAGAACTCTTTGAGCCTCCTCCTTATACAATGGCAGAAGGATTATCCTCGTAAGTTCCTCCTAAAATGCTCATAAGGAGACAGCAATTCAACCCACTATCTTTTTTGAAATCCAGCTCCCATCCCCAAAACAGCTGCCTCTCCTTTGGAGCTCATGACAATCCCCTGCTTTGGGTGTTTATGTTTCAGTGAGTGGTTTAACAGGTTTGGGATTTAAGTGGCCGCAGTTATGCTTTGAGGTTAACACACCGTTAGATAAATGGGGAGCGTTTGCCCCTCTCTCTGGCTCACTTGGCCTACTCTGTCTGAAAAATGACCGGGGAGAAGGCACTCTTGGCTCCCTAACAGCCATCATTCCGACTGCAAGCAGCAGACCAGCTTAAAAGGAGGAGGAAACAACAAATTCTGAAAGCCCACAATCCACAGAATGAAAGGAACAATCAAATCTGCTCGGCAAATGATAAAATCACCAAGCCCTGATGGCTTGGATTCTTTTTGCTGGCAGCAATGCATGGTGCGCTTGATAGAGGTGAACACTGGCGCATACGCTACATTGAAGCATCTTTGCAACTTGCTGTCATGTCTGTGTTAGTAAAAAAAATAAACCACCACCATCTAGTTCTTACATCAGAGCTGACGTGCCTCAAAAGTAATGGTGTTATGTTTGGGGGTGTTTAGTTTTGGGCCACTGGCTTAAGTGAACCTGTGTTGTTGTTTAGTCGTTTAGTCGTGTCCGACTCTTCGTGACCCCATGGACCAGAGCACGCCAGGCACTCCTGTCTTCCACTGCCTCCCGCAGTTTGGTCAGACTCATGTTGGTAGCTTCGAGAACACTGTCCAACCATCTCGTCCTCTGTTGTCCCCTTCTCCTTGTGCCCTCCATCTTTCCCAACATCAGGGTCTTACGGACTCATTGTTAAAACCGTGTTTATGGAAGACAATCTTACTCGGCTATGAGGGATTGCCAAAGAAGAAGAAGAAGAAGAAGAAGAAGAAGAAGAAGAAGAAGAAGAAGAAGAAGAAGAAGAAGAAGAAGAAGAAGCAGCAGCTCACAGGAGGATTCCTTTTGCAATACAGAAAGCCTCGAATGCTTTATGCCCAACTGTAGGCCCAGGAGAGCATCTATGCTAGTCGCAGGCACTTCGACCTCCCTATCGGGATTTGAGCTTCAAAGACCAGAGGCAAGTTGCAAACAAGCAACGTTGGTCATAGTACAACATCATTCCTGAATACATTTGTTAAGGCATTGCTCTTATCTTCCTGTTTTCTAGCACCCTGTTGAGCCAACATGAAATAGTGTTAACTCTGATGTTCAAGTGGCAGTTTTTGGTCTCTAAATCCCACCTTGAAATACACAAAATAACCTGTTGTCAGAACACTTGCACTGATGTAACCAATTTCTTTGGATTCCTAGGAGTGAAAAGGAGTATATAATTAGAATTTGCTCTCTAGGAATGTGTGCGCATTGCCAAGAAAACAAGAATGTATGTTGGATTGGGGGGGGGGCAGAGAGAGAAAGGCTTTATACAAGTGCACATCTGCTAAATTGTTTTCCTCTGGGGATTTTTCATTCAACCTACACATGATCATGATTTTCAAGATATATGAGTGCAGAGTGCAATTAAGTTAGGCCACGATGAAAGAATGATAGGAGGAGATTCCAAATCAGTTGATTTATTCTGCAATATGAGGTTAGGGCCATTTAAAGCTTGCTTTGCAAATCTGACAGGAGGGAAATTGTCTGAATGAGTACACAAGGCTCACGTTTCAGATAATGTCACAATCTTTTGAACACTCCACCATGACTACAATATTAGCCTAATACCTTATCAGGAAATCATGCTGAATTAGACTCTTTTCTCCCCATATAACAATGATTTATTATTGCTGTTTATTGTGTCATATACCCCTTACCTGCCATAATGGCTTCTATGTGGCATACTAGCAAAAAATTGATTATAAAATCCATGCATAACTTTAAAAGGCCACAAGAAAACAATTCCACCAAAATATTATCATACCAATATTTATAATATACCATAAAACAATCCTATGAAAAATACAACAGTTAAACAGCTATAAAAGCAAGAAAAGAGTTGGATCAAGACAGGAATGCGAGTTTGGCCATGCAATTGTGGGTGCCCAGGGCAGTGTGCATGGCGTAGCCCTGAAATTTGTGGGTGACTGGGGATTTTTGTGGGTACTTGGGCACCCAGGGCCCCAGGGAGCTGGCTCCTATAAATCAAGTTCAGATAGCTCTGTTGGTAGAGCATGAAACTCTTAATCTCAGGGTCATGAGTTCAAGTCCCACGTTAGGCAAAAGATTCCTGCATTGCAGGCAGTTGAACTAGATGACCCTCGTGGTCCCTTCCAATGCTAAGATGAATGCTTGCCTAAACTGGTGTGTCTTCAATATTATTTTTAGTGCTTCTTCCATGTGTATAACCTTTTGCTTGTATTTGGGGAGGCAGGGAGGGAGGGCCTGCGATCTCGATAACACCCAAAGGAGCCTTCAACTTTCCCCATTGCTCTATCATCCTTGGCTGACGAATATACTCCTCTTGTATCTTCTGTGTATGGGAAGATAACTCAACTCTGGCCCACACTTTGTTTCTGATCCTGACTCATGCACTGTTCAAGTTACAGGGTGAACTGCAAAGAGGTCTTTAAGCAAATCAGATGTCATGGACTAGTTGGACGTAGAAGAACGTTGACAGGAACCAGCTGGGAAACCTCCAAGGGAAGAAGACTCAGAGCCCAGGAAGTGTTGGTGGGACAACCTTGATAACTAAGAAGTGCATGCAGGATCAGGCCAGTGGCCCATCCTGTTCTCACAGTGGCCAATCAGATGCTTGAGGGATTCCCACAAGCAGAATTCAAACACGAGAGCACTCTCCCCTGCTGTGGTTTCCAGCAACTGCTATTCAGAAGCATTGTGGCCTCCAACTGTGGAGACAAAGCATATCGCTGTCATCTAAATCAGAGCAGCTCTAGTTGGGATATTTACTTAATGTCTTCCAATAAATCCCACGTGAATCCCATTTGAATACATATTCTGTTCTCCAGTTCTACCACGATTTCATAACGTGTTTCGGTGTGCTAGCAGCAAGACTGTCAGAAGGAATATATTATGTCTTATCTCACCACACTTTGTTGTGTATGTATTTCTTTTCAAAATGTATTTGCTTTGGAAGAATTCAACGAAAAGAGAGAGATCTCAAATGGGCCAACGTTTGGAGAGAAATGATGTTTTGAGCTACACAGTTGCACTTAGTTAACATGACCTTTGCTGGGTAAAAGGCTCTGTTTGTTTTCCCTTGTCCAAGCTGAGCAAATTTATAACTTTATCTGTCTTTGTCTGGCACTTGGGTTTTTTGTTTTTTAAGGTTCTCTGTTCCAGATGACTGAGGACATTAACAAATTATTGTAAGGTTTATATTCCAGCTGGTAAGTTTTGACATGTTAGTGAAAAGAATTCCAACTGCGAAGTAATTTCCACAAGGGCTGACATTGATGCCGAAATCCAGCATCGCCTGAGCTCTGCGAGTGCAGCTTTCTCCCGATTGAAGTGCAGAGTGTTTGAGGACCGGGACATTTGCAGGGAAACCAAAATGCTTGTTTACAAAGCTATTGTACTACTAACTTTACTGTATGCTTGTGAAACATAGACCACTCCATCCACCACACCATCTCCAACTCCTCAAAAGATTCTATCAACAGTGTCTCCGAATTTTTTTACGCATCACCTGGGAAGCCAGTGTACTGGAAGAAGCAAAGATCACCAGTGTTGAAGCAATGATTCTTCAACATCAGCTTGGTTGGACTAGTCATGTTGTGCAGATGCCTGATCATCGTCTTCCAAGCAACTACTCTATTCCGAACTTAAAAATGAACAGCATAATGTTGGTGGTGAACAAAAAAGTTTTAAAGACTCTCACAAGGCAAATGTAGTATAAACACTGACAACTGGGAAACACTTGCCTGTGAGCGCTCCAATTGGAGAACAGCCTTTACCAAAGGTGTCATGGGTTTTGAAGACACTCAAACTCAGGACGAAAGGAAGAAACATGCTAAGAGGAAGGCATGCTTTGCAAACCCTCATCGTGATCAACTCCTGCCCGAAAACATATGTCCCCACAGTGAAAGGAAGTGTGGATCCAGAATTGGCCTCCACAGTCATTTATGGACTCATTTTTAAAACTCTGTTCATGGAAGGCAATCTTACACAGCTACGAGTGATTGCCAAAGAAGGAGAAGAATTTAAAATGAGGTTGTCTGTGTCTGTGTGAGGAGTGTCCAGGCCCTGGTGAAAGGTCTTAAGACAAAAAGCTGGCAAATCTCTGAAATTCAGGGCTTTTTTCCAGCTTGTTTTTTTCACTCAGTTCCACCATCTCTCAGGTGGGCACCATCACCGTTCTGGCAGAACAAGGGAGGTGTTGATGGTGAGTTCTGGCACCTCTGTTTCTAGAAAAATAGTGCGCTGTCTAAAATCATTCCAACTAATAATGGAAGGAGGCTCCTTTCTTATCCCTGCAATGAAATTCATTGTCACAACTAGGAATTCTAGGCTACTTTGCACAGTACAACATGGGTGGACTCTTCGCAGGGTCAGCTCGTGGGTTGATGTACCTTCAGAAAGATAGGCAATCTCCTGCACTGGCACCATGGAGCCATTGAATTTTTTCCTACAGTGTTTCAGATACTGAGACTATGAGTATGTAGTGGCTTTAAGCCATTGGTGACTTAAAACACAGCAAGGTCAATTCCACCCACTGTGTTTCAAATAATTGCACTTGGTTCTGCCAGCATATAGACAGCCATGAAAATGTTAGGTTGGAACTATAGTGCATGCAGGGACCCAGGTGGTGCTGTGGGTTAAACCACAGAGTCTAGGGCTTGCTGAAAACTGTCTGTGGACAAATGCCAGCTCCCTTGGCCCGAAAGTAGAGATGAGCGCTGCACCCCATAGTCGCCTTTGGCTGTCCAGGGGTCCTTCTACCTTTTTTTGCATGCATTTATCTCAGAACAATGTTCAGTTTCTGTAGGGGTCCTGCTGAGTCCCCCAGCTCAAAAATTTCACTAGGCATGTCCCTGCACTTCCAAAACTGCCTTTGCGACCGTATCTACCTGTCACTTTCATTTCAGGTCTTATTTCGTTCCTGCTGCTCACTTGAATCCACATTGCTTTAACTCATGTTTGTGAACCGCCAAAAGACAGGATATATAGATGTTCCTAAATGATAAAAGCAACGAGGCCTAGAAACTTGCTTTTCTTAAGCAAACAGTGCAATTACTGGGATTTTCAATTTAGCATCTGATATCAGACCGTGTGTATGCCTAGTAGAATAATGTGACGTACAAACGGCAACCAGTTTTAAGACAAATAAGTTCAACATTACATGGAAATGAGAGTGGTTTGAGTATCAATTCTCAGCCGAGAAATCCCTAAAGTCATGTCTTCTGAAGCTCTGTGGCATGATGATGATGATGGTAATAATTTCTTATTTATACCCCACCCTTCTGGCTGGGTTTCCCCATGTGTAAGTGATGTGTAAGTAGTATAATGAATGACTATCTCATTGTCTTGTCCTCCTGACCCTACCAGCATTTCACTCCCAAGTACAGCTACTGTTAACTGCCTGCTCAGCTGTGTTATTGTATTTCAGAATATAGCTACCATTTCTCAAGCACCAACAACAAGCACAGCAGCCAGTGATATTCTGTTTGCAAAAGAAACGGCAGCTGTATCAACGTCCCCTTTCTTAGGGGGCTCCAGAATTAGTCCAACAGCTTCCACAACACCCTTTGGTTGTAAGAAATTCTGTACCACTTGTGGAAGAAAACGTGTCTCTGGAGCAGAATCCTAGAGCTTGAAAATATCATCTTGATTTCCTCTCCGACTACAGTAAGAGAAAGGTAATGAAGAGTTGCACGGTAATTTGCAGCGATTGCTGCCCACAGAAGTGTAACTGTCACACTGAATGTGCACCTCATTGCCTATTAAATCTAGCCTGCCTCCCTGCCTGGGTTGCTGCCGGCAGTACATTTTGTTACAGCCCATCTCTCTGCTGCTGTATCAGTACCAAATCTGGAACAACCACGTCAGAATATCTGGGAGCTGTATTTTTGTTTTGTTTTAGCACATGTGGTGGGAATGTGAGATAGCAAGAAGGTTTTGGAAAAATCTCAAGAGCCAGCCAGGAAAGGTCTTGGCATACAAATTCCTTGAGACCATTAATAACATTAGCAGAACAGAAGAAGACGCCTTCACCCCGGTATGGCTCCCTTTTATCACACACACAGCCCAAGAAGACAACAACAAAAATCCACCAACAGCATACAAATCAATATGGCTAACCTGATCCAAAACACCCACCCACACACATGAAAACAAAGACCACCACAGCCAACCACAAATGAACAACCACACCCTAGGCCAACCCCAACCTCTCTCACCACCAAAGGAACACAAGCGAACAACAGAGAACCTGCACAAGCAACGCTGACATCAAACCCTACATATATTAAGTAAAATAGAAACATCGTCACCCGACCCCACCCCCACCCATCTCCCCCCCCACCTCTTTCCCCCTTTTCTTCCTAATGTCTCAACAAACGAAACTGATTTGTAAAAATGATACATGGAAAAAATACGAGAGACATTGCACATACTTTTGTAAATCAAGAAATCTTTAATAAAAAATACATTTTTAAAAAAACATTAGCAGAACAGCAACTAATAAACAAGCTGAGCATTGTTAAGTTCCTACACGCTCTCTCCATGCCCCCGTGACTCATAATCTTCCACTCTGATTAGTTCATTAAAATACATTTAGGCTCTGTTGCTAAGCCAGCTAAGCCAGATGTTGCAGCAGCTGGGGTCTTCAGGTCATGGACCTTGGTGGAGACGGTGGAATTTTTTGGGTCTACCAGCAGTGGAAAGGTGGATGTTGACTCCTGCCCAGGCGTCATTGATGAGGAAGGTGCCCACGTCACTCTTGATAACCATGAGGTCTATCCCCATTCAGGGAAGTCCGAGACAAGCCTGTCCCTCCAGGTTGGCGAGTCATGGCTACTCTTGATGTAGAGACTGGCCAGGTGGCCATCGAAGATAGCCGGAGGGGTGGTGAGTAAAGCTCCACCAGGCAGGAGGGAGATGCTGTGATCAGCAAGATCCCGGTGGCCTGGAAGAGCTCACAGCTGGTGGTCTCAGCATCCAGGCCGCTGCCCTTGGAGGGTGTGAGGCAGAGGCCGTTGGCCAACGGGGGTGGAAGATGAGATGTGGGGGTGGGCCAAGGAAATGAGGATGCTTCCTAGACCCTCCAAGTGTCCCTATTATTCAGGAACAGTCCCAGATTTACGAACGCAATCCTGGTTTCTGATTTTATCCCTGAATGTGCTGCTTTTCCTTAGGATGCCCCTATTTTCATTGGAGAAATGCTTGAGGTTATGTAACCCCCGAGTCAAGGAGACAACCTTTAGAAGGCAGCCCTGCCCTGCATAGGGAAATTTTAAGAAGTTTAATGTTTTATTATGTTTTATATATGTTGGAAGCCACCTAGAGTAGCTGAGGCAACCTGGTCAGATGGGCATGGTATTATTATTATTATTATTATTATTATTATTATTATTATTATTATTACAGTACCTTGGAAGTCAAATGTAATCTGTTCCAGAAGTCCGTTCGACTTCCAAAACATTTGGAAAACCAAAGCACGGCTTCCAATTGGCTGCAGGAAGCTCCTGCAGCCAATCGGAAGCCCCAGAACACATGTTGGACATTCGGGTTCCAAAGAACGTTCGCAAACCAGAACACCCACTTCTGGGTTTGCGGAGTTTGGGAGCCAAAACGTCCAAGTACCAAGGCGTTCTGGATCCAAGGTGTGACTGTATTATGATTATGTTTATGATTATGATTGAATAGCACATCACCATTTTCATCAGAGTAACGTTGGAGGGTATGCTTCTATCTCCATTTCCTTGGACGCCCTCCACTGCTTCTCCTCAGGCTTCTGCTGCAGCTGTTGGTTCCAGGGACAGAGGCAGCCGGGTAAACCCTCTCCCCTTAATTGGCAAGCTAATAGATCAGTTTTCGTCTATGCCTCTATCTGCCTATCTATCTAGATACAATAGTTCGCATATTTTAGTTTTTGTGTGAATTTTCATTTCATTTTTAGTGATTTGTTTTTAATAATAATAATAATAATAATAATAATAATAATAATAATTTATTTATACCCCAGCCACTCTGGGCAACTTCCAACAGAATGTTAAAATACAATAATCTATTAAACATTAAAAGCTTCCCTAAACATATGTGGTATGAGCACCTTAAAAGGAAGACAGGGAGGGAAATATATATATATTTAATGATTTTGTGGTGTTCTGCTCATAATAGCTACAGTGGAACCTCCTTTCTTGAATGTCTCTGTTGATGAACGTTTCCGAACCCGAATGCCGAAAACCCAGAAGTAAATGCTTCCATTTTCAAACGCGCCTTGGATGTCAAACAGCTTCTGTTGCACATTTTTTCAATTTTCTCAATCAAATTTGCTGACAGTCCCTTGCGCCTCGGTTTTCGAACGTTTCAGAATTCGAACGGTCTTCCGGAATGGATTATGTCCGAAAACCAAGGTTCCACTGTATTAGTAAACTAGACTCCTTCATCCAGACTAAAACCGGCTTCACCCAAACCTGGCTGTGAAAAGGAGGAGCGGCACTGAATGTTTGTAACCTGTTACTTTTCGTAAAACTGTTAACACTGGCAGAAATTGTGGTATTTGGAAACTGCTCTGAAATATCATCACTGTTAAGTCGTGGGTGAACACAGCAGACGACACAGTGATTTCAAAACAGCTCTTGTTTATTTGCAGGCTGGAACAGGACTGAGCTGAAGGGCTCAGCAACCTGCTTATATAGAACTCAGCTACAACGCAACAGTAACAACATTCTGCAGCTAACCAATCCCTGAGTGTCAGTTTCTAATCCTTCATTTGCATAAGCTGACCTGAGTGAAAACCGCTACAGAATGAACTATATACACACACCCCTGGTGGCCAAGGGTGAGAACTTCAATACATAACACCCCTCCCCACCGAGATAAGGCATTAGGTTACAAGCATAGTGGTTCCATTATATACAGCAAATACTCTTGTTGATTCATTAATGCATATAGCCTAACAGTTCAAATTACGATGCAGCATTACGTGTGCAAATTGTGGGTAACATAGTCTTTTAGATACGCTGGGCGTTTGGGAACCCTACCTGACCGCCGTGGGCCAGTATCAGAGTCCGGTTGGCTGCTCGAGTCCCGTTGCGACTGCTGTGCTACCAATGGTGTCGTTGGGCCTGAGTTTCCCGGCTCCGCTGCTGCTGGAGGGCCTGTTGCGAGTGGACTCGGTGGACACTCAGGCAAGGCAGTGGTCGGAGTCTCAAGGGAGTCAGGCAAAACTCTTGCAGTGGCTCGGCTCGGCTCCGTGTCAGCAGTTTGTGAAGGGGGTGTAGGAGTAGCCTCGCCTTCCATTGGTGTCGGTTCTAGAGCTGAGGCTGCCGTTGAGGGTACTGCGGTATCGTCCAAATTCCCAACCCGGCGCCTCAGTTGGTCTATGTGTCGGCGCCACAAACGCCCGTCCTCAAGTGCCACCTGATATGAGCGGGGCCCAGTGACTCCCACTATCGTGGCCGGCACCCAAGGAATGTCACCCACATAATTCCTGGCAAAAACCTTATTCCCGGGAATGAAAGACCTTGGTGCGTCAGCACAGCCCGGGGGCTCGGCTACCCCAAAGTCTGGATGCAACCGATCGAGCGGAGATCTGAGGCGACGGCCCATAAGCAGTTCAGCTGGACTCCGCCCTGTGGCTGCATGCGGGGTGATGTGCTGTACGAGCAAGTATTCCGTGACTCGCTCATGCCAGTCCTTCTGACCTAGGCGTGCCAGTGCCTCTTTCGCTGAGCGCACCATTCTTTCCGCCTGTCCGTTGCTGGCCGGGTGGAATGGTGCTGTTAGAGCGTGGCGGATGCCTAGCCCCAAGAGGTACCTTTCAAAAGCGCCTGATGTGAACTGTGGCCCGTTGTCGGAGACGAGGACATCAGGACATCCATGTGTTGCAAATAGGCCCCGCAGCACCCGGACTATGGCTTCGGTAGTGGTGGAGGGCATCAGAGCCACCTCCAGCCATTTGGAATAAGCGTCCACCACTACCATAAAGGTCCGGCCATGAAAAGGGCCAGCAAGGTCAATGTGCACTCTCGACCAGGGTGCCTTTGGCGTCTCCCAGGTGTTGCCCTTAGCTGCCGGTGGTGCAGGTCTCGATTCTTGACACGCTTGACAGGAGGCAACCCAGGAGGTGATGGCCTCGTCCATGTTAGGCCACCAGACGTAACACCGAGCCAACGCCTTCATTTTAACGATCCCTGGGTGGCCGATGTGCAGAGCCTCAAGGACGCGTTGGCGGAGTCTTTGGGGAACCACGACTCGGTCTCCCCACAGTAGGCAGCCGCGATGAGCCGAGAGCTCATGCTGTCTGGTCGCAAATGGCTGGAACTCAGATGTGAATGGCCCTTCTGGCCACCCCCTCCACACCCAGTTGAGCACACGTCTGATGGTGCGGTCCTGGGAAGATGCGGAGGCCACATCGGCAGCCGACACTGGTGCAGCTGGGAGGTCCTCAAGCAGGAGTACCGATGAAGCAGGAGCTGGGTCTTCCACAAACGCCGGAAGAGGGCAACGACTGAGAGCGTCAGCATGGCCCAGCGACTTTCCCGGGCGATGGATGAGCCGATAGCTGTAGGCTGCCAGAAAAACAGTCCATCGCAGCATGCGTGGCGAGAGGATCGGTGGAGTTGGTCTGTCACCTGCAAGGAGGCCCAGGAGCGGCTTGTGGTCAGTGATGAGGTCAAAGGTTCTCCCGTAGAGATATTCGTGGAACCTCTTCACTCCAGCCACAAGCGCCAGTGCCTCCTTGTCGAGCTGGCTGTAATTCCGTTCCGCCGGAGACAGCGTCCGAGAGAAGTAAGCAAGCGGTGCTTCCCTCCCATCCGGGAACCGGTGACTGAGGACGGCACCGATGCCAAAGGGCGAGGCGTCACAGGCGAGGACCAGTGGCCTGGCTTCACTGTACTGCACCAGCACACTGTCTGAGGAGAGGAGGGACTTGACTGCGTTGAAGGCCGCTGTCTCCCGATGACCCCAGGACCATGGCGCCTTCGTGCTGAGCAGGCGGTGGAGAGGCTCAGCTAGCGTTGCCTTGTGGGGCAGGAACATATTGTAGAAGTTCAGCAGCCCCAGGAACGCCTGCAACTCAGTCTTGTTCTTTGGAATCGGGGCCTCCTGGATGGCCCGAATTTTGGATGTCGTTGGGTGAAGGCCAGAGGCGTTGATGAGGTAGCCCAGGAACTCCACCTGCGGAACGGCAATCTGACACTTTTCTTTCTTCACCTTGAGTCCGGCCTCCTGGAACCTGGTCAGCACAGCGCGGAGGCGCTCGAACAGCTGCTGGTGTGAGTCTGCGGATACCAGTACATCATCGAAATATGGGACCACACCTGGCAGCCCCTGCAGGAGGCGCTCCATGAGGCTTTGAAAGATGCCAGGAGCCACGCTCACCCCGAACTGTAGTCGGCGGCATCGGAACGCTCCTCGGTGGGTGACGATCGTCTGAGCTTCAGCGGTGGCGTCGTCAACAGGCAGTTGTTGATAGGCTTGGGCAAGGTCCAGCTTAGCAAAGACCTTGCCTTCGCCCAGAGAATGCAGCAGGTGTTGGACGACGGGAACTGGATAAGCGTGTTGCTGAAGCGCCTTGTTGATCGTGCACTTGTAGTCTGCGCATATCCTCACCGACCCATCCGGCTTGACAGGTGTGACGATAGGCGTTTCCCACTTGGCATGGTCGACCGGCTCCAAAACCCCTTGCGCGATTAATTTGTCCAGTTGTTCGTCTACCTTAGCCTTGAGGGCGAACGGAACCCGGCGTGGCTTTAGTTTGATTGGAGCGACTTGTGGATCAAGGCTAAAGGAGATGGGTGTGCCTGTATATTGGCCCAATGTGCCATCGAAAACCTCGGCAAATTCTTTAGTTAAGTTTTCGACTTCCGCGTTGGAGACGCAGTTGATGCCGGTGACTTCCAGGCCGAGGGCGCCAAACCATTCTAGCCCTAGGAGGCTGGGCCGCGGGTCTTCAACTACCACGAGTCGGAGTGGCCCCGAAAAATTTTTGAACTTGACCTGGAACTGGCCGACGCCTGTCACGGGAATGTCGTTCCCCTGGTAGTCCCTCAGGTGTACACGATGTCGGTCAAGCTGCCTCTTAGAAAGCTTGGGCACAAGTCTTTTGATAGTGCTCCAGGACACAACGGACAGGGCAGACCCGGTGTCGATTTCCATGTCACACGGAGCTCCTTCGATGAACACCGTGATATGTAGTTTGCGTCGCGTAGGCGAGTCGGTTTGTCCAATCGTGGTTCCGGATGAGCAGCAACAGTTGGTGAGAGCGAAACAGTTACTGTTTGCGGACCGGGTTGACGACTTGGACTTGCGAGATGGTGAAGAGGCTGTGTTTGATGGCGTAGATCGGCAGACCTTGGCGATGTGACCCTTTCTGGAGCACTGCCGGCAGATGGCGTCTCTGAATCGGCATTTGACGCGGGGGTGGTTGCCTCCACAGCCAGCGCATTCTGGTTGGTCCTTGGACTTCTGTTTGAACTTCCCGCGTTCCCGCTTCGTCTGGTGCACGTCATCGTCTTCACTGGTTGACGCCTCGTCACTGCTAGCCGCTTCGTAATGTACAGCAATTGGCTTCTTAGTTGGACGGGGGCTGACTTCCTGGTTTTGCTCCTCTCTCTCAGCGTTTTCTGTTGCAATGGCCTCATGGAGCGCTGTCGCGAGATCCATGTCTTGTTTTGCTGCAATCCGCCTGCGGCCCTTGCTGCTGCGTAGGCCGCACACAAATCGATCCAGCAGTGCTTCTTCCCAGTTGGCGAACTTGCAGTGTCTCGCCAGCTTCCTTAATTCGGTGAGGAAATCTGCCACCGTTTCCCCAGGCCGTTGCTGTCTCTTATGGAACTCGATGCGCCACGTCATCTTAGACGCAGTAGGATTAAGGTGCTTCGATAGGTGTTCCGTTATGCTCGCGAACGACGCCTCCTGCAGCGTTGTGGGGGCCAGAATTGCCCGAGCCAACTCGAAAGTCTCTGCCCCGCAGCAACTCAGGAACAGCGCCTTCTTTTTATCCTCATCGATGACCCCTTTTACAGCCACGCTGAATTCGAAACGCTCAAGGTAAGCATCCCACGCCTCCGTTGCTCCGGGATGAAATGGTTCCATGAACCGTGACGCTGCCATCTTTAGTGGACTGGTCTGTCCTGCCAGTCACAGGGAGTCCTGTCGCCAGAATCAGGTCGCTAGGGTCGAGAACCCTCAGCCAGCCTAATTCAATCCCACCTTCGTCGCCAGTGTTAAGTCGTGGGTGAACACAGCAGACGACACAGTGATTTCAAAACAGCTCTTGTTTATTTGCAGGCTGGAACAGGACTGAGCTGAAGGGCTCAGCAACCTGCTTATATAGAACTCAGCTACAACGCAACAGTAACAACATTCTGCAGCTAACCAATCCCTGAGTGTCAGTTTCTAATCCTTCATTTGCATAAGCTGACCTGAGTGAAAACCGCTACAGAATGAACTATACACACACACCCCTGGTGGCCAAGGGTGAGAACTTCAATACATAACAATCACATTTTAATTGGCTCTGTAAATTGTTCTTCTGACAGATCTATTAATCTTGTAATAATTGCATTAAAATGATTGTTCTTGGTTCAGAGCATACACTTTAAACATATATTTAAGAGGTGCACTTAAAATGTAGGCTATCTGCCTGTGTTGACTGGTTTCCCCCGCTCTGGGGACGTTAATAATAATATTTAAAATGTGCTGTTTCAAACTGTGTAAATTTGCCATGTTTGTATTTCATGAGTTGATAATAATTGTTGGTTTTCTGCTTGTTTGCCTGTTAGTCGCCATCTGCACTGTATGTTAAAAGTAGTATCATATCACTCCAAGCAGTCATGGCTTTCCCCAAAGAATCCTTAAGGGAGCTGAAAATTGTGAGGAGAGCCCTATTCTCAGAGTACGGTTGTACCTTGGAAGTTGAATGGAATCCATTCTGAAGTCCATTCGACTTCCAAAACGGTCGACTTCCAAGTCCATGGCTTCCGATTGGCTGCAGAAGCCACGCTGGATATCCAGCTTCCGAAAATCATCCAAAAACCGGAACGATCACTTCTGGTTTTTGATCATTCGGGAGCCAAAACGTTTGAGTTTGCAGGCATTTGGCTTCCGAGGTTCCACTGTAGTTCAGTAATCAATCCCTTTTCCCAGGGAACTCCACAGCTCCCAGCAATTCTTTGCAGAAAGCCATGACTATTAAAGTGGGACAATAGTGCTTCAAAAATGCGTGGAGCGGATGTGCCCTATGTCTGTCACTCCTCAAAGAAGCTGAACTCTTTCCTCATCCTCCGTGAGCCTGTGTGTCGAGAAAGGTCTCCTCTCGCACCCTGTTCCCAAACCCCACGGAAAGGGGCAGCCCTCTTTGCACGATGCACAAAGGCCCCTGCATTTCAAAGACCACACCAGATGAAACTGGTCTTGCATAACTATCAGCCTTACGGATTCGAAATAATGTCCGCCGCTTCATCATGTGCCGAGTGTCTAATGGTGAGGGGTGTTTTTAGCTTTTGCAACAATGATTTTCTTGTCACCCTAACAGGGGCGGCGGGTGGGAGGAATTGTTTTAATTAGCATTGCCTTCCTCTCTGGAGTGGAAAATACCTTGGCAGCAAAACAACTCGGTATTATATTATTAATCGTCAGAGTTAATAAGGACCCTTCCTAGAGTCTATTCATCTTCACAAGTGCATTTAGTGCTTAAAAAAAAACAAAAAACCATTCTTAAAGAAACTGGTTCTTATCTGATGTGAGTCTGATGCCCAAAGGTAAACAACATTTTGTGGCGTTGTGCCAGGGCTGCTTTACCCCCCACACATGCATGCACACACAATACCCATTTCAAAGCTTTCTTTTCTCTATGAAGGAGAGGTTAAGGGGGAAATTGTGCAATGAGCTCTTTAGCTGAAATGGATGCTTCCCTCCCTTGTGTTAGCGGTGGAGGAGGGAATCCTCTTAATTGCAGGGCAAAATAACAATAGCACAGCAAATTGGAAGTTTGGAAAGAAGATAAAGTCTCCACCAGACAAGAATGGCAGATCAAGTTGATGGATGATGCCGAAATGGCTAAAATGACCAGAAGATTCAGAAATCATTCAGGAAGACCAAAATTTTAATAAGGAATCGGGGGAGGATTTATAACTTATCTTAAAAACCATTGTAAACAGTTAAAATCGTTAGTAGGATTGGAATATCACTTGTAGTTTAATGGTGAATTTTGGACACAATGGAGAGGTAAAAGATTTGGATTATCATAAAAGATGCAGGAGGAAATGATTAACAATAGGACCCACAAAGGGGAGGAGGGAAGTCCAAGAGATTCCTTGGAATCTTGTCTTTATGTTGTATGTTGGATATGTGACTGTAAAATTTTAATCTGAAAAACCAAATAGGTAAAGTTAAAAGGACCCCCGACCATTAGGTCCAGTCGCGGACGACTCTGGGGTTGCGGCGCTCATCTCGCTTTACTGGCCGAAGGGAGCCGGTGTACAGCTTCCGGGTCATGTGGCCAGCATGACTAAGCCGCTTCTGGCGAACCAGAGCAGCGCACGGAAACGCCGTTTACCTTCCTGCCGGAGCGGTACCTATTTATCTACTTGCACTTTGACATGCTTTTGAACTGCTAGTGGGCAGGAGCTGGGACTGAGCAATGGGAGCTCACCCCGTTATGGGGATTCAAACCACCGACCTTCTGATCAGCAAGCCCTAGGCTCTGTGGTTTAACCCACAGCGCCACCCGCGTCCCGAAAAACCAAAGACCATTTTATACCTGCCTCCTTCCATTTGCTTTGTTCAACCTGAAAAATACTGAACTGATTCAAAGTTATGAACGTTCCTGCCCCATAAAATGGATTTTGTCACTCATTCTCACCCCACTGAGCACCCCCGTAGATCTTTTCCCTGCCTTGGTTTCTTCTTCTCAGTTTCTTGATCTTACAATCCGATGCATATTTACTCGAAAGCAGGTACCACTGTGTTCAATGGGAATTACTCCCAGTGTGTAAAGGAGTTCTGCCTTGGTTCTCTTTTTCTTCCCCCTTGTAATTTATAAATCAACTGTGAGCGTATTTTCAAAAAATAAAGCTGTGGTGGTTTTTTAATGGATGCTTCATCCTTTTTCTCTTTTCCTGTCTTCTTTGCTGCATCTAGTTTTCATGATCTTCCCAACCAAGCGGCTGCTACAGAGTGACAGCAGCATTGGAAAGTTGCATTTCTGGCACTGCTGGGACACATTTCAAACTGCAGCTCTCGAAACATTTCAGGATGAATTTCCCCTTTGGTTTGGCAGGGGCTACTGCAGCTGGAAGGCAGATCCAGCAATTTAGAAAAGGCTTGGTTACCACCAGTTCAGCTGAGCTGTATTTAACCAAGAAACCTCCTTATGACTGGAAATCCAGAAAAGCTACAAAAGGAACAGCATCGTCGTTTGATGCAAGCTAAAAGCTGGTGCCATTCCTATTTATGGAAAGAGCTGGAATCTGTGGTTCCTGAGGGTACAGCAAGCACCCCTTTCTTGCTTGCTCTTTCAAAGCTCAGTTTGGGGGGAGCAATAGAGTGGGAGTCGCTGGCGAGCTCTAGAGTAGCGGAAGGCCGATAATGTCAGAGAAGAAACAGACTTGGGGCTCTTGGATGAGGAGGACGAGTTTGAGGAGTTCCCGGCCAAAGACTGGGCTGGTTTAGATGAAGCTGAAGATGCACATGTGCGGGAAGACAATTGGGACGATGACAATGTGGAAGATGATTTCTCCAATCAGCTAAGAGCTGAATTAGAAAAAACACGGCTACAAGATGGAAACCTCATAGCTTTCAGTGATGCTGCGGTCTGGGATGGGACTGCTGTATATTGAACAGAGAAATGTTACAGAATGCTAGCTGGAAGCAGAAATACTAGAATGTCCTTTATTACCCCCCAAATTTGTTTTTGTTTTGTATGAATAAAAAAATTGAATCTTTAAAAAAAAGCTCAGTTTGAAATTTATATGCATATTTCAGGTGTGGTGGAACTCAAACTACACATCTGAGCATTCTAGAGCATTTATTTAAAATGGTGACTCGGAAACTACAATTAATGCAGAATGTGGCTGCCAGACTGGTGACTGGGAGCGGTTGCTGGGACCAGTCCTGAAATACCTACATTGGCTTCCAGTACATTTCTGAGCACGATTCAAAGTGTTGGTGCTGACCTTTAAAGCCCTAACCGGCTTCTGCCCAATATACCTGAAGGAGTGTCTCCACCCCCATCGTCCATCTCAGACACTGAGGTCCAGCTCCAAGGGTCTTCTGGTGATTCCCCCATTGTAAGAAATGAAGCTACAGGGAACCAGGCAGAGGGTCTTCTTGGTAGTGGCACCCGCTGCGTGGAACGCCCTCCCATCAGATGTCAAAGAAAATAAACAACTACCTGAAATTTAGAAGACATCTGAAGGCAGCCCTGGTTAGGGACGTTTTTTGATCTGTAATGTTTTATTATGTTTTTATATATGTTAGAAGCAGCCCAGAATGGCTGGGGCAACCCAGTCAGAAGAAGAAGAGAAGAAGAGGAGTTTGGATTTGATATCCCGCTTTATCACTACCCGAAGGAGTCTCAAAGCGGCTAACATTCTCCTTTCCCTTCCTCCCCCACAACAAACACTCTGTGAGGTGAGTGGGGCTGAGAGACTTCAGAGAAGTGTGACTAGCCCAAGGTCACCCAGCAGCTGCATGTGGAGGAGCGGAGACGCGAACCCGGTTCCCCAGATTATGAGTCTACCGCTCTTAACCACTACACCACTAATAATTTTATTCTTCCAGTAAATTAGACTTTCTCCCAGGAAAATTACTGTGAGAATGTGAAGGAAGGAAGAAGATCCATTCCAGCTGTTAAACAGATGAAGGTAACATTATACAGAGAGTCTAAAAGCCCTCAGAATGGACCAGGTCTCCTTAATATCATTGTCAGATTACATTGTTGGCAAGGAAAACAAATTGGCTGCATTTTAACAAGCCCCTCTACCCAAAAATGCCCCAATTTTTGGTGATCAAGCATAGGAGAAGTTAAAAGGTTTAGGATTAAGTTTGCCATTCAGACAAAGCTGCAAGAGATTCACATCAGATTAATACCCACGTAACTTCAGGAGCAAATGCACCAAGGTCTCCTGTATCACCATGGGCTTAACTCCTTTTTGTTCCCATTTTGATCACTAGGAAACCTACTCTTCACTACAATGAAAGAGCAGGAGATGGAGGGAGTTTTCATATTGCACATCTGTATAGGAGCGCACCCTTCACAACGGTCCAATGACAAGTGTGTAACTGTGATTTATCTACAGCCCGGCAAAACCAAAAGCGGTTTCTTGATAGAACGTCTAGACTTTCCTCAAAGAACTTACTGTGTAACTTGAGCCACTAACCCAACTGGTAGCCACAACGTGACTGGGGCATTTCTGACTCACCCCACCCCCCAAAAGGAGGCCCGATAACATGCCCAGGTGATGTGACCGATTTCGGTATAAAATTAATTGCGCTGCCAGTCTTCAGTCTCTCCTCTCTTAAGTTATCTTTAGACATACCATATAATATTA